>WNWU01000049.1:16105467-16115467 GCA_012654045.1 Ptyas mucosa | reverse complement strand
ATCTTTCATATTGTTTGCTATTTTGTGCACTTGAATGAAATCTTATGGTAGCTTCTTGTTCTGCAGGCTCAGTGGCTGATGCTCTTCTTTCAGCTAATCTCCACTGCCCTTGAATGCCATTTGTATTGTCCTTTATACTTAAACAAATAATCTCTCAATAAAAAGACAAGCAAAAATGCCTGTGTGTGTGTGTGTGTGTGTGTACACACACACACATACACACACACACTTTTATATATATTTTTATATATACTTTTATACTTTTATATATATTTGTATATTTATATATAAGCTAAGATGTTCCTCAGCCCTGATTCTGTGAAATCTCATTCACAACTTCTTCATATATACATACATACATACATACATACATACATACATACATACATATATATATATATATATATATATATATATATATCTTCTGTAAAATGGCAGAGCTTCTGTGTAGTCTGTGCTTATTTTCCTACGTTTGTTCCATAGCAATAGCACTTAGAGTTAGATATCGCTTTGCAGTGCTTTACAGCCCTCTCTAAGTGCCTTACAGAGTCATCATATTGCCCCCAACAATCGAGGCCCTCATTTTACTAACCTCAGAAGGATGGAAGGCTGAGTCAACCTTCAGCTGGTCAGAATTGAACCACTGGCAGCAGGGGAGGGTTCTACTTACCTTTACTACTGGTTCGCAACAGGGCTGCATGCGCGCACTCTCTTCGCTTGCGTGTGCGCTCTTCTGCACATGCACAGAAGTGTTTTGATGATGTCAGGGTCAGTGGGCGGAGCCTCCCACCAGTTTTACTACTGGTTCTAGTAAAAGGTGGGGGGGAGTGAATTGTATAGTCTGAAAAATACAGTAATCTTTAATCTGTTGGAGAATTTTTGAGTTGATAGTTGCCTTAAATTTAAAAGAACTTAACATTAAGATCTCTCTCTTTCTTTCCCTTATTTTTTATAAACAAGAAGAGATGGTCAGAAAACAAAAGTATTTGTTCTGGATGCCCAAAATATTGAAGCCAAACGTACAGTATATAGTGTAGAAAATCTTTCAGCAAAATATAGCTTTACTCTAGCAAGTTCTGTTATGCCTTTTACATCACAGTATCTAAAAGCAACAATGAAAGTTTGTAATGCCCCACCAAAAATACATGTTTTCTCTTAAACGCCTTCTATATTTCTCCTATAGTTATCTCTCTCAAGATGGCCATTTTTACTTCGAAAACTTTATTTTATGACAACCAAAACAGCATGCAATTTGAGAAGAAAATCCTCGGAAACAGCCATCTCATACTAACCTAAGCAGTTTTCTCTCTCTCTTTGTGCTCAAATGGAACACCCATTTTGCCTCTGTATAGAAATATATAGTAAAGAAAGCATTCTATGATCCAATCCCTTCAGTTTCTGCATCTGTTTCCAGCTATTATCAGCCCAAAAGAGATGGTAATAAAGGAATCTGCTTCTCTTTAACTGCACAGATGGAACTCTTTTTGTAGAATGTGGAAGTGCAGTTTGAAAGAAAGTGAGGACTCAACCAGTGATAGGTTTTCAAAGGAGAGAAGCATTATAGAAATCTTTACCCCAAAAAATGTTCTGATCACTACTTCTCACTCCCTTCTCCATAATGTTTATCCGTATTCAATTTCCTCTGGAAAAGGAAAATTTTATTTCCATTTGGTATCACTTGAGCACCCCAGCAGTCAATCACACAGTTAACATTGCAGTAGAATTTTAAACAGCTAGTGGTCTAAGGTTATTAAATGGAATGGCTCAGCCTGTTGTGGTCCACCAGCAGCCTATGGAGCTGGCAGCAGAGCCGGACAACGATGAGGCTGAGGAAGAACATGGGCCAGTCCTGGAGGCTGGAGAAGGCCGGGAAGAGGTCTCTGCGTCGGAGGCAGAGATGGGACCAGGGCCATCGGGGAGTGATATGCGGACTTCGGAGCCTCCAGAGGTTGACAGTAGAGAGGCAGAGGAATAGGAGGAACCTGTTCCTAGTGCACGTATGAGGAGAGCTGCCAGAAGGCAGGAGCAGATAAAGCAGAGAGGACGACTCGGGAGTAGGGCCAAAAGATGATTGGCCCCTCCCATAAGGCTTAAAAGACCAGCAACAGTTCTTGGCCTCTTTGTCGAAAAACAACGTTGAGAGATTTGCTTCTTGTTTCACTGTATTCATTTCTTGTTGGCGTCTTCTGCTTCTGAACTTTTGCCAAGAAAAGACTTTGGCAGTTTGCCTAATTATACCAAGGTCGGTGATAAACTGAGGAATGGTGTATTGAAGAATTTGCTTATTTTAGTTTGGACTACGCTCAGAATGTGTTAATTCTCAGCTGTTCTAATAAAGTCTGTTTGTTTTCGAACTGTTTGTATTTAATACTAACTACTTGGGCCTGGGTCACAACACAGCCTCACATTATATACAATAACAACGATATGGAAATATTTTGCTAATGCTTACTTCTTTTTTTGATTCCCCATTTTAGCCTACAGCTGTGATATTGTGGGTCTGGTAATGTCCCATCAAGGTCACTTCCAAATCTGGGCAAGATCAGTTTGTGACATGGATCCACCCTTGGACCTCTCCCCAGATGCGAGTTCAGAGGAGGAGGGTGAGTTTGAGTCTGCAGAGGAAAGTGTGGGGCCAAATATTAATCAGGATCGGGGCACAGAGAATGCTAGCCTGATGGAGCAACCTCAGCTGGGTCATCGGATAAGTCATAGGCTGAGTCTGAGGAAAGTAGAGCAGAGAGGGGACAGGCACAACACCAGTCAGCTAGACTACTAATGAGGAGGCAACATCATGACTCATGAAGGGTTGCACTGGCATTGCCTACTTACCCTCACCCTGAGGACTTGAGTGTTGCAGGAGCAATGTGCCCAGTTCTGTGCCTTGTGTGCTCATGCCTTGTATCCTGGTCTGTTCGACTCCTGGACTGCTTTCCTGGACTTCTTGTGTGCCTACTGGACTCGGTTATCCAGTGACTCAGTTGCCCAATGACTGAGCTTGGAATCTGTACCTCTGCAACAGGGGCAGGCTCCTGGAGGTTCGGCAGGGTTCTGGCGATCCTCTAGCCAAGGATCGCTTGGGTTTAGTGAATCCCCAAATGCCACCCCTGGCTGACCAAGCCCACCCTGCCCCTCCTACTCCTCCCCTCCCAGGAGTCTCCTGGTGGGGCATTCATCATTCCAGGTAAGTGCATTCCAGGTAACTCCCCTCAGATGGTCTGGGAGGGCAAAAAATGGTCCTACTGGAGGTTCTGGAAGTCTGGAAACAGACCTCCGGAGCCCAGGGGAAGCTGTTTTCACCCTCCTGGAAGCTTGAGAAAAGCCTCCGAAGCCTGGGGAGGGTGAAAAATGCCCCCCCCAACCATGGTGCAGGTGGTCAACTAGGCCATGCCCACCATGGGCACGCCCACCCAGTAACGGGGCAGCAAACCCGCTGCTAAGGGATTTGAAGGGGATCCAAGGACCAGTTTGGGGGATTTGAATAAACACCTGTAGAACTCTTGCCATATGTGTGTGTCTTGGGAGGAGGAGAGGAGCAGCACAGTTTGGTGCAGTGGTTAAGGTACTGGCCCTTATCCACTCTCTTAGGCCTAAAAAACAGCTTGGTGACTTTAAGTTGTTGTAGGGAAAACAGGAGATCTTAGCATGAAGTACACTGCCTTGACTTGTACAAAGTAAAGGTGGGATGTAAGCATTAGCCACATTATTTTCAGCAGTGTCTGCAAGTTCTCGCTGCTTTCATCAGGATGACAAAAGCATGGCTGCAGCATCCTACAGACCAGGGGTGAAATGCTCCCAGTTCGGACCGAATCGCCCGATCCGGTAGTGATGGAGGCAGGTGGTTCGGAGAACCGGTAGCAAACCGCCCCCCCCCCACCCAGCTGAGCCGCACAATCATCAGAGGCTTTTTTTTTTTTTACTTTTAAAAGCATTTTTTCTACAACTACCGCTGAAAAAATTCTTTTAAAAGTGTTTTTAAAAAGCCTCTGATGATCACGTGGCTCGTCAAAGGCATTTAAAAGAAAACAAGGGGTTTTTTTCTCTTTTAAATGCTATGACGATCCCAGCTGAGTTTTAAAAAAGCCTCTGCCGATCAGGGAACTCAGCTGGGATGGTCAGAGCCTTTTGAAAACATTTTTTAACAACCTCTTAGCCGAAGAGATTGTAGAAAAAATGGTTTTAAAAGTTAAAAAAAGAAAAATTGGCCACACCCACCCAATCACATTACCCCACCACCACAAGCCACACCTACAGAACCGGTAGTAAGAAATTTTAGATTTCACCCCTGCCACAGACCCCACCTCTTTGGGGGCATACACACAATACAATGACTTGTGTCACCACAGCACTGCTTATTACAATCTCTCTCTCCTTGTACAGGTATTGCCACCTACTGTGAGTTTATAAATATAGATATAGAAGGTAAGATATAGTTACAGAGAGCCCTAGCTTTCTGAAGCCTTGTTCAGCCAACTATTACAACAACACTGAAAAAGGAGATTCATGACAGATCTTTGAAGTTGCAGCTTTGAAGTTCCAGCCATCACAATGTCCTGTGATCATGATTTAGGGGTTGGCAAGTATTTACAATGTTCACAACATCCCATGGTCACATAATCTCCATTTGTGACCTTCACAGTTAGCTTCTGACAAGCAAGGTCAAGGAGAAACCAGTAGGAAGTTGTAAGCCACAGACACATGATGTTATGCTTAATCTCAGGTGATTCACATAACAACTGCAACCAAAACTGATGAACTGACATCATAAATTGGGGGAGGTCATCTGATGTCACTTAGTGACAGAGTTGCCGATTCCAAATGAAGTCAGTAAGTGAGGACTACTTGTATGTTAATAGGATTTTTAAAAACTTTATTGAGGTACAATCTTAGTGGAGAATAAGAACGTGGTATTTGATTTAAGTATAATTATCTGGGAGATAATTTGTATTCTTTTTTTTTTAATTTGATATATATGTCGCCCTTCTGTGGAGACTCAGGGCAGCTTACAATGCGTTAAGCAATAGCTTTCATACTTTTGTATATTTATACAAAGTCAGCTTATTGCCCCCACAAACTGGGTCCTCATTTAACCTACCTTACAAAGGATGGAAGGCTGAGTCAACCTTGAGCCTGGTGAGATTCGAACTTACAGTAATTGCAGACAGCTGGTTTTAATCACTATGCTTTTAGTCTACTGAGCTAAACCAGGCTTTTAATTTAATTTAATTTTTTTCTTTTTGTGTTTAGAGTTATATGTATTATGTTTGTATTATTTGTATGCAAAATAATATATATATATATAAATTAAAAAAATTATCTGGGGGAATGTTGGGTGTGGGGTTGAGGGGTACCCCGGACCACGAACCAGCTCAAGGGCAAAAGCACTGGGATTGAAATAAAGCCGACAAAGGAGCCTTGAATAAATATATAATTTAATTTAAAATACTTAAAAAGACACTGTGCCTTTAAAACCACATTAAAAGCAAAGTCTTATCTGGGTATGTGAAGCCAGGCTATCTCCCTAGATTCCTCTCCACAATACCAAAAACAGTTCACAAGAAACAAAGGTTAATACAAAGGTGGATGTCTTTGGCATCAACACATCATCAAGGCAAACAAAGGGCAGCAGTGAAGACTTCACAATAAAAAGTCACCTGAGAATAAAAGCAGTTCAAGCACCAATGTGGCTTGAGGGTCTGTGTGGAGAAGAATTTCCAGCACAACCTAACCATTGGCTTGTGTGCTTAAAAACAGCAAAAACACAAGCATCTGTGGGAGTATCTCAGCAGCCGGCGTCTGGAGTCCTTATCTGCATCTCCTCCCTTCTACAGCATCGTGCTGGACTCTGCAGTCTTCTTCCAGCAGTAAACACTAGCTGGATCAGGCCTGACCGGTTGTCAAGGCCCAAGTAGCAAGCTGAAAGGTCCTTGCTTATATTGTGAGCAAACCTGCAATTATCTAGGGCGGGGAAGGCTTGCAGGTAATTGCTTACAGCAGATGGGTTGATTGAGGCCATACCTCTTTTGTGGCTAATCATGTAGCCGCAGCAACCCTGAAAATACTCGTGACAGGGAAAGACAGTGGCTACGGGCAAACATCTTAAATGAAATTAAGGTAATCAAAACTTTCGTAAAATAGGAGCAAAATTAGGCTTAAGCAATGCTTAAAATGGCTATGTAAGAACAAATACGTTTGATTTAAAACATACTGTATATGGAGGACAGATATCATAAAACAAACCAGGACCAGATAGATAGAGAGATAGAGGAGATAGAGAAAGATAGAGAGGGGGGGGGAAGAGCGGGGGAGGGAGAGAGAGAGAGAGACCATAGGAGACCTAAGGTCAATTACGAAACAACCTCAATACATACTGAGAAGAAAAAGAACGAGAAGGTAGGAGAAGAGTTTGTGTGTCAGTTTCGTGATAAGCCAAAGGGTCCTCCTTGGGGAGGGACAGGTGGTTAGTATATTGAATGATTAACCACTCTGCTACTCTCATTTCAGGACATGCTTTTCTGACTGGGGTGGTGGCCTGTCAGACCTGGAATCCATCTTTTGTATTAGGCCTGCCACATTTATTACTATGGGAAACTGGGAGGTGGGATTGTATGGCGCATGGGTTATATATAGTCATAATAACTTTCCTTTCCCAAGAAGTCAAGGATAACTCGCCCGGCACCTGGAAGACTGGAACTGGGAGGTATTTCCAGTTGGAATGATGTTTGATTGGGCCATGTGATGGACTTGTGGGTGTTGGGCAGAGACTTGAACTTTTCTTTGGGTAGGGAAAACCTGGAAACTTTCAGATTCGGGTTTTCCCAGATGTGCCAATATGACATCTCTAATGAAATGTAACTTTGAGGAAACTCAAGCCTCAGAGTCCTCTTTCGTTGGGGGTGTTACTTGGAACCCTGACATTGTGATGAAAAGAACTTACATAACTACTGCTGTCGGGAAGCCAGTGGGTGCAATATGATTTAGAACAATCTAATACAGTGAAATTCTACCTTTTGGTCTTGGATCTAAGAAACATGGTGGGAACGTCAGGTGAGGATCATGAGAAGATGTATTCCTTGATGGAATTTATGGTTGTATAAAAAGAAATAAGAATCTATCCTTGTGAGATGAATGGTTATGTAAGATCTTGAGGTGATCATTGTAACTCTTGGTTACTTTCAAAGACATTTTAACAAACTCATTGGGGATACAGTATTCGTAATGGTGCATCTGAAATCCATTCCGATTATCTCTAGCTAATTCCAGACTTGCTAGCTAGAAAAGTGTTTTCTTCACTCTTTCTAAGCAATAATATTCTTGTTAAAATTTGAGATATTTTGCCACTGAAACATTTTGACTTAAAATTAAACTTCCCATAAACAATCCAGAGAATACGTTTGTTGTATTTCATTCTGGGAAGGAATGTAGATCTGATCTTGGGAATGGGGTAGGAATATTAAGGGAGAATTTTCAGAAAAGATTACTTAGTTCCAGTCAGTCATACTAAATTGACCATATCAGGAAAATAATTCCACAGGAAAGCTAAAAGTAGCTCTTTCGTCAAAATTAGCTTTGATAAGAGAATCTTTCAGGCCTTGTTAGGAAATGAGTATTACCTATCTTGTTGGGTTGGCAAAATATAAACCCTCAATATAGCTTTAAGACCGCTGTATTGCATCATATTGTGTCCTGATTGGTTAGCTCTGTAGCCAATCTCCTTAAGAGGGAGCTAGAAACATGGTTTGTTTCTCTTTGCTGTTCTTGCTCTCTGATATCTCTGTATGCTACTGTTTGCAAATCCAGAAGAACTGTTTATTGTGAATGACTACGATGACTGGTAAGAAGACTTTGTTATTGGATTATCCCTGGACTGTCGTTTTGCTATCTCCTGCTTTATATGTGTATGACCTGGACTGTTTATCGAACTGTGCCTTTTTTTTTTTTATTGGATTTATATACCGCCCTACTCCCAAAGGACTCAGGGCGGTGAACAGCCACAGAATAAAACAGATAAATACAAAAATTTTTAAATAGAATAAAAATGAATTAAATAATTTGGCTGAGACAAATTAAAAATACCCAATAATTTAAAAACAAATTAAAATTTACATTTAACAGGGGAAAAGATTTAGGCCAGGCCAGCTTGATGAAATAAAAATAACTTAAGCACGCGACGGAAGGTGCGCAGATCCGGGATCGTCCGTATCTCCGGGGGGAGCTTGTTCCAGATCATAGGTGCCCCCACAGAGAAGGCTCTCCCCCTAGGGGCCGCCAGTCGACATTGTTTGGCCAACGGCACCCAGAGGAGCCCCTCTCTATGGGAGCGTACTGGCCGGTGGGAGGCTATTGGTGGTTGTAGGCGGTCCCATAGATATTATTCTTACTATTTCCTGAAAGTAAACACAACTCAGTGTATCTGTGTGTTGACTGTGTTTTATTTGTACCTACTCTCAATCGCTTTCATGTGCACACCTTTGCTATTCAAGGGTTACTCTGCGAATTCCTTCACAGGCCTAATTATAATGCATCTCCTCTGATTTCTTATATTCCAATGAATTAGAGAGGCAACTATCTGGGCAACTTCCAAATGTTATCTTATTGCTCTAGACCAGGGTCGGTAACCTTAATCACTCAGAGCCATTTGGACCTGTTTCCCACAGAAAAGAAAACACCGGGAGCCACAAAAACCTTTTGACATCTAAAATGAAGATAACACAGCATATATCGTTTTTTACCTTTATGCTATGTATAAAAAACCTATAGTGTGTTGCATTTATGAAATCAATGAACTGCTACAGAGAAAACAAATTTTTATTTCTAGATGCAACCAAAATATTTTGAACTCTGAAAAAAAAGATGAGTCGAAAACGTCAATAAATCATGTGCCGGCAGGTGTCTCACATTGGCAGTTGTGACACATATTTTTGAGAGACAGGGAGCCGCAGCAGAGGGATGAAAGAGCCACATGCGGCTCCAGAGCTATCTACCCCTACTCTAGACATAGTTTTTACATATTTCCCCCAAGGTCCTCTTCCTTACTGTTTATTGTTCTGTGTTTGACATATATTCCTTCCCACATTTCCCCCAGGTTCTACTGGACGGGGAAGAGTAATTTGAATATATTCTGGATTCTAGATTCAAGGGGGAATGTTTAGAGTATCTTTTTTTTAAAAAAATATTTTTTATTAAACAGTTTGTCTTTAAAAATAACACAAAGAAAAATTACACATATATAAAAAGAAAACACGTCAAGACATAATGTATTGAACATTACATACCACCAAAGGTAATTTTACAGCATTCCGTATCGACATACATATTTTGCTTTTGTAGTTCTCTATTCGATCATTTCTATTTACTTCTCAATAGTAGAATAATCAGATTACTCCAACATATTACATACATTATAATATTCATTTTCCTTATCTACACATTTATATTCGTTTATGTTTACATCTCTTTATTTAATGTTATTCAGTTACTCCAACTTGAGTTTCATCAGTATTAAGTTAAACATTTCTTATTCTGGTTTCTATTTTCGAGCCAACTGTACATTTTATTCCATATTTCATAATAGTCTGAATCCTCTCTCTCTTTCAACTCCATAGTCATTTTATCCATCTCTGAGCATTCTAGAATTTTCCTAATTACTGTGTCGTCTGAGGGTACACTGTTTTGTTTCCAATTTTTTGCTAATGTGATTCTTGCTGCGGTGAGTATGTGTAGTGTATTGAAGGTTTTTGTTCATTTTCGGGTCCAGTATTCCTAATAAATGCAGTTCAGGTTTCAAATCTATTTTTTGCTTTGTAATTTCTTCCAGCCGTTTTTGAATTTTACACCAATCCTTCCTTGTGATGCGGTTTAGAGTATCTTATTTACTGGAAGATCTCCACTAAATTGAAGAACTGTGGGACATCAAAGGATGCCCATGTTCCATCAGAAATGCACAAGCCTCATTCCCACGAACCACCATCACCATTGATCGACAACGCCCCCCCCCCCC
>WNWU01000049.1:16083422-16099496 GCA_012654045.1 Ptyas mucosa | reverse complement strand
CAGGGGAAGGATACTACAAAATCTCCATTCCCTCCCCACTCCTGGGGAAAGGATATTGCAAAATCTCCATTCCCACCCCAGTCTGGGGCCAGCCGGAGGTGGTATTTGCCAGTTCTCTGAACTACTCAAAATTTCCGCTATCGGTTCTCCAGAACCTGCTGGATTTCACCCCTGCTTCAGCATCTATATTTGAAAATTTGGGTGAAATATATTTGCAATCAATACCAGAATAGTTAGGTAACCTCCAATGTTATTTCCAATCCTGAAGCTCTAGTGGGTATTTCTGTGTCATAACAGAGCTTGCTTACTTGTGACTTGTTCTAACTTAGGGTTGAATTGATTTTTATTTCCCCTGACAGCTGCTTTACCCCCCCACCCAAAAAAATCCCAACCCTCAAATAGGATGTGCTATTGTTATTGTTGAAATTGATTGTTTCCACAAAATGCCTTTACAGAGACATGATATATTTATATACAGTACAGTATGATGAAACATGCTTCACTGTAGGTATATGGATCTACAACAATATCCTGATGGATACCGTTAAAAGAAAGACGTATAACCTCGACATTTTACATTAACAATATTTCTGCTTAGCAAAATCTCAGCAGCAGAAAACCCCACATCCTTCCAACTCCCCTTTAATGTGTTGTTTTAGATATGAACTACTTTTAATCAGTGGTGGGATCCTCCCAGTTTAACAACCGGTTCGGTGATCACGCGCATGCACTGTTTGAAGAAATCTTCACTTCCGAGTTTCTTCAGTGGAGAACCACAGCTGAGGCTCAGCAATCTGCTCTGCCGTGCGAATCATCTGAGAAGATAAAACTGGGAAAAAGTGTGGGCGGGCCCATCTGATCGTTGGGGCAGGTTTGCTCAGGTTCGCTCCCAGCTGATCATTGGAGCTATGGGTTTGCCCGAACCGGTCTGAACTGGTAGAATCTCACCTCTGCTTTTAATCTTAGGTTATGTCAGTAATACATAGCAGAGAGTAAAGCATGGAATTGCATGTTCTATTTATTTATTACAAATACACACACACACACACACTCACTCACATAATTTACAGATGAGAGCTATTCAAAGTTTCAAAGGGATGCTTTGATCTGATTGAGCACAATTGCAACTCTAGCCACAGACTTGTTTTGAAGAAGGAGATTGAATCAGTTCTCGCCATCCTAAATATGGGATCAAGGATGTTCCAATCCGGGACCAACTCTTGGGATCAAACGTTTATTTTAAACTCTTCATGATTGGAGCAGTTTTAAACTTCTCAACAATACAGGTAAAGGTATCAAACTGGCCTTGATAGGTGCTGGTATTACTGCTACTGCCTTTAAGAATAGAAGAAACGGTGCTATGAGTTCTAGTTATTATTGCCAGCCTCTTTCTTTCTAGCCTGCCAGTCTTCCTGGTATTGTATCTCTCTGTGCCACCTGCCTCTGCTAATTAACATAGAATACTGCCAACAAACCACAATTCTGAAACAACTGGTTCCAGCCACTGATGATCCTTCCCATGACAGGCCAGGCTTTCCAAGAAGCAGTGCCAACCTTTTTTTCCCCACACCAAAACTCAGTGATCAGAGTCAGCAACACCAGAGCAGTTCGGATCAAATCATTTTGCTATCAGATCTTAATTTGTAATCTCAGATCCAAATATGGGAGCCTGAAATCTTCATTCAAATCAATTCAAGAATGATTGAAGCAAACAAGCGTTTAGGGAGAAAATGGGTTAAATTCTCTGTACTATAACTCCTTATGGAGATGACTTATGGAAAAGCATCAGGATGGAGCTTTGGGAAAAGGTTACCATTTCCTTTTATTTAAGCAAATGGCCTGTAAAAATGGCTTGGAGGGGATTGGGGTCACTGTTGCCTGAAAACTTGGCTAGGAAAGTGTCAAGCTAGGACTTTAAGAAAAGATAGAATTTTATCTCTCACGTGCATCCATTTCTGTGCCAGCATATCCTGCTTATTAGAGGGAATAGATGGAACATTTGCAGAACAAAATTTTTTAATGGGGGCAGCCTAACTTGGAGATGCTAAAGCTAAGACTGTGCAGCTTTCCAATGCTACTTTTACTAGCAAAATCTTCATGGCAGCTTATCAAACCAGGTCTGTGAAACTTCAAATAGGAAGTTTGAATATAGTGTGAAACATTTTTTACACTTCTGGGAATAGGGAGCTGTAAATCATAATTCTAATAAGTATATTTCTCTCCTGAAAATAGCTAACATTAGGCCAGGTCCCACAAATTTGCTTTACACTCACAAATTTTTGCTTCTGAAGATAAGGGTCACCAGTCTTTACAAGTTTGCTTGACTTCTGGGACTATAGGCTAACCTTTTCCAGACTGAGTGCCCAAAGCGCGCATGCCCAAGCCCCCAAAATGCAATGCATGCGTACAGCGGTGGGATTCAGCCAGTTCGCACCACTTCGGGAGAACCGGTTGTTAACTTTCTGAGCAGTTTGGTGAACTGGTTGTTGGAAGAAATCATTAGGGCAGAGAACCGGTTGTTAAATTATTTGAATCCCACCACTGCATGTGAAGCCCCTGCACTTGTGCCCCACCCCACACATGCGCCCCACCCCACACATGGCCCCCTGCACACCCCCACACCCCATGAGTGCAAGCGCTCCCCCATGCCCTGCCCTCACACATGCGCAACAGAGACCCGAAGACCAACTGGCCGGCAGGAGGTGCACGCACATGTGCAGTGGAGCTGAACTGGGGCGACAGCTCACGTGTCATCAGAGAGGGCACTGCGGGCCACCTCTGGCACACGTGCCATAGGTTCACCATTACGGCTATAGGTCATAGTTAGCATTAGGCTGGATCCACAATTTGTTTTATTCCTTCAGATCATAGGGAATCATTGCTTATATAAACAGTACATGTAGGTCATACTTACACTTGCCAAACTTAAAGAAGACATGCCTACTGTGGCAGTTAAGAAAACAATCAGCTAGAGGTAGGAAGGTGGAGTCTTAATATATTTAAAATCTCATTGTGATGGAATGTGCACCTGGAGCAGCAGTGGGGGTGGATTTGGCAACTCAGAACTTTCATAGAAGGAGTCACAGATTAAGAGATCCTGAGCTGAAAGGGGGAAGAGATTCAGGGTAGCACCACCCTAGAATCTCTCAGAATATATCTAGTAGCTTAGAAAGTTAGAACTTTAGTTTGGCAAAATTCTGTCTATTAAGTGGAAAATACATAAAGTATTGCAAGTTGATTGAATTTAACTGCCTTGGCCCTGTGCTTCAACCTGATCCTTGGTTTCACAAATTCTGGAAGTTATATCTTTTTTTTTTTAATGATTTATATGCCGCCCTTCTCCGGAGACTCAGGGTGGCTTACAATGCGTTAAGCCAGAGGTTCCCAATCTTTTTCGGTTCGCGGCTCCCCTAGCAATCCGACTTGCAACTGCGCATGCGCACTAGACGTTTCAGAAATGGCGCATCAGCGTTAGACCCAGCGGGCGGAATATTTCGCGGCGCCCTTATGAAGATAGCGCGGCTCCCCAGGGAGCCGCGGCTCACACTTTGGGAACCACTGCGTTAAGCAATAGCCTTCATACTTTTGTATATTTATACAAAGTCAGCTTATTGCCCCCACAAACTGGGTCCTCATTTTACCTACCTTAGAAAGGATGGAAGGCTGAGTCAACCTTGAGCCTGGTGGGATTTGAACTTGCAGTAATTGCAGGCAGCTGAAAACTTAAGTGCTACTTTTAACAGCACTTAGTCCACTGCACCACCAGGCTCTTTCCCAGAGAGCCAGGTAAAGCTGCCTGCGTATCTATATAAGACCCAATCTCATGATGTCATACCTTCATATTGGTCTAGCCAGGAAAGAAGCCGGACCTCCTTGACATTACAGGTAGTCCTTGACTTACAACAGTTCACTTAGTGACTATTCAAAATTACAACGGTGCTGAAAAAAGTTACTTATGAATGACCATTTTTCACACTTATGACCGTTGCAGCGTTCCCATGGTTGTATGACTTACATTTTGGATGCTTGACAACTGATTCACATTCATGATTGTTGCAGTGTCCTGGGGTCATGTGATCACCTTCTGCAAGCATCTGACAAGCAAAGTCAATGGGGAAACCAGATTCACTTAACATCTGTGTTACTGTTGTGACCCGCCAGTGGCCAGCAGAGCTGGCAGCAGATTCAGACAGTGAGGAGGTTGGGGAGGAACATGGGCCAGTCCTGGAGTCTGGGGAAGGCCCGCATGAGAGCTCTGCATTGGAGGCAGAGATGGGGCCATCGGGGAGTGATGTGCTGACTTCGGAGCCTCCAGAGGCTGACAGTAGAGAGGCAGAGGAACAGGAGGAGCCTGTTCCTAATGCACGTATGAGAAGAGCTGTCAGAAGGCAGGAGCAGCTAAAACAGAGAGGACAACTCGGGAGTAAGGCCAAGAGATGATTGGCCCCTTCCATAAGATTAAAAGACCAGCAACGGCTCTTGGCCTCTTTGCCAGAAAGCAACCGTTGAGAGGTTTGCTTCTTGTTTCACTGTATTCATTTCTTGTCGGCGTCTTCTGCTTCTGAACTTTTGCCAGGAAAAGCCTTTGACTGTTTGCCTAATTATACCAAGGTTGGTGATAAACTGAGGAATGGTGTTTTGAAGAATTTGCTTTCATTTAGTTTGGACTATGCTGAGAATGAGTTAATTCTCAGCTGTTCTAATAAAGTCTGTTTGTTTTCAAACTGTTTGCATTTAATACTAATTACTTGGGCCTGGGTCACAACAGGAAAGCTCTGATGAGTCCTCTGCATTGGAGCCAGAGATTGGGCCAGGGCCGTATGACAGGTGTCAGCTGTCTTCAGAAGCAGACATCTGTGAGGCAGACGAACAACTGGTGCCTATTCCCAGTGTGTGCCTGCGCAGAGTTGCCAGATGAAGGGAACATATAAGGAACAAGTGTCTACTTGGGAGTAAGGCCACAGGTGGACAATGAAGGGCCCCTTCTATAGGGAATAAAAGAGGAGCGAAAGGGGAGGAGTGTTTGCAGGAGGCAATCAGTTCATTCCTGCATTCTTGTCAAGTATGTGGCGTCTGAAAGATATCGGCCTGGCCACTCTCCAAGCCTGATAAAGGTCGGTAATTGTGAACTATCTTGAAAGACTGTGGGAGAGGAAAGACTTTGCTGGAGAGGAATTCACTGTAAATTAAATAAAAGGGGTTTATTGGGATGAGGACTCAGCTTAGTGCTGCTGGGAAAGCCTAGGTCAGAACAGTTACTAATTTAACAACTGCAGTGATTCAGTTAACAAATGTGGCAAGAAAAGTCATAAAATGGTTCAAGACTCGCTTTTAAAAAATTCTCACTTCACAACATAAATTTTGGGGTCAACTGTAGTCATAAGTTGAGGACTACCTGTATTGTTCCTAGAATCCCTATGCCATGAAAGGATCCTTTTGAATAAATGAAGCCCATGTCAGACATAATATATAAAAATGAGATCACGGATGTATATAAGTATGGTAACAGCATTACAGAAGAATGTGTTGAACACGATGTGATGGACCTATTGAACCCTGGCAACAATTCCAGTATTAATATTCACTGTCCTTTTAAACCGAAGAAACTTTTAATAGCAGATTGTTAGCAATAGTAAGAGGCGATAAAGCCAAATGCATTCTTGGATTTTTCTTTCAGATAAAGTTCTAATCAATCATGGGGTTTTTTTTCCCCTTAAAATTGCTTCTTTACTTTGCTTGTCACTTTGTCTCTCACGTGCGCAGACATAATGGAGCATATACACATATGCCCATACCGTCGTCACTTATTCTTGGTCAGTGCAATTATAATGGTCTCCCAGTGTTATTGTATTCCGCTTCCCATTTGTCTTTTTGCCTTTATGCTGCTAATTTGTTGAGATGTGATATGTTGGAATTGCTTCAGTCGATTCACTGGGGGCTTGAACTTCACCAGGCAAATCCCTGGTGAACTCATTGTGTTTGCCTATTAGCCTGGTTCCTTGTCTGAGTGCGAATGCTCCCGTGCGTAAGGTGACTGAAACTAAGACAAAACACTTCCTCACGTGGCTCACTGCATTGCATCAGCAGGGAATACAACATGCTCCCCAGGCCCTGTGAATATATCCAGATATTGTCTGAAACATTCTTATTTAAATGACAAATTATTCTAAAATCATAATTTCAGATACCTATATTGTTTTCTCTCTCCCAAGCTTGTAAGAAGTGACAGGGACAGTATTCAAACTCTGATCTTATACAGTACATAATGTCAGTAACTAGGGATGTGCATTGGTCACTGCTATTCAATTTTCTGTTAAGTAGTCCCTGCTCAAGCAAATACATCATCCAGCTCTCCATCCCCCTAAACTCGCTTATAAGCTGATTCCATTTTAGAATAGAATTCTTTATTGGCCAAGGGCCAGCTTTGGAAGCCATATTAGGCCGGAAGCTTCCATGCTGCCACCTTCTCATGTGTGGGAAAGTAGGAGGGGGGATTTAGAAGAGGGGTTCTCTTTAGACATAATAGCATTCTTCCTGTCGGTCAAGGTCAGGTCGATCCTGCATCTGGAGGAGGAGTGGTCGGAGTGATGTCTCGAGATGGGACAGATGGTGATTGGAGCATGTGATCGACTGAGGAGTGAGGGGATGGTTTTGGGGTTTTTGATTTACTGAGGGAAAACCTGGACCTCTCAGATTCGGGTTTTCCCAGATGTGCCAGTTTACCTATTCTAGTATATAGAACTTTGAAAAATGCTTGCTTCAGAGTTTTTACTTGGAGTTGCGGGGTTTTCTGGAACACTGACTTTAACCCGAATCTCCCTTAAAGCATAACAGCACCTCGAAAGGGGGCTGTCAGGGGTGCTGAACCCCAGCATCTACTTAAATCTCGGGTGATGCGAAGACTCAGTGAAAATGGAGGAGAAAGAAGAGATCGCAGAGGGGGACGTGGGGGACGGATACTCAAGGATTTATCAACACCCTGTGTATATAAAAAGACAAGATACACTCGTCAAGAATCACAAGGCACAACACCCAGTGACAGTCATACGGTACAATAAGCAATCAAATCATACTAGGAAATGTTAAATGTTAAATGATAATGATGGAGTGACTATATCTTAATCTCAAATTGGTTTTAGGAGAGCAAATAATCTTTGCTTATTTCTGAGCTGACAATCACCTGCAAATTAACTACCAGAACACAAAGATTGTGGTATTTGTCAGAGACCAGGATGATGAAACTGAGTATGTTGAGGATAGCATGAACAGGCAAAGTGTTCTAAATACCTTGACATATTTTTCCATGCCTCAGGCTAAAGGAAGGCTCAGTAGAGAAATAATGTAGCAACTTAAGGACTTTTATGGTCAAAAGGAAGAGAATGTCCACTGCCTTCAAATTATTTGCATCAACTCCTCTGTGGGGCACATTAATCTTCACTTTCTAACTACAATTTCCTGGAACTGGAATTTGCGCAATCCAACATTTGGAAAGTACCGTATTTTTCTGTGTATAAGATGCTACTTTTTCTTTAAAATATTTACTTGAAAATGGAGGGATGTCTTATACACAGGAGGCCGAGAGGAGAAGGCAGTGGTGAAATCCAATTTTTTTTACTACCGGTTCTGTGGGCATGGCTTGGTGGGCATGGCAGGGGAAGAATATTGCAAAATCCCCATTGCCACCCCACTCCTGGGGGAAGGATATTGCAAAATCTCCATTCCCACCCCACTCTGGGCCCAGCCAGAGGTGGTATTTTCTGGTTCCCTGAATTACTCAAAATTTCTGCTACTGGTACTCAAAACTGCTAAAAATTTCCGCTACCGGTTCTCCAGAACCTGTCAGAACCTGCTGGAATTCACCCCTGGGAGAAGGTGTGGTCCATCCCCTTCCTCCAGCTCTGCCAAACGAGCCTCTATCATTGCAGCTCTATCATTCCTTTCTATTGTAGCTGTTTCCTGTATCACACTGCCACTCTAGGTTTCATCTCTATTGCTCCTGTGATGCATTTTCTGTTCTTGCATTACTCACTCTCTAATAAGATGGCTTCTGCACAGTAATAGCTTGTAGTGTACTTACTTACTCTACATGAAACATGGGGGTGTTTGACATCACTCATGTCACTCATTGTTAGAGCCAGGAGCTCCACATTCCGACACAGAAGCACATTCTGTCTTTCACAGAATGTCACAGAAGCCAGGAGCTGCACAAAAGCATATTCTGCCTTTCTGAAGCCCCCAACACTTTGAGTTTCCCTCTGACTTGACTGCCCAGGCAAACCTCGGAGCCTTCTCTTGCCTTGCTCTTCATCCCGGAGGGCCACGCATCCCCCCCACCAATCCTCCATACAAACCACCCACCCTGTTTCTGCAAAGGCAGAACCTCCCCCTTGCAGGGCGATCCAAATAGGGGAGGGGGATGCTGCTGAAAAAGCCGCCTTCCACCTGGGCCTCCTCCTGCAGCCAAACACGCCAGCAGTTTGTGCCTTTTCCTCAAACGGGCTGTGCATGGGGCGCTTGGAGAGCGAGCGAGCAAGACAGCTCTCCAACCTCTGTTTGTGTGTGTGTGTGAGGGAAGGAGGGAAGGAGCAATCTGAAGCCGAGGCACCCAAACGTCTGACAGCGGTGGGGGTCAGCTTCTGAGCAGCCCTGAGTCAGCCAGATCCACCTGACCTACTCCCTGAGTCTCGCTGTTCTCCTCGCCCCCGCCCCCACCCCACTCAAGCAGCGGCTTCCATGCTCAGCCCCAACAAGCTATGCATCCATGGTGCCTGCACCAGCATCCCAAGAGAAGCAGAGAAGATCATTGCTTGCAAGCAGGCAAGCAGAGGTAGCAAGCGTACACCATGCTATGAGAAAAATGAGAGGTCCTGTTGTCCCACAGAGCCTGCCGCTGCTTGAGTGAGGGGGTGGGCAGGAGAACGATGAGACTCAGGGAGTAGGTCAGGTGGATCTGGCTGACTCAGGGCTGTTCAGAAGCCACCCCTGCCGGCTTCTGAGCTCTCCCTCCTTCACACACACACACACATACACACAGGTTGGAGAGCTCTCTTGCTCGCTTGCTCTCCAAGCGCCCCGTGCACAGCCCGTTTGAGGAAAGGGCACGGATGGCTGGGTGCATTTGGCTGCAGGAGGAGGCGTGGTGCAATGGGGTTGTTTTGTTCACCGTGGTGGTGCTTCGGGAGGGCAGGCAGATGTCTGCAGCTGACAACTATAATGAATATGTCCACCTGTCCTCCTGAAGCACCACCACCCCATTGCTATGGATGCATAGCTTGTTGGGGCTGATCAGGGAAGTCGCTGCTTGAGTGGGGGGAGGGCGAGTAAGTTGCTAGCTCTTTCCCCGCAGCCCTGCCATGCTTGCCTGCCTTCCACGTGGCTTTCCACTTGCCTGCCTTCGCAAGCTAGACACCAGGGCACCGGGAAGGCAGCGTGAAAGGCAGTCAGTCATGGCAGGACTACGGGCCGTGGACTGGTTCGTGGGCGTGGCCAGCCAGCCATTGCTCCCAGTTCAGTGAACTAGCCTCAATCTCTGCTACCTATTCGTCCGAGCCGGTCCAGACCAGAAGCATTTCACCCCTGTTATTTAGTACCTATTCGCCTGAGCCGGTAATAAAAAATGCTTTTAAAAAGTTTTTTTAAAGGTTCCCATGCGCACCACATCTGATCACACACCCCCCGTGCTGTTCTACTTACCTTCCCAAGCCTGCTTTTGGCGCACATTGCGCATGCATGCGCACAGCGCGCATTTGGCACATGGTGCGCATACGCAGCCAGCGAACCAGTAGTAAATCAGTTCAGATTTCACCACTGGCACTGTGGTATCCAGAGCTGGATTCAATTTGGATTCAGTCCAGAACTGGATTTCAGTATTGAAGATGGGTTCTGACCAGGGCAGGGTAGAACAGAACAATTACTTCTTGCAATCTGGACTCTGTTCCTGTTAATGTACTTCTAGATTGTATTCACCTTTTTTGCAGTTGCATTACACTGCTGCGTCATATTGAATCTGTGTTTTAAAAAAAATGAGAGATTTTTTTTTCTTGAAGGGAGTAAAGAGCCAAATGGTTTTCCTTTTAATATCAAAAAAAAAAAAAAAAAAGGAAGTATGCATATTTTACTAGGACATTTTATAAAGATGCAGGCAAAATTCTACCAACACTGGTGTAGAAGAATTTCAAGGGATACTTAAAACATACAAGAAAGAGAAGCTTATACTTTTACAAATTCTTCTTTCCCTTGAGAAAATGGGAAACTGGGTGGAAAGAAAAGGCAGCTATGGAAATCTGAAATGTGAGTGGCAGAAAATTAAGACTTCAGCGAAAAAGGATTTCTGCACCAAACTCCCATGGTATATAGTTCCTTCCCACAATCTTTTTAGCAGAGATTTTTCCTGCTATGTTTGCAAACAAATGCCTGCCTTTGGTTCATAAAGAGAAAGGATGAAGAAGTTTTATTGCAATGAATTGTGCTGTCAATCATTCAGAATTTCCTGACAGAAGCAAAGAGATAATACTTATTTTTAAAATAAACAAGCAACCTCTACATGTTTTATTAATTTTGTTGGCACACACAATGTGTTTTGAAAGACAATTTATTTTCACTGTTCTTTCAGGAAAGAAATAAAACAAATATCGGAAGGCTTTGGAGCAAGATGAATATCTAATAGGAAATCAAAAAGGGAGAAAAAAATGAAAAGTATGAATCAGTGAGGGTAGTAAACAGATGGAAATTGCACCTTTCTTACCAAGGTAAAATCATGGATAATATTCATACATCTTAATAAAAATACAGCAGTGATAATTTTCAAAGCTATTAATCTATGCCAAATTGGAAGATTGTCAGTGCTCAGTGCTTCAGTGGTGTCTATACAGTGGTATGTAATATTTCAATCACTGCTCTATATAAGCTCTATATAAGCTTATGATCTTCCAGATGTTAGTACCCTGTTTCCCTCAAAATAAGACATCCCCTGATAATAAGCCCAATCGGGCTTTTGAGCGCATAGCAATAAAGCCAAGCGCTTATTTCAGGGCTCAAAAAAATATAAGATAGGGTCTTATTTTTGGGGAAACACGGTATCAGTTCACAACAGCCCCAACTACTGTGAATAATAATAATAATAATAATAATAATAATAATAATAATAATAATAATAATACTGTGAAAATATCTACAGACCCCTCACATCCTGGACATAAATTGTTTCAACTTCTACCCTCCAAATGACGCTATAGAGCACTGCACATCAAAACCACTAGACACAAGAACAGTTTTTCCCCGAATGTCATCGCTCTGCTTAACAACTAATAATTCCTACAACACTGTCAAATAATTTACTAAGACTGTATTACTATTATTCCTCTCTTCCTTCCTAGTATCTATCTCTTTCCACTTATTACTATAACCATGTTGCTTGTTTCTTTCCATTTATATTGTTTTTACTTGTTTCCTAGTAGGATTTGGTAGCTTATTAGTAACCTTGACTATCACTAACTGCTGTGTCTTTTTATTCTTTAAAAATGTATTTTATTCTCCTTATGTACCCTGACCTTATACAGCAAAGACAAATTCCTTGTGTGTCCAATCACACTTGGCCAATAAAGAATTCTATTCTATTCTATTCTATTCTATTCTATTCTATTCTATTCTATTCTAGTCTAGTCTAGTCTAGTCTAGTCTAGTCTAGTCTAGTCTAGTCTAGTCTAGTCTAGTCTAGTCCAGTCCAGTCCAGTCCAGTCCAGTCCAGTCCAGTCCAGTCTAGTCTAGATAGAATCTGGGAGTTTTAGTTCAGAAACGTCTGCAGGATAGTTATCAGACGTGCAACAAAAGGACAGATACTCTTTTTTGTCCTTATATCCTCTGTCCATCAGACAGTCTTAAAATCAGATATTGTCCAATTTTTAAGCTTCTTGTTTTTTTTTTAAAAAAATGGACTGCTTTCACAATAGTAGTCAAATATTCATGTATTGTGGCCTTGTATATTGTCTGTTTCTTTCTTTTCCTTGTCTGTCAACAGCTCAAACAAAAGAAAATTTAATTTATTTCTTCATTCCAGTCATCAGTTTCAATCTATCCTCTTCAAGTCTTGGTTCACTGTAGTCTGTAGATTACATGACTCATCATACCACGGTGAAATTTGAAACAAATGTGTCCTTGATTCCATATCATCATCATCATCATCACAATTTCTTGATAGCAAAGAGTTGTGTTGGGAAAATATTGCAGTTGAATAAAACAGTCCTTCGGATGCCGGGGGTGGTGGTGGGGGAAATGGCCTAAGTACGGTTTTTGCCACTTTTCATTTTAAATCCACTTTTCATGGATGCCAAGAAAGTTAAACAAGTAGCATATTCTCCTTTCTCCCCACTTGTCCTCCTTTCCAATTGTCTGTTTTCCTTTGTCTCTTCAGATATCTGATAATCTTAATCAGATCTTAACCTAACTTTATTGACCATAGTATCTAGGCCAGTGGTGAAATTCAATTTTTTTTACTACTGGTTCTCTGGGCATGGCTTGGTGGGCATGGTGTGGCAGGGGAAGGATGCTGCAAAATCTCCATTCACACCCCATTCCAGGGGAAGGATACTGCAAAATCCCCATTCCCTCACCACTCCTGGGGGAAGGATACTGCAAAATTTCCATTCCCACCCCACTCTGGGGCTAGCTAGAGGTGGTATTTTCTGGTTCTCTGAACTACTCAAAATTTCCATTACCGGTTCTCTGAACTACTCAAAATTTCCGCTACCGGTTCTCCAGAACCTGCTGTATTTCACCCCTGATCTAGGGGTGAAATACGGCAATTGTGAATTGTAGTTCAGCAGCATCTGGAGAATAATTTGCTGAAGATGCTTAGAGGATTTGGATCCCACCTTTTTGAAGTTTTATGCTTTATGCCTGAGTTCTTTCCCAGGATTTTAGACTAATAGAAAACTTGAAAGATTACCTACTTGGCCTTTTTTCTCGCTGAAAAGGATTCTTTTTAAAAATTCAGTACTTTTGATTCAGACCAAGTCCTGATAGCACAATGGAAATAGCATTCTTATAGTATGGGGTTGATTCTGAAGCCCTGTCATTTGGATGAATCCAATTGAACTCTACTAGGACCAGACTCTGGATAGGGGGAATTCAGTCAGAGGGTCAGCAAAAATGTCAAAATGGAGTCCCTATCCAAACATTTAAAGCTATATCCCTTTTTATTTGTTTTGCACATAAGCTTTACGTGCATAGTTACAGCTACCATATTTTGCCTGGGTAAAAGTGGTTTTGTACACTTCTAGGCAGGGTTCACTGGGTGCAGTTCTTTTTAAAGAGTTTCTGAAAGTGAGAAATGAATTGATACATTTATATAACAACTTTAAAGGGGGATGAAAGGGAAGCAGCCTGCGGAGAGTGATGAAAAAGATGTGAATAGCTGCCATTTAGCCACGAAGCTGCGAGGAACCCAACCACTGTGTCCCGCTGCCAAACTTTCTTCTCTTTCAATAACTTAATTCCTTTTTTGTCTGTTGTGGAAATGCAGCTTATCAGTAGATGAGAACATATCTAAAGCCAATGGATGGGTTCTTAAGGGATTTATGTCCAATGGAGGTAGTATGTAGTGATGTACCTCAGGGTTTGGTACTGTTCAATATCCTCAAAAATGACTTACATGGGAGAATAGAAGGGATGCTCATAAAATTTGCAGATGCCACAAAGCTGGGACTGATGGATGAGATTGCTGACATCCATAAGACAAGCTCAAATTGCAAAATGATCTTAATAGACATGAATATTAGGCTGTTGTGGCCCGTCAGCGGCCTGTGCAGCTAGTAGCTGATTCCGACAGCGAGGAGGCTGGTGTGGTGCTGTGCCAGCAGCCTGTGCAGCTGGTGCTCGAGTCAGACAATGAGGAGGCTGGAGAAGATGTGGTGCCAGAGGCGGGGATTCAGCCAGGGCCTTCAGAACCTCCAGAAGCTCCCATGTGAAGAGGACAAAGAGGAGGAGCCTCTTCTTGATGCACGGGTATGCAGAGCTGTTAAAAGGCAGGAGTGGCTCCTCAGGAGGAGGTCTCTTCAAGAGTAAGGCTTGGGGCTAATTGGCCACTCCCTTAGCCTATTTAAGGAGGAACACCGACTGAGGCAATTTGCAGAGAACAACTTCATTCACTCTCCTTCGCGTCTGGATCTTAGTTCTCTGATCAGTTTCCTGTAAATTGCTTCTGGGCTTTCTGCCAACCATAGTAAGATTATGATTATTTATTCTTTGAATTCTTGTAGGCTGTTAAGAAAGTTAATTAACAGCCTTTGTTTGAAAAAGACTGATTTAGTTTAGTAAACTAAAGTTTGTGTGTGCTGCGTTCTTTGGGGTCCGTAGCTGGGGCAGAACATGGGCCCTATCTAACACAACGTTGTTCAGTGGGGAGAAACACATTTAGGCAAAATAAAAACAGATGTACAGATACAAGATAGACGGTACCTGACTTAGCAGCTGTACTTATGAGAAATATGGAGGTCTTGATAGATCACAGATTAAGTATAAACCAGCAATGTGTGACAGCTGCCAAAACAGCCAATGTCATTCTGGGCTTTATCAACAGAAGTATGGTGTCGACTATGGGAAGTCATGACTTCTGGGGGAGATCTAGCGAAGTAAAGATGATCAAAGCAAAGACAAAGGAAGCAGCGAGTAGACTGGTTCTTTGGAAGGTCTCTAGATAATGAATTCTCCAAATGCCTGTTCCTTATTTAGTGCAGGAGGTGGGCTGCCACCGCTTAAGGCACTTGCACGCAGTGCTAAAATTGGAGGTTTTTAAAGCTCAGCTGCTTACCTTCTAAGTCAGCCCCGGTAAGTAGAACAGCTGAGGTGTGGAACACGCAACTCAGATAAGCTAGAAACAAGGAAATAAAGGACAGGATAGGGTGGGAGAAAGTGGGCGGGGCCATCTGATCGTCAGAACTACCAGTTCTCCTGAACCGGTCTGAACCAGCTGAATCCCACCCCTGATTTAGTGACTACAGGACAAAGGTTTTTCACAGGTTTGAGTGCCAGGAGTTGAAGGGTTTAGCTTTCTTGCTTGCAAGAAAGCTAAAGGACTCTTAGTTTGGAAATCTCATATTCTAATCACTTTTGGAAATTGCTTATTAACAACTTCTAACTATTAGAGACCTTATTTAGCTTTTTGCTATTTATTTCAGATCTTTTAACACTCATAAGGTCTGTCATTACTTTCTCCAGAAACCCAAATCTGTAAAATGTTGCAAAGCTGGGAGTTGAACTAGATTTTTAAGGTCCCTTCCAATTCTATAATTCTGTAGTAGTTTTCCTCTGGGCAGGATAGCTACTTAGAAATCATCAGCGAGAAAGGAAACAAAGATCCTCATAAAAATGTCCATATGCTGAATCATATGTGCAGATAAAAATTAGTGAAATAATATATTACGTTTATTTCAAATATTCATCTAATTGCAGGAAACAGAGCCAAATACAACATATTCTTACATAAAGTCTTATACTCTCTATTTTAGACTTCTACGAAGATTAATCAATCAATCACTGTCAGACTAGCCTTCTAGCTGCCCGAATAAGAAATAGTTAAAATAAAAAGTTTGATTTTGATTTTTGATATTTATTAGAAGGAAGGTTAAGAGTGGTGTGGTGGCCTAGTGGCGAAGATTCTACCTCTCATACGGAAAGTTGAGAGTTCTACGTAGTGATCCTAGGTAATCCTAGGTAGTGGCAGATGTTTTTCCCCTAGGGAGCAAAGAAAAAATATCTGCTGCAGACTCCACATAGGCGTCAGGAAGGGCATCCAGCCAGTAAATGCTCAGCTCCATCTAATTGCCCAACTCTAACATGTATAGGGACTACGGAGTCATAAAAAGAGAGTTTATTAGAAGGAAAGTTAAGGTTTCCCTAACCAGCAAATGCTTCACTTTCAAGTGAGGCATCAATATATAAACAATTTATGACAGCAAAATTCTCTCTGCACTCTTATAGTGAAGAAATAGAATAGAATAGAATAGAATAGAATAGAATAGAATAGAATAGAATAGAATAGAATAGAATAGAATAGAATAGAATAGAATAGAATAGAAT
>WNWU01000049.1:16039781-16083412 GCA_012654045.1 Ptyas mucosa | reverse complement strand
ATAGAATAGAATAGAATAGAATAGAATAGAATAGAATAGAATAGAATTTCTCCTTAGTTCTAAGTTGCTTCTCTCCTTGATTAGTTTCCACCCATTGCTTCTTGTTCTACCCTCAGGTGCTTTGGAGAATAGTTTGACTCCCTCTTCTTTGTGGCAGCCCCTGAGACATTGGAACACTGCTCTCATGTCTCCCCTCATCCTTCTTTTCATTAAACTAGACATACCCAGTTCCTGCAACCATTCTTCATATGTTTTAGCCTCCAGTCCCCAAATCATCTTTGTTGCTCTTCTCTGCACTCTTTCTAGAGTCTCCACATCTTTTTTACATTGTGGCGACCAAAACTGAATGCAGTATTCCAAGTGTGGCCTTACCAAGGCATTATCAAGTGGTATTAACACTTCACGTGATCTTGACTCTATCCCTGTTTATGCAGCCTAGAACTGCATAAACGAGGAGGCTGAAGCCTGCCAATTTTGTGAAGCTGGGGGTAGGGTATTGCTATTCAACTTATCAGTAGGGCAACCAGCTTTAACCAGAGAAATGATTTATACTATTCATCCAAGAATACAGTATATATATTTACAAAATGAAGTTGGTGCGTATGTAGATGGTACAGATTACAATGCACAGAGTCAAGCAACTTTCATTGATGATATGCTGTATTATATATATGCCGCCCTTCTCCAGAGACTCAGGGTGGCTTACAATGCATTAAGCAATAGCCTTCATACTTTTATACATACCTGCTCAGTAGGGCTTTTTCCCCCCCCCCCCCCCCCGTGGCTTCTTTTTTATACAAAGTCAGCTTATTGCCCCCACAAACCGGGTCCTCATTTTACCTACCTCGAAAGGATGGAAGGCTGAGTCAACCTTGAGCCTGGTGAGAATTGAACTCACAGTAATTGCAGGAAGCTGGCAGCTAAGTACTACTTTAACAGCAGCAGTTTAGTCCACTGCACCACCAAGGCTCTTGGTGTAAAATGTAGTGCATATCCGTAAATTTATAACTTCCTTTTGCAGTCTTGCAATCTTACTTGCTCTGGGCTTCATTAAGGAACTGGACATGATGACCTCCAAAAATAAATAAATAATTAAAAAACTAAACTCTAAGAGTTTGACAAAATAACCAACTGATGGGACTCCTCATGCGGCTACTAAATTTTAGAAGATTTTGATAGGTTCATACAATACTTTTTTTTTATTGAAAAAGTTTTTCAAATACAAATTTCCCCCCTTTTCCTCCCCTTCCCCCCACATATTATATATTTCATAAATCAAGTTAACCTTAAAATACAATTCCCTCCTTTCCCTCCCTATTCCTCCCCAAGCACCCCTTCCCCCCCCAACCCCTCGGACTTCCCCTATATAAAACCCTAGTAATCCCAAATACAATATATATTACTCATCCCCTTCATATTCTACCCCCTGCATTCTGTTCAGCATTACCATATTCGTCTAATCTCCCTCAGCTGAAAGCTATATGATATTTTCTGGTTTGGTATTTATTTTGTACATAATCAATCCACTTTTTCCATTCCTGTGTATAACTCTCTTGCGTATAATCTTGTAAAAAAGCTGAAATCTTCGCCATTTCTGCAAATCCGGCCATCTTCTGGGTCCATTGATCAACAGTAGGCAAGACATCTTTCTTCCAATATTGGGCAACCAACAATCTAGCTGCTGTCACCATATACAATATCAGTTTTATTTCCCCCATTGTAAAATCCTTAACTATACCCAGTAAAAACAATTGTGGAGAAAATTGTAGTTTTTTCTTCAGAACATTTTGCATAACCCACCAAATTTTTATCCAATAAGCCTTCACTTTCTTACAAGTCCACCATATATGATAATATGTAGCATCTAAACAATCACATCTCCAACATTTTGGTTGCACATTAGGATACATACATGACAATTTCTTAGGATCTAAATGCCACCTATGGTTCATACAATACTTTTGATGTTCAACCACCTATTTGGTCACCATGGAGTTTCATGTCACTGAATGTTCTGCTACATTGATCATTGTTTGGCTCCCCCTATGAAGTTATCTAAGAGTTTTTAAGCATCATCTGAACTCCTAGCCATCATCACATCATATAACAATACATTCTGCAAGTTAACTATATATACACTATATGAAATGATTCCTCCCCACCCCCCTTTTAGCTAAATCTTTCTTCAGAGTTAATGGTTTTAATTAGCCCCCAGGTTTCTTTCTTAAAAGTAAATTTCATAGAGGTGGATGTAGGAAGCCTATAATTATTGTGCTAGACATATAAATTATTCTGTGAACGCCATTCTCTGAAAAGAATGCGACAAAGCCTGACAAAGATAGGCATCAGTGACAGCTAGGAATTGAGTGAAGAGAAGGATCTCCAGCTGAACCTATAGCAGACCTTCTAGTGAAGCTGAACAAAAAAGGAAGAAAACGTCTTTCAAATACAAAAAAAAAAACAAAACATGCCAGCTGGCTAATACTAGAACCATCTGTATTTAAGGAACTTTTCTGTTTTATTTTTCCTTAACTGAAATGAAGAGCTCAGCACAACAGGGACTATATTTGAAGTACTGCAGACACTGGGTGAATATGAATGAATATAGAATAGAATAGAATTTTTTATTGGCCAAGTGTGATTGGACACACGAGGAATTTGTCTTGGTGCATGTGCTCTCAGTGTACTCAGTATATTTAAATTAGAACAAACTGACTACATATTTGTAAATCCCTTTCCTTAAATAGCTATGGAATCCTTGCCATCACATTAAATAGCTATGGAATCCTTGCCATCACATTGTTATGTTGGGATTTTTTTTGGCTTTCGAACCCCTTCAACAGTATGAGATCTATACATCAGACGAATGATTTAACTAAAGAGTCTCTTAAAATCAACTGAAATTTACAAATTTAGAAAACATGATCATGTAGATAAGTGTTTTCAACTTTGTATTTAAGGCTTGCTGAGCTAGGTGAAGTTTTGGGTGTTTGTTTGTTTTTTTAAAGCTATGCAGTGTAAAATCCAGAAGATAGGCTATCTTAAACAGTATAATTGTGGTCTATGTCAGCTTTATTGTTTTGAATAAACCAATCTGCCCCTAGGGAACTGATTTATGACTGAGGGAAGCCAACGCTTTATTTTCACCTTTATAATTCCAGATAAATACACATAACAAGCTGTGCAGAAAAAAGGATGAAAAATACAATTGCGTTCATTTTGATATCTCATATCAAGTAATTTATTAGAGCCATTCATTGCAATTGTTATATTTTACCACCTCTTTTGACCTTACGTTTTTATCCTGCTATGAATTCATAGCGGCTGCTAGAGTGGAGTGATCTAGAAACTGAAGGCAAAATGAAATATGGAAACATTTGCTAAATATTGGGTAGCCCTGAAATAACTACTTGTCTGGTCACTAAGTCTTGAATCATTTGATCACCAGGCCTATTTACAAAATTATTTCATGTATTCAAGGGATGTGTGAGGTTGATTTACAGAAACATATAATTGAATTCCTTTATCCAAGGGAAGGAACACTACATAAACACAATTACATCCCACGAATGAAGGCAAATATAGGTGCCCTGGGATAATGATGCGATATCGAAGTTGGGTTGGTCACGAGACCAGAGATTTACTCTTCCGAGCTTTCAGACTCATGTTGGAGACCATCTTCAGGGAATTTATTTCTACTGGAATACGCCCTTAGGGCTGTTCGTGTTTATGTGGTGCCTTCCTATTGGCTGATTGGTGTGTTGATGGCTGGCGGTCAGAAAGGACCATTAATTTCCACAAGGAAATGACAGCCAATCGCCAGACATCAATACACCAATCAGCCAATAGGAAGGCACCACATAAACATGACTCACAGAACAGCCCATAGGATGTATTCCAGTAGAAATAAATTCCCTGAAGATGGGCCCCAGTGTGAGTCCAAAAATTTGGAAGAGTAAATCTCTGGTCCCGGTGACTGATCCTAATTCGATCTTGCACAATTATATCTATTCAAAGCAACTTTTTCCCTAAGTCTGATGTATGACCGCAAGAGGAATATATCTAGAAGGAGTGATGTGCCCAGAACCTTCATTCTTCCAATACTTTCATATTTTGATTAAAGGTTTGTATGATCACTGTTCCTGAGGAGGAATCAATACATTACATAATAACGCAAAATGATAAGTTTAGAGTAAACCACCTCTTTTGTATCTTATTTTCCATAGTCTCTTACCATAACTATATTAGTTGCTATTAATAATATCAGATTGTGGCAAATAAATGGGGAAGAAATGGAGGTAGTGACAGATTTTATTTTTCTGGGTTCCAAGATCACCGTAGATGGGGACTACAGCCAAGAAATTAAAAGACGCTTGCTCCTGGGGAGGAAAGCTATGGTAAAGTTAGACAGCACACTAAAAAGCAGAGACATCACCCTGCCAACAAAAGTGTCTATAATCAAGGCTATGGTTTTTCCAGTTGCAATGTATAGTTGTGAAAGTTGGACCATAAGGAAGGCTGAGCGTCAAAGAATTGAGGCCTTTGAACTATGGTGCTAGAGGAGACTCCTGTGAGTCACTTGGACTGCAAGGTGATCAAACTGGTCAGTCCTAGAGGAGATCAACCCTGACTGCTCTTCAGAAGGCCAGATCCTGAAGATGAAACTCAAATACTTTGGCCACCTAATGAGAAGGAAGGACTCACTGGAGAAGAGCCTAATGCTGGGAACGATTGAGGGCAAAAGAAGAAGGGGACAGCAGAGAAGGAGGTGGCTGGATGGAGTCACTGAAGCAGTCAGTGTGAGCTTAAATGGTCTCCGGGGGATGGTAGTGGACAGGAAGGCCTGGAGGAATGTTGTCCATGGGGTCGCAATGGGTCGGACACGACTTCGCAACTAACAACAATAGTATCAGAAGAATATTTTCTTTCTCCAGGAATACAAAATTGGCATTATCCTTCTGTGCTAAAATAATAAATTGCCACTCTTACCCCATATCCATTATTATGCAGAACAAAAGTAATGCTCAAGGAATGGTAGTTAGGAACATCTCATAGAAACTCTTCATTATAACTGTTTCAGGATTCATTATTTTCTTCATAGACGAGTCTGTCACCATAAAATTGCTATCTGAATGGAACAATAAGAAGGGGAGCATACAGCATTAAGATACTTTAAGCGAAAAATGATTATAAGTGTTTGATAGAAGTTCTTTATTTTCTTGTCTATTGATGCCGAGAAGAGGCACACTGCACAATTAAAATTGAACTTCCGTAACACAGGAACCCAGGAGCCGTGCAACAGGGAGAACTCCTGATATTTTCCCCAGTTCCTGCTTACCTAGTAGTTCAAAAGCATACAAATGTGACTACTAGATAAACACACACACACACACACACACACACCGAGTCAGACACAACCAGACAAGGGAAAACCTTTACCTTTAATACAGGAATCATTTTGGATTGGAAGGAGATATCTTTTTTTCAGGGTCTCAGATTTTCAGTTTGGATAAGGCAGAAAACTGCAAAAACATTCCTTTTAAACATGTCCCAATGGAAATAAATACAGCTTTCTTTGAACTCTTCTTCTTCTCCGGTAATATTACACTACCGTGTTTTCCCAAAAATAAGACCCTGTCTTATATTTTTTTGAACCCTGAAATAAGTGCTTGGCCTTATTGCCATGTGCTCAAAAGCCCGATTGAGCTTATTATCAGGGGATGTCTTATTTTGGGGAAAACAGGGTACTAACTTAGACCAATTCTCGAATACAACTCATCTGCCTGGAACCCAGACTGCATATCGGACATTAATACAATTGAACGTGTTCAGAAATATTTCACAAGAAGAGTCCTCACTCCTCCGCTCACAACAAAATACCTTATGCCACCAGACTTGAAATTTTGGGCTTAGAATATTTAGAACTACGCCGCCTTTGGTATGACCTAAGCATAGCTCATAAAATCATCTGCTACAATGTCCTACCTGTCAATGACTACTTCAGCTTCAACCACAACAATACACAAGCACACAATAGATACAAACTTAAAGTGAACCGCTCCAAACTCAATTGCAGAAAATATGACTTCAGCAACAGAGTGGTCAATACCTGGAATGCACTACCTGACTCTGTGGTTTCATCCCAAAACTGCCCAAATTTTAACCTTAGACTGTCTACTGTTGACCTCACCCCATTCCTAAGAGGTCTGTAAGGGGCATGCATAAGAGCACCAGCGTGCCTACCGTCCCTGTCCTAATGTTCCCTTTAATTGTATTCATTTTATGTATTCAATTCATGCTTATATTTATATATATTATATTATACATACTTGACAAATAAATAAAATAAATAAATAAACTCAGGTGGTGATCAGTGAGAACTATTGCTTTTGAACACAGTTAATAGTTTAGTACAGCCAGATTCAAATTTCTCAGAAGAAAACATTTTCAGAAGGATATATTAGATGGGTTTTTATTTCTCTCTCTCTCTTTCTCTCTCTCTCTCCCTCCGTCTCACTCACTCACTTATTCACTCACTCACTCACACACATACACATCATCCTTACATTACAGAATTGTGCAAGAATAATTCTCCACTGACTATGTGCACTATGTTGACGGCAAATTAAATAAAATGCAAATTAAAATAAAGAGAATGCTTTTCCCCGATGCCCATGGAACTATAATAATCAGAGACAGAAAATTGGGCACTAACAGAGTTAGAAACAGACTTTCTAACAGTTGTGAATGTAGTTCTCTTTAAAAAGTTATCTTTCCAGTATTGTCTGCAATCTGCTGGTAAATTTCAAAGAGAACGTAACTAAAATTCCCCTGTTCCAGAGACGGGTTTCAGCAGGTTCTAACCAGTTCTGGAGAACCAGTAGCGGAAATTTTGAGTAGTTCAGAGAACCAGCAAATACCACCCCTGACTAGCCCCGTCCTCATCTATACTCTGCCTCCCGAGTCCCAGCTGATCAGTAGGAAATGGGGATTTTGCAATAACCTACCCCTGGAGTGGGGAGGGAATGGAGATTTTACAGTATCCTTCCCCTGCCACGCCTACCAAGCCATGCCCACCAAGCCATGCCATGCCCACCAAGCCACACCCACGGAACCGGTAGTAAACATTTTTGAAACCCACCACTGCCCTGTTCCCAGTTTGCATCCTATCATCTAAAATGGGTCTAAAATTAAATGTATGACGATGTGTCCAGCAATGACTCTAATGAAAAAGTCTTTCTGAGGAAAGCTTTCCAAAACTAGGGTATCATTACTGTAAAGACTTTTTTCCAAACTCATATTGCTTGGGGGGAGGGGGGGACTTACAAACATGAGTTTTGAAGGATACCATAAGATTTGAGTAGGTATATTTGAAGACCCGATAGACCTGATTAAGACATTTATTGCTTTAAAATGCAGATTTAGAACCATCTTTGAAGTGAGCACAGAAAGGCTATTCCGGTTTTCATCACTGTTTCCCACAGCCTGGTCTTAGTTGTGTATTCTATTTGAATGGAAATTATTTTGTGGTGACTGACAAATTTATTGGGTCATGCATGTGTTTTGTATAATAGACTGTTATTCTTGGTGTCTGAATGCATATTGGAATACCTGTCAAGCTATGTATCTCTGCCAGGAACATTTGGAGAACTCTATCTACCTTTATTAAAAAATAATTTCTTTTGCAAGCTCAACATTTAAACCTTATGCAAATGTTCATTGTTAGTGAAGTCTCCAGAAGAGTCAACAACTTCACGGTTTATGGTATAATTTTATCTTTGCTGCTATGGATCAATGAACCTGCCAAGTTCAGTTTTGCTCAATTTACCCATTTTCCCAGTCTTAAGTGTTTTCTAATTTATTTCTAGCTCTGTCTGTATAATTTTAAAAAAAAAATCTATACAAGCGTTTTTTTCCAGACTTTTTGTGCATCTTTCTTGTAATGTAGACTTTTTGAGTCCACATTTCTTTTATATTCACTTTGGTGAAGCACTTTTCCCAGTTACAATGCATTTATAAAGAAATTATTTATCTCCTTCATCATCTTTTGAATGGCAATTTGTACCACAAAAACCTTAAATATGGGTATAATTACATTCCGGCTAATATAGAACTTTAGAAAATGAAACCGATATATTGCAAACTCAGTGAATTTCTTCCAAATGCTTATTTGCTGTGCCAAAGCTTGATCTCTTTTTAAGCATGTCAAAAAGTTTTGGCAATTGGCAGCTTGTAGATTCAATCTATATAAATAAAAATGTAAATGTTCATTTGTTCAAAATCGTAAATCTCAGAAAGTTCTTCACCGATTGCTTTGAAATTTTGACACAACGTTGCATTTGAATACGTGCGTGTTTTTATATACCTATATTATATAGATGTTATACCTGTGACAGGTTAAAAACATGCTTTTTTGAAAAACAGCACCATCTGTTGGATGTAAAAGCAACACACGCCATACTATCTTTTTGGATTTTAACGTCGCAGCACCACAATGGCAGGCGCAATCCGGGTCTTTTCCCCTTAGCGCCGCCGCCGCCAAACCCACAAGCAAAATGGCGGGAAATGTCAACTGCCGCGAAGCATCTTCCTGAGTAACGGAGTATGCCCTAACTTTGGCACCTGATGCCGCCTGTGGTGCGGAGAGCTGCAGAAGTGAAGGTGGTTGTACCGGCAAGCCGGGAAACCATCTCTTACACCCGTGGCAAACTGGGACGGAGGCAAAGTAGGCGTGACCTGAGCTACAGAGGGAAATTATTGGCACTCGGTCAAAAAATATTGTATACCCACAAGACTGGGCCACAGCAATGCGTGGCCGGGTACAGCTAGTTCTCAATGAAATCTATTCAGTCTTTTCTCACCTGCTTACTAAGATATGCCCAGACTGATTTCAATAATTAATGGAGTGTAGAATAATTTCAGAGAGCCCACCAAAACTAAAATGAGATTTAACAAAGAAGGACCAGACAAGGATCAAGGATAGGGGTATCCAACCTTAGCAACTTTAAGACTTGCAGACTACAACTCTCAGAGTTCTCCAGCCAGCATTAAAGGAGTTGAAGCCTGCAAGTCTTAAATTGACGAGATTGGACATCTCTGATCTAGGGGAAGAGCCTTTTCTGCCATGGCCCCTGCCCTTCAGAAAAATCTTACTGCTGGAGGTAAGATCTTCCCCTCCACCCTTCCACCCTGTTAGATCAGGCGCAGGAAAGAAGACAAGACCAGCGGGGTCTGTTCAACAAGTTTTATTCAGCTCTTAACTAAGTCAGAACAGACGGACGACTGTGCTGCCGGAGCCCTTTTTATAGCGCTCCGGCAGACCAGCCGTCCAATGACAGCGGTTTAACTTTCCCGCCCAGAGGATTAACCAATCCCCGGCCGGATGTCCTTATAAGGACATAACACTCCTCCCCCCCTAGATGAAACATGGTTCAGCTCGTGTCAATCAACAAACGTAGTCACGCAGGTAGGCGGGACGTCTGGAAGCCCTGCTCGACCTGCGCAGTTCATTCTGTTCTCCGTCGTCCGTCTGGAAGGTGGCTGCTCCGGTGTCCTCCGACCCTCGCCCCTGGGATGCCTGCCGCTGGGTCGTTGAAGGTGCCGGCCCTGTCCGTGCGCCTCCGGCCTTGCTGCTGGGCTGCGAAGTGGTCGTTGCAGGTACCGGCTCCGGTGTGCCGCCTCCCGACCCGCTGTTGGAATATATCTGCTGGTCCGGTTGGTCTCTTCCCTGTCCTGGGTGCCGATCGTCGTGGACCGGTAAGTCCCTTGGGTTTTTTATATTTTTTGCAAATTGTCCGTATCTTTTAGACTTGTGTTGGTCGACCCTGTCTGGGTGGTGCAGGTCGACCTGGTCGGGTCGTTGTTGCTTGGGACGGGGGTCAGCTGGACGGAAGATTTCAGACGGGCGGTGTAGTTCTTGCATGCAGGGGTGTCGTAGGCCTCCCTCACCAGGTCGTTGTTGGCCCTCTCGGTTGGGCATGTCCCGGTCTACTGGCGTTCCCTGGAGTTCCCTGCCGTCGGGGTGGCGTTGGGCCGCCTTGCCGGTGAGGCGTGAGTTTTCGTTGCCGTGGAGTCCCCTGTCTACTCGGCAGTTGCAGTACGGTAGCTGGTCTGCTGGCTGGCCGGTCATGTTGGGGTGGTACGGCCCTTCCTCGACTGGGTGTTGCAGGGCTACCTCACAAGGGTGGTGTTGTCCTGCCCTGCCCGGGTGGCGTTGCCCTACCTCGACGGGGTGGTTTTGGCCTGCCCTGTAGGGGTGTTGTTGTCCTACCTCGTCGGGGTGGTTTCGGCCTGCCTTGTAGGGGTGTTGTTGTCCTACCTCGTCAGGGTGGTTTTCGCCATCCCCTTCCCACCGCTTCCGGAGTTGGTCGATGTGACGTCTACAGACCACTCCATCTTGCAGTTCGATAGTGTAGGACTTCGGGCCGGTTGAGCTCTCGATTCTCCCTTTAAGCCATTTCGGCAGGCCGTGGAAATTAAGCGCGAAAACCGGATCTCCTGCGGAGAAGGCTCGGAGGGGGCGGCTCGCGGTTGCGGTGACCTCGGAGTGGTACAGGGGGTGAAGTCGGTCCAGGGGTGACCTCAGCTTCCTGCCCATCAGCATTTCGGCCGGGCTCTTTCTAGTGGTGGCATGCGGCGTAATATGCTGAATCAAGAGGAAGTTGTCGATCTTCTCTTGCCAATCGCCCGGCCCCATCCTGGCAAGGGCCTCTTTAGTGAACCTCACCATCCTTTCAGCTTGTCCGTTGCCAGCCGGTCTGTAGGGGGCAGAGAGGGCATGGCGAATGCCCAAACTGGCCAGGAACTCCTCCATTGGTTTCGAGGTCAGCTGCGGGCCGTTGTCGGAAACAAGGACGTCCGGCAGCCCGTGGGTGGCGAATAGTCGCCGGAGGGCTCTAATGGTGACTTCAGTAGTGATGGATGCCAGGGGAATGACCTCAAGCCACTTGGAAAATGCATCCACCACTATTAGCAGGAACTTCCCTTGCATCGGGCCCGCAAAGTCTATATGTATTCGCGCCCACGGGTTGCTTGGTGTTTCCCATTCCGCAATAGGCGTTTGCGGAGGGGCGGGGCGGACTTCTTGGCACGGATCACATCTGGAGACCCAGTCCTCAATGTCTTTGTCCAGTGATGGCCACCAGACGTAGCTCCGTGCCAGTCCCTTCATGCGCACGATGCCAGGGTGCCCCTTGTGCAAAGTCTCCAATGTCTTTAGGCGCAAAGCCTGGGGAACCACAACCCTGTCACCCCACAGTAGGCAGCCCTTCATGGTTGACAGTTCCTGCTGCCTCTTTGCAAACGGCTTGAAGTCGTCGGTCAACGGTCCCGCAGGCCAGCCGCGCAGCACCCAAGACATCACTTGCTTCAAAGTCCGGTCTTTCTGGGTTAGTGCCGCGACGTCTGCGGATGTGACTGGGCAAGCCAGGTCGCCATCGATGTGATGCAGTCCCAGGGTGGGGGCAGGGTCCTCCACTAAGTCCTTTGACGGGCATCTGCTCAAGGCGTCAGCGTTGCAGATGCTACTGCCCGGCCTGTGGCAAAGTTCGTAAGAGTACCCGGCCAAAAAAATTGCCCAGCGTGTCATCCTGGGCGATGAATAGTTAGGTGTGGGCTTGCTTCCTGACAGAAGGCCCAACAGGGGCTTGTGGTCTGTGATGACCGTGAACCTCCGTCCGTATAGGTATTCGTGGAAGCGCTTGATGCCAGCAACGATGGCCAGGGCCTCTTTGTCCAATTGGCTGTAATTTCTCTCGGCGCTGGACAGCGTCTTCGAGAAGTAGGCGATGGGGGCTTCCTCCCGTCCGGGAACTGATGGCTGAGGACTGCTCCGACGCCGTAGGGGGATGCGTCGCAAGTCAATAGCAGGGGGAGCGTCTCGTGGTATTGGATGAGGACACTCTCGGAAGAAAGCAGGTTCTTGACAGCTCTGAATGCTGCGTCCTCTTCCTTCCCCCACCTCCAGGAAACCGCCTTCCCCAGCAAGCGATGGAGCGGTTCAGCCACGGAGGCTTTCTGTTTCAGGAAAACACTGTAAAAATTCAGTAGTCCCAGAAACGCCTGAAGCTCCGTCTTGTTTTGGGGGGCTGGAGCTTCATGGATAGCCTTAACCTTAGATTTGGTGGGGTGAATGCCGTTCTTATCAATGAGATAACCCAGGAACTCGACTTCCTGGACCCCGATGATGCACTTGTCTCTCCTGACCCTCAAACCCTTCTCCTTGAACCGCTGTAAAACCATGCGCAGTCGCTCAAGTAGTTGGGTTTTGGAGTGGCCGGAGATCAAGACATCATCGAAGTAAGGGACCGCCCCTGGAATGCCTTGAAGAAGGCGTTCCATAAATGATTGAAAAATACCTGGGGCTGCGCTGACCCCAAATTGGAGGCGCGTGCATTTAAATGCCCCTCTATGCGTGACAATGGTTTGTGCCTCCGCAGTTTTTTCATCCACTGGCAATTGCTGGTAAGCTTGGGCCAGGTCCAATTTTGCGAATATTGATCCGCTCCCAAGTGAGTGCAGCAGATGTTGCACCACTGGAACCGGATATGCGCTCTGCTGGAGGGCCTTATTTATGGAACACTTATAGTCGGCGCAGATGCGCACAGACCCATCATGCTTCATCGGGGTCACAATGGGGGTCTCCCATGCAGCATGATCGATCGGTTCCAGGACCCCCTGGGTGACAAGCTTATCTATCTGGGCGTCGACCTTGGGCCTCAGGGCGAACGGAACCCTGCGGGGCTTAAGCCTAATTGGGGTGACATTTTTGTCCAAATTGAAGGAAATGGGTTTCCCCACAAATTTCCCCAGCTTACCATCGAAGACTTCCTTGAACTCTTCGATGATGGCGTCGAGTTCGTCCCTACGAATTTGATGGATCCCGCTGATAGACAGCCCCAATGGCTCGAACCACTCCATCCCCAGCAGGCTCGGGCGGTTTCGCCCCACGACAGTGATGGGTAGGACTCCCTGGAAGTCGTGGTAGGTGACCCGGAGCGAAGTCCTCCCCAGGATCTTAACAGGGTTGCCGCCGAAATCGACAAGACGGGCCCGTAGGGGCTTGAGGTCTTTCCTCGAGATGCCCGGTTTCAGGCGCTTTAACTGGTGCCAGTCCATGATGGAGTAGTTCGATCCCGAATCAACCTCCATAGAGCAGGGTGTTCCCTCCACGATCACGGTGGCATGGAACTTTGCGGCCGCATCGTCAATGGTGTGGATGCCGGAGGACAGCTGCTCAGTTCTGACCGCCGCGTAGCCGCCGCCTCGTTGCTGAGACCTGGTAGAGGACCGTTTGGATGGCCTCTGGTTGTCTTGCCGTTTCTCGCCCCAGCCGGGGGGAAACGGACCCGGGGTAGGTGCTTCGGCCCTGCAGGCTTCAGCGATGTGCCCCCGCTTGTTGCAGCGTCGGCAGATAGCGTCTCTCCAACGGCACTTAGCTCTGGCATGGCTTCCTTTGCAGCTGCCGCAGGGCTCGATCCGGGCGCCATCTTGTGTGCGCTCGCGACGGTTTTGGCGGGAAACCTTGTGAACGGCCATTTCGTCGTCGGAGCAGGAGCTGGCAGACGACTCCTCAGACGAGCTCTTAGGTTGGCGGTGCAATTTGTGCACCCCTTTAGCCCTACTCATGGCGGCAGCCGCCTTTTCTGAGATTTCGGCTGCGATTGCCTCCTCAACGACGTCTTTCAACGCAATCTTCTTTCGGCTGAGGAACTTACGTTGCAGTCCAATGTCCCTCATGCCGAAGACAATGCGGTCTCTGATGGCGTTCTCAACGTTGTCAAACTCGCAGTTTGACGCGAGTTGCCGCAGAGCTGCCACAAAGTCCTTGATGGGCTCCCCTTCCAACTGATTCCTTTGCTGAAAGGTGAATCTGTTGGCAATGGGAGTTCCAGTGGGAGCGTAGTGCTCCTTCAGCACGTCTTGCAGATCGGCCCCGGACATCTCCTCGATGTTCCTTGGGGACACGAGGTCGATGGCCATCTCAAGCACCTCGGAGCCGCAATGCGCTAGGAACAGGGCTCGTTTCCGTTCATCGGAGAGGTCTTGATAGTTGTTTCCCCGCAGAAACTGGCGGAAACGAACCAGATAGGAGGTCCATTTCTCCACTCTGGGGTCGAATTTGGAGATCGGAGCCATCGCGGCTTGTGACGCCTCCATCTTCAGTGACTTCAGCTCAGTGAGAAATTCTCGATGAGTGACTTAGCTCCGCGTGGCGGTTCTTTTCAAATCCTTCGTCGCCAGTGTTAGATCAGGCGCAGGAAAGAAGACAAGACCAGCGGGGTCTGTTCAACAAGTTTTATTCAGCTCTTAACTAAGTCAGAACAGACGGACGACTGTGCTGCCGGAGCCCTTTTTATAGCGCTCCGGCAGACCAGCCGTCCAATGACAGCGGTTTAACTTTCCCGCCCGGAGGATTAACCAATCCCCGGCCGGATGTCCTTATAAGGACATAACACACCCTTTCCTGAAATAGGCTTTCAGAAAAGTCTCTAAATCCTGCTGATTGATGTGAGGCTCCAATGAGGAAGCTGTAGACTGGAGATGGTTGGTGTTTTGACAGAGAAGACCGGACTACTGCTCTGTTATAAGCATTTGGCCTTTTAGTCTGTATTTAATCTTTTGCAACTTTAATCCACTTTTATATTTATAATCATTTGTATATCTCTATTTTTTTACTGTAAGGTAAGCTGCCCAGCTCTTCTCAGACAGTGAGATAGGCAGCATATAAATTTAATAAATAAATCAACATCATTTGTTTATTTTTCACTATTTTGATCCACCACCACCCCTCCCATTTCTCCTTCACCATTGTCTTGGACTCACTAATCCACAGCCCTGTGGGTCTATGGAAAATTGTCCAGGCAATTAACCTTTTTTGCCAATTCAATAAAGGAGACAGTACATCACCATCTAAACTGTATTCCATGCTCAAAATCTGGACTAAATTTTAGGAATGGTTGGACAGGAGGAGGAATGCCAAGATGAAGGTGTAGTGAATGTCTAGAAATGGGCATGTCAATGTGTGTCAAATCTGTATGCAAGATATGATTATATTGAGTATAGATGTCGCTGTTTAGGAGGAATTAATTTATACACTTGACATGCAAGAAGTAATGCAAATTTGTACAAAGATAAAGAGGTATGTTATGTATTAGCTTAAATTTGACAATAATGGTGAAAACCAGAGACGTTAAACCATGTCCATTGTTTTTTTTAAACTTGAATGACTAATAAAAAGCTTTAAAAAATAAAATAAAAATAAACTGTATTCAATGCTGCAAGATCTGGTAAAACTGCAAACAAGTAAGCAATAGGGTATGGTTACAAGATGAATAACAACTAGCAGCCATGCTCCATGATAGAGACCATGTGCTCCTAGCTATAACGTGGCCTGACTAGGCCAAATATATAACTGCCTCCATACCTCCCCATGGCCTAAACTACCTAAAGGTGTGTAGGGAATATGTTGATTGTCTGTGAAATACCCCCAGATGGGTCAAGATTGCAGCTGAAAAACTGTGAGTGGCTTTTCTGAATGGAAGATAGAGGTTGGAGTGGCCTCACTTCCCTTCTCTTTCCCATCAATACTTGTAACAGGAAAAGGGAAAGTAAGTAATAATCCCTAAACACTTCCTTGTGAAGGGAACTTACTGCACTGTTTTGGCCAGTAAGGTCAGGATTGCTAAACTTCACCTATAAGTTAGCTAAACAGGAAGAAACTAACCTGCCAGAGCAGCAAATTATTTTATTTACTGTAGCAAACCATATTATTTACTGGCTAACGTTCTGACCTTTGGGGGAAAAAGTTATCATTACTTCACTTATCTCTATTCGCATTATTTTAAAATAATTCTCAATTTTATAGTGTTTTTTAATGTTACTTTAATGAGCCGTGGTAGTGCAGTGATTAGAGTGCAGTACTGCAGGCTGCTTCTGCTGACTGCTTGGCTGCCTGGAATTTGGCAGTTCGAATCTCACCAGGCTCAAGGTTGACTCAGCCTTGCAACCTTCCGAGGTGGGTAAAATGAGGACCCAGATTGTTGGGGGCAATATGCTGACTCTGTAAACTGCTTAGAGAGGGGTGTAAAGCTCTATGAAGTGGTATATAAGTCTAAGTGCTATTGCTATTACTACTTCAATGCAATGAATCTAAGCACCTTACAAGTGTAGTAAAACATAGGATATACCAGAATGAATAGCAATCTACTCTATAAAATGTTTTTTGCTGTTAATTCATAAAAAACATGATAAATAATAATATCATACACCTCCAAGGTATGTAACTGACACATTCCATTTATCTCAATGGCTTCTTTCACATTTAGGTACTTTTAACTGATTTCTAAATATTAATAATGGAGAAACAGCTCATATTTCTAAGAGTATCTGGTTTCACAGAGGGAGTACCAGTCTCGCCAGGGAGAAATGACAGATATTTTGTGGTATTTTACAATAATATTGTGTATTATTTATATTATGGTTGTGAATTCATTGGTAACTTTTAGTCTCACCAGTGCAATAGCATTTTTTTAAAAAAATACCTTGAATTATCTGAGCAAGAATTTCATAGAGTTTCATATTGAGCTCAGGAAAATATTGGGTGTTTTGAATGCAAAATGATCCTTTAAATGCTTTAATAAAACTCGTCTTATGAAAAATCACCATATAAAAAGTTGTTATCCTATGTTACATGTTTAAAATGTTAGATTTCTTTAAATGGTCTGACAGATTATTCTTTTTACTTCCTATTAAAATACTAATGTGACATTTTTATATCTGCTTTCCTTAATATAGATATATTTTAATGTCATGCAGAAATATGTCCTAAGCTAATATAAATTGACCACTTTTTCCCTGTGCAGCCAAAGGCAACAAGACAATCAATATACAAATGGCTGTCTATAAGAGCTTTTCAGAATATGCTTTAGTGAAGTGGCTGATATCATTTTCTATTCAATAATTTTTCTTTATAGTGTTCTCAGTTAGATAAAGAAATAATTTCAATAAAAGATTTCTAGTCAGGGCAACAAAAGTGAGGAAATTTATATACCATTCTTAGAATGACCAAATCATTCATATCCCTCACTTGAATTAAAAGGTCAGGTATAAAATAAGTAATGGCCTGAATTTAAGTTTAATCATACTAAGAAAACAATTTTCAATTGATCTCTTCTAAACGGGATCATAAAACTAAAACACAGTGTTAAACAGTACAAGGAATAAAACAGCATAAAATAGTAGAGGCACTTAAATATATTAAAACTATATTATTAAGCTTTAAAGATGCTTAGTTGCATAGTTCTCCTTTGTGGTGTTCATGAGATAAGGTTTTTTTTTAAAAAAAAATCAAGATGACCAAGTCATGGCAGCCTAGTCAAAACTCTCTCATTGTACATGTCTATACAAATAGGATTTTTCTTATTGTTCTAGAAACATTAAGGCCCTTCAGAAACATAAAGACTTCATTGCTTTTGTTAGGAAATGATAATTAACCTAACTTGTTGGGTTGGCAATATATAAACCTCAATATAGCTTTAAGACTGTATTGCTGTATTGCATCATACTGTGTCCTGATTGGTTAGCTCTGTAGCCAATGTCCTTAAGAGGGAGCTTGAATCATGATTTATTTGTCTCTGCTGCTCTTTGCTGATCATTATTGATCTTTGCTGATCGTTACTGCTATTTGCTGTGTTTGCTACTGTTTGCAACTGTTTACTGTGTATGACTACGACGACTGGTAAGAAGACTTTGTTATTGGAATATCCCTGGACTATTGTTTTGCTATCTACTGCTTTATCCGTATGACCTGGACTGTTTGTTGGACTGTGCCTGATTACTATTTCCTAAAAGTAAACACAACTCAGTGTATTTCTGTGTTGGCTGTGATTATTTGCAACTGCTCTCAGTCGTTTTCATGTGCACACCCTTGCTACTCTGGGGTTGCTCTGCGAATTCCTCAACAGCTTTCACTGGGTAAGTTTCTTTCTTTTTGGAGTAAGAGATCTTAAATACGATTTTAAAAGTTTTAGAAAAATATTATTTTTTGGATTAAGCAGCAAAAAAAGTGGTTAGAATATGGATTTTGGAAAGTTTACAATGAATTAAGGGTGCAGATGAACTTGAAATTAAAGTTTTAAATTAATTAGAAGAATTCTTCTCATGGGAAATGATGATTGTTTGTGTTACTTTTAAGAAGAAACACGATAATCGGTCTTTGAAGGTTTGACACCAGAGGAAGCTAGAAAATAATATTATTAGAAAATAATAAATTCGTCACATTAATAAAGAATGGAGCAAAAAGCTTTGATGGATATTTTGAATATTGGTTTTTGAAATATTTAATATACCGTGTTTTCCCGAAAATAAAACCCTGTCTTATATTTTTTTAAACCCTGAAATAAGTGCTTGGCCTTATTTTCGGGGATGTCTTATTATTTTGGGGTGCATGGAACAAGACGGGGCTCCTCTTGCCATCTTACCTGATTTCCAGCTCTGTCTCCCTAAACCTAACCAGAGGAAATGGTGGGGACCGGCTGTGCATGCATTTAAATATTTTCGGGGGGGCTTATTTTCAGGGGGGGCTTATTTTAGTGCATGCGCTCAAAAGCCTGATTGGGCTTATTATCAGGGGATGTCTTATTTTAGGGGTAACGGGGTAGTAGATATGTCGTGCATATCCCACTCAAAGTCCTGTAAACTGAGGTACTATAGAATACCTCAAATAAATACATAAGTACATTGTTATGTTTATATTATATATTCAATTGTGTCCGATTTGAGAGCCTACTATTGCTTCTATGGTGCTGTCCTGTGGTGCTGTTTCTCCTGTGCTGGGCGATCCTTTTGTATAAAGGCTGTTTGGTTTCTCCAAGGTAGCTATAGGAAACATGATAGTTTAGTTCCCATCCTGATGAGCTTACTTTTCCATACTTGATTCATACTCATCATTGCCATATAGCCTACTGCAATTCAACACTTTATTCTGGACCATGTACACTGCTTTGATCAATTTGCGATCTTAGGAAAATGAATTCTTGCAAACAATAGATCTCTTTACTGTCAATTGTTATTCTGACATTTCCATTCCTCACAGTGGTCTTGTATACATGAACTTGTATTTCTGATGTTCAAGATGGGGCCAAATTTCTCATTTTTTTCTTTAATCCTTTTGATCAGATGTCTTCTATTTTGATTTTTGAAAGGACAGTTGTATCGTAAGCATATGATGATGTTCTTTCCTTTACTCTTTATTCCAATATTTGATTCTTCAGAAAAAAAGCACCAAACCTTATAGATATACATCAAACTCTAGTTACAAAGAGTTGCAGTGGTGCAGTGGTTAAATGCAGAACTGCAGGCTACTTCTGCTGACTGCTGTCTGCCTGCAATTTGGCAGATCAAATCTCACCAAGCTCAAGGTTGACTCAGCCTTCCATCCTTCCGAGGTAGATAAAATGAGGACTCAGATTGTTAGGGACAATATGATGACTCTGTAAACTGCTTAGAGAGGGCTGTAAAAGCACTGTGAAGCAGTATATAAGCCTAAGTGCTAGTGCTATTGCTACAATTGGCATCTATGCTAAGCATGAATTAAAGCTAACTTATAGCTAACTAAAGGTAAAACTAATTTCTTCTTACCTTGGAGGTAAATCAACATTTTTTATCTCCAATTGTTTTGGGTTTTTTTATTTCCATGAATCCAATATTGCCCTAGGTCAATTAATGTTACCTTTCCTTCACTTTCTTAATGGACATAGAAACAAACTTTACCACAAATTCCCTGAAAAATGTCATCTATTTCCTCTTTCTTGCATCTTCTTCCTCAGCATGCAATCAAATTAAAGGATCAATGCCCACTTTGGTTTTTACTATACTTATTTAACAGGTGAATGAAGGGACTTGTTCATCAGCTCCCGAGTCATTGTACCATAACACCAGAACAAAACCTTATATTGTATTGATCTGTTGCTACCATCAGAGTTGACCAATCAAACCAAGACAAATTTGGTTCATTAGAAAGAAAGTAACTTTAGCAAAATGTATGTGAGAAAGAGGAAAGAGGAAAAAAGTAAGTAAAGCCGAAGCAACAAGTTAAAAGTAAATGCTCATTGTAAAGTAACCTTGTTTTATTATATTATACTATATTAATTTATTTGATTCTTTTTATTAGTTTTATTGTTTTAAATGTAGTTTTATATTCTGTAAGCTGCCTTGAGTTGCCATGGCGAATAGGCAGCAATATAAATTGAATGAATGAATGAATAAATTGTTCCAGCAGTTGGGAGCACAAAATTAACCTTGGCCAGTGTTGGAAAAGTTAACTTAATTGGACCTGGTTACTAACTGGAGGGTGACTACCTGGAAATTACAAAGTTGTAGACAACCCTGAGAAGTAAAATAAAAATGGTAATCTTGAAAAAGGTAACTACAAGCATTTTTGTACTGTTAACCAAGAAAACTATTGGATATGTCCATAGACCTTGACTTGAGGAAAAAATGATCTTAACTCAATCATGCTAAATTTAACTCTAGTGATGGGCTGAAATTAGAAAATGCTGGCTGGGGATTCTGGAAATTGTGATAGATACACATTTGAAGAAGACAAACTTGCAAGAAGGCAGAGGTAAGGGATCCTCCCCCCTCCCCTTTTCAATGTTTTAAAGAACATCAACACAGATATTTTCTGTAAAAACAGCATTTCTGAAGAGATTCTATTCCTCAGTTCTAACCTACTATTGATTCATTTATTGGTATGCCATTATTCTTAATAAGGGAGCCACCAATCTAAGCTATATCCAATTTAGCTAGTACAGACGCTGTCAAACTCACGGCCCGCGAGCCGGATGTGTCACGAGCGGGTCACACCCACGCCAACTTTAGGAAAGAGGGAAAAGTTACATCACATGACGACGGCGTGACGACACCTTTGAGCTAGTAGAGGTAGGCATATTTTTTCCATTTATCCACCCTTGTTCCCCGCCTTCCATTCCCATCCCATGGATGACTGTGGCTACCTTTAGATCACACAATAATTAATGGCATTACCTGCAGATATCTAGTTGGGCCTCATAGGTCACTCCCTCACAGACAACCAGAAAGACAAATTTGATTTGTCCAGATAATTTGGGTCCATAGTGGATCTTGAACTAATTGCATCTTCAGTCGCCTCAGCCATGTTCAGGTGCCCAAAATGGTGCCCAGAAAGGAAGGGTGATTTCTGGTACTTCTTTTTTTTTCCAAAGAAAAAAATAAGTATGTCTGGTGACTGTGCTGTATTCCTTATTCAACTTACCTGATGAATATTTCCTGCACACTTTTGGAGTACATTTTTGGGAGGGGTGTTTTGAATAATCCTAATATTGGATTTGATAAGATTTGAATAATCCTAATAAACAATTGACCAGTTATGGATCTATGATATTTTTCAAAGCCAGCCCATCTTCTTTGTTGTTGTTTTTTATGCAGCAATAAACGCGTATAATTTGTAAAGGTGGTGGAAAAAGCAAAATATTATACATTAACAAATATATAATGCATTTGTTGACTATTATAAATAAACCTTTAACTTTGGAAACCAACTATATATATTTGCCTATAATTAACAGTAAATGAAATATTGCTAAATTAAATTCATTTGAAATTAAGCTGTAGCTGAAGAAAACGTATTATTAGGGAAAACCCGCATTTGATAAAAGGAAACATTAAAACAAATATATGCTTCAAAGATGGCTTGTTTATATTTCTACATAAACTCAAGGAAAGGATTTTTATTTGAAATAGTTACTGCGTCAACTTACAGGAAATGATACGATCTATTTCATGCAATTAGGGACAATACCTCTACGGCAAAATATGTCTAGCAAGGATTGTATTGACTTTGATACATGCAACATAGGGTAAAGGTTTGTGTGCTGATGAGAACAAAAACAACAAGGAATTAAAACTGGTGGGAAAATAACAGGGCTGACCAAAAAGAAGCAGATAGACATGTCATAAAAAGAATGTTACAAAAGGGCAATTGTCTTTTACTCCATCTTAAAATTATCTTACTGGGAATTCAGTAGACCACAGTTCATATGTATCAATCAAAATCATAGGAACACCTGGTTAGGAATTCTATCACAAGCTTTTGATGACATTTCAGATAAAATAGGCCATGAAATCCCAAAGTGCAGAGTTCCAGACACAAATTATTACTAAAAATTATTACTAAAATCTGATTTAAAATTTTTTTTAAAATGGATTTGGATAAAATACAATTTAAAAGGTATGTTTCTGGTGTATTTTAGAATCTGGAAGGCTTTATTTGTGTACAATAGAAGGTTTCATTTTTCCTTTATACTGCTGCTGCCATCTATTGGTGATTTGGATTTTTGCAGCTTAGATATCTCAAGTGTGCCTAGAAATGACTTAGAAAAGGGCCAAATCAGAGGTAGATTTCAGCAGGTTCTGACCAGTTCTGGAGAACTGGTAGTGGAAATTTTGAGTAGTTCAGAGAACCGGTAGTAAAAATTCTGACTGGCCCCGCCCCCATCTATTCTCTGCCTCCCAAGTCCCAGCTGATCGGGAGGAAATGGGGATTTTGCAGTATCCTTCCCCTGCCACGCCCACCAAGCCACGCCCACCAAGCCATGCCACGCCTAACAAGCCACATCCACAGAACCAGTAGTAAAAAAATTTTAAAACCCACCACTGGGCCAAATCCTTTCCCCACAAGTCAACCATGTTCATTGCCATAGATCTGTTGGGGCCCTTTTCTAAACAAAGAGCTCAGTTACACCAGTCTGGATGTTGCTGATTTCCCATAATTGCCTGGGAAAATCAGCACAGAATTGATGGACGTCTCTTCACTTCCAGTTCTACTTAAGAGTGGCCTGTCAGTCCAACAAAGCAATTATTCTTTTGTAACTCATGCAGTCAAGAAATTACATGAAGCGGTGCCTCTGATGTAAGAATGCTCTTCTATCTCAGGTACTTTGCACTGCAGCAACTTGGAATGCAATCCTATAAATACTTTTCAAAAGTATAACTCACCAGGCAGGGCTGCTGTATGGAATCTGAGAGTCAAAGACTAATGTCATATCAAATTTGGAGACCTTCCTCCTCACCCCCATCCCACCCCGCCCTATTTGCCAATGTTCACAACCTGAGATTAACACTGTAGAATGGATTTCTGCAAAATAGAATCTTAAAACTGTGTAAGTGCAATGGAGAAGTAGCAGTTCTAGTAACGGTAGCAGTAGTTCATTTATTATGCCTTTATAAGAAGTGTAGCACAAACACAGGGGTGAAATCCAGCAGGTTCTGACAGGTTCTGGAGAACCGGTAGCGGAAATTTTGAGTAGTTCAGAGAACCGGCAAATACCATCTCTGGCTGGCCCCAGAGTGGGGAAGGAATGGAGATTTTATAATATCCTTCCCCTGGAGTGGGGTGGGAATGGGGATTTTGCGGTATCCTTCCCCTGCCACACCCACCAAGCCACACCACACCCACCAAGCCACGCCCACAGAACCGGTAGTAAAAAAAAATGGAATTTCACCACTGCACAAACACAATTGAAAAATATATTACAAGTACATATAACATCACAATATAAAGTAAGAAGTATCTAAACTAAAAAGTTTTTTGATGTATATTAATACTTTTTGTCTTTTCAAAATGACAAGCAAGGATTTATTTTTTAAAAAAGCAATTTCATGGGGGGGGGGCTATGAAAAAGAAGACTCTTTACGGCTATTTAAAAAATTTAAGTGCTCCAAATCCTGGTGGGAAGACTGCTCCAAAGAGCCCAAGTTATGTCAGAAAAATTTCTAAATGTTGACATGGCTAGTCAAGAATGCTGTAAAACACCCATAGAAAGTGCCCTAATTTTAAATATATATACCTAGCCAAAATAATAATAATAATAATAATAATAATAATAATGGAAAGAAAATCCAACTCCTATTTTTATTTAACAAAATCCCAACAAATTCTTAAGTGATGCTCAGAAATACACTTCCTTTGGCACTGAGAAAGAAACTCTTCTATTTTTTAAATACTACCCTTTCTTTGCTTTCTGGACAATCACACAAATCTGCTGTAGCAATTGCTTGTATTCTAGCTATTAAACACACACACACACACACACACACACACACACACACACACCAGTGGTGGGTTGCCCCCGGTTCGGACCGGTTCGCAAGAATCGGTAATAAAACCGGTGGGAGGCCCCGCCCACCACCCCGGATGTCGTCATCAGCGATCTGTGCATGCATTGCGAACTGCTGGAAAAGGTAAGTAGAACCCGCCCCTGACACACACACATTCTCACCTCCCACCCCAAATCCAACATCACGAGAACCCTCCTACTTTTAGAAGTAATATCTTACTAGCCAACTATTCCTACTATCTCTTTCCTGTCCTTTAGTCAGTTGCCTCTTCAGGAGAAGATCTGATCTTACAACTCATCCTAAGCTTAGTTAAGAGTCTTTGGAGAAGGGCTTTACCAAAGGACCTGCAGAAGCACAGTGTAAAGTATTAGCTGGATTAGGTCCATCTCCATGCCTGTTCATACTCTTCAACAATGCTTCTTCACCTCTTCAGGCATAGAAGGTAACACAAGGGATGGAAAGAGAGGGATAGCTGGCCTACCATTCAGTCAGTAGTAGGAGGCCCTGGATGGTAGGGTAGCATGTCTCTCAGGACTCTTTGCAGGTGTTTTATTGTCCTAGCACTGTGGTGGTGAACCTATGGCACACGTGCCACAGGCGTCATGCAGAATCTTCTCTGCGGGCACACCAGTCGTCACCCCAGTCCAGCTCCACCACGCATGCACGCGTGCCTCCACACCGGCCAGCTGGTCTTCAGGTTTCTGCCGCACATGCGTGGGGGGCGGGGCGCATATGGGGGACGCATGCACATGTGTTGGGACGGGCACATGCACGGGGGGCACTGGCATTGCATTTTGAGTTTTCGAGCCAGTGGTGAAATCCAATTTTTTTTACTACCGGTTTTGTGGGCATGGCTTTGTGGGCATGGCATTGCTTTGTGGGCATGGCAGGGGAAGGATACTGCAAAATCCCCATTCCCTCCCCACTTCTGGGGGAAGAATATTGCAAAATCTCCATTCCCATCCCACTCTGGGGCCAGCCAGAGGTGGCATTTGCTGGTTCTCTGAACTACTCAAAATGTCCGCTATCAGTTCTCCGAACTACTCAAAATTTCCGCTACCGGTTCTCTAGAACCTGTCAGAACCTGCTGGATTTCACCCCTGGTTCGCACGCATGCTTTGGGCACTCGGTGCCAAAAAGGTTAGCCATCACTGTCCTAGCAGGTGGGAGGTAAAGTTCTGGCCTAGGGAATAAAAAGGGGTAAACCAGCAAAAGCATGACTGGGTGCTTGTTAAATGTTGGTTGGCCTGGTAGGAGAGACAAGATCCTGAGTTTCAGTGCCCCCCCCCCCCCCCCCCCCCCCCCTACACCGGCTGGCTGCGCTGGAGATGGCCTCACAAGCAGGGAGGATTCCATGTCTCCTCTGTTATACTTTCTAGAATAAAAAATGTTTTATCTTGCTTTCCTCATTTTGCACCAGCTGCTGCTCTAGTCCTCCTCTACTGCCTGCCTGTCTTTATGTATTCAGACCTGCAGAGAAGAACAACAGAATAAGAGTTAGAAGGGAGGAGCAGCAAAGGTGTGAGAAGAATGAACACCAGGGATCGGCAGTGGCAGCAGGAAAAGGATTGTTGTTCAAAGCAAAGTGTGTGGTGTATACCTTCTCACACCTTTTTTGATTTTTGACTATATCTGAACAATAAAAGCACCACCTCCTCTTCAGAGCTTTCTAACCTTGCTATATCCACTCTAGAGAGTTCTTTTAAAGAGGAGCCCAATACCGTGCTCTCATATCAGTCTCCCTTCCACACTCCATGGTAACAAGTGGCTAAGAAACTGCAGTTTACTCTGACATTACTCAAAGAACAGATGAACAATTTCTAATAGCAAATTGCTGGAAAAGTTGATCAGATAGGATCACAACTAGCAACTTCTAGCGATCCTGAAGAATTTAGCACATAGCTTAAGGCATCCTGGACCCGACTAAACATTTTTAAGAGGTGGATGATGTTACTATCTGGCTGGTCATATAACGCTTAGACATATGCAGCGTAGGGTATCAGAAGGGAAGAAGTTACCTTGGTAACAGAAAAGGAAGGCCGTTGATCAGTAAAGAGCAGCTGGAATGGAAAAGAGAGAGGCAGTACTGATAAGAGAGAGAAACTAAAGCAATTACTTGAAGGAGAGAGAACAGTCAGAAAAGGAGAGTAAACGATTGAAACATTTGTGGGGTATGGTTTTCAAAAAGAGTAAGTGGCAGTTTCTGAGACAAAAAAAGGGGGGGAAGCATAGAGATCTGCTGAAGATTTCAGCTAAAAGGAAAGTTTGAGGAACAGTGATTGTAAACCAAAAACTAGTGGCAGTGTGACAATCTATGTTCAGTCTTGGTTTCGTTGTGACTGTTCATATATCCATGCAGGGATCCAAACACTTTGAACTAATTCTGCTGATAAAAAGGTAAAGGTAAAGGTTCCCCTCGCTCATATGTGCTAGTCATTCCCGACTCTAGGGGGCGGTGCTCATCTCCATTTCAAAGCCGAAGAGCCAGCGCTGTCCGAAGACATCTCCATGGTCATGTGACCGGCATGACTAAATGCCAAAGGCGCATGGAATGCTGTTACCTTCCCACCAAAGGTAGTCTCTATTTTATCTACTTCCTTTTTCTTACATGCTTTCAAACTGCTAGGTTGGCAGAAGCTGGGATAAGTAACGGGAGCTCACCCCATTATGCAGCACTAGGGATTCGAATCGCTGAACTGCTGACCTTTCAATCGACAAGCTCAACGTCTTAGTCACTGAGCCACCACATCCCTAATTCTGCTGATAAGAAGCTGAGGAAACAGCATTGATTAGTTTCTTATAGGAAGTGTTCTCATGGGATATATAAGGTGGGAGCATGGATGCTGAAATGGTATTAGAGACATTTCCAGAGGAACTGAAATGGAGTTGTGTAAATGGCTGGCACCTAAGTCAGACCTAGAGAGCTAAAGATCCAATGGTATTATCAACCCAGAGAAAAGACATTTACCAACCTGAATTACAGACGAAACAACTTCAGGGGATTGGCGGAACTCTGTTTTTTTTATATAAAGATGGTAATTTGGGTCTCTATACAGTGGAATATTGAAATCCCACATTAACATATTTACTGCTTGTATTCTGCTAAGGTTTTATTGAACTCTAAAGTAAGAAAGCATTCACACAGGCCACAATACATCATAGCTCTGTCAATTTGCTTTGCAAGACGGATTCAGATCTGTCATCCAGAGTAAGATGAATCAAAAAGGTCCCAGAAGAGTTTTCGTGACCCAAAATCTTAAGCCCACTTGCACAGAGATACAGACCAAGGCTGTTTGTGTTACAGCATCAGAAGTTGACTGAGGGATTCATTCTCTTGTTCTTGGAAATTTGGACTGTCTAGAGTCAAAATTTAGATCTTCGTAAAGACACACACTTTGCTCCATATAGATAGACCTCCAGTCTGAATGGAAATACATACAGTATATATAACAGTGTATATAACAAATGCATATATATATAACAGTTTATATAACAGTGTATACCCTTATTTTTTCTTTTATCACGCAGATTTTTAAAATTATATTTCAAATAGTTTGAAATCTATTTCACAGGTTTAGTAGTAAAATAAAAGAGATTGTTTACAATCAACAGTCCTATGGGTTCCTATGGAGTTATGGGTTCAAAGGATTCTCTATTGGTATAGTCCAGGGGTCAGCAACCTTAAACACTCAAAGAGCCACAAAGGTCCTAACCAGCAGCCTGCATTCAACTCTGGAGCCGACCGGAAGTCCAGTTCTCCCACCATAGAGACTCCTCCTAGTGCGGCGTCCTTTTTCCTCTGCTGACCGGAAATCCACTTCCCCCACCATAGTCTCTTCCTAGCGCAGCGTCCTTTTTCCTCTATCTGTCCTAACCGAAAGCCCTATCAATTGTGGAGCCGACCAGCGACAGGGAGCCGCAGCAGAGGGATGAAAGAGCCACATGCGGCTCCAGAGCCGCAGATTGCTGACCCTTGGTATAGTCAACCTATAACCAGAAAAGCATCCAATATGGAATTCTGATAAAGACTATGGGTCATCTATCATTTCTAGAAACCTCATTTCTTTTCATCCTCAGAGAGATATATTTGTTGCACCAAGAACAAGGTAGCATTTTGTTATGGTGTGCACAAATAATATAATAATAATATGCATAATAATATAATCATACCAATGCCTTACGTGACTTACATATTTGAATCAGATACCCTGCTGTAAGGCAATGTAATGTACATCTTTATTCTGTCCTCATTGAGGTTTGTCAGTGATAACTCTCTACATTCTGTATTATATGCATCTTGGTATTCTAATTTTCTTTCATTTCTGTAATAATTCCAGGCTCTGAAACCTGGATCCTACAAAAAGGATTGTGTGGCACAAGAACAAATCCAAGCTTTGGTTTCTTACTCATTGCAAGTCTAGCATAGAAAATGCCTATTTCAAAAACTGCTTTATTACAAAATATTAGCTATAGCTGTGAAGCTCCTTTTAAACAGGAACTAGAATTAGCTTACTTGTTGCAGGGTTATAAGAAAAAAAGAACATATTCAATCTTCAATACCATCTATATCACATATGCAATATAAAGTCATTAGTATCCTGGACTTGGAGGCATTTTTGATAATTTTCTGCAATTCAGGAGATGTTTCTTCAAGTGTGGAATCGGATAGCTAGAACATAAAGAGGATTATTTCTGACCAAACCAACCTTAATAATATAATTGTGCCTTTAATTAATTGGCTTGTGAAGAGGATGAGATTGTCAAAAGTTTGTTTCAATGTATAAAATGAAGATAAATCATGGTACTGCATCTGCATTGCTAAAAAAGATCTTCTGTATCAATGGTTATTGGCCAAGATAGCAAAATAAATGAATATTTATTGCAGTCATCAGACCAGAAATAAAACCCCTGCCAAATACCAAATTTTAGCTATTAACAAGGACGATAGAGGGAATAAATATTAGAAGCAAAATTTCTATCTTGAACATGGCAAGAATTGTTTCCTTGGTCTGAAGGAACCAAGAAAAGTGTATTATATTATTTTATTATTATATTATAATAATTAATATTATATTATGGTAATCATCATCTTCTTCTTCTTCTTCTTCTTCTTCTTCTTCTTCTTCTTCTTCTTCTTCTTCTTCTTCTTCTTCTTCTTCCTAGTAATGAGGCCAATAGTCCACTAATAGGAGGGCATTTCATGATGAGTTACAGCACCAACAATAAAAAAATGTTTCAGTGTTTTAAGCTTTTAACTATTATCTGGATTAACCCTTAAATACAAGGAAATGCATAAATATTTTTTCCTGGCGCATCTCTGAAAGTAATACAGTTGAGATAAAAAGCTACAAAAAAAAAAAGCTTGGAAGGTCAATATACAATTTAGATCAGAGACATTTTTGACAATAAATAGACAAAAGTTTGGAAAAAAATGCATGCTTTATTCTTTTATATGATAACAGCAGTAAGATTTCTGTATGCCAATGTTGGAAGGATTTAGCTATACCTACAATGGAACAGTGATTGTTAAATGGGATGGTAAAACTGATGGCTCTGATTAGAGAAAAAACATTGGCCAAATTTAATACCAAATGGAAGCCCATTTTGGACTTTTTGTAGGAAACAAAAGAATTGTAATCATAACACATGGATTTGATGACTATATTTCTACATTAGTAAACGAAATGGATGTTATGTTGTAATTGCAGAGCAAAAACTATACCTGTTTATCTGCATCGGCTGTAAAAAGTATTGGAAGTCATTCTTTTTGTCTATATTTTTGTTTTCTTTATATTTTTTGTTTTCTTTTATTTCTTCTCTGCGTTTTTTTATTCTATTCTCTCTGTTCAGTGTTAGTTTTTTATTTTTACTTTTAAAAAAATAATAAAGTTATATATAAATATAAAAGAGAAAGAAAGCTAGCCAATAGAAGCCCTCTTCTTATTTCTAAAACAGAAGTCTGTCTGAAAAGAATTTTCATAGTGGTTTCCCATAGGAGAAAGTGAATAGTCTGAAGGAACCGAGTCACGGAAATATGATTTTCTTTATTTCATCACAATGCCAAAACTATATGAAGGATATTAATTTAAGGTTCCCATAAAATTATGCATTTTTATCAATCCATCAGAATAGGGCTGGAAGGGATCTTGGAGGTCTTCTAGTCCAACCTATTCAAGCAGGAGACCCCGTACCATTTCAGATAGGTGGCTGGCCAGTCTTTTCTTAAAAACATCCAGTGATGAAGATTTATTTGGCAATTTATTATAACTTTAATGTGTTTTAATGTCAAATGTTCTCTGAGTAATTGATATAAAAGAATAACAAAAGGAATGACTATAACCCCAGTTTAGAAAAATCGAAGGATTGACAAATGAAGCTTTTGTTCTTTTATCAACTGGAAAGATGATAAGTGATCATATGACATGCAGACTACGTGTATTTATTTATTTAGTTGGAATCTAGCAGGATTTTTTTATGGGGTGGAGGTGATGTGGTACTCCTATTTTTCCTGTCCATGATAGAACAAGTTATCCAGAGAAAGAAACAAGTCCAAGAAGTTCTTAAGTTCACCTATAAAAATGTGGTCAAACTTCAGTCGTCTATGCCGTCCATACAAGTACTTAAGTATTGCCAAGATGGAAGGAGCAATGGTCTCCAGTTGTGCAAAGAATAATTAAGATGCTAAAGATGGATGAATACCATTTGCTACCTTCACTTTTAAGTTAAGATGTGATATTTCAGGATACCCTACAATCATTGTGATGCATCTGGTAGAAAACTACGCATAAGGAGAAAGAATATGCTTCATTACCCTGACAACAGCAGAAACTGGACAAATGTCATGGCTAGATGGTACCATCTAGTGGTCATAACTGCTTGAGAAGAGGAACCAGCGCAATGAAAATGCTCCTAGCAAAATGAAAATGCCATGTCGATGAATAATATGAATTGAATCAGCCTGGGTAATGTTTGTCTGTCTCTCTGTTGAAAAATGGTTTTCTGATGCAGAGGGTTACAACTAGAGAGCCCTGGATTTCAGCACACTGGAGCAAATTTCAACATCTTTATAGGAAATTATTATTTCTGCTTTGCCCATGAACATATTTAATCATATTAAGGTTATGTTTGTTGTTGGGTTTTGTTTTTGTTTTTTGTTTTTTGCTTTCATCCACTTGTATAATTATGCAGTAAATCCATTTAAATCAATGTATTTTGAAAACCTGATTTAAACAATTTTGTTTTGTGAAAAAAAATGTTAAGTTTGGGTAGATCTGAACTAGATTGACCTGGCAGTTCAAAGACATTTTCAAAATTTGGTTGATTTTTCCTTGGTACTGTTAAGTTACACATTAATTATTCTGGTTTCTATAATTCTTTATTTTATTAATGAATTAACTGATTAATCTGTTAAACCTGGATGCTGAATTAATTTAAAATTAATTTAAATTTAGAAAACCTAGCTTTAATTTAGCAAACATTGCTCAAATTCCATTGAATTTCAGAAACATTTTCAATCTCATAATGGGATAGTATGGAGATTAGATAGAAAAGCTTCATAGCTTGGACATTTATTAGTATGTGTATGTGTATATGTATATTTCTGTGTGTGTGTATATACACCCTCCACATTCACACGCATATTATGCTTTGATAAAAACTAAGTCATCAAATGCAATTAGAAAGAACAAAACATTAACAACAATGACCAAATGAACAATAACAACAAAAATTGGGCTATACAAAGATGCACCCTTCAGCTCTGTACCAATGGTCAGATCTAATTTAGTTTGAAATCTATCATGTGTCAGCTGTTATGCTGCTGCCCGTCAAATTATATTTTTGACAACTTCCACCTTTAAAAATGTATTAAAGCTCACTAAGACCTATATAATAGCAATAATTGGCAAGCAAAGGATTATTATCAGAAGCAGCTGTTGTTAACCAGTCTTCAGTAAGAGAGTGTTTTGGCAACAAGTGATAGATCTTAAAAACTAAAGTTAAAGATATATAATGTATGTGTATCATATATTCATGACATAATACTAATACTATTGTGGAGGAAAGACTTGTAATGCTCGGATGAGGCTGGAAGCTATGCTGGTGGTAATGTATTTCGCCAGAAAGGTCACCCATGCCAAGCAGCTCTTAGCATATCTAAGCATATCCATTAACCCATTTAATATAGTATAAAACAGAAAATGAATCCTATACTGGGTTAGTCATCATCCAGGACCTCATCAGATGTTACAGTTCCTGGACATCTCTAAGAGGTTCTCAATGAAACTCAGGATCTATGTCCTAGCCCTGTAGGATTACTGGAAGAAGAATAGTTTAGTTTAGTTTAGTTTAGTTTAGTTTAGTTTAGTTTAGTTTAGTTTAGTTTAGTTTAGTTTAGTTTAGTTTAGTTTAGTTTAGTTTAGGTTTAGTGTCATTGCACCTCGTACAACGAAATTAAATGCCATCTTCAGTGTACATTATAATTATAAAAATAAAACACAAACACATCTTCATATTCTATACAATTGAACTGAAAACCAATATTGCATTAATATTGCACTATTCAGTAGAATTCAATATAGTTACTGCCCTGGGATAGAAGCTGTTTTTCAGCCTATTTGTCCTTGTTTTTATTATCCTGTACCGTCTGCCAGATGGTAATAGTTCAAAAAAAAGAGTGCCCAAGTTGAGCTGGATCTTTAAGAATGTTTTGAACTTTCTTAAGACAATGGGAGCTATAAAGCTCTTCCAAAGAGGGGAGAGGGCAACCAATGATCCTCTGGGCAATGACGTTGACCCTCTGGAGTGCTGTCCTATCTGCCACTGTGCAATTGACAAACCATACAGGTGCAGTAAGTTAAAATGCTCTCTATGGTGCAGCGGTAGAAGGTCATCATCAGTTTTTCATTCAGTTGTTGTTTCCTGAGAAGTCTCAGGTAGTATAATATCTGCTGGGCCCTTTTGACCAGTGCTGCAATGTGAGCGCCCCAGGTCAGAGCCTCTTTTATGATAACACCAGGGGTGGGTTCTAAATTTTTTTACTACCGGTTCTGTGGGCGTGGCTTATTTTGTGGGTGTGACTAGGTGGGTTTGGCCAACTTTTTTTTTTTACTTTTAAAAGCATTTTTTTCTACAACCTTATGAGGTTGCAGAAAAAAAATGCTTTTAGAAGCCTCTGACGATCAGGCAACTCAGCTGGGATCGCCAGAGGCTTTTAAATGCATTTTTTTCCCCTACAACCTCTTCGGCCAAAGAGGTTGCAGGAAAAAATGCTGAGCCGCGGGATCATCAGAGGCTTTTTTTTACTTTTAAAAGCATTTTTTCGGCCGAAGATGTTGTAGAAAAAATGCCTTTAAAAGTAAAAAAAAGAAAAAAGCCTCTGATGAGGTGGCCGGGGTAAGCAAGCAGTGACCGGTTTGGGGGCGTGGCCAGCCCATGTTATTACCGGTTCTCCGAACTACTACAAATTTTTACTACCAGTTCTTGCGAACCGGTGCGAACTGGGGGCAACCCACCACTGGATAACACCCAGAAACTTAAAACTGCCCACTTGCTCCACTCAGTCTCCATTGATAAGCAAGAGCTGGATTTCTGATCTATTCCTTCTATAGTCCACTAAACGCTCCATGGTCTTATTGGTGTTAAGGACCAAGTTATTGTCTCTATGCAGTCACAGACAAGACAAAACTATAGTGTGATAAATCACACCATTAAGGCCTGCTATTATAAATTGGAAGAAAAAAAGTATTTTTTTATTTAAAGAAAGTATTTGAACATTAGTAAGGAATTTATCCAGATTCAAATATGAATGAATGATATTTGAGCCTGGATAAAAGAGATTCCTTACCAGAAATAAAATATTCAGGGATGCAGAATCGGAAGAGATTCAGAAAAATTGTGAAAATGGAACACCCAGAAACAATAGTAGAGTAGTAGAAGAAACAATTGCCATATAAAAGAAGAAATCTCATATGAACTACATAAATGACATCTTAAAGGAAGGAATAACAACAGAATCAATAAAGGCCAGCACTGAAGCAATCGATGAATCCTGACGAGGAATTAAAAGAGAACATTATGGCCTATGCAGATTTACCTGCAGAAAGCATCAAAAGTAATGCCTGAAAAAGACATGGCACTGATAATGAAGGGTGTGAATAAGTTTGCAAAGATTAGAATAACATCTATTGAATAGACCAATCAGCTTGCAGGGAGTGGTTAAAGAATTGGATAATGAAATTGGAAAACCAAAAATAAAATAATATTCAGTCCCAAAGTAGAAGATTAGACTGGAGACCAAGATAAAAGAAATTAAGACCAGATACTTTTATTTTAAAAAAAATATGTGAAAGAGCAAAACTAGAAGAATGTAAGGATCAAGACAAACCTAATAAAAAAATATTGGCTTAGCACCAGAAAAATTGAATATTTGGGAATCATAAAGCAGCAAATAACAACAAAAGCATGGAAAGTTGAATGCTATGGAGCACAAATTGTCCAATTTAAGCAAATTCAGCTATTTCAATCAGACCAGAGGTGATTTTACAAAAGTATTAAAGGCAATAAGTTCTGAAAATGGAATTTGGCATAAAGTGGCTATGATAGTTCCAGTAGTGCCATACTGTTGGAAGAAATACCCTTCTGAGTTCAGCTCCAAGTGGGGAAAAAGACACTGGAAACATGGAGTCTGCTTGGAAAGATGATTTAATGGTGGACAAGATCACATGGCTTGAGTTCCTGAACAGAAAAGGGACTGAGAGTCAGCGAGTCCCCAGGTTTTATGCTCTCTCTGGCTTTGAAGTTCCTGGGGCCCAGAAAGAGTATCCTGATTGGTTGTCAGACTTCCAAGGGGTGAGGGTCTTAGCTAGCCTTGCTGGCTGATGTAATCTTCCCAGGTGACATGTGATGAGTTTCTGCTGCTATTGTGTTGCAGATGGGTGCTATTGTGTTGTGATGGTCCATTAACAAAGATTGAGTTTCTGCCTCTGGCCCATTAACAAAGGGTGGGGGCAAGAAGGTGGGAGCTGCTTTAAAACATGCTTCTCCATTTCTCATCCAGGGAAACATAATATTCTGCCTTTTTAATATTTCCTAAAATATTTCATTCCTCTAGGAAAGGGGTGGGTACTAACTTCCTACAATACCAATAAATCTTGAACAACACTCAGAAAAATCTGTAAATTGACAAAATTTCCATCTGTCAACTACAATAGAACATGCTGCTTCAATCCACACCAGAGGTGGATTTCAGCAGGTTCTGGCCAGTTCTGGAGAACCAGTAGTGGAAATTTTGAGTAGTTTGGAGAACTGGTAGCAAAAATTCTGACTGGTCCCGCCCCCATCTATTCTCTGCCTCCCGAGTCCCAGCTGATCAGGAAGAAATGGGGATTTTGCAGTAACCTTTCCCTGGAGTAGGGTGGGAATGGAGATTTTACAGTATCCTTCCCTGCCATGCCCACCAAGCCACGCCCACCAAGCCATGCCATGCTCACCAAACCACACCCACAGAACTGGTAGTAAAAGTTTTTGAAACCCACCACTGATCCACACATATACTATGCCCATATATTACAACATCCTAAGTTCTTGTGAAGGATGTGATGTATCTGAAGGCCAATACTAGCTAAAGAACCGGCAGCTGTGATTTCACATTTTTGTGTATTTAATAATAACAACATAACAAAGTAGCAACAATTATGCATTGGGATATCTGCAAGAAATACCACTTCTCTGCAAGCAAGGACTGGTGAGACTACAAAATACACTAAGTAATAGAAAATGAATAAACTAAAATACTCTGGGATTTTAGAATTCAACAGACAAGGACCTGCCACACAACATTTCAAACTTAACAATTGTCGGTAAGGGAGACAAAAGTCTGGATAATGGACACTGCAATACTTAGAGACAGCAGAATAGAACTGGAGTAAGTTATAAAATATAAAAACCTGCAAATAGAAGTAAAACTACTGTGGCAAAAAGAAAGCAAGAACAGTAAGAATTATAATAGGAGCCTTGGGTGTAATTCCAAAACACCACTTGAACACCATTGGCATTGACAAAAATCCTCATCAGTCAATTGCAAAAGGCAACTTTACCTGTTACAGATTACATTCTGCAATGATATCTTTAATACAGGTAATCATTGGGTTATGAATGTAATAGAGCCTGCCAATTGCATTCATAACTCAAGGGTTTCAGCTTACCAAAAAAAAGCTGCCAGTTCCCCCATCTCCCACCCCCTCCAATGCTAATGCCTTGCTGGAATCTCAAGAAAAGATGGTTGCTGCTGTAAAATCTGCCACATGGCTCTGCAATGGAGCAGCCTTCTCCTTCCAATCTCTTGAGCTCTGGAGATCTTGGAAAGGGAAGTGAGCGATCAGTGATCAGGGTGGGGTGGTGTCAGGAACCTTCCCAGGGTCCATCTCTATGCCCTCATGCGATATGTGATACCCAAGATAGTCAATTTTGCTTTGGTGGAACTCGCACTTCGAAAGTTTGGCATATAGTTCAGCAGCCCTGAGTTTTTTCAAGACAGTTCGCACTAATTTCACGTGATCTTCCGTGTTCTTGGAGTAGATAAGAATGTCATTCAAGTAGACCAGCACCCCCTTATACAGGTGCTCATGAAGTACTTCGTTAATCAATTGCATGAATACAGCAGGGGCTCCCTGTAACCCAAAAGGCAGTACTCTAAATTGGAAGCATCCCAGAGGGCAATTAAATGCTGTTTTCCTGAGGAGAAGAGAGGAGGCCCAAGCAGCTGTGGGGACCTCACGAGGTGGGAAGAAGAGTATGGGGTATCTTGGGGCAGGGTCGGGCTTCAGATCCTTTAGCAATGGCTTCGCTACCCCATTGCTGGGTGGGCATGGCCATGGTGGTCATGGCCTAGTCAGCAACCTGCTTCCCCCTGGCTCCAGAGGTCCTCCAGAAGTTGGAAAGAGTCCCATTTTCAAACCAGTAGTAAAGGTAAGTAGAATCCACCCCTGGTCTAAACGTATTGATGACTGTGAAACCAACCAATAACAATTCCACAATTTTTTTAAATAGTGAATTATGAAACCTGGTTCTCCTCTTTCTCCCCTCAACGCAGCAAATCTTGTAAGACAGAACACACTTCTCGAGCAATCATTGCTAAAAGCATTATCTGCAACGACTGCTGAGACGACAGAAAGATTTTGCAAGATATTCATATTCCCCCTCAAATTACACTAAACTCTATTGTCACCTCTTGGATGGTAATCAAAAAACATAAGGGACTGTACCAAGATGCAAAGAGCTTTTTTTAAGGAACGTGGTGCAAAAAACACAGACTGGCAGTTTTTTAAACTTTTCAGGAAGATGTTTGCTTTTAATAAAATGGCAGCCAATCACAAATGCATGATCCAAGAAGCCAAATACAGATTCCTTCTCAACACATTGAAAATCTCAGCCATGCAGCGTGAACACATTAAGCTCCAACTGAGCTTCCATATACAGAGGGATAATGTGATGGAGGCCTATTATATTGTTTCCAAAGTCTTTTAAGCAGTGTTCCCAAACTTTTTCTTTATTACCCAAAACCGCTTCTCAGAAAGTCGTTATTTAAATTTCCCTGTTCTGATTGGGTAATAGGTTTGTGTGTCTTTACCCCCAAAAAATCCACTTTTACCCAATTTGGGGTAATTTATTCAGGTTTCAGAAGTACCTTTTAAAAGAAATGTTTTTGTTGTGTAATGAGATGTTACTGTGGGAGAATCGGAGCCTCACACCAAGATTATCATTGCCACCAATCCAGGCATTTCTACTTTTTATTTTCCCTATAAACAAAATACTCTAAGTGAATATTAAAGGTATATAATTTACATCATAGTTGACATTTGCCCAGAATCCCTGAAGATAGTCACAATGACAGACTTTCATAGGTTAGCTATCTAATACTTCCCCTTTAAAAACAGGATGGGTGACTTTTTAGATATAAGGATTACAGTGCAGTGCAGTTCTGCAGGGTGTACTTTCAGAATGTTTCCCAAGCCTTTGCAGCTGGAAAGCACAAAAGGGAACAGATTCATAGAATTTCATTAATATGATATTTATGCAAAAACACAGGATAAAAGTTGACACCTATTTATATTAAACAAGTGTTATCCATCTATTGTTCCACATCCTATTCTACCTATATGCAGTGGTGGGATTCAAATAATTTAACAATGGATTCTCTGCCCTAATGGCAGCTGGGTGGCTGTGGCCATGTTGGGCATGGCCAGGGGGTGTGACAGGCAGCACTTGGCCTCCTGCACCCCCCTGGGAGAAAAAAAACAGGCCATGGGGGGATGCACCGCCCCATCATGCCCCGTTTTGAGCCTAGTAGGCCTCCCTGCACTTACCTGGGAGACAAAATGGGGCGCGTGGGGACTCCTGGAAGGGGCGGGGTGGGGCCAGCCAGCAATTTAACAACCAGTTTGCCCAAACCGTTCCAAACCGGCTAAATCCCACCACTGTCTATATGCCCATGTTTTCTTCTTTGGGTAGAAGATTTCATAACTGCTAAGCATTATACACTTCTCCTTATTTTGGCAAAGGTTTTTGTTCATACCTGTGGTCTGTGTCTCCTTAAGGATAACATTCTTTAAGAACCCACAGTTTTAAGCACCATTCCTTAATAGTTCAACAATGTATATGTGAGATTATTTCCCATCATTCCAACAGACATGAGTTGATGTTAGTGGTGGGTTGCTCCCGGTTCGGCCCGGTTTGGCCGAGCTGGTAATGGTGATGATGTGACGTCACCGAACCGGTTCTCCTTGATTGGGAGCTGGGCCCTCCCACCCGCCACCGTTTATTCCTACATTTATTTTTTGTTTTTTTAGCCCAGCTGATAGGCGCAGCAGAGTGGATTGCCACACCTCAGCTGGGCAGAAATCTAACACGCTTGTGCAGAGCGATTGCGCGCAAAGCGTGTGCGCGAAGGGAACCAGTGTTACCACCGGTTGGAACCCACCACTGGTTGATGTGCTAGGTGTTTGGCAACCTTTTCTTCTCCCAGTGTTGCTTCCCCCCATACTATTGACTTTTATTACCTATTGTTTGACAATCCTCACTTTGGAAGTTTGTTTGAATACCCATTGGTTTTCCTTTCATGGATCTGGATAAGTGTCCAGGAATCACTGATGGTACCTCACCCTGAATGCCTCCCTAGAGTTTCCCTTTTGAACTAGAAAATAAAACCTGGATGTCTACATTAGTTGTTCCAACTTGCTCTGAAACTGTTTTAAAAACTGATATAACTATTCTTGGAAGATAGCACCTCATCTATAGTGAGATTCTGTAGATTTAAATCAGTGGTGAAATCCAATTTTTTTTTACTACCGGTTCTGTGGGCATGACTTGGTGGGTGTGGTGTGGGTTGGTGGGTGTGGCAGGGGAAGGATACTGCAAAATCTCCATTCCCACCCAACTCCAGGGGAAGTATACTGCGAAATACCCATTCCCACCCCACTCTGGGGCCAGCCAGAAGTGATATTTGCCAGTTCTCCGAACTACTCAAAATTTCCGCTACTGGTTTTCCAGAACCTGTCAGAACCTGCTGGATTTCACCTCTGGTTTAAATTCACAATTTGTTCTATACAAATCATACATGGCATTTGAAGTATATGGAGCAAGGCACCTTTGCCAAGCATAATATATTTATGTCTGTGGAGAACAGAAAAATAAAAATGTTTTTCTCATAAAAAAACCCCCTTGTGATGTGAAAAAAACCTTCATTTACATTAGAGTACAAGATTACAGTATAAGAAGAACTAATAAAGGAGAATATTTGTAGCTCGGGGTTAACATGATGGGTGCTTGGTGCTCTCTGAATTTAGGTGTTTTCTTGCAAATATTTTGTCACCGAAACTAGATAATATCATCACTGCTAGGTAATGGTGCCCATCATCTAGCACTGATGATGATGATGATGTTCAGCATCTAGCACTATGATGTTACCTAATTTGGGTAAGGGGGCATGATGGCTCAGTAGTTAAAGATGCTGAATTTGTCACCCTCGGTTCGAGACCCGAGTGTTTTGCAACATGGCGAGCTCCCATTACTTCCTCCAGCTCCTCCCACCTAGCAGTTCAAAAGCATGCAAATGCAAGTAGATAAATAGGTACCACTTCGGTGGGAAAGTAGAAGCCCTAGAGTCGAATATGATGGATAGTTAATAGATTCCTTCTACCTGTATTCCTTTTAAAGGATTTTTTTTTTTGCTGTAAATGATTTTCAGCAAAAAGAGGTTGTTGTTTTTTTAAACTGCTTTAATATAAAGAGCAAATAATTTTTTCCCTACTGTATTTGATGTCTGGCGTCTATTTTGATGTCTGGTGACTGCCTGGCTTAATCCCTGCAGTCTTCATGGCAAGATTTCAGAAGTGGTTTGCCACTACCTCTTTTCTAAAGCTGAGAGAGACTAGCCCAAGTTCCAACTGGCTTTCTGCGTAAGGTGGAAAGAGAACTTATTGTCTCCTAGTGTTTGCCTTGGTGCCTTAACCACTATACCAAAAATGGCTCTCTATCAAAGCTTATGCTGCATTGAATGTTTTAGCCTTACAGTCAGAAGTCTCCTTGTTAGTTTTCATTTTAAAAATTGCCTTTGTTTTCCAGGTCTTGTACTGGCCTCAAGGACTCATCCTGCTTTTTAGGACACTCAAAACCTGTGCATTCATTTAAAAAAAAAATTGTCCACCTAAAATTGTCCATCCAGAATGGCTGTATTATACAGCATACCTCATAGGAGCCCGAATGTTAATGCTGTACTTTAATGCATAGAGAATTGCTAGAAATTGGGTTTCTATAAAAGGAAACAGCGTCATAAATATTAATTTATACTTTTTTTATTTTATTTTTCTGCCATGTCCTTTTTGGTGTAATCAAACATCAAGCGTGGCTGCTGCTTTCTTGATTGTAAATATCTAGCGTCTAGCAGATAAATGTTGGCTGCCAAGGAGTGTTTTTAAAACAGTGGGAATCGTACTCATACATTAGCTAGCATTTCACATAAATAGAACTTTGCAGGTCAGAACCAGCACTTGCTTATTCCTTGGAAGTCCTCTAAAATACAGATTGAATAGGAGATACACTTAAGAAAAGAAGAGCAGATTTATTTCGAATGATGAATGACTCTGCTGACATGTTCCTCCATCATTGTTTCCTTAAACATTTGCCCATCTGTGCTGGCACATTTTATTCTGCACAAGGTAGTTTTCAAAGTTTATTGAGAAGGCATTTCTCTAGTCCTACTTTTGTTTCCTTAGAAAAAACATTGAAGATGATACGGTTGATAGTAATCTTGCAGTATCATTTATATGGCAACGCTCATGCTTACTTCAGAAATTAAACACATTTACAAGATCCGTCTGCGTAAGCAATAGAATACAAATTCTTCTAATATTAATATTAATATTAGAAGTATATATACAAAAGATACATTAGAATAAGGGAGAAAAAATGTTTAAGTAAGAAATTCTTTACTGATGCAAAACTGTTGAAAAGGAAAAAATGTTAAAGCTTTCTATTTTTTAAAAAATGTTTAATAAAAAAGTTTTTAAAAAATTCTTCACATGATTATTAGGTGAGCAGCCATTAATTGTTTAATATCTAAATAGTTTTAGCTGCACAAGATACTATCTTTAAGGTAGCTTGAGGGTTAAACTATTAGGCACTTGTGAAAAATTACAAGAACAGTTGCACTAAAATTCATCATGGAAGATGATTTTCACAAAGAGTGAAGCAGAACTAAATTTATATAAGCAAGAATCTAGTACCAGAATAAACAAACAAACAAACAAACACCCCATTAAACACTTTAATAAAATCATTAATTCCTAAGGTTAGAATGCATTAATTAAGTACTCGCACAAGCCTGGAAAATGTCCACTACACCGACAGATTGTGTAATAATCCGGAAAAATTTTGAGTGTGCAGAAATGGACAAATTTAGTATAGAATTAAATAACAAGGAAGACTCGGAATATTACTCAACCTGGGAAAACTGGTATCAATGGATAGAAAATAAAACTAGGAAATATATAGATCAAAATAAGACATAAATTGTGTTTACATATATTTGATCAAGAAGGAATATCTGAGAATATATGAATAGAGTTAAGAATTGTGTACTGTTGGAACAACATTGAATTTTACAATTATCATGGACGTATTTTTGTTACAGATGTATTTGTATTAGTATTTTAATAGTTTAAATTTTAATAAAGTTTTTTTTGAAAATTAAAAAAAGAATGTATTAATTAAAAGAGTAGACAACTATAAACAAATGTACTATGGAAAAACTAAAAAAAAACCCACCATGGGTTATTAAATGGGTACTCTGTGACTGCTTCGTTTTGTGACTGAATTGTTGGTCCCAAACCAGTACTAACACTGTACTGTCAGTGCAAGGATATGCAAAATATGATCGCACTAGGATAACAGAGTCAATTTCACATTTAAAAATGGGACAAAATGAGAAATAATCATACCAATCCCTTTTCTTCCTACTTTAGCATAGTTTCTCTTTTATTAGTCCAACTCTGTTATTCTACTCCATTCTAAAGTTAATTCTTAAAATACATTGTACAATTAATGTTGCTTCCATATAAAATTAAGTGACATTGTATAATTGTATGGTTTCCCTTGTTGGAAGCTTCTGGAAGATATCAGAAAAGCATACATACCGTAAATTTCTAATGTTGCGGCATCTGTTTGTTTCTGTAGACTGTTAACATTTCTCCTACAATCTACTTCCTTATATTTTTCTGTAGACTCTCAGTTTCAGAAGGCTATAGCTGCTGGCTCCCTATTCTACATTTTTAGTTTGCAGGTAAGACCGACTTTCGAATAAAAGATTCAGCGTATATGATTCAGACGATTTACATTTGTGAAAATGTTGGCATGTAGTTTTGCTGATAATATAACTTCCAATAATTGTTTCAGCTACTCTTTTCTGAATCATGATTGGTGTACAGTTGCTTTAATCAAGAAATTTAGCCATGGTTCTCCTAATACAAAGACATTTGGCAAATATACTCATGCATTAAATTTCTGCTTGCTGCTAACATCATCTGTTAGGTCAAAATCTTTCCTTAGTGAACAGGACAATAGCGACAATGCACATCCAAATAACCATTTGCTGGCTGAAAATAGAAAGAGCATCATAACTTAAGATATCACAGCATTGGGATGCAATGCAGTTTCAGTTTTCTACTTCATTTTACATTAATGTTTAAAAAATGATTTAAAAGTTACATTAGTTAAAAAAATTAAAATTAACTTAGAATTAATTTTTAAACATCGTTTTTTAAAACAACTCTGTATGCTTTGATGATGGTTCTCAATCAGCCAACTAAAATTCTATTCTATTCTATTCTGTTCTGTTCTGTTCTGTTCTGTTCTGTTCTGTTCTGTTCTGTTCTGTTCTATTCTATTCTATTCTATTCTATTCTATTCTATTCTATTCTATT
>WNWU01000049.1:15883701-16034781 GCA_012654045.1 Ptyas mucosa | reverse complement strand
CTATTCTATTCTATTCTATTCTATTCTATTCTATTCTATTCTATTCTTCTCAACCCTCCTTTTGACCCACACAATATGCAGGACTTCTTTGTGTTGGAATGTATGTGGTATTGTAACAACTACAGAATTACTCAGCCAGTAGATGTCAGTGTTTAGTATGCATCTATGGTTATAATCTATGGTTCTTTTATGTTCTGGGCAGAGTTTCTTGTGAAAAGTAAAAAGACCCAAAACCATTAAGCAGCAAACTACCAATCTATATGGCTATGTAATATTCCTCTGCTACCAATTTCTATATAATAAAACATAATTTCTAACAGGTTAGGCTCAGGATCAACCAAAGATAAACCCGGTATAAACCCAGATTAGAGGAGAAATGCAAAGTTCAGCACAGAACAGAGCAAACCAGTCCTAGCCAGCTACAGCAAGTAAGTGCAAGGCACAGCAACAGAATAAAAGAAAATGGCCAGTAACAAAGCTGAAAGACTTTGTTGGAAGACTTGGGAATTCAAGATGAAAAGTGCTGCTAAGAAGAGAAGGTAGGTGGAAATGTATAAATGAAGCTAGGCCAGAAACACCCTTCAGATAAGTAGATAGATAGACATCAGAAAGCTCAGAGCACAATCTCTCTTAGCACAGAAGATGATCAAATCATACCAGTGGTGGGTTGATACCAGGGGTGGGTTCTAATTTTTTTTACTACCGGTTCTGTGGGCGTGGCTTATTTTGTGGGCGTGGCTTGATGATCATGTGACAATTCTTTAGGATTTAGCAGAGGTACTGGTCTACCAGGCTTTTAACTGCTTGCAGAGCTGTACCGATCTACCCATTTATTTTTGCAGGCACTGGTCTACCCATTTATTTTTGCAGGCGCTGGTCTACCCATTTATTTTTGCAGGCACTGGTCTACTCATGTATTTTTGTAGGCACCGGTCTACTCATTTATTTTTGGAGGCACTGGTCTACCACCAAACTGCCTTTTACCACTGATCAGCTGTAGGGCGGCCCTTTGAAGTCCCGCGGCAAGAGTTTAAACAGTTTTTCCTTATAGCCCATCAGCTGGGACTCAGGAGGCAGCAATAGATTGGGGTAAAAGGTAAGAATAATGGGGGTGGCGGCAGGGGGCGGGGTGACATCATATCGTGATTGCTACCAGCTTGGCGGAACCGGGAGGAACCCACCACTGGTTGATACCAGTTCGCCTGATCAGGCAAACCGGTGGTGGTGGTAGCGGGAGGCTCCGCACGTGAGCGAGCGAACCAGTAGCGACGGGATTTGGAACCTGCCCCTGAATCATACATCTATGTAAATGTGAAATTGCTAAAGAAATGTGGGAAGGATTACAAAAATTGCATGAAAGAGATAATCTAATCAATTAACTATATTTGATTAGCCAGGATAGACCAGGATATGCAGAATTACCTAAGGCAAGCCTTGGAAATGGTTGAACACCTGAGAGGCATAGGAGAAGAAATAAAAGATTTTCAAGTTGCAGCATTGCTATTTACCAGAAAATTATGAAATGCTTGTCAGAGTGCTTGATGCATATCCAGATGACGAGCTCACATAGGAATATGCTAAGGGAAAGCTTTTAGATGAATATAAGCATAAAACAGAAAGCATTCACAGTGACAGCGCTTCTATCGCAGAATCTGTCTTAAAAACGAAAAATAGGAATAAAAAGAGTTACACGAAGCAAAAAAAAAACACATGCGAATGCTTTGTGTGCAAGAAAAAGGGTCATTTAAAAAGCAGATTGCAGAATCTGGAAAACTAGAATTCAAAACTAAATTAGTAATAAATATTAATAATTAATATTAAACATATTTATTTGACTATTGCTCAAAACATATTCAAGCATTTGTCATCGCTTCATTATTATTGTTCAGCATCACTGGGTCGACCAATAATGTGACGTTATCAAAATCTCTCATGGCTTAGATTTTTGTTTTCTTCCAGCCAACTCTATACGTTAATCAGGCTATGATGCTACGTGTGTAATTCCTTTTTTTAAAAATTCAGTGCTAACATCAGTAAGAACCAAGCAAACTGAAACAAAGCATAGGAATATTACTGGGACCAAGTAAGATTAAAAGAATTACAAGTAATGACAAATTATACAACATCTGTTAAATCTTTTTTTAAAAAAAACAATCCATAAAGTTTAGGGCAATAATTCATCAGGTTTTCCTATCTGTTTAAATATCTGCCTTTTATATGATTTTCAACTATGCAGTTAGTATTTTCTTAGCATTCTGCTTTGAGCGGTTTGCTAAATTTGAGAATGAAGAGTAAAATCATGCTAAATTGAGTGTTTGTTGTAGATAAAATAGGATTATTGTTCAGGTCGATGCCATGATTCACTTTCAGCTTTTCTATATAACTCGCAATATAAGACAAACATTTTTGTTTTCCTTCTCAATAGCTAGTCAAATACAAACAGCTTATGTGTTTTAACTTTTAAAGGACTGTTCTACAGAATAAATGTACATCTTTCTTGGCATTTACAGAAATGGTATACTCCAAAGCAGGGGTGGGTTCTACTTACCTTTACTACCGGTTTGCAGCGGGGCTGCGCACATGCACAGAAGCATTTTGATGACGTTGGGGTTGGTGGGTGGAGCCTCCCGCCAGTTTTACTACCAGTTCTATAGAACCGGTGCAAACCGGGGGCAACCCACCACTGCTCCAAAGTTAGTAAAAAAACCAGGCAAACTATTATCTCATATGTTCAACAGCATAACTGAATTAGAGATGAAAGAAGTAGTTGCACTCCTTTTGAATATATTATATGCAGTATTAGGAATCTTCAGTGGGCTGTGCTAAGTTTTCTAATTAATCAGGTTATATACACATTTACATATATACAGTACATATTTACCCACATAGAGAGAGACACATACTTTGAAATTCCCTCAAGTCTACCAATTAAGGAAGGAAGCATCCTTTTGGTTACTTTACTAAAGGCATTTATTGAACTATTAAAGACACACCATGAAGGAAATCCTACATTTCCAAACTTATGAGGTAAGACAGGCAAGTGGACTCTCCTCGTTGTATATTTCAGAATGTATTACATTGCCACAACTCATTTTATGGTGCAGTGGAAAATGCAATGCACTTATAAAGGTTTTTTTCAAAATATATTTTGTGTGACTCCAAAATAATTTAATGGGGTTCTATGAGAAACTAAGGTCAAAAGAAAAATATTTAGCATTAAAGAAAAAGGTAAAGGTTCCCCTCACACATATGTGCTAGTCATTCCCGGCTCTAGGAGGCAGTGCTCATCTCCGTTTCAAAGCCGAAGAGCCAGCGCTGTCTGAAGACGTCTCCGTGGTCATGTGGCCAGCATGACTAAATGGCAAAAGCACACGGAACGCTGTTACCTTCCCACCAAAGGTGGTCCCTATTTTTCTACTTGTATTTTTTACATGCTTTTGAACTGCTAGGTTGGCAGAAGCTGGGTCAAGTAACGGGAGCTCAGCCCATTATGCGGCACTAGGGATTCGAACTGCTGAACTGCTGACCTTTCGATCGACAAGCTCAGCGTCTTAGCTATTGAGCCACTGCGTCCCTTTATTTATTTATTTATAAAATTTAGTATTAGGTTTAAGAAAACTCAAGTGCAGGCAGTTTTGTATGACTCTTGACCAAGACTCTTAGAAGGTTCCATGGCCAGAGAAATTTGAAAACCCATGGAACTCTTGCATGGATTCGAATCCACCTTTAGTCTTGGTTCAAATCCACCTTCAGTCTTGGAAGTTCTCTGGGTTACTTGATACCAGTGATGGCTAACCTTTTTGCCATTGTGTGCCAAAAGTGGGGGGAGCGTGGGTGGGTCATGCACACGCGTGCCCACACCCATTCTATATGCTCAGCCCCCACACATGTGCGCACGACCCCCCTGTGCTCCCCCCGCTTTTGGCACGTGATGGCATGGTAGGCCTGATAGGCCTGTTTTTTGCTCTCCCCAGGCTCCAGAGCCTTTCTAGGAGCCTGGGGAGGGCAAAAACGGCCTTCCCCACCTCCCCTGGTGGCCCTCTAGAGGCCGGAAATGGCCCGTTTGCCGACTTCCAGTCCCTTCTGGAGGCAGGAAACAACCTGTTTCCCTACTTCCGGGTTGCCCAGAAGGCCCGAAAGTCAGCTGGCCAGCACACATGTACGCCGCAGCTGAGCTTCCGTGCCCACTGATATGGCTCCGGGTGCTACCTGTGGCACACGTGCCATAGGTTCGCCATCACGGCTTTATACAGTACTAATCACTCTCACACCAATGTAACCCATGATGGTTTTGATGTGATGTGTTGGAACCAGTTAAGAGTAGTATTAGTGGAAAGCATGGCCAGCTTCTAACAGAAGGATATGCCGCTTTTCCCAAAGTTTTTCTTTATTCCCATTTAAAATCCAATTACCCACCATTTTGCTCTCCAGGCTTACAATAAAGATATTTCAACTTCAGGTTCCAATTCAGTACAATTCCTTGATAAAAGAAGCAGCAATTGTTTATTTTTTAAATAAAATGAGACATAGATCATGAATGGATGGATGGATGGAAGCTTAACCACCCACAATTAAGGAAAAAATTTCAGTTAGTGACAACAATTAATCAGTGGAATGACTTGCCTCCAGAAATTGTGGCTGTTCCATTATTGGAGGTTTTAAAGAAGAAATTAGCTATTTGTCCAGAATAGTATACAGCAGTGATGGCTAACCTTTTTGCCATCGTGTGCCAAAAGCGGGGGGAGCCTGGTGGGGTCACACGCACGCGTGCCCATATCCATAATTCTATGTGCTCCCCGTGGTCTCCCTGCTTTTGGCATGTGATGGCACGGTGGGCCTGGTAGGCCCATTTTTCGCTCTCTCCAGTCTCCAGAGCCCCACCCGCCCAGAGGCCCTCCGGAGGCTGGAAACAGTGTGTTTCCTGACTTCTGGTGGGCCCAGAAGGCCCAAAAATCAACTGGCCGGCGCACGCATGCGTGCTGGAGCTGAGCTCACGTGCCCACCAATATGGCTCCATGTGCCACCTGTGGCACCCGTGACATAGATTCGCCATCACAGATATACAGTCTCCTGCTTAAGGAAGAGGATAGACTAGAAGACTTCCAAGATCTTTTCCAATGCTGTTATTCTGTAATTTTTGTAATCCTTCATTAGGTGCTCTAAAATAGACATTAAATATGAGCCTTGGATAGTACAGTGGTCTAAAGCCCTGTTATTAACATCAGCTGCCTGCAATTATTGCAGGTTCGAATCTCACCAAGGCTCAAGGTTGACTCAGCCTTCCATCCTTTCTAAGGTAGGTAAATTGAGGACCCAGTTTGTGGGGGCAATAAGCTGACTTTGTATAAATATACAAAAGTATGAAGGCTATTGCTTAGCGCATTGTAAGCCGCCCTGAGTCTCCGGAGAAGGCCAGCATATAAATCAAATTTAAAAAAAAATAATTCTGATTGCAGCTAACTGGCCCTATTTTTTTAAAAAAATATAATTTTGCTTAAAGCCTTGTTTTATTTTATTTTTTTTTTTATTTTTTACCGAAAGGCAATAATTTTATTCTCAATAGGATTCTTGTTTCTAATATATTTAACAGTTAAACCACATCTCTTACCTTTCAAATTATTCTGTTTCTAAAAACAAAGACCATCCTCTTTTTTTAAAAAAAAAATAATAATGTATCTTTCGGAGGAGATTTGTTTAAAAATAAAGGGTGAGATAATTGCATTAAGCCTATGTTCCAAATGTGATAAATTAGTTCCAAGAACTCAAGGAAAATAATAAACCAAAATCTAACTCAGCTACAGCAAAATGAAAGAAGATGACATTTTGCAAAAAGGCTAATACAATTCTTTACTCCGGGCAAAATTTGCAAAGTGACATCACAATATAAAAACAGGGCATAAACTCAGATTTCTATGTATACATTTAAAAAGTGTAACTGATGCCCAACATAAAATTATAAAAGCCATTTGCCAGTTTGGTTTAAGAAAATCTAAAAAAGCCAAGATTCAATGATAGATGAAATCTTTCCATATTTTTTTCTCCGCTCACTCAATTAAAACGGACAATAATTTCAAAAAGATTTGATGGGTCTGCCAACAGAAGATTTCTTTTTAATTCAAAATGTTTACAGTTAAGTTGTGAAGTGATGAGGTAATCTCTTGTTGTCTGACTCTAATGTTATGTATTTATTTAACTACTGTCTCTTCTTTCATTATTAGTAATAATCTTCTTCAGTCCCTTTATTAAAGTTTCAGTGGTCATAGTTGCATCTGTTAATAAAACGGGATCGCGTGTGCTTCTGCATGCGCAGATCGCCGATGATGACATCCGGGGTGGTGGGCGGGGCCTCCCGTCGGTTTTACTACCAGTTCCTGCGAACCAGTCTGAACCGGGGGCAACCCACCACTACTCCAGATCATTTCTATTGTACAAAACTTAACTTGAGGGAACATACTTTTAAAACCTAGCAAGTGTTCCTATTGTATTCTAAACATTGTGGTAAGCAAGATCGTCAATTGTTTTCCAACCTGTTCAGAACACTTTTCTATTTGCCATATTAAACAGACATAGAATGAAAATGTATAAGATGTCAGGTTCCGATGTTATCTCAAATAAATTTCATTCTCAAACACAAAGTCTTTGATGAAATCTCTCATTTATTGAAAAATAACGATCTGTCCTGAACTCATTTGCAGCTGAAACTGACCCTTTGTTCCCAAACCCCTCCCTTTCCGTTCCTCAAATCCCAGTGTCTCATTGGCCATCTTCCAAATCAGTCTTTCATCCCGGCTGCTTCAAATCACAGGAATTTCCCCTCTCCCTCCATCACCTAGGTGACGTTATCTGCCGGGTGAAGAAGAAACTGGGTGAAAAGCCAAGCTGCTAAAATTCAAACTTGCTACTTCTAAATTTTTTTTCCTTTCACGTCAGCGATGGAGCAAGAATGATTTAGAGCGCTGACATAAGAACCTTTTGAGAGTGTCATATGTTTCACCTCATAAATAGCATCCTATGTTTGAAGGATTCTAAAGAGGGCAGTTTTTACATGTGGTATCAATGCACATATAAAAGAGGCAAGATTTTGCTCATGCAGTGCAAGAATCATATTCCTTTAGTCCCCTGCAGATGTTTCTGTACTAAAATTTTGATTTAGTGGACCTCAATGCAACAGTCTTTGCATATAGCAGACCAGATTTCTACACTGATTATTGTCATCTGTGTGATGTCATTATGTAAATTATATATTTTTTAGAAATTTGAATATGTATGTAACATGATTTAAAAATGCAAATAATCAAAATTGACACAAATAATGTAATTTATGATATGTCCTCTGATTTAATGGACAGTCAGGAGTAATGAACACCATTATCCCAAACTCCAATTATTCCATTAAAAGAAACCTTAGCTTACATACAAATTTGAACCCTTATTTGTCTTTTGTAATGGATAAAAACTCACACTGTATATTTTTAATGTCTGAAATGTAAAAATTTCTGTAACCGTTTACATATACCTAATATATGGTCCTGGTTTTCTATTAGTGTTTTAATGTCCATAGACATTAAATAGTATTTTAAATTCTATCATCTTTCTCAAGGTTCTTCTTCCTTGAGACTACTTATATTTTTCAAACAACTAGTAAGTACATAGCAGGGGTGAAATCCAGCAGGTTCTAACAGGTTCTGGAGAATCAGTAGCGGAAACTTTGAGTAGTTCAGGGAACCAGCAAATATCACCTCTGGTTGGCCCCAGAGTGGGATGGGAATGGAGATTTTGCAGTATCCTTCCCCTGGAGTGGGTGGGAATGGAGATTTTGCAATATCCTTCCCCTGCCATACCCACCAAGCCACCTCCACAGAACCGGTAGGGAAAAATTTTGGATTTCACCCCTGGTACATAGAGACAGAACAAATTAAAGATTAAGTGATAAAGTGAATGAAAAACTTGAGAGCAAAAATCACAATGGAATAATAAAGATGAGATAAATAAATAAAATAAACAAAAAATCATATTTACTCCAAGGTACAATTTGAATGGTATTTGTACAACATATTTTATTCAACTATAAGGACTTTGTGGAGTCATTGGTGCTTGGTTGCTTTCTTGGAGACATTTCATTACCCTACATTGCCAATCTTTACTACGGTATTTCTGTCAGAATTTTCTCATACCAGTTGGGTAATGACGTATCTGCAAGAAACCCACCAAGCTCAGAGAGCATCAAGAACTCCCCAGTTCAACCTTGAGTTAGATAGAATCATAGAGACATAGGGCTTGAAGCAACCTTGGAGGTCTTCTAGTCCAATCTCCTACCCAAGACAGGGGACCTTACTGCATCCTGGACATATGGTTGATCCAACCTTTTCTTGAAAGCCTCCATTGATGGAGCACCCATAACTCTGGAAGATAAGCTATTAAATTGATTAATTGTTCTTAATATCAAGAAATATTTCCTTAATTCCAGATTGGATCTCTCTTTAACAAGTTCCACCCATTGCTTCTTGTCCTGCTGTCAGGTGCTTTGAAGAATAAGTTAGTCCCCTCCTCTATGTGACTGCCCCTCAAGTATCATATCACCCCTAATCTTTCTTTACGCTAGGTTATACGTATCTAGTTCCCTCTTCATACAGTTTAGCCTGCAGACCTCTGCACATTATTTTTTGCTCTTTTCTACACTCTTTCAAGAGCCTTAGCATCTTTTTTGTATCATGGTGATCAGAGTTGGACCAATTATCCCAGTTGAGACAGGTACCACCTATATTATAACTCTCTATTTGCTTTTTCCTACCTAAGTGAAGGACCTTGCTTTTCTCTTCACTGAACTGCATCTTGTTGGCTAAGGCCCAATGCTCACGTCTGTCAAAATATTCTTCTGAATATCTTCCAAGGTGTTGATAATTCTGCCCAGTTTGGTGGTGTCTGCAAATTTGATAAATTCTCCTTCTATCCTGTCATTCAGGTCATGTTGAAGAGCACTGGGCCCAAAACAGAACCTTCAGTAACTCACTGAATGCTTCCCCTGATATAGATGTTGTTCCATTAAGGACTATGCTCCGAGTGTAGTTGGTCAGCCATTTGCAAATTGATACCATGTTGAAACGGTCTATTCTACATCGTTCTATTTTACCAAGAAGTAGACTCTAGTCTACTTTGTCAAATGTCTTATTGAAATCTACATAAATTATAGCCACAGGATTTTCATCATCCACTAATTTAGTCACTTTATCAAAGACATAAATAAGGTTGATCTGGCCTGATCTGCTTTTAACAAGCCCATTCTGGCTTCTAGTGATCACACTTGTTCATTTTTTAGGTGCCCCCAAAGCTGCAACTTGATTTTCCATTCCTCCATCGCTGAATGCTGTTCAGCATGCAACAGCTGATCTATGCAGCATAGCTGCACCACACGCCTGATGCTCTCAGCAATCCAATCATGCAAATGCCAATCTTAGAGAGACAACGGTCCAGCCAGCAACAGTCCAGCCAGCAACAGTCCAAGCAAGGAGGTGAGTTTCAGGTACCATGAGCGATTCTATCTGAAGCTGCTACACAGCCTAACAAGAGAGACAAATTGTATGGCAAAAAGCACTATCAACCAGGCTCAATAGAGCAACACTCCACATTTGCAGAAACTCTACCAATTCTTAGTCCATTTCTCTAGGCCATCTACCTGCTGCAAATGTACTAAATATACTAAAAGTGACTACCGTTGGAACCTGCTCCACAACACATCTGGTCTCAGTGCCATCTTTGAAAAATAAATAGTTCAGTAGCAGACAGGTCCATTCTTCAAGTGACCGAGGACAGTGCAATGATCAAAAAGCACAAATGGCAGGTGTTCTGCCCCAGCTATGGACCCCAAAGAACGCAGCACACATAAAGTCTGTACAAACCTTAATTTACTAAATTAAATCAGTCTTTTTCAAATAAAGGCTGTTAATTAACTTTCTTAACAGCCTACAAGAATCCAAAGAATAAATAATCGTAATCTTACTATGGTTGGCAGAAAGCCCAGAAGAAATTTGCAGAGGACTAAGATCAAGACGCAAAGGAGAGTGAACAAAGTTGTTCCCTGCAAATTGCCTTAGTCATCGTCCTTCCTTAAATAGGCTAAGGGAGTGGCCAATTAGCCCCAAGCCTTACTCTCGAGGAACCTCCTCCTGAGGAGCCACTCCTGCCTTTTGGCAGCTCTGTGCGCCCGTGCATCGAGAAGAGGCTCCTCCTCTTCTTCCTCTTCACTTATGGGAGCTTCTGGAGGTTCTGAAGGCCCTGGCTGAATCCCCGCCTCTGGCACCACATCTTCCCCAGCCTCCTCATTGTCTGACTCGAGTGCCAGCTGCACAGGCTGCTGGCACAGCACCACACCAACCTCCTCGCTGTCTGAATCAGCTACTAGCTGCACAGGCCGCTGACGGGCCACAACAGCAGGGTTTATTATAAGGTCAGAAGTGTACAACAGAACTGATGCAGCCATTATTTGTAATAGTTGAAAGTTGTAGATGGAAGAAACGAAGGGCCTTTCCCTGTGACAGAGAGAGGTATTATTATTATTCAACCTTACTTTTTCGTGGTCAACTTCTTACCATATGTATGAGTTTCATGATTAGTGTGCGTGTACATACACACATATGCACGTAAACACACCCCTTAGAGGGAACATAGGTGACATCCAGCCAAGTCAACAGAACTTGTGAAACAAAGAATATCAGGCAGTAATTTCTTTCCCCAAAATGGGAAATAACTTTGGACAGTTTCCTTCTATGTTTATGTCTGGACCTTAGGTAAGAAGAACAAAAACACAACTCGCAACCCTTTTTCTGAAGAAAGTAAACTAGGAATCAAGGAATCTGTTTCCCCTTTATTCTGGGTTTGCACTTTCAAAGAACACCCATCTGGTGGATCACTGAAGGTATAGAATGTTGGATCACAGGGGCTTTCAACCAAATGCAGTTGTCCTGTTTTTCCAGAGGCACACAACTAGCAGTGTGGGGTTTTCTAATATCTGTGTTTTCTTATATCTGACGGGAATTTAAAATCGTAAATGCACATCCTGAGTCCTTCACAAGATGGATGCTACGGGGAGGAGCTTGCCATTCCCTCAAAAGTCCTCATATTGGTCACAGCCAGTAAAAAAACAATCAACAATCACCTTGAATGAATGGGCAAACTGATAATCCAGCTCCCTACTCTCTATATTGCTTTAGATCTCCCCAGCTTAGCTTGTTCAATATGGGAGACCTGGGGGCGGGGTGGGGAGGTCACAGCTCCTTTACTTCTAGAACATCAAGCATAGAAAAAAAAAATGAGAAAAAGAAAAGGGGGAAGTTGGCAAGTGGTAGAGAACCCTCCAATTAACACAGTGAGTACAATTGAATGACACAGACATGTTGAAGTTTTAAACTATTGTGTAAACAATAGTATATTCCATTTAAACAAATATATTCCATTTGAGATACAAAAATGGGATTTGCCTTCTTTCCTTTTACCCTCATCTCTTTCCCTTGATGCTCTAAATGAAATTACCTTCATTAATGAAACCATATATTTTTCCAGCAACTCAGACCTTCTCAGGCACCTTAGAAATGCCTGATGGACTTCAATAAGCCGAAGGAGATAGAAAGAAATCCGTTGCACTGTTGCCAAGGTTTCTGGGAGGGTAATTCCCCTTTTCCTCTTGGGCTATCGATATAAATATTACCAGCAAGATGTCCACTCCAGGGATTCCTTAATCCACCATCAAGTGGAACGAAAGGATAAAATCTTCCTGCCCTTTTGTCCCAAGAGAGAGGTTATATCAGGCTGTGGTCCCAAGAGCAGGGGGGCACCTAAAGCTTACAATCCATGCTATTTTAGGTTTGTTATGTACATTGGTTTTAGGCTGATGATTTCCACAGTAGAGGATCTGGTTCAAGACTGAGGAGAAATATATCCAGCCGTGTTGCTCAAAGCTCTGTGGAATTGACAAAATTTGCTCATTTCCTTGAATCAAAAATCTCATTGCCAAAGGACATGAGTATGCCATTTATAGTAAATTCTTCTCTAGATCTCTGGAGCCATCTTCTCCCTTTAACATTGCCCCACACTTCCTAAATCCCAATTTCTTTGGAAAGAGGAAAGCTTGGTATAGCATTTCTATTAAAGAATTCAAGGTCACTATAAGCGCTTTTTTCTCATCTGCAATTCTGGCCTTGGAACATTACAGTTAAGTAGGCATCTTCGTGAAGAGATCCCTGTGTGAGGGAAAACTGTTCTTGCGACAAGCCAATGTTCTTACAATACTTGATCCCTCTCCTCAAGAACAATCCCACACGTATTGTTCAGAGTGGGTCATTTATCAGGAGCTTTAACTCTGGATTCTCTGAATGTTTACAATGGCCAAGACTTCCTTCAGGTGCCTCCCAGGACTTCTATGCCATTACCTTCAAAATAAAAATGAGGTGCTTTGAGGTGGTAGACTGCCGAAGAAGGCCTCTGAGCATGAGGCCAAAGACCTGCTCCAGCAACTGAAAAGAAACACAGAGATGATGATGTTCACTTTTCTGAAATGCATTTCTGTCCATGCTAACACCAAAGCAAATGCTGGAAATGTTGTCGAGGGTGGTACCTCTGAAACATCCTCGTCTTTTTTTCTCCATGAACACAATCCACAGGAAGCCACAGACTTGACTTCCACGGGTGGGTCCATGGCTGATGGGACTTTGCTGTAGGAGCACAAGGAAAAGGTATCAGTGGCCAGCTGGGTCAAGCACTAGAAGGCATGAGAGCTACCCTCTCTTCTGTCCAGTTTACAAGGAAAACCTTTCCTTTGATTTGGCTGCCCCAGCAGAAAGTGTCCAAAATGGCAATGAGCCTAACTGAAGCTTCTGGCTTAGGTTCAAGAGCAACCCTATGTGGAGTTTGTTGCAGTAGTCAAGCTGCAAGTTGACCATGGCATGAGTGACTATCTGAAAGGCCTCTTAACCTAGGAGGGGGCCCAACTGATATACCAGATGAAGCTATGCCTTTAACTTTTTTTTCTTTTGTTTTCTATTTTCTCCCTTCTTACCCTCTTAAGTATTGCAAACAGATTTTCCCGACTCACTACAAAAGAAACAAGATTGACCTGATCTCATATAATGTAAGTAGTGCTGCTAGTTTCACAGTGAAGCAGCTAAACTGGTTGTCCTCCAGTGGAGTGGCAGGAAACAAGAGTGGAGAAAAGCAGAGAATTCAAGGTCAAGCAGGTTTCTCCAGCCCTTCCTCTTTGTCACAACCCCTTTTGACCTGCTACGGTATTATGCTACATCTTATCCTTCCGTCCAAAGGAAAATTAAGAACTCTTTGCATGGGCTTGTTTTTGAAAGCATCATTCTGTTTCTCTAACAGACTAGTAGAAGTTCCGCTAATTCTTCTAAATATCCAAGGATAGATTTTCTTCTCTCCCTCTACTGCTACTTTCTTTCCATCCTCCTTTGGCTGACCCCAGTGGTGAAATCTAAAATTTGTTACTACCAGTTCTGTGGGCGTGGCTTGGTGGTGGTGGGTTAATGTGACTGGGTGGGCGTGGCCAATTTTTTTTTTTAACTTTTAAAACCATTTTTTTCTACAACCTCTTCGGCGAAGAGGTTGTAAAAAAATGCTTTCAAAAGGCTCTGACGATCCCAGCTGAGATGCCTGATTTTTAAAAAACCTCTGCTGATCAGGCAACTCAGCTTGGATCATCAGAACTTGGATCATCAGAGGCATTTAAAAAAAAAAAACCTCTGATGATCGCGCGGCTCAGCTGGGCATGGGGGTGGGGGTAGGGATTTTTGCTACCGGTTCTCCGAACCACCCGCCTCCATTACTACCAGATCGGGCGATCCGGTCTGAACCAGGAGCATTTCACCTCTGGTTAACCCCAATTATCATTTGTCTCTCACTTCCTCAGCATGAGGTTCTTATTCTTATGAGCCGCGGTGGCGCAGTGGTTAGAATGCAGTACTGCAGGCTACTTCTGCTGATCACTGGCTGCCAGCAGTTTGGCAGATCAAATCTCACCAGGCTCAAGGTTGACTCAGCCTTCCATCCTTCCGAGGTCGGTAAAATGAGGACCCAGATTGTTGGGGGCAAATATGACGACTCTGTAAACCGCTTAGAGAGGGCTGTAAAGCACTATGAAGTGGTATATAAGCCTAAGTGCTATCGCTATTCCAGGGCACTGGGACATTCATTTCTCCACTCTGCTTCAACTGAAACCCAGCAGCAATGGAAGGCAGAGCCTAAATGATGTAGTAGTCTTGCTGCAATGGAAAAGAATAAGGGTGTAAGTCAGGGAGGCTGTGGAGCATCAGCTTCTGAGAATCTCCATCCTGTGGAATGTTTTGCAACACATTGAGTTTGGGCAAAAGGAACTGGGATTCAGACATGGGACCCAAACTCAGCCATAGTAACCTCTATGTCCAAGGAAGGTCTACTTTTTGGACTGCTTCAGTATTCCTCTCATGGACCTATTACCAAAGTCTTTAGCTGGTCCACAGGTTGGATCTGATGCAGGCAGCCTCACACTGTGCCTTACATGCTTGCTGGGGCTCTGTTTTTATGAATAAATGTCTGAGCTGTCTTTTTTGGGATAATCTGGAAAAGGAGAGACAGGGCTGTGAGCCTCTGCAAGTATTTAGGTCTCTTCCCACTGAAGAAAACCCACCAAAATCAGCCCTGCCTTTGCAGTGTCCTTCCCTTTGAGACTTGATTCCAACCATTAAGAAGTATTTGTGGTCCACAACACTGGGTAAGTCCCCTGGCCATGAGAGAATTCTCACAGAGGCCTTGGACAAATACCATTTTCTATATTTTCCCTCCCCATTTGCCAATATATTGATAGATGCCATTGAATAATCTTGAACTTTTCCAGAAGATTCCCATGGAAGTAAAACTTGTGGACAGTCAATGTGGAGTTGTGGACTCAGGAACTTTAGGAGAAGGGGAGCTTAGAGGGTCAGGAACAGTTTGGTTTCTGCCCTGTCCCTTTGTGCTACCTTGGATCTAGAAAGATGCAAAAGTGGCTCCCCTAGATGCCTACATGGAGGAGCCAACTTCTGAAGGAGCTCCTTCCCTTTCCCCCTCAATTCCAACCCAAAGTGTCTACTCACCATACTGCTTCACTTTTTCGAGTTGAATATCTAAGGCAAATCTGTCTGTCTTAGGAGTTTTGGTAGTGTTCTTCAGCTTGCATGGTCTTCCTTCTGGACAACTTTGAAGACCACTTCCTGGATCGCTGTTTGTCCCAGGCCTTATTTTTCTCTAAAAACAGGGAAAACAGCTAAAAAATCTCTTAGAATAGAGAAGAAGGAATCTGAGGAAAGGAATAGATTAATGTCTATTGTCCGGAATCACTTTGTTTCAATCTAACAAATTAAATCCTATAACAAGATATATGTGTGGACATCACTCAAAGTAGAAAAATAATACTTCTGGGTTGAACTGATTAGTTTTAACCTTGCTTGGTTTTGCGTGGTCTGAGTTGTTCCACAACCACATGGTTTTATCAGATTGAAGCTTTTCCTAATTCATAGGTTCCTATGTGATCCTGATCAATTGGAAAAAATAATCAACCCTGTCTTTTAACACCCCCCCCCAAAAAAATGAAAGAGGGAAGTGCTAGTGGTGGGTTCCTCCCGGTTCGGCCTGGTTCTCCCGAGCCAGTAGCGGTGATGATATGATGTCACCGCGCCCCCCCCCCCATAACCCCCTGCACCCCCCCATGTTATTCTTATCTTTTATTTGGCCCCACCCCCAATCTATTGCTGCCTCCTGAGTCCCAGCTGATGGCTAGAGGGGAAAAAAACTGTTTAAACTCTTGCCAGGGGGCTTCAAAGGGCCACCCTACAGCTAATCAGTGTTAAAAGAAAACAAATGAGTAGACCGCTGCCTGCAAAAATAAATGGGTAGATTGGTACAGCTCTGCAAGCAGTTAAAAGCCTGGTAGACCAGTACCTTTGCTAAATCCTAAATAATTGTCACATGACCATCAAGCCACACCCACAGAACCGGTAGTAAAAAAAATTAGAACCCACCCCTGGGAAGTGCTCTGGAGCACATTTGTCTCTTGTTTCCCACTCCTAAAGGTAAAGGTGCCCCTGTCAGTTATGTCCAACTCTAGGGCATGGCATTCATCTCTGTTTCTTGGCTGAGAGAGCCAGTGTTGTCTGAAGACAATTTGCCAGGTCATGTGGCATCATGGCTATATGCCAAAATGCACAGAATGCTTTGCTTCCCATCAAAGTGGTGCCTATTTATCTACTTGCATTTGCATGTTTTTGAACTGCTAGGTGAGCATGGAGTTCCCACCTGTGGAGTTCCGCCTCTCAGGCTCACCTAGGAGTCTTGGCAGTGTCCTTCAGTTTGCATGGTCTTCCTTCTGAAGGACTTTGGAGACCACCTGTTGGAGATTGCTGTTTGTCCCAGGCTTTCTTGCTTTCTTCTAAAAGCAGGGAAAACACTTACAAAATTTCCTAGAACAGAAAAGAAGGAAATCAACCTTGTCTTTTAACACCAATAAGGAATGAAAGAGAGAAGTGCTATGGAGTACATTTGTCCCATTTCCCATTCTTAAGAGAGAGCAAATGGGTATTTTCACCCCTTCTTCTTGTTGTTGTGCCATATGCGTCATCGGACGTTGGCAATCATGTTGGCAATCCTATTTTTGTCAACGGCTGCATGAAAAAGTGCTGCAGAGTTTTGTCCAAACCAGTCCCTTAGGTTTTGAAGCCATGATGTTCTTTTTCTGCCTGGACTTTGTTTGCCTTCAATCTTTCCCTGGAGGATTCAGTGAAGGATGCTGAATTTTTCTGGGTGTCACATCACATGTCCAAAATATTCTAACTTTCGCTTTTTAATGGCTTTGATTATTTCCCTTTGCTTTCCCAGGCAGCTTATCACCTCCTCATTTGTGGTTTTGTTAACCCAGCTTATACGTAACAGCCGTCTGTAAATCCACATTTCAAATGCTTCTCGTTTCTTCAAGTGGTTTTCTGTCAGAGACCAACTCTCTACTCCGTAGAGCAGGATAGAAAAGATGTAACATCTGACAAGCCTGATTTTCAGTCTTAGGCTTATGTCGTGACTGCAGAAGACCGTTTTCATTTTGAAGAATGCTGTTCGAGCTTTCTCTATCCTTGTCTTTACTTCACTATCATGTCCCAGCTTTCATGTAAATTAAAACCGAGGTACGTGGTCCTTTCAACTTTTTCTAGTGGTATTCCTTCCAAATTTATCAGTGGTAAATTAATGGGTTGTTTGCTGACGACCATGATCTTGGTTTTTGAGGTGTTAAGCTTCAAGCCATATTTTTCAGATATTTCTGAGACTGTTGATGAGGAGCTGATGGTCTTCATGCTTACTGGCAAGCAGAACTGTGTCATCAGCATATCTTAAATTGTTGATCTGAACACCGTTTACTTTGAGGCCAGCATCAATGTTTTCCAATGCTTCGTTGAAAATTGACTCAGATTTTTCAAATTTTCACCCCTAGAATATTAGAATCTCTGAGAAGTTGGCTTACAAAATGGAGAGGGTTCCCCAGAGTCCAGCAGCCTTTGACAAACCCAGCTTACATCTTGAAGTGGAATTTTTCACTTACTGAGTACAGTGAGTAACTGAGAGTTAAGTCCAGAGATGGAGAGATGAGGACACAAAGGCCCTAGACTTTCCAAGGAGATTCCAGGCCGCCTTGTCTATAAGTATTTTGATGTGCTAACAATGATCACCCAGTCCAGCATTTCTGCATGCCACCAGTGCCAGGCCAATGCCTTTGGCCCCCTTAAAAACACAAAAACAGTTTATTTTCAATCTTGTTGGAAAGGAAGATGAATTCTTTGGATGTAGAAATGTGGAAGTTCCACTAAGCTTGCTGCTTTAACAAGCTTCACTCAGTGATACAGTCCTCTCCCCACTATTAACATGTCTTTTGGAAGCATAATGTCTGTAGGTGTCCCTGCATCCATGTCTCTTGGATGAGCTTGTGCCATTGTTTCTGCTTGGGTGAAGAATCCTTGTTCTTCTACCACAGCGTTAAGATAATTACTTAACATCACAAATCATTTTCTCCACAGCACTCTTTGGCCTACTTATGCTTTTCAGAACCTTATAGACAAACTGCAGTCTAAATTTACCAATGTGAATTTAAGATCCCTGGCAAAGAATTGAGAGATTTCCCCAAAGGCTTCCAGGGAAGGCAGAAAACTTCCAGAGAAGGCAGGGTAGTCAGAAGAGGAAGGGATTCAGAAAAGGTTTGGCCTCTGCTCTGTCTTTGGGCCAAAGAGAGCATTTGGACAAAGAGAGAAGTTCCCTCTGTATAAATCTAGGTGAAGGAACCCAGTCCTGAAGACATTCCTTCCCAACGTTTTTCCTCTCATTTCCCCCATCCCAGGGTAAAGAGTTTTCTCACCACAATGCTTTTGGAGCCCAATATCAATTATATTTTTCTCCTTTGTTGTATATACAGCCGAGGTGGCGCAGTGTTAGAGTGCAGTACTGCAGCTACTTCAGCTGACTGCTAGTTCAGCAGATCAGCGGATCAAATCTCACCGGCTCAAGGTTGACTCAGCCTTCCATCCTTCCGAGGTGGGTAAAATGAGGACCCAGATTGTTGGGGGCAATATTCTATTTAGCATACTGTCTTTGGTGTAAGCCGCCCAGAGTCCTCAGAGAGTGGGCGGCATAGAAATATGACAAATAATTTGTCAAATATGAAATAATAATTTGTCAAATATATATATTGACTGGTATCCTGCACTAATTGTGTTGCTCCCTCTGAAGAACTTGGTGAACATCAACTCATAGAGGTCTTGTACAGCCTGTCTTCCCCACTCACACCTCTCCCCCACCTCCAATTGAAAAAAAAAGCCATTGAGAAAATCCCTAGAACAGAAAGGGACAAGAGTAAGGCAAGGACTAAGTCATTGAATGATTCCAAATAACTGACACTGAGATTCCCTAACCAAGGTACCAAAGAGGAAAAGATATGGTTCCACATTGGGTTGACCTGCATACTTTAATCTTCTTTTCCTTTTGGATGATTCACTGTCTTCCACTCTGAAGAATAAACGAGCCACTCTTATTTATTCTTCAACTTTTCTTCAAAGCTCAGGAAAATATGGCTAATTCAAGCAGCAGGTTAAAGGGAGTGTGTGATCCCAGGAAGAAGAGAAGGATCTGAGTGTTCTCTGGAGCACAATTCTCCCCTGCTTCTCTTTCCTAAGAAGAGGTGAAATCAACCCCTCTGATACATTGTTTACTAAAAGAGGGACAGTTCCCCAGTTTCTAGCCCACCCCCACCCCCACCCCCACCCCCACCCCCTTTTGAAGACCTACTTACATCTTGGAGCACATCTTCGCTCTGATAACTGACAACTGACAGTTGGTGACAGTTCAGCCGGAATGGATGAAGTCACAAAGCCATTAGAATTTTCGAGAGTTGGCAGGCCTCTCTCGGAATCCTACCAAAGATCACCTGCTCCACCTTTTGTACATACACCAATGCCAGCCAAAAGCCTCTGGGAACCTACTAGCAAATCACTAAAGCTGCCTCTTTCTCATCTTTTGACACCGAAGACTTAGCTCTTCAGATGTAGACCCTTGTCTTTCGATACAAGCTCCAAATGATTTGCAACATCAAGGTGCACTCTCCAACATGCTAAAACCTAAATTCAAATGGGGGGGGGGGGGGGATTTTCAGAGTATAAGACGCACCGGAGTATAAGACGCACCTACCTTTTTTGGTGAGGAAAAGAAGAAAAAAGAAATCTCCCTCTGCCTCTGAGCAATTTTGCCTCATTGCAGCAAACAGCCTGCTTTACTTCCATTTTTGTTTTCAGCATCACTTGATTAGCACAAGAGGAAAAAAATCTGCTCCAGCAATTTGCCTCTTTGCAGCAAGCAGCAGAGCCCTGCGCAAAACAGCTGAGGGCAAATCAGCTGAGAGTCGGGAGGCCGATCTAATCAACTTGTGCTAATTAGCCTGTGCTGAAGCTGAAAGGAGCTGTTTTTTCTTGCTGTTTGCTTGCAAGGAGGTAACTGCTGCAAGGCAGAGGCCAAAGGGTGGGGGCCAGTGGGTGAGCAGGGCTATATTCGGTGTATAAGACGCACCTAAATTTTCACCCCCTTTGGGGAGGGGGAAAGGTGCGTCTTATACTCCGAAAAATACGGTATATTTTGCCCAATAAAAACCCATATGATGTTGTTAGCCTTTAAAATGAGGAATGAATTCAAGTGATTACATGAATTAACCTTGAGGTAGTATAAGGCTGGATCTTAGCGAATCCAAGTACAATTTGAACGTGAGGGGATGCCTTGCATTTGGGGGAACTGAGAGGTTCTTTGATGGTTTTCATGTTTTTTTTTTACTTGTGTTACTGTTTTCACTATTGTTTGTGAGCTGTCCACTGCCTAATGTCAATGAAGAGGAAACAGTCACAAATACAGTTGTTAAACTAACCTCTGCAGTTCTTAAGTGAATCATGCAATCATTATACAAGCAAGAATGGCTTCCTTATTTACAGTGTGTTACATAGCAAGGCACATTTAAACATTTGGGATATGGTTTTTAAGGCACAAAGTTAATCAATCAATCAAAAGCAAACAAAAATGAAATGACTTAAACATATATTAGCAGTAACCTCCAATGTGTAATTCAAAGTACAGTACAAATATTTAACTAATGTTTAGTGTTGGGAAAATAAATACAAGGGAAGAGAAGAATGTATTATCAAAAGTGTTTTTTCTCTATATCTATGTCTACATTTATATTTATTATGATTTCCTTATTTTTTACTAGCAATTGTTTATCTTCTACTTTGCTTCTTGTATCTTTATTCTTATGAGATTTTTGTTTGAATAATAAATGCAGTAAGAAAGAAGTCTAAAACATACAGTTTTTGATTGGGACATAAAACTGGATGCAGAACAATTGATTTCTTTTCTTTTTACAACAGATATGTAATTTCTATGTATCATTTCATTTTCCGAGATCCCCTTTGATTTTAACTGCAAATTCTTCTCAAACTTCTTTAATGCATAAGACACATTAACTAGCACTTCAAACATCAGAAGCTGCTTGTAATCCAAGTACTTAAACAAATTAATGAGCTGCAGCTACAATGAATGATTAGGTCATTTAGGATATGGTGTACATTAATGCATTTGACAAAGGCGAAGATGGAAGATCATTAAACTAGATCTTTATGGCCCTGAGGGTGAACAGCAGTGGATCTAATCAAGATGGAGAAACACAAATGTTCTGACAATAAATGATTAAATATGACTTAACCATGACAAAAATCTAATACTTGGCAATAGTTTCATCCACATAATATCAAGCTATGGTAAATTTATTAGGAAGACTATGGTGGGATCACTACCAGGGTATATCACCACTCTAGCCACATATTCACATATAATTGCTTAGTTTCTTAAGCCTCCAAGTCAAAGTACGTAATTCTTATTTATGAGACTAAAGTAGGAAGATATATCTTTGGTTTTCTGAAGTGTATATCTCTGTTAATGATTGTTGAGGGTGAGATGCTGACTCTGTAAACTGCTTAATAATAATAATAAACTTTATTATCATTGTATGTGTATACACAGTATACACATACAACGAAATTTACTTAACACCCAAAGACCAGGCCCCACACACATAATCCCCAAACACACTCCCACCCACCACAATTCCCCACCCCTAAACCACCCAAACATCCACACAACAGACCAAGTAATACTGTCCAACAGCTCACTCATGGTGGCCCTATAGTTCATTGTTGAGTGCAATTATAGCTCTGGGATAAAAACTATTTAGAAAACGTGTGGTCCGAGTTTTAATTGTTCTGTATCTTCTGCCAGAAGGCAACAGTCCAAAAAGGTTGTAAGCAGGATGGGAAGAGTCTCTGAGAATGTTATGCAACATTCCTCAAACAGCAAGATTCGAAGACGTTGTCCAGGGCTGGTAGCTGGAGTCCGATAATATTCTGGGCAGTTTTAATTATTCTCTGTAGAGCTTTTTTGTCCACTACAGAGCTGCTCCCATACCATGCAAGAATGCTGTATGTCAGGACACTCTCAATGGTGCTGCGATAGTTGGACAGAAGTAGATGCTGAGATAGATTTATATTTTATTTAGATAGATTTTGTTTATTTAGAGAAGGCTGTAAAGCACTGTGAAACGGTATATAAGTCTAAGTGCTATTGCTATTACATTGAAGAAGATAGACTAAGAATCCAACACCAGAGAAGCTGGTGTTTTATATTGGCACCAGCTTCTCTGAATTATATCCCCTTCCTTTGGTACATATGTTACCTTGAAATATGAACTTGTATGCGCAAACTACTGGCTCTACTTGGCTATGATACAGACATTCTTGGCTATACAGTTTTTTTGGAGTGGGGACCACAACAAATCTAAATAATAACAATAACAACAACATTGTTTGAGTCATAGTAATGAATCTTTTGATGAACTATAACTCATATCTTTATCTTCAATACTTCTTTCAAGTATGTTTGTTCAAGTTTCTTTGAACAAAATAAGTCTCCCTCAAGGTCAGTGGTTTGGGGAAACTCAATGTATTAAGATCAGTGCTCTTTCTAATACCAGTTTCTTCTTCTTCATTTCCTTTGATGTATAGGCTAGTCAGTATGTCCTGTCTGAATGAACAGAGAAATGTTTTTCAAGCTTGGCAACTTTAAGATGCATAGACTATCTCCAGAATTCCCCAGACAGTATGTTTTATTCTAGACCAGCTGTAACTTCTTCGTGGTCTTCAAGAACTGTTGTTGTGAAACAATCCACAACATGAGTAAATGTGAGGAGGGTCAATTGTTTGTGAAACTGTTATTGGTCATAGCTGCTACCTGCTCTTTGAGCAGAAGCTGAGAGTCTATTCTAAGACGACTCCCAAATTACACAATAGTCCCAAGCAGGGGAATGCAACACTAATCATATAAAAGATGAAAGGTTGAAAACAACCAAACGCTCACTGTTATTCAGTCTTGATAAGATTGAGCTTAAGACTATATTTTTCTCAGCTAGACTCTTACAGCCTAAAAGTACAAGGTAAAGACCTTAAGATACTCAATTGGTCAGCTAGGGATCAAGAGATGCAACTGAGTACCCAACCCAGATTAATGGATGACCAGAAGTTGAATGGGAGAGGAGATAAACTGTTTCTCATCAATTCAGTTGCAGATTGGTAGACTTCTGCTATCTATAGTACAGCAGGCTTGAGTGCAGGAGTAGGTATTGTGTTGTACCCAAAGAGATGTCAATTAACCTGAAAAACCATGTCTCTTTCCAATTGTACGCTCTAATGCACTATTAAACTTTTATTATATATTAGTGTGTGTGTGTGTGTGTATTTTATTCTTGTAGTTTATTTTACTTCGCTGGTCTTTCTCATAGTAAGGAATTCATCCATAATGAGATGATTACTGAAGTTCAATTGAAACTTGGCTAGGGCATCCTGTCCATAAAACTGCATAATAAAAACATCAAAGAGGAGAAAGCAGTATTTGAGAATGCATTATTCCAATTCAGTCATGAAAATGTTGGTTCACATGCAATCATATGAATACTGATGGCAGCACCACTGACTGATATGTTCTTCCCAAACTCAGTTAGGTATGCTGTAATACCATCAAGGATAATATTTCTGATATTTTGTGATCTTCTTTTCTCCCAATATCCATGGCATGTTTTCTTGGAGACTCAGATACTGCTGACCACTCCAAAAAAAAAAAAAAAAAAAAAAAAAAAATTGCCTGTATTTCGTGTAGGACAGAATTTTGGCAGCATATGTTCAGATTTTGACAGTAGACTTTAGGTCCCCAATCACTCCACCTCTATTTGTAGCAATAAAAAAAACAACTATAGGGAATCCAGAATTTTCACCACAATATAAACCTTATAGACCTAGTAATATCAATCATTCCTCTTGTATTTGCTATCCTGAATGCACAAGCCTGAAAAACCACAATGCCATAAGATTTTAATTTTTTATGCATCATGTTAAAAGCAACTGCGTTCTCTTTGCTGATGATGTAAAACTATTCAACACCATGCTGCTACCCTTCAAAAAGACCTTGACTATGTGTCAGATTGGTCAAACAAGTGGCAACTTCAAATCTTAACCAACAAATGCTCTGTCTTACACATTGGGGGGGGGGAAATCAGAACATTAAATACAAGCTAGACGGACATGACCTTGTAGATGACCCTCACTCTGTCAAGGATCTTGGAGTACTCATTTCTAAAGATCTAAGTGCCAGAGCCCTCTTTAACAACATTACTAAAAAAGGCATTAAGAGTTGTTAACCTAACCTTGCGTAGCTTCTTCTCTGGTAATATTGTACTACTAACCAGAGCATACAAAACATTTGCTAGACCAATTCTCGAATACAGATCGTCTGTCTGGAACCTGCACTGCATTTCGGACATTAATACAATTGAGCGAGTCCAGAGATATTTCACAAGAAGAGTCCTCCACTCCTCTGCTCGCAATAGAATACTCTATACCACCAGACTTGAAATTTTGGGCTTAGAAAACTTAGAGCCTTCGGTCTGACCTAAGTGTAGTACATAAAATTATCTGCTACAATGTCCTTACCTGTCGATGACTACTTCAGCTTCAACCGCAACAACATATGAGCACACAATAGATACAAACTTAAGGTAAATCACTCCAAACTCAATTGCAGAAAATATGACTTCAGCAACAGAGTGGTCAATGCCTGGAATGCACTACCTGATTCTGTGGTTTCTTCCCCAAACCCCCAAAACTTTAACCTTAGACTGGCTACTGTTGACCTCACCCCATTCCTAAGAGGTCTGTAAGGGGTGTGCAGAAGCGCACCAATGTGCCTACCATCCCTGTCCTACTGTCCCTTTTTATTTGTATCCATTTCATGTATTCATAATCATATTTAAACTTTTATCTGTTATGTTATATATGCTTGACAAATACTGTAAATAATAAAAATCAAAAATCAAAACAAGGGGTGTCTGGAGCAACAATCTCTGGTTTCAAAGGGATACTGTATGCTCAGTCAAGTGAAATCCAGCCCATTTTTACAAGTATGCAATGCATATTTTAAAAAGAGTAGGCTAGGCAGGCTGGCAGGCAGAAAGACAGTCAGTGATATAGGAATATTAAATTTCCCTTTATAAAATCTTACATGGTTGATCAAGATAGTTACCATCCTTAGGGAACAAAAGCCAGACCCCAAACAACTTTGTTGTTTATTCATATCACTAGAATACAAATTAGAGTGTGAAGAAACTGTTGACATATTTACATCTTGAGCCTGAACAATTTTTAGGTCAATCACCATCTTTATGAAAGTGCTTTATTATCATCCTTACAGCTGTCAATCTTCTAAGTCAACTCAGAAAGAGTTAATTGGTGCTCTAGACAGTATTCCATCTCAATTAATTAAAAAAAAAAAAGCGCTATAATTTTATCCAATTTGCTCTGCTGAATATTAAATTATCAGGAAAGCAGCAAGCCTCTCATCTTTTATCGTATACATCTGATGCAAGAGTTATCGAACATGAAATCTGTGATATCCTTCTCTTCTACGGCACCTTCCAGATATGTTGGATTAGAGTTCCCGGAGGACATTTCTCACTTGTCAAGATTTTAGTGTGTTCATGTTTAAATCAGTGCGTAATGTAAGTGCAAAACTCATTAGCGTTGCTGCTAGCTACAAGCCTGACCCAAGTCACAAAAGCCCGTATTTAAATATCTCTGATATGAAACACACTGGCAAATCCTTCTCCATTTTCCATCCCTAGGCCACACTTGCTATGAGAATCCAACAAGATTTTTAAAATGCCACTCATTGCTTCTTACATGTGCATGGATAAAATTGTGAAAACCTAAGGGAAGTGGTTGGATGTGTTGTCCAGGAGCTTCCAAAACTTACCGTATTCTAAATTATCCTTTTCTCTTGTACAATGTGTCATGTAAAATAGTCTGAGTGATAAATTGCAGGAAGATGAATATTCTTCCCAGGGGTGGATTCTACTTACTGTACCTTTACTACTGGTTCGCAATGGGGCCGTGTGCGCCGAAGCTTCCTGATGACGTTGGGGTTGGTGGGCAGAGCCTCCCGCCAGTTTTACTACTGGTTCTTGCGAACCCGTCCAAACCGGGAGCAACCCACCACTGAGTCTTCGCTACAATCCTGATTTTATTTTTTTTAAACTAAAACAGATGTGTATAACCAATGCCCCAAGGGTTCCATGTGGCCTTTCAAAGCTTTGGCAGTGCAAAATGACCATCAGATGCATCTTAGTGTGAAAAGGGGGGAGAATTAATTAATTGCATGGGAATTAATCATAACAACTTGCTGAACTCAATGCAAAATGACCATCAGATATGCATCTGGGTGTGAGAAAAGGGAGGAGGATTAATTAATTGCATGGGAATTAATCATAACAACTTAATGAACTGCACTGAATTGAATTGAATCCAAATTGAATCCAATCCAAAACTACTTTGAGAAATACTGTCCACTTGTGCCACTCAAAAGTTAGCCGTGGGCATTTGTTCAAAAGATGATTGCACATTCCTTGTCTGAAAAGTCTTAGGTTGACTCCAATTTCCCTTTTCTATCGTAAGAAGAAAAATTGTGGAGACCATTTTACTACATTGTCCAAGGGTCTGGAGAAAATTTCCCAATGACTATATGAGAGCGGATTTCACTTTCCTTTCTTCTTCCCTTAAATGAAGACATGCTAATTTTGTATGCTGAATTAAGCATAATTTTGTGAGGAGAGGTATTTATGTTGGGAAATATATTTAAGAAAATTAGGATAATTGTATTTAAAAAAAAGTGTTAGTGTGGCAAGCAGCATTAACAGCAATGCAAATTAGGGGAAAGATTCCATATATTTCAAGGTGATGCATTGAAAAGAGAAGAATGAATTTGTATGTTAATATGAATATAAATAGGACAATAGGTCTTCAAAGTGGACAGTAAAGCAAACTGGATTTCTAGCCATGTACATATTCTACTCGGGAAACAGATGCCTAAACTATCCATTGTCTAAGACCCAAATGCATGTTAGCGTGAGAAATTTAGCCAAATCCTTATTATTGTTTTTGTTGTATTTCTAACAAGTAAGTCAACATTCCCAACAATTCAAAAAGTTACAAAAATAAATTTGAATAATGTGTAAGACATTTGGAATGGAGAATTGGAGTTTTCTATATCATAAAATTATCAATTTTACATCCTGATGGAATGTTTGTTTACTATACTAAACCAAGTTCCTGGAAGAAATATAAAATTTAAGGACATTAATATGCTGTTAGATTGAGAAAAGTTTGTATATTGGTTGAATATCTGAAAAAAAATTATAATGGATTCCTGGAAGTCCACCTGCATACAGATATACAGGTTTGCTCATCAGAATTTATCAGCTATCAGCCTTCGTATTGGCTTTTTGTCATAGAAAAAAATGGATTGGACAATATTGTTAAATGCAATCCAGGTTTAAATTTAAATAAATAAATAAATAAATAAATAAATAAATAAATAAATAAACTAACTTTATTATCATTGTATGTGTATATACAGTATACACATGCAATGAAATTTACTTGACAACCAAAGACACTCCCACCCACCACAATTCCCCACCCGTAAACCACCCAAACATCCACACAACAGACCAAGTAATACTGTCCAACAGCTCACTGATGGTGTCCCTTTAGTTGATTGTTGAATGCAATTATAGCTCTGGGATAAAAACTTCAGAAAACATGTTGTCCGAGTTTTAATTGTTCTGTATCTTCTGCCAGAAGGCAACAGTCCAAAAAGATTGTAAGCAGGATGGAAAGAGTCTCTGAGAATGTTATGCAACTTCCTCAAACAGCGAGATTCGAAGATGTTGTCCAGGGCTGGTAGCTGGAATCCGATAATATTCTGGGCAGTTTTAATGATTCTCTGTAGAGCTTTTTTGTCCGCTACAGAGCTGCTCCCATACCATGCAAGAATGCCGTATGTCAGGACACTCTCAATGGTGCTGAGATAGTAGGACAGAAGTAGATGCTGAGATAGATTTATCTTCCTGAGCATTCTCAGGAAGTACAGCCTTTTCTGTGCCTTCTTCACAAGCATGTTAGCATTCATAGTCCATGAGAGGTCCTCCGAGATATAAGATATAAATTTTGAAACATTGAACTGTAGATTTTTAATAAAGATTTAATATTTACATATATAATATAAAAATGTAGTACTGGATTCCGCCCTTTAATTTCTCGTTTGTTTCATACAAATATCTTAACAGTATTGGTAACAAATAGATCACAGCAAGTGTTACAATGCATTATTAAAAAAATGATCACCATTTATAAAAACTAGGCAAGCAGCAGACAATATTAGATTAGTTGTAGATTTAATAGACTTGAATGAAATTGAAGATTTGTAATCTTACCATTAGATATCAAAAAAACTTTGACAAAATATATAGAGAATACATGCTTATATTAAATATGTTTAGATTTCCTTTGAAATTCACAAACTAGAGCAAGGTACTATGAGTTACCTACATCTAAGGTAAAGGTTAATAGTATATTTTCTGCTACCTACCCATTATTTACAGGAATTAGACAAGGATGTCCACTTATTCTTTGACATTTGTGTGGAATACTTTGCTTCTACTATTAGACAACATAAAATGTTGCACATAATTTACTTGAATACTAAAGTACACTTTAAAAAGTGCAGATGTAATTTTCTTTCACCCAAAGGCATTCAATTATTCCCTTAAAACACAAGAGTTTGTATATTAATCATTGACATTTGGGGAACAAATCTATATCAATGTCCATTTGGAAACACGAAAAGATATTTTGGACATGCTGTCTATAGGACAGAAGCGTAAAACAGGGGCATATTTTATAGCAGATTCCCTGAACAAATTCAAAAGCAACCATCTTGTCAATGCTGGTATGTAATGGATAATGACAGGCTTGTCACACAGCACATGAAAAGCTGCACATAAACAGATTAGATGTGAAAACCTACCAAAATTGCAATATTGATAAATAGCATTTATGTTCTCAAAGCTGCTACACTTGTTGGTATAGGTCTGTGATGGCGAACCTATGGCACGAGTGCCACAGGTGGCACGCGGAGCCATATCTGTGGGCACATGAGTGTTGCCATAGCTCAGCTCCAGCTCACATGTGCGCACCGGCCAGCTGATTTTTGGGCCTTCTGGGCCCACTGGAAGTTGAGAAATGGGCCATTTCCGGCCTCCAGAGGGCCTCTGGGGGGGTGGGGAAGGCCGTTTTCACCCTCCCCAGGCTCCAAGGAAGCCTCTGGAGTCTGAGGAGGGTGAAAAATGGGCCTACCGGGCCCACCATTAACCTTTTTGCTGTCGTGCCAAAAGTGGGGGTAGCGTGTGTGTGTGTGTGTGTGTGTGTGTGTGTGTGTGACGTGCGCATGCATGGAGATGTGGGATGTGGGGAGTCATTGAATTATGGGTGTGGGCACACGCGGGCACAACCTCCCCATGCTCCCCATGCTCCCCATGCTCCCCATGCTCCCCATGCTCCCCATGCTTTTGGCACATGATGGCAAAAGGTTAGCCATCACTGGTATAGGTAGTAGTTGAATCCAAGAGCAAATCCTACAAACAAGTTTTGTTAAGAAAAAAGGCTAAGAGATGTTTTCTACATATGAATGAAGTGCTGGATAATTTCTTTCTTTATGCTTTATAGTGGTACCTCCTGCCAAGCATATACCTCAAAGTGGCATACAAGTAGAAAAAACTGTATGCTGACATAAGGGAAATACTCAAACTCTAAATTGATCAATTGTATCGTCAAACCCTTTAACTACTCTGTCACACTCACTAACAAGATATTAAAAGATTGGTTGAGTTGCTTTTATTTTCTGAGTTTTTCAATGATTGCCTTTTGTGCAGAAGGAATTCTGCTTTGCATAAGTGATTACAAGTATTTAAAAAAAAAGAGTATTTCATCATTAAATAATACACAGCCTAATGCTATTATGCTAGACATTTTAAGAGCACTGATATTGTCGTAGGAAATATTTATGCATATGCTTAAATTGTCAATAAAATCTGTGAAATATGAAAGTACTTATCTTTGCCTTAATTTTAATGCCAAGCACTCCTTTAAAAATGTACAGACCATTTAATCAGCAAAGCTATAAGCAGTTCCAAATGCTATTTAGAATAATGCATAAATATTACCTAATCAACAATTAATTACAGCCAAAGTAAAACAAGTAATTAAAAGTATATAATTAAAAGCAGTCACTGAACTCTGAGATGCTAACATATAAAGTAGCTCTTCCCTAGAAAAATTGGTCTCCCCCCCCCCCCCCCCGGATACCTACACAAAAGAGGTGTTGTACAAATTTTCTTCCCAAGAATAATACAGAACCCAAGAGAATCAATCAGCAGAAGCATCTATTTGATAAGAATCAAAATCAATTCTTACAAATGAAGACTTGAAAGACAAAGATCTTATCAAATTATAATTATTTTACATTACTCTTTACTCTTTGTTCTGTGCCATCTCATTAAGTATGCAGTTCACCCCAGTGGTGAAATCCAATTTTTTTTACTACCGGTTCTGTGGGCATGGCTTGGATGGCGTGGTGTGGCTTGGTGGGCATGGCAGGGGAAGGATACTGTAAAATCTCCATTCCCACCCCACTCCAGGGAAGGATATTGCAAATTTCCATTCCCACCCTACTCTGGGGCCAGCCAGAGGTAGTATTTGCCGGTTCTCTGAACTGCTCAAAATTTCTGTTACCGGTTCTCCAGAACCTGTCAGAACCTGCTGGATTTCACCTCTTGTTCACCCCATTCTACTGAGCATGTTCATTATCTGGTCATGTCAGCTTCAGGCACACTTGTCCAGTTGTGTATATATTTTCCTTGGAATCAGGTTAAAACATTTGGGATTAAGTGGCAGAGGTGAGTTGACCAGAACAGAACAGAATAACAGAGTTGGAAGGGATCTTGGAGATCTTCCAGTCCAAGCAAGAGAACCTATGTTGCCCATGCAATACAGCAAGGTTTGTTTTAATAATCAGGACAAAGGTTTTACACAAATGAGAAACAGGACCTCTACATCTGCTGCCTCTAATCTTTTGGCATATTGTGCTGAATGATATCGGATGGATGGATGGATGAATGGATGGATGGATGGATGAATAGATGGTGCTATCTACAGCTTGCCACAACAGATGTCAAGATATATCAGCTTTCTTCTCTCTAATGGATCACTGAGGCTAAGAAGCTCCATGTAAAAGTGAGTTGTGGGTTCTTGTTCATATAGGGAAAACCCCATCTTGTCAGTGAGCTATGATGTGTAAAATACAAACTAATTGAAATATGATGTGAAAGGAGATTTTGACTAGCAGTTGTTGACCTTTATGACAGGAAAGACCCTAACTTTTTATATAGTTCCAAACTTCCAAATATATACAACAGGTAGCTAAATACAATGAAAATCAGATCTTTGCATCCCAGGATTAAGAACATAAAAGTTCAGGGTTATACATATATGCTTTTCCCTACTCCAGTTGTAACTGCATCTGACACAGGGGTGGGCTGCTGGGGGTTTGCAGGGGTTCAGGAGAACCTCTAGCTAAGATTCTGTGCAGTTCAGAGAACCCCCAAATCCCACTCCTGGCTGGCCCCTCCTACCCCACCCAGCCCCTCCCAGGACTCCCCACACAGCCCATTTTGGATGCAGGTAAGTGCAGGGTGTATACAAAGGCTTAGGGAGGGCGAAAAACGGAAGTTCAGGAAGGCCAGAAATGGATCTGTTTCCAGCCTCCAGAGGGGCTCCAGAGACTGGGAGGCTGTTTTTGCCCTCCCAGAGGCTCAAGTAAAGCCTCTGGAGCCCGGGGAGGGCAAAAACGCCCCCCCCCCCGCTGCACCGTGGTGCAGGAGGCCAACTAGCCATGCCCACTATGGCCACAAGCACCCAGCAACTGGGCAAAGAACCCATTGTCAAATTTTTTTGAAGCCCGCCCCTGATCTGACATCACACCACTACTCTTTTTAATCCGCTAATTTCTGTATGAAGTGAAGCTTCTTTTCTCCGACGAATAGATTTCAGCCAAGAATTTCTTCTGAAAGTGACACAGACCTTTGTATCAGAAATAATTTGATTCCTAATTGTCAAAAAGACAGGAGAGGCAGGATTTAGATTTCAATTGATTGAAAATGAGTTTCATAGTAATTTACTGTCCAACCTTCCCACATTCAGATCAGGGGTGAAATGCTCCTGGTTCGGACCGGATTGCCCGATCCGGTAGCGATGGAGGCGGGTGGTTCGGAGAACTGGTAGCAAAAATCCCTGCCCCCCCCTCCCCCATGCCCAGCTGAGCTGCACAATCAGAGGCTTTTTAAAAAATTTTAAAAGCATTTTTTCTACAACCTCTTCGGCCGAAAAAATGCTTTTAAAAGTAAAAAAACGGCCTCTGATGATTGCGTGGCTCAGCTGGGATCATCAAAGGCTTTTAAAAGAAAAAAACCCTTTTTTTCTTTTAAATGCCTCTAACAATCAGGCAACTCAGCTGGGATCGTCAGAGCCTTTTGGAAGCATTTTTTTACAACCTCTTTGCTTAAGAGGTTGTAGAAAAAATGGTTTTAAAAGTAAAAAAAAATTGGCCACTCCCACCCAGTCACATTACACCCCCACCACCAAGCCACGCCCACAGAACCGGTAGTAACAAATTTTAGATTTCACCAAATTTTTAGATTCAGATGGTCTTATTGTAGTATCTGATCTTGCAGATATCTATCAAGCATACCAATAGATCTATGATGAACTGGAAATATTTCTGTATGCTTTGTAGACAATTATTGATTTGGCTCTGCTTGACAGGAAGGCTAAAATGGCCAGAGATATTTCATATTCACTAGCACCAGATATTCAATTTTCTTTTTCTTTTCTTTTTTTCAGCGAGGAATGCCATGATGGGATAAGTAGCATGCTCAGTGGTCTAACATCTTTCTTCATATTTCCAGTGAACTCCATATAGATAGGATGAATGAATATTTTAAACAGATCAACGAGAGCTTTTTAGATGTCTTGAAATAATGTAAAATTCAGCTGACTTTATGATGGCATGTGGAATGAACAAAGCACCCCAGCTAAACGTATCATTTATAGCTCTTGTTCGTTTTAGCAATATAAACATGAATTTTTCCGTTATTATAATGTTTTAGTTCTTTCTAAGAGCTAAAGTGTGCTAATCCTGCTAAAGTGCATAAATTGAAAATCAAGCACTGCCTTCTTCCTATTCATTTTCACAGTGGTATATGGGTATATGGAGAGCTGGATCAGCCGACAGCCTAAGTAGAAGATTTAGCAGGTCAAAATGCACACTTTTCTTGCAACACCTGCAGAATGGAAATGAATAATTCTGACTTTTAGCCTGTATTACTTTTCTCCATTTCTGTCAAAATGACATACGTTCTATGGTACCCTCCATCTTATCTTCATAACAACCTTGTGAAACATGGGAGATGGTGATCTGCCCATGTTCACCCACTCAGATTGGTGTTTGAACGGGAACTTAAGAGCCGAGGTAGCGCAGTGGTTAGAGTGCTGTACTGCAGCTACTTCAGCTGACTGCCAGTTCAGCAGATCAAATCTCACCGGCTCAAGGTTGACTCAGCCTTCCATCCTTCCGAGGTGGGTAAAATGAGGACCCAGATTGTTGAGGGCAATATGCTATTTAGTATACTGTCGATTGTTGTAAGCCGCCCAGAGTCCTTGGAGAGTGGGCGGCATAGAAATATGATTAATAAAAAATAATAAAAAAATAATAAACTGGAAACTGGATCACGATTGGTAACTGGAACGTCATTCTCAATGCTTTCCCACTTTGATTCACTTAACTCAACGGTAGTTCAATGTAATGCTTCCTGGTATAATGTGTGCGTAAAGCCCTCTGAATACTTGCAATGTATGGTTTCAGTGCCATTTTTGAAAATTATAGCTGTTTTGTTTATTTTGTTGTGTGAAAGTGAAGACCAGGCAAGATCATTTATGGAAAGGCTCTAATCTTCCATAGTTGAAAAACAGGCAACAATATATTGTTGTATATATAGTTTGGGGGGGGGGGGAAAGAGATGCAGTATTTAAACCTGGATCTCATGGCCAATATGGCTAGATTCCTAGAATTTACCACAAGAGGGGGGAAAAAGTTGAAGGGCTCATTAAACACAACCCCTTGCTCAGTATAGGGCAGTGATGGTGAACTTTTTTTTCCTCAGGTGCTGAAAGCGTGCACGCACACGCCACCCATAATCCAATGCCCCCCTCCACAGGCCCAGCCTCCTGTGCATGTGTGCGCCCCCCGTGCTCCCCCGCCCCCCATAATGGCCCCCCCTGCATTATGGCCTCCTGCAGGCCCAGCCCTCCCGCATGCGTGTGTGACCCCCATTTTGGTGCTAGCAGGCCTCCCTGATGCCTCCTGAGACCAAAAGCGGGCTGTGGGGGACATGCAGCACCATTTTTTGTGCTAGAAGGCCTCCCTAAAGCCTCCTGGGACCAAAAACGGGCCATGGAGGGTTGCTGCACCCCCCCCCATTGCCCTGTTTTGATGTTAGCAGGCCTCTCTGAAGCCTCCTGGAACCCAAAAATGGGGTGTTGGGGGGGCTGCACCCCCCCCCCACATACATACATGACCCCATCCCTGTGCATGCTGGCCGGCAGATGCCGTGCGGGCATGTGCGGTGGAGCTAACCTGGGCGTCAGCTCGCGTACCAGCAGAGATGACTCTGCGTGCCACCTGTGGCATGTATGCCATTGGTTCGCCATCACGGGTATAGGGAATATAGTAGCCCCGTTAGATAGCTCTTCAGACCACCAGAATTTTTTTTAAAAATCAACCACCACCTCTGCAGGTAACTGATTCCCCTTAATGTTAGGATTTCCCCCCTCTTATATTTACTCAGAGTTTGCCTTTGTGTAAAAGAGTCCATTCTTCTTTGTCATATACTGGAATTATTTAGGACATTCATGTGATAACCCAACCAAAATAGATTCTAAGGTGGTTCATAAACTATAAAAGCAATTATTCCTTAAAACAGCACTATACATTACAATGAGTGAAAGGGAGATTCTGACAAATTCCGTTTTTAGGCAATTTTTTTTTTAAAAAAAATCATGGTGGATGCCTAAAAGTTAATAGAATAGATTCCAGGGAAATTCTAGTGAAAGAAGTGTCATTGAATAAATATTCTTTTTATTCATCTGAAGCAGTGGTGGGTTTCAAAATTTCTTACTACCGGTTCTGTGGGTGTGGCTTAGTGGGCGTGGCAGGGGAAGGATACTGTAAAATCTCCATTCCAGGGGAAGGATACTGCAAAATCCCCATTTCCTCCTAATCAGCTGGGACTTGGGAGGCAGAGAATAGATGGGGGTGGGACCAGTCAGAATTTTTACTACTGGTTCTCTGAACTACTCAAACTTTCCGCTACCAGTTCTCCAGAACTGGTCAGAACCTGCTGAAACCCACCTCTGATCTGAAGGACCCACATGGAGGAGAAAATCTATTCAATCCTGTAATTTATTAAATTGATGCAATAACAGGGGGTTTTTTTCCAGACATGAATGGTTGGCATATTTGATCCTTGACTCTCTGGCATTCTCTTGGCTCATGACTGGCAAAATTCATATCACTGGAAATACTCTCTTTTTGCATTGGGAGCAGAATGTCCATGATGATGTCCGGGTAGGGGGGCAGAGTCTCCGAACCGGGGCGAACTGGTAGAACCTCACTACTGCTACTCACACAAGGATTGATGAAGAGATGGAAGATTGATGAAGCCATATCTAGCTTCTCTATAGACTTCTTTACCATTAGTACTAAGGTGTATTAAATTCTGCTGAACGCGCTTACAAACCTTTCCTCCAGAATTTAATGATAAAACCAAGATCTTTAGATATCTTAAAAGCATTGTTTCATACGTTTGGATTTAAAAGCTTGCTTCCCAAATAGCAAACCAGCCCATATATTAAGAGGGGCTGTGGGGAATTCTATTTATGGCCTTATTGGTTGCTTTGCTCACAAACTAGTGACCAGAAATAGGACATTTTCATTGACAGTCCAATTATAGAAGTCTTGCCCAAAGGAAGAATAGTTGGTTTCACACTATCTCACACTGAAGGCTGGCTTATTATCACAGATCTTTGTAGGACTATCTTTTTATTGCCTTTAGAGTACTCTTCTTTTTAAAATGAAGCTCTTTTTAATATTTGCTGTCACTATTTTTAAGGGTTGAGATTTTTATTACTGATAGATTTACATAGAATTGTTTTCATTGCACCTTTTGTAAACTTTTCCAGGAGGATAAGCTATATGCAAATGATAGTAACAGGGCTTCTTTAGAAGTGTGCTTATACTTAGATGTTATTGTTGCAGCAAGCATACAGATCACAGTACAATATAAGCCTACAAAATCAAATGGGGAAAAAAAAACGTGTGAGGATTAGTTGTTTATGCTCTCCCACCTGTGCAGAATTTTCAATGTTTTTTTTTTTGTATAAGTTCTTATAATTTCCACCGTACCAAAAACTAAATATGGATATAGGAAAACAATATCTTTCTTTATTTCCCAGTAAACAATAATCACATACTTTCCTTGAAGCTCTGGTAGTGATATAGCCACATCTTGAATACAATTACTGGCCCAGAAAGCTTATTGCTATATATTGCAATGAGGCACCACTCCGTTGGTACTCCATCCTGACAAGTGAGGTCATATTACTCCACTGTTATTTTCCTATGTGCACATCTGCCCGTATTTATATACATATCTATACTAGGGGTGAAATCCAGCAGGTTCTGACAGATTCTGGAGAACCGGTAGTGGAAATTTTGAGCAGTTCGGAGAACCGGTAGCGGAAATATTGAGTAGTTCGGAGAACTGGCAAATACCATCTCTGGCTGGTCCCAGAGTGGGATGGGAATGGAGATTTTGCAGTATCCTTCCCCTGGAGTGGGGTGGGAATGGAGATTTTGCAGTATCCTTCCCCTGCCACACCCACCAAGCCACGCCAAGCCACGCCCACAGAACCGGTAGTAAAAAAAATTGGATTTCACCACTAATCTATACTTATGTATAGATATACTTATTGAGCCATGGTGGAACAGTGCTTAGAGTGCAGTACTAAAGCCTACTTCTTCTGACTGCAATTTGGCAGTTCAAATCTCACCAGGCTCAAGGTTGACTCATCCTTCCATCCTTCTGAAGTCGGTAAAATGAGGACCCAGATTGTTGGAGGGTAATATGCTGACTCTGTAAACCACTGCAAAGCGGTATATAAGTCTAAGTGCAGGTTTCCAAGTAACACCCCCAACGAAAGAAAACTCTTAAGGCTTGAGTTTCCTCAGAGTTCCATTTTATTAGAGATGTCATATTGGTACATCTGGGAAAACCTGAATCTGAAAGCTTCCAGGTTTTCCCCACCCACATGTCCAAAACATGGTCCAATCCAAGCACCGTCCCAACTGGAGATGCCTCCAAGTTTCAGCCGTCCAGGTGCAGGGCAAGATGTCCTTGACTTTCTGAGAAAGGAATGTTATTATGACTATATATCACCCTAGCTCCATACAATCCCCCCTCCCAGTTTCCTACAGTAGTAAATGTGGCAGGCCTGAAGATCCAACGAAAAAGATGGCTTCCAGGCCTGACACTAAGTGCTATTGCTATGTCTCTGTCTGCACCTATCTCTATGGTCAATGGGTAAGGAGGAGGTAAGTTTAGTTTCTGGAATAGGTAACTGAGGGGAAATAAGATAGCAATTGTCAAATGTAAGAAGGCTTGCCCATAACAGTTGGAGCAGGCTTACTTTCTGTTATTCCAAGTCCAGAGCCAGTGGTTTCAAACAAAATGGAAGCTATCAGCCAGTGGAATAAAGTAGTAAATTCTCCTTTCCTGGAGCCCTTGAAGCATTGTTGTTCATAATAAGGAGGGGGAAAGCACCAATGGTACCAGGCTACAGTTCTGGAAAACGATGTAGGCTCTCATCTTCCTCATCTTTGGCGAGGGAAGTACGTATTAGATTTACAAAGCAAACAACCAGAGATGAAGAATATAAGAAATCACGAGAAGAAACCTTGACTTACAAAGGTAAAGAAATGATAATTTTAAAGTAGAGAGGTGTTTTTATGCGATATTTTATGCCCTTGTTGGAGCAGTGTCCAATAAGGGCATTAAAATATATAAAATTTACCTGTCAACGTGGTAGTCCAAAGATAAACCAAACAAAAAAAATGAGGAAATTGCCCAGATGAGGAAATTCTAGTATATTATAATTGAAAGATATAGTAAGGTTACATTAACAGAATCTTGCGAATCTAAAAGTATATTTCTCCAAGGTAGAAACTAAAGGCATACAAACTAAAGCTATTTTCATAATAAGGTTACTAATGTGTTTCCCTGCCCCTCTTTTTCTTTTTGAGAACTAGGGAGGCTCGTGTCCGAAATCCGCTCATGTCCGAAATCTGCTCGTGGCAGAAATTACTTTTCTGCCCCGGATTTCTTTTATTTAACTGTTGCCTTCATTGCAGCTCTTCCTCCTGTTCTCAAGGTTATTACTTCTGCCCTTTACACCAGGGTGCTATTCAGCAGGTTCTGACAGGTTCTGGAGAACCTGTAGCGGAAATTTTGGATAGTTCGGAGAACCGGAGATACACATGATACCAGATCTCTGGGCTTTTCACCGTGCCCTAAAAACTTTTCTTTTCCACCAAGCAGGGCTGGTGTAACACCCCCCCCCCTTTTTGAGATGTTAGATTTTTAATTGTCTATGGGTTTTAGTTGGGATGTTTTAAATTTTGGGCCAAAGTTGTATAATTCTTTTAAATTTTTAAATTTTGTATTGGAATGTTTTTTATTTCTGGCTGTGCACTGCCCTGAATCCAGCAGGAGAAGGGCAGTATACAAATTTAATAAAATAATAAATAAAATAATAAATAAATACCACCTCTGGCTGGTAGGCTGGGAATGGAGATTTTGCAATATCCTTCCCCCAGGAATGGGAATTTTGCAGTATCCTTCCCCTGCCACACCCACCAAGCCACACCCATAGAACTGATAGTAAAAAAAAATTGAATTCCACCACTGCTTTACACCTATTTGTATATATTATTTAGCCAGCTACAAGGCTCTGTCAGTGCGGTATGCATACTTCACCTCATCTTCTTCAATCAGAATACAGCTGGAAGGGACCTTTGAGGTCTTCTAAATCCAATCCCTTGCTCAAGCAGGAGACCCTATACCATCTTTCAGATACGTGGCTGTCCAGTCTTTTCTTAAATTCCTCCAGTGATGAAGCACTTACAACTTCTGAAGGCAAGCTGTTCCACTGGTTAATTGTCCCCACTGTTAGGAAGTTTCTCCTTAATTCCAGGTTTGCTTCTCTCCTTGACTAGTTTTCACCCATTGTTTCTTGTCTTGCCTTCTGGACCAGTGGTGAAATTCAATTTTTTTTACTACCAGTTCTATGGGCAGTTCTGTGGGTGTGGCTTGGTGGGCGTGGCAGGGGAAGGATACTGCAAAATCTCCATTCCCACCCCACTCTGGGGCCAGCCAGAGGTGGTATTTGCCGGTTCTCTGAACTACTCAAAATTTCCGCTACCGGTTCTCCAGAACCTGCTGAATTTCACCCCTGCTTCTGGTGCTTTGGAAAATAAATTGACCCACTTCTTGTATTCAGATCATTTTGTTGAGGATAACTAAAGTAAACCTACTGTTAGAAAATAGCCTGTTTCTCTGCCCAATTTCTAGTTAAAAAGAAATAATAATCCAATAACAGTACCCTGAAGAAGAAAATTGAGGTCGTTAAATGTTGTAAGTCACATCCAGGATTTAAACTCCATGGGTAGGATGGAAAAGTATCACTGTTAAAATGTTCAACATTAAGGGGGGTGGGGGAACATTTAAAGAACAAAGTGGGAGTGGAGTGAAACTGACCTTTTTGACTTTAGTAAAAAAAAAAAAATTAAAAAGGAAAAAAATATTTCTAAAGGTTTAATAAGCTAGGCATTGTAATGGTTGTATTATTCTGCCCAGAGGAAATTAATGATGTGTAATTTCTTCCGACTAAGTAAAATGGAATTTTAAACTAAATTATAAATCCAACAATTACATCTCACTCCTATTATATTCTCCTGTTTAGGAATGCAGCATAGTTGATCTAGGATATTACAGTTCAATTGTAATGCTGCAGCTGGGATTTAAATACTGTGCTTATATCATGTGTCCCCCCCCCCTCCTTTTTTTTTATTAAAATCAAGTTCTTTGTATTTGCAATGGCATTATGTTAAGACAGGCTGTTGCAAATATATTGTGGGCCAATTTGCAGGCTTCTTTAACGATAAGACTTTGCTTTCCACACTTTCATAGTCCACTTTTGAGTCAATAAAATTGGAGCGTCAGATTCAGGGACCACCAAAACCTATCGATCGTCTGCTTCAAATGGATGCTTTATCTACTTAGTACATTGACTACAAAAAATATATATATATATGAGGCTTTAGAAAATCCAGAATTTGCTTCACTGGGGACGAAGAAGCCTGTGGTTTCTATTTTCCCACGTAGGCAGAAATATATTGCTTGCTGAGCAACGCGTTCATTTCAGCATTGGGAATTAAGAATACAATTCACAGCCTGCTGAGTAAAAAAAACAACAACAATCACTTCTGCTTTACAATGCCATGTTTGCTTTTATGTTCGTGCTGCACAATTGTGTGACGTCATCATCTGACTTAAGGAAGAATTTGTGAGGAGGGAGGTTCTCTTCAATTCATGTAGAGGCTCCTTTTCATTTACACTTGGAAACAAGTGTATTTTAAGCTTCATTTTAAGCCTTAATTGCCCTGATTCTTATTTATTGAAATTAAAATGCCTTGCCCCTGCTTGCCAAAGAGCAGGGGTCAGCAACCTTAAACACTCAAGGAGTCACAAAGGTCCTAACCGGAAGCCCCCCGTTCAATTCTGGAGCCAACCGGAAGTCCAGTTCCTCCACCATAGAGTCTCCTCCTAGCATGGCGTCCTTTTTCCTCTGTCTGTCCTTACCAAAAGCCCTATCAATTGTGGAGCCAACCAACGACAGAGAGCTGCAGCAGAGGGATGGAAGAGCCACATGCGGCTCCAGAGCCACAGGTTACTGACCCCTGCCATACAGCATGGGTGTCAAACTTGCAACGTGACATTGTTGTCACATAACGTATTGTGACTTTTTTCCCTTTCACTAAGGCGGGTGTGGCCAGCACGTCATGCATCTGGTCTGCAGTCCGTGAGTTTGACATCCCTGCCATAGAGCAGCCATATCTCTCTGGCAAAAATTCAGAGGACTAGCAGGGAACAGCACATGTTTAAGCTAAGCTATCCTAGTGCAACCCTCTAGAATTGATTTGGATTTTTGCTACTCAAAGATGATAGCTCTATTTATACCAGAATATTGTGTATCAGTCTGGGAGCACCCTTCTTTACCTCATCAAACTGATAGAGAATCCTAGTAAACTTTTCCACACTCTTGTAAATTCTTTTTGTGTGTGTGTGTGTGTGTATATATATATATATATATATATATATATATGTATATATATAAATTATTTTTATTTTTACTATATAAAGAAAGAGCAACAGTTTCAATGTCTATACGACACTGTGTGTTGTCTGGTTACAATTAATTTGAGAAATAGTCATCATCATAATAGTAATAATGTTCATTAGTAGTGATCATATAATAACAGTATTTTCTCAACATAATATTAATACTTAATTGTTAGTACTAAATCATATTAATAATAAACATATCATACTATCCCCTCATAGTAAAATTAATCCTTCTCTTATAATTTTAAATGTTCTAACTTCTGTTTCTGTTAGTTAACCACTGATAAAACGAATCCATGTTTCAAAATATTCCGTATCTTCCTTCTCTTTAATTTCAAGTATTAATCTATCCATTTCTGCACATTCTAGTAGGGTTTGTTTGTTTGTTTGTTTGTTTTTTAGTATCTTCTCTTCTGCAGGGGTCTCCACACCTTTTCAATGTTGTGCAAATACAATTCTGGCCACTGTTAACACACGTAGTATTAAATACATTAGTCCTTTATTATATTTTTCTGCTATGATACCCAACATAAATATTTTTTTTGGTTTTAAATCTATATGTTCCTTTATCATTTTTTTCTAACTCTTGTAAATTCTGAGGGTGAAGAGGAAAACCTAATAAATTCTCAGCCCATAGTTCACTAGCCAATCGGTTACCTGCTACTTGTGAGTGATGGGTGAGACTTGGTGTAGGTGGCTGCTGACTTGGATAATAGAGTGTCAGATTCTTATCCTGGAAGAGTAACGATCCCTAATACATGAGTCAAACTAGAGTGAACTGAGCAGCAGAGATGAAGTTGACTCCTTAAGATGAAGGGACATTAGCTCTTCTAATTAGGTAAAGCCACGACCTCTCACCCCTGTACGCCAGACTTCTTGTCCTGTTAGAACCAATCCTCCTTCTTCCTGGCCAATATTCCTGTGCTATCCTGTTACTTGTAAAGGATGAGCTATTGAAGATTTAATAGCTGTCTGTTCTCAGATCGCCTGGGATTCATGTCTGCAGTATCCTCAAGCCAACAGCTTTGTATATTGACAAGAATATTGACCTATAATTTAAAGACATAGAATGAGTTACACTCATCATTCAAATCCCTTTGACTTGATTTGTTTTGTTTTTTTATTGGAATGGCTGCATAGGATTGGTTTTACTTAGATTTCTGAATTCTTTTTGAAAAAGCCTTTATGTATGACTGTTGATTCAGGGATATCCACTCAAATGGATTTTCTGATTCGTTTCAGAAAGTAAAGCCAATTCACACGTTCAGGCGAATCATCTCCTAATCAAACCTCTGAATGGAGTATTTGCACAGTCTACTGTTAAAAACGGAAGCAACACTTGCTTGAGAGCTGCAGGCAATTACAAAATTGGCAACACTTCCTTTCCAAAAAAACCCTCCAAAAATACTCTTTCTTTTCCCATAGGGAACTCACAACTGATTACATGAAATCTTCCACCCACACACCGATACCTCATTCAATTCTTAATAGCCAGTCTTTCCGTTCTTATTATTCAGTCAGTGCCATTCACGAGAAGGCAATTGTAAAGGAGTCCAATCAGTTTTTAGAAGTGAGGAACTAGAAACATTCAGTATAATCAGAAACATTGTTTTAGCTACATGGATTGAGATCCCTGCCACTTTTGAAATTGTAAGTAGAAATGAAAATCAGAGAAAGAAGAAAAGGAAGGAAAGGAAGGAAGGAAGGAAGGAAGGAAGGAAAGAAAGAAAGAGAAAAAAGGAAAGAAAGAAAGAAAAGGAAGGAAGGAAAGGAAGAAAGAGAAAGAAAGAAAAAAAGAAAGAAAGAAAGAAAGAAAGAAAGAGAGTAAGGAAGGAAGGAAGGAAAGAAAGAAAGAGAGAGAGAGAAAAGGAAAGAAAGAAAGAAAAGGAAGGAAGGAAGGAAGGAAAGGAAGAAAGAGAAAGAAAGAAAGAAAGAAAGAGGAAGGAAGGAAGGAAAGAAAGAAGGAAAGAAGGAAGGAAGGAAGGAAGGAAAGAAAGAAAGAAAGAAAGAAAGAAAGAAAGAAAGAAAGAAAGAAAGAAAGAAAGATCACAAGAGAATCTCCCTTAGCACAGAAAGAATACAGATAACCATAGTTGAATTCAGTGGAAGCTATACAAAATCTTTTATTTTATTTCTGGGATTAATTTTGAACTGACCTCTACAATAAATATATTTATCTGCAAAGAAAAAGAGAGAGAGAGAGAGAGAGAGAGAAAGAAATAAAGAAATATTTTCCCCTAAAGTCCTTTCACTGCCTTCCTTCAGTTATATTTTTCCATTTAAAACCGCTTTATAACTACATTAAGCACAGCTGGGCGTTCAATAATAGGGCAATAATCCACCCTTTGTGCATTTTACAACACTGTATACAGTCGCACACATAACAATGCACAGAGCATAAATTATTACTCTATAACCTGCACTCACTTATCCCCCCATGACTTCGGACTCATGCTGAAGTTTGAGGAAAGGTGAAGTGCGTCAATTATTTTCCTGTAGTTCAACTCACCCAAGAGATATTTTGTCCTGTTTTTTATCACGATAACGGATTAACAATAAAGAAGCAGTGCATTAAGAAAAATAGATGCTGTAAGACGAGCATGGACAAGTGGGGGGAGGGGTTTAAAAAAGTCAAAATGCTGACTGTGACCTCTCTGTTTTGTACATGTATCAACACCGCACATGGGAGTGGCGCAGGGATAAAATGTAAAATTTGTTACTACTGGTTCTGTGGGCATGGCTTGGTGGGGGGTAATGTGACTGGGTGGGCGTAGCCAACTTTTTTTTTTTTAATTTTTCAAAGCATTTTTTCTAATGCTTTGAAAAGCCTCTCTGAGGATCAGGCAACTCCGCTGGGATCATCAGAGAGGCTTTTTAAAAAATGCTTTGAAAAGCTTCTCTTGCGATCAGGCAACTCAGCTGGGATCATCAGAGACTTTTCAAAGCATTTTTTTTTACCACCTCTTCCGCCAAGAGGTTGCAGAAAAAAATGCTTTGAAAAGTTTCTGACGATCCCAGCTGAGCCGTACGATCATCAGAGGCTTTTTTTTTTTACTTTTAAAAGCATTTTTTTGTCGGAAGAGGTTGTAGAAAAAATGCTTTTAAAAGTAAAAAAAAAAAGCTTCTGATGATCGTGCGGCTCAGCTGGGCATGGTGCGGGAGGGTGCGCAGGGATTTTTGCTACCAGTTCTCTGAACCACTCACCGCCATCGCTACCGGATCGGGCGATCTGGTCTGAACTGGGAGCATTTCACCCCTGGAGTGGCGGTTGGGGGTGACTTGCATAGTTTCAACTACAGGTAATCCTTGACTTACGACCACAATTGAGCCCGGAATTGATGTTGCTAAGTGGGAAATGTATTGAGTTGTATCCAGGGACGGGTTCTACTTACCTTTACTACCGGTTTGCAACGGGGCCACCCGCTCTTCTGTGCATGCACAGAAGCATTTTGATGGCGTCGGGGTCGGTGAGCGGAGCCTCCCTCCAGTTTTACTAACGGTTCTATAGAACCGATCCAAACCGGGGGCAACCCACCACTGGTTGTGTCCCATTTTACGACCTTTCCTGCCACATTTATTAAGTGAATCGCTGCAGTTGTTAAATTAGTAACCTGGTTGTTAAGTGGATCTGGCTTCCCCATTGTCTTTGCTTGTCAGAAGGTCGCAAAAGGGGATCCCATGACCCCGGGACACTGCAACCGTCATAAATATGAACCAGTTGTCAGGCATCTGAATGTAAATCAAGCGACCACTGAGATGCTGCAATGGTCATAAGTGTGAAAAATGGTTGTAAGTCACTTTTTCAGTGCCATTGTAACTTTGAATGGTCACTAAGTGAACTGTTGTAAGTTGAGGACTACCTACACCATCTTGAAACCTCATCCGTGTATGCTTGCCCAGCGGGCTTCATGGTTTAAAGTTGATCTAAACATGATACCCGAGCATGGCAAAAATGACTGCTAAGACATCATTCACATTTAACCTATGTTAAAGTTCTATTTTCTAGGGAGACTCCAGTTCAAATCCATCCTCTACCATAGAAACCCAGTTGTACCAGTTATTTTTCTTCATCTGGTAGCTATTTTGGGAATAAAACGAAGGAGAACCTCATGCAAGTCATGGTAACACAGTGGTTAGAGGAAATTATGAGCCATGGTGGTGCAGTGGTTAGAGGGCAGTACTGCAGGCTACTTCTGCTGACTGCCGGCTGACTGCAATTTGACAGTTCAAATCTCACCAGGTTCAAAGTTGACTCAGCCTTCCATCTTTCTGAGGTGGGTAAAATGAGGATCCACATTATTGGGGTCAATAGGCTGACTCTGTAAACCGCTTAGAGAGGGCTGTAAAAGCATTGTGAAGCTGTATATAAGTCTAAGTGCTATTGCTATTGATCTTCTAGAGGAAAAGCGGGTCACAAATCAGATAAATAAGTCTAATGATACATACAACCATATTGTGGTATAATGATAATTCTTCCATATTTTACAGATAACTTCATACAGCAGTTACAAATTGCTGCAGGAACAAGGAGTTACTAAGATGCCAGTATTAAATGGTTGTCTCTCTCAGCATTCTTGTGTGCATATCAGTGATGGGTTTCAAATTTTTTTACTACTGGTTCTGTGGGCGTGGCTTGGTGGGCATGGCATGGCTTAGTGGGTGTGGCTTGGTGGGCATGCCAGGGGAAGGATACTGTAAAATTTCCATTCCGTCCCTAATCCAGGGGAAGGTTACTGCAAAATCGCCACTTCCTCCCAATCAGCTGGGACTTGGGAGGCAGAGAATAGATGGGGGCGGGGCCAGTCAGAACTTTTACTACCGGTTCTCCAAACTACTCAAAATTTCCGGTACCGGTTCTCCAGAACTGATCAGAACCTGCTGAAACCCACCTCTGGTACATACGTGTGCATATATGTGGTGCATACATGTGGGCAGGCATTAAAGTTTGTTCCAATTCATGCAGACAAAATGTTTGTCCCAGGCAATGGGAAAGAAAAATTAGAGATTGTAAAGATGAATGAGTATAGTTATAGATTAGGCCTATGGGGTTTTTTTGTTTTGTTTTGCTTTTTTTCGTTTTGCATCGCACAGGTAAATATTATTGCTTATGTTTTTATTATTGTTAGCTGCCCAGAATTGTCGGCCACAAAATGGGTAACCATAGAAATCTTTTAAATAAATGACACAACATACATTGTTGACATCGTGATATAAATTCCACCGTCTTTGGGTTTTGATGTCAAGTACAAGTACAAAAGGAGTTGTGTTTGTGTCTCGAGATAACAATTCATCTTCATCGCCTACCTTCCCTTGGGCCAATCTGCATTCACATGAATGGATGTGAAAATGCAGGTGAATATTCCTTTCCCTCTTCCCATAGCTCATCCTCCTATAATTCTTAAAACACAGGGGAAAATGATGCCTCTATTGTGAATATGTCCATGCTGAGCATTCATGATCAAATCTGGTTTGAGGAGAACCTGGTTCAACTTCAGTACATGATTTGAGAATCAAGGGTAAATAAAAATAAGAGTAATTTTGATTTTTTTAAAAAAAGCCTTTATCCTTAAGCCATAATGGGAAGCACCACTTCACCCGCAGCTATTTAATTTTTCAGCAAAATAGAATAAAAATAGAAGAGACAGTAGATGTTAAGGAGCATTCATCTGAGTATCTCCAAGGGGTTCACAGGAAATTTTGTTGAAATAGTCCTCTTGCAACTTTTGTTAGACAACAGTTCCAGGAACAAGGAAAGGACAGCAGAATCACCCTCAACCTCTTCCGCAAAAACCCTAAGTTGTGTTGAGCCAATTCAACAAGGTTGTATCCAAAGTTTAAAATTAATATCAGATTTTAAAAGTAAAGCATTACAACTTCCTTTTATGACTATTGACTTTTATGACTATTGACTTGCTCTTTTGGGATAGTATAACTTTGCTACCTCCGGTTAAAGAGTTTTGTGTGGAGGATTGGCATAGCCAATTGGCAAACTTGGCCTGATTAAGTTCTGCTCTGATTCTTTCCAAAGAGCTGGTTATATAATGGAGGTCTTTTGTTGTTCATAATAAGGAGGGGGACGGGGAAGTACTGATGGTTCCAGGCTACAGTTCTGGAAAACGATGTAGGCTCTCATCTTCCTAGCAAAGAGAACTAACATGGAGAACCAATGAATGGGCAATGAACCAGCTTTGCAAGGGGGTAGTGTAGGGAGCTGTTTTTATGTGATATTTTATGCCCTTGTTGGAGCGATCCCATTGTGAACCGGTAGTAAAGGTAAGTGGAACCCACCCCTGGATATCTGGTAGTTAAAGTCCCCCCCCCATTACTTTTGTGGTATGCTTCCTGCACACCTTAGCTTCATGATGGCGAACCTATGGCACACAGAGCCATCTCTCCAGGCACGCAAGCCATTTCCTGTTGCTCTTCTGGCCGGCATGCCAGCCAACTGGTCTTCACGTGTGCAAGCACACCAGAAACCGGAAGACCAGGTGGCCGGTGCCCATGTGTGCACCGAAAAGCAGAAGATCATCTTCCTGGCATGCACATGCGCATTAGGCGGCTGCTCTTCCAGTTTCTGGTATGCGCATGTGCACCAGTTAGCTGGTCTTCACACGTGCATGCATGCCAGAAACCGGAACACCAGGTGCCCGGTGCACATGCATGTGCCAGAAACCAGAAGATCATGTTCCCAGCGCTTCCATGTGCACCAGCCACTCAGTGCTGAAAAGTGTTGGTTGGCCAACACTGTCTTAGCTAGTTGATTAGCAAAAAGTTCATTTATTTCCTCTGTTTGGTTGGTTGGCCTGTAGTATACACCTATGGCAATGTCATTCTTGTTTCCTTTTATATTAATCTAAATGAACCCAAATGGATTCAAGAAGGACAGACAGACAGACAGACAGACAGACAGATAGACAGCTTCCCCCCTTGAGGAGCACCCGGAGGCTCCAGCTGGTCCAGAATGCAGCCGCGCGGGTGGTTATGGGAGCAACAGGGCGCTCCCATGTGACCCCCCTCCTGCGCGAGCAGCACTGGCTCCCGGTGGTCTTCCGGGTGCGCTTCAAGGTTCTGGTTACCACCTTTAGAGCGCTCCATGGCTTAGGACCAGGGTACTTACGAGACTGCTATCTGCCACCAGTAGCCTTCCACCGACCAGTACGCTCCCATAGAGGGGAGCTCCTCAGGGTGCCATCAGCCAAACAGTGTCGACTGGTGGCCCCTAGGGGGGGAGAGCCTTCTCTGTGGGGGCATCTGCCATCTGGAATGAGCTCCCCCCAGAGATACGGAGGATTTACGCACTTTTCGCCGCGCCCTCAAAACATTTTTATTCCAGAAGGCTGGTCTGGCTTGACTCTCCCTTTTAAATTTGCTTTTAAGTTTTTCTACAAATTGGATGTTTTTAAAATTTGTTTTTGGCCCAAAATTATTTAATATATTTTAAAATAGTTTTTAACTTTTGTACATGTATTTTTACCCTGTGGCTGTTCACCGCCCTGAGTCCTTCAGGAGTAGGGCAGTATATAAATTAAATTAATTAATAAATAAATAATAAAATGTTTGGATTATCCCTGAAGGGCCTAAGTGCAACTTTCTTCAACCTGCCCACCCTCCAAATGTATGGATTTCAACTCCAGACAAGTTTAAATGGTAAAATGCAGGTGCCTCATGCTGCTCTCTTTTCTAACTGAGAAGGAATTTAATATTCCTTTTGCAAAGGCAAATGGGGTGAATGCTGGACAAAAGAAGGATGCCCTGGAAACCTGCAAGGCTTTGTAACTGCTGCTTGGTTGGAAATGTTATCCCTTCCTGTTAAGGAGAATAGCACTCAGGTTTGCTCTGCTTTCCAGTTAAATTCAGGATGCATAGAAAATTGCAAACCCATGAACCTCAGCAGGAAATTTCCACTTAAAGCTGTATCCTGGAAGAAAATTATAGTCAGCTGAGGAAAGCCTACTGACTAAATCAATTAGACAAGAAAAGGAGTAAAGCCATGGAGCAGGAAAGGAAAAGTATATATTTCCTTAATCTCGCTGCATATTTTGTTCTAAAAAATATAGCTCACTGATCCCCCTTGTCAAGAACAGCACCTCTTAGAGGAGAAGAAGGTACATTGCAAGATCCTTCTAAGGTAAAGTAAAGGTAAAGGTTCCCCTCTCACATATGTGCTAGTCGTTCCCGACTCTAGGGGCCGCTGCTCAACTCCGTTTCAAAGCAGAAGAGCCAGCGCTCTCCGAAGACGTCTCCATGGTCATGTGGCCGGCATAACTAAATGCCAAAGGTGCACAGAATACTGTTACCTTCCCACCAAAGGTGGTCCCTATTTTTCTACTTGCATTTTTTATGTGCTTTTGAACTGCTAGGTTGGCAGAAGCTGGGACAAGTAACAGGAGCTCATCCCGTTACGCGGCACTAGAGATTCGAACCGCTGAACTGCCAACCTTTCTGATCGACAAGCTCAGTGCCTTAGCTACTGAGCCACCGCATCCCTCAAGATCCTTCTATGACATGTTAAATAGAGAATCTCCATAGATATGTTAAATAGAAATATCTCAGGAAACCCCTTACTCTGTGCTATCTGCAGTCATTTCAGGGACATTAGTGGCAAACGTTTCATAGATCACCCCCAAATTCAAAATATTAATTTCCACAAGCAGAACAATATGAACATGCACACAAATTCACACACACTTACCTTTTGAACAAGATGTTGGGCCTTTTTCCACCTGCGTCAACCACAGCACAAACATGACCTGGCAACCTTCTGCTAGATCACGGGTGTCAAACTCGATCACATCACGTGACATATCACAATGGGTTTTTGCCTTTGCGAAGCCAGGGTGGGCGTGACATGACACATCCAGCCCACAGGCCACCAGTGTTGTGATCTAGGCCCAAGTAGTTATTACCAGACACAGTCAGCCCTAAACAAACATATTTTATTAGAACAGCTGAGAATTACTTCATTCTCAGCTTAGTCCAAATTAATTCTTCCTTCGGCCTTATCATCAACCTTTGTCTTCTTTGGCACCCTGCCAAAGGCTTTTCTTGGCAAAACCCCATGAAGTTCAGAAGCAAGAGATGCCAACAAGAAACAAAATTAGCAATGTTGCTTCTCTACAAAAATCCCAAGAGCCGCTGCTGCACTTTTAAGCCTTCTGGGAGGGGCCAATCATCTCCTGGCCTTACTCCCGAGTCATCCTTTTTGCTTTAGCTGCTCTTGCCTTCTGGCAGTTCTTCGCATGCGTACACTAGGAACAGGCTCCTCCTGTTCCTCTGCCTCTCTGCTATCCGCCTCTGGAGGCTCTGGAGTCTTCACATCACTCCCAGATGGCCCCATCTCTGCCTCCAATGCAGAGCCCTCATCCGGGCCTTCCCCTGACTCCAGGATTGACCCATTGCCCGCCCCAGCCTCCTCACTGTCCGATTCCGCTGCCAGCTCCACAGGCTGCTGGCGGACACAACAGCCAGTTTGACACCCTGTGCTATATCAACATGACATAGTTTTCATCTTCTTTCCCCCATCTACACCTGAGATACCGTAAATTCATTTATAACTTTAATCCCATGTTAAAGTAATTACTCCCTTAATAGGTTGATCTGAGTGCTTCATCAATGAGGGATGGCACCCATTGGCCCCTTTGGGAGGGTGGTCTTTGTTTTTTACCTCTGTTCTCTGATCTCCAGTCACTGCCTTCCAAGATCATTCTGCTTTTGGCATCTGGAAGATCCAATTCTCCAAAACTAGTTTATCTCTTTGTATTTCCCAGGTCCCTGAGCTATCCCCTCATTCAGAGACCTCAATCAGTCTGAACAACCTGTGAAGGTAATTAGGGGTAAAGTGATAGAAGGGCAGATTCTCTGTCTACTTAATGTTTGATTTCTCCCTATACCTGTAGCTGCTGTTTGGGCAGATTTTTAACATATTTTAATGTTTTTTTTCAAGACTAGCACTAACCCCATACCCAAAAGAGCCTTGACAATCAGCAATGTTTTGACATGGGTAATTTATGTGTGATCACAGCTGATAATCAGGGTTCTGATCAACATGGGATTAAAGCCCATCTGAAAGGAGCATAAGGATTGTCTGATATCAGATGATAGGCTTGCTTGGAATGCATCAACATTCAAACACGTGTTGAATGCACAGAGTAGGTTTTGACATCAGCCAAATCTACCAATCTAGACATTTCTCAAAATTTAATTCCTTCCCCCCAATTCTAGCCCATACTAAGAAGATTGATGGATGGAAATCTTCTCACTGGCTAGAAAGAGAAGACAAGTTAAAGGAACCCACCAGTCTCTGCCCTTAATATGTCCTGAATATTGCAACTAAGAGTAGCACCATTTACTTATATCATGGGTGTCAAACTCACCGCATCACGTTGCCATCATGTGACGATTCACAACGTTTTTCCCATTCACGGAGCTGGGGTGGGCATGGCCTTACACGGTGAAATCCAATTTTTTTTTTTACTACCGGTTCTGTGGATGTGGCTTGGTGGCCATGGTGTGGCTTGGTGGGCATGGCAGGGGAAGGATACTGCAAAATCCCAATTCCCACCCCACTCTGGGGCCAGCTAGAGGTGGTATTTGCCGGTTCGCCAAACTGCTCAAAATGTCCGCTACCGGTTCTCCAGAACCTGCTGGATTTCACCCCTCCCTGTACGTGATGCTGTCAGTTTGACACTCCTGACTTATATCATGCTTATGAAAGATAAGGATCCCCAACAGGAGCATCAGAAGTGATGCTGGTGTAGTTTTCTGCCATATCAGGGATTAGTGATAAATTTTTAATTCAGTTACGTGGAAAAAGTATATTTATTAGATTACCACTATCTGTGCCATCAATGCATAATAAAATAACCATTTCCAGATGCTCCAGACAAATGTCACAAATCCTTTCTTTCATATGGGCAATTCCATGGTAGCTATCATGACCTTTTATTTATTTGTTTGTTTGTTTGTTTGTTTATTTGTTTGTTTGTTTATTTATTAGTTCGATTTATATGCCGCCCTTCTCCAGAGACTCAGGGCGGCTTACAATCATTAAGCAATAGCCTTCATACTTTTGTATATACCTGCTTAGTAGGGCTTTCGCCCCCCCACCCCAAGTGGTGTTCTTTTTTATACAAAGTCAGCTTATTGCGCCCACAATCCGGGTCCTCATTTTACCTACCTTGAAAGGATGGAAGGCTGAGTCAACCTTGAGCCTGGTAAGATTTGAACTTGTAGTAATTGCAGGCAGCTGGAAACTAAGTGCTACTTTAACAGCACTTAGTCCACTGCGCCACCAGGCGCCACCAGGCCTTTAAACTACATTCTTATTAAAAGTCTGTATCAGTTGGTTCTGTAGACATGAAACAGTTTTAAAGGCCTCGTGGATTAATATCCTCACAAAATAAAGTCAAAGAAGCTCTTCAAAGCAGTCTAAAATGATGGAAAATGATATTCAAATAAAATCCATTGAGAGCCATATGAAACAATGCAACTCAGAAATGAATTTCATCAGTCAATTTGATTACATAATAAGCTTGGGACTATACTTGCGTATCCAATATTCAGAATTGATTGGAAAAAGAACCCTCCAAGCACACATACCCAGGCAAATATAGCAGCTGTCTGCAAGTGGTTAAAAGAGCTATGATACTTGACATACTTCCACATGTTTTCACATGTGGGACAAACCTTTAAAAAAATGTGTCCCTTTTATAACGTGTTTATCAAAGAGTTCCCTCAATTCCACAAAGTAGAGAAGCTTAGAGTTTAGAAGAAAACATCTATTCAGGAACCTGTGGCGAGGACAAAAAGAATAATTCTGCAGGGTTTTAAAAGCAAGTCTAATGATCACTTTTTTTTGAAAGTAAAGAGATGGCTTCAAAAGTGTACCCTATTTGCAGACATAAAGAAACCTTTTTTTTAGTGAGATCATCTTAGAAGGCTTAGTAAACCATTCTGTGTATTATCACTCTTTTGCAAAGAAGTCATTTCCTTTGGCGGGAGGGAGAAAATTAAAATCTTTGCTTTTAATTGCGAGGCTATTCAACAAGCTTTCTTCACATGGGATTTAATGAGAGTTTAAGATTCTTTGGGACTTTGAATTACAAAGCTTTTTTTTTTTCCCCATTTCAAACTGTGCCATTCCCACAGGTCAATTCTTGGGAGACGTCATGAGAGAGATAGTAGCAATGGTAAGCAAAACCTACCAAGTGTAGTAGGCCTAGGGTCAAAGATTGGCAGTTTCAGAATTTTAGACATACATAAGGCTGTTTTTCCTAAGGGACACAGTGGCTCAGTGGTTAAGATACTGAACTTGTCTGTCAGAAAGGTCGGCAGTTTGGTGGTTCGAATCCCGAGTGCTGTGTAATGGAATGAGCTCCCGTTACTTGTCCCAGCTTCTGCCAACCTAGCAGTTTGAAAGCACCTAAAAAATGCAAGTACAAAAATAGGGACCACCTCCATGCGCCTTTGGCATTTAGTCATGGGGCTACCTGACCACGGAGACGTCTTCGGACAGCGCTGGCTCTTCAGCTTTGAAATGGAGATGAGCACCACCCCCTAGAGTTGGGAATGAGTACCACATATGTGCGAGTGGAACCTTTACCTTTACCTTTAATGCTATTTTCATCTTGTTCCCCTGACCCATCATACTCATGAAAGAGTATGATTTGAGCCTGCAAATTGCAGACATCCCTGATTAGAAACAATACTTCGACTTTGAAATTCTTGGTATTTTAAAATACCATAACCTTTCATAAATTGATTGCCAACTTTTAGGAGAACTGAAATAATGGCTGCATTTGTTATTCTAGAACAGAGCATCCAGTGGTGGGATTCAGCCACTTCGCACCACTTCGGGAAAACCAGTTGTTAACTTTCTGAGCAGTTTGGTGAACTGGTTGTTGGAAGAAATCATTAGGGCAGAAAACCGATTGTTAAATTATTTGAATCCCACCGAGTGCATCTCAGTCTCAGCAATTTGTGTAGACTTCAATTCCACAAAATTCTCCAGCGGCCTGAGAAATTCTGGGCCTTGAAATTGACACATCTTAAAGTTGCTGAGACTGAGAAATACTGTTCTAGAAGAAGGTACACTGGATGAAGGAATGATTACATTACATTACAAAATTGTCTATATATTTGTCAGTCAGTTTTAAGCTCACCATTGTTTGTAGGTCCCTTGCTTAGGCTCTCTTAGAAATCTCAAGAAGCTGTACTATTTCTGGTTGTTGAAGATCCTGACAGTGAAATGTACAACTGATAACTTGATAGAATCCTCAAAGAGTGAGATCTAATTACAATATTTTTAAAAAGTAAAATAGCAGGTGTTTAAATTTCAGCATCTCTTTCAGATGGAGCCCAAATCAAATGGTCTATCATCTCCTCTTATCAACCATGCAGTTGCCAAGATGTTCATAATCTTGACCCTAAAATTCTTGGTATCTAAGGGATCTATAGCAGAGCTCCCCAATCTTTTCGACTTTGCAGTCTGGTAGTTCCACACCCAGTTCTGAAAGGCTCAAGGCCCAATAGTGGGTCTCACCCCAGGACAGTGGTGAAATCCAAATTATTTTACTACTGGTTCTGTGGACGTGGCTTGGCTTGGTGGGCGTGGCTTGGCAGGTGTGGCGGGGAAGGATACTGCAAAATCTCCATTCCCACCCTACTCCAGGGAAAGGATACTGCAAAATCCCTATTCACTCCCCTCTGCTGGTGGAAGGATATTGCAAAATCTCCATTCCCACCCTACTCCAGGGAAAGGATACTGCAAAATCCCTATTCACTCCCCTCTGCTGGTGGAAGGATATTGCAAAATCTCCATTCCCACCCCACTCTGGGGCCAGCCAGAGGTGGTATTTTCCAGTTCTCCAAACTGCTTAAAATTTCCGCTACCGGTTCTCCAGAACCTGTCAGAACCTGTTGTATTTCACCCCTGCCCCAGGAGATATGGGACCCCTGATCTATAGGAAAAGATAATGAGAAATACATGTGCAGAGAAATTAAAAATCTGTTGTTTTGGGGATGCTGAACTAGATAGTGTACAAATGCAAGTGTGCACCAAACAGGATATTATTTTTGGCAAGAGTCTTAGCAACAGGAGTTCAGAGAAATCTATGTCCCATCCAAATATGCAGCATATAAGCACCTCCTGAGCGTGGCTCTTTTATTTCAGTTCCCTAAAGTACCTTTACTATTCATTTAACAAATAAATTGACAGTAAAATGCAGATTCAACTGTTAAGTGTAAATGCCTGCCCTCCAAACCTAGTGTTGTAAGGGTTAACTACCCAGGGATCCCTTCACCCACTGACCCCTCCTCACCTGGACTCCGCCCCTGGAGTACTTAAGGGTCATCCATGCGGTCTGGGTTCCATTCTAGCTGCAAACCTGTAAGAGAGAAACATTATGTAAATAAACAAACTTGATTATACACATGCCTGTGTATCTCCTTCATTGGGCTCGATCCAAGAACAATCCTACATCAACATTACAAATATGATTTGGTTCCCAACATTTTCTTTCTTTTTTAAACCAGTCTGGGCAAATTGGAGGCCAGGTTTTTTTGTTTGTTGGTTGGTTTCAAATTAGCTGGGATGCCCACTTGGGAAAGCATTGAAATCGACACCCACCAACGCAGAGCCATTTCCAGCTCCAAAAATATACAATAAAGACTCAGCAAGTAATGGCAGGGGAATTTTTTACTTCACTGTCTCCATGGTTCCCAGGCCACAGTCGTGACTAACCAGAGTCAACTGCCTCAAAGAAATCTTGGATTGAGCAGGGTAGTAAAACTATTTACTGGGGTTTTTGTCCTACCAATGCCCGTTCAAGTCACAATCCACCTTGTATATCCTGAAGCAACAGGATCAATTAGGGTTGCTCAACAAAATCATAATTAAATAAAATGTGGCTTTGTGCAAAAGCCCATTGTTTTTCCCTCCCAGCTCTCATTGCATCAACATTTCACACACGGTTTTCTTACAAGGATCATGCCAATTACAGTTGTTTTGCTTTTCCCTGTTTTAAAGTTATTTATTTATTTGTGATGCTTTATCCAGCCTCACCACTAGATGGCGGTTATTCTTTCTTTATCTGCTCTTCCAGACAGCTTGGACTGGGTCAGTTTGACAGGAAATTTGCAAAAGTGCACATCAAGGTTCCTAGGAGGAACCTTTCCTTCACAAAAGATATAATTTTTTTTCAAATGTTAATTACATTTGTTTGCTACTACTACCTCTAGCAGTTTTATAGTAACATTATTACTGTACGTGGAGCTCAGAGTACCAGAAATACACCTGATTTCAAATGATTCAGCAATGGATGGAACACACCCAAATGGAAAAAGTTGGCATTTGTCTTGAGAGGAAGTTTCTAGACCTTGAAGACAAATATCTCCCAAGATTTATAAAATCTGATGTTTCCATCAAACGTTTTCTCTTGGGGCTCTTTCATATTATTTTTTTATTTTCTTCTTATTGTTGTTAGTTGCGAAGTCGTGTCCGATCCATCGCGACCCCATGGACAATGTTTCTCTAGGCCTTCCTGTCTTCTACCATCCTCTGGAGTCCATTTAAGCTGATACCTACTGCTTCAGTGACTCCATCCAGCCACCTCATTCTCTGTCGTATCCTTCTTCTTTTGCCCTCAATCGTTCCCAGCATTAGGCTCCTCTCCAGTGAGTCCTTCCTTCTCATTAGGTGGCCAAAGTATTTGAGTTTCATCTTCAGGATCTGGCCTTCTAAAGAGCAGTCAGGGTTGATCTCTTCTAGGACTGACCGGTTTGATCGCCTTGCAGTCCAAGGGACTCACAGGAGTCTTCTCCAGCACCAGAGTTCCAAGGCCTCAATTCTTTAGCGCTCAGCCTTCCTTATGGTCCAACTTTCACAGCCATACATTGCAACTGGGAAAACCATAGCCTTGACTATACGTTTCATTTTCTACTAGTAAGATTTTTTGGGGGGGTTAATCTACATAAAGATATTTCCTATGCAAAATTGAGTTTTACCTCAAATAAAAAATTAAGCAATAAAAAAATCTTTGTGACAGACCCTCAAATATTGGAAGACTTCTATCATGTCACTCCTAATTCTTCTCTTCATTAGACTAGACCAGTGATGGCTAACCTTTTTGCCATCGCGTGCCAAAAACGGGAGGAGCATGGTGGGGTCACATGCACATGTGCCCACATCCATAATTCTATGCGCCCTGCCCCCCCGTGCTCCCCCCCGCTTTTGGCACGCGATGGCATGGTGGGCCTGGTAGGCCCATTTTTTGCTCTCCCCAAGGTCCAGAGCCTTTATAGGAGCCTGCGGAGGACAAAAACGGCCTTCCCCACCCCCTCCAGAGGCCGGAAACAGTGTATTTCCTGACTTCTGGTGAGCCCAGAAGGCCCGAAAATCAGCTGGCTGGCACATGCATGTGTGCTGGAGCTGAGCTCATGTGCCCACAGATATGGCTCCGCATGCCACCTGTGGCACCCATTCCATAGGTTCGCCATCATGGGACTAGACATATCTAGTTCCCACAACCATACATCATACAAATTAGCCTCCAGAACCCATATCATTTTTGTTGCTCTTCTCTATACTCTTTCTAAGGTCTCGCCATCTTTTTTGTATTGTGGTGACCAGAACTAATGAAACATTTCAACATGTTCTGGGTTCTATTTTTCAGTGACTACCGTGTTTTCCCAAAAATAAGACCCTGTCATATTTTTTTTAACCCTGAAATAAGCGCTTGGCCTTATTGCCATGTGCTAAAAAGCCCGATTGGGCTTATTATCAGGGGATGTCTTATTTTGGGGGAAACAGGGTATCATGTGGTGGAACTAGGATGAGCCTTTTCTGTTGCAATGCCTGTTGTCTGGAACACCATACCTCCCTTCCAATATCTGATCCAATTGACTCCAACTACATTCATTTTAGAAAGGCTAAAAACACAGCTAATTTGCCAGATTTGGAGTTGGGAAATTAATGGCCCATGGATGATACTGTAGTGATTGTTGTTCCTGATGGACTTTAATTATTATATTATTTTTGCTTTTTAGATTGGATTTTAAAGTTACGTTGCCCACCCAAAATCACTATTGCGAGATAGGCAGCCATATAAATTGCTTGAAATAAATAACAAAATCCAAGATGTACTGGAAATTGGAATCCAATCACATCTCAAGTGTTTTTGGGATATTGAAGGTTGATTAGACGGTGCCAAATTGTCCATAATTTTTGGTGCTGCAGATAAAACACATTTTATTTAAAGGGGCCTCTATTGGTAATATAATTCATAACTATAATTCATACTTCATAACCTAGTTATTTTTAAAGCATTAACTTCAGACTCTTTAGGTATTTCATCCTTTCATCCTTATTATATTACCATAGCAAAGAAGTAATAATATACTTGTGGCCTTAGGATTTGTAGGATTTTGTTCTGAAACCATTTGGATTTATGATTCAGAAATACCATTTTTCCTTTGAGTAAACTCTCCCGATAATCTTTTGGAATCACATGGCTCTCCACTATGCAATTTCTTTTCTTTCCCCATTGCAATTTTGCAAACAGACTGATTTTGGCCAATAATTCAGTGCAGAATCTTTCCTTCTTTATGACATGCATTTTTTTAAAAAAAATGTCTTCCCATTTTCCCTTCATGAGGTACAATTTGCGTTTTACTTCATATTGCAGACTTTATGTAAATGGAAATACCTAGTGTGCTAAAGGCACATTCTGTTTGCACAAGGTCAGAGAAGAGGGAAATTAGCTTTTTTCAGGCATTAGGTTAGATGCATTCGATAACCATCCTGAGTAACTTCATATCTCAAAGTAACAACTGTAATACTACCCTATCTTTGATATCTATGCATAAAGAACAAGAATCTATAGGGACAGAGATGTTATCATCTTCTTTTAACAACTAAATAATCCCTTGTGGGGTGGCGTCTGGGCAACTGAATGGAGCTGGATGCCCTTCCTGTCGCCAATGCGGAGTTATATTCAGCAGATATATTCTCAACGTGCCCAGAAAGAGAAATATCTGCCTCTACCTAGGATCGAACTCACAGCCTCCTGATTGTGAGGCGAGGACTCCACCACTAGGCCACTGCACCAGTAATGGGTTGCCCCCGGTTTAGACCGGTTCTATAAAACTGGTAGTAAAACCGGTGGGAGGCTCCGCCCACCAACCCTGATGTCATCAGAACACTTCTGCGCATGCGCAGAAGAGCACACATGCTCACGCGGCCCCCTTGTAAACTGGTAGTAAAGGTAAATAGAACCCACCCCTGCACGGCACCACTCAGGGGCATAGGATTAAATGTTCCCAGTCATGTGGAACCTTTCACATATATAGGTAGTTACATGTATAGGCAGTTTACTTTCTTCGTTCATGTCCATGTTCATACCTATACTTGTTATCTTGTACTTGTTTGACAAGCAAATAAAATCAAATAAATAAATAAAATATCCATAAACCACTTTTTTGTGATGTTGATAAATACTTTATGATTGTCCTGTGTGATGACTCTCCTGAGGAATATTACTTTCTTTCCCTGCTAAGCTTTTCCTGTAGCCCTTCCTAAAATGTGTCATATTAGATTGACTTTGAGGATTGCCTGAAATCTTTTTTTGGGTACAGACTAAAATTGCCAGGATTTTGACTGCGCTGTCTATTCTGTTCATAGATCACTCCTGTGAAATGAAGTTCAGTGGCTGCCTTTCCTCTTCGGTGCCCACTTCAAAATAATCATTTTGACATTTTAAACCTTAAATGGTAAGGCCTGGCCTCAGGCCCAGCCCTACTATCAGAAAAGAGACAGCACATTTTCGATATGTTGAGAGGAATGCAGTTTAGTTAATATTGTATTTTGCTGCCAGGGACAAGGGGAAATACCTTTGACTTCAAGGCATTCCGGGGCAGTCAGCTGGAGGAGGTAATGGCAAAAGAACATGTTGCCATGAGTGATGCATTTCTCTTTTTATAACAAATGTTAAACACGGGAAGAAGAAAAAAATCAAAATCCCTTAGCTATTTCTTTTATTTATTTCTTTTATTTATTTTATTCAATTTGTATACCGCCCTTCTCCCCGAGGGGACTCAGGGCGGTGAACAGCCAAAAATTAAAACATACATACATACAAAATTTAAAAGCCAAATAAAACCAAATTAAGCAGTGGCCCCGACTATTTAAAATCCCAATAATAAAATATTAAAACCACAATATTAAAATATATTTAAATTTTAAAATCAAAATTATTTTTGCAAAAAAAGGGGAAAAAAGGTTAGGCCAGGCCTGCTTGGTGGAACAAAAAGGTTTTTAGCTCACGGCGGAAGGCACGAAGATCTGGGATCCTCCTTATCTCTGGGGGGAGCTCATTCCAGATAGTGGGTGCCCCCACAGAGAAGGCTCTCCCCCTGGGGACCGCCAGTCGACATTGTTTGGCTGACGGCACCCGGAGGAGCCCCTCTCTGTGGGAGCGTACCGGTCGGTGGGAGGCTATTGGTGGTAGTAGGCGGTCCCGCAGGTACCCAGGTCCTAAGCCATGGAGTGCTTTAAAGGTGGTGACCAAAACCTTGAAGTGAAAAGTAAATGGTAACTCATTTGTATCTCTTTCTGTAATATTGTTGTGACCTAGGCTTGCTGAGTCATTACAAGACACAATTAGTCCCAAACAAACCTATTTTAACAGCTGAGAATTACGTTCATTCCCAATTGAGTCCCAATTACTTGCAAAACAAGTCATTAGGAAGAAGTCCTTCAAGATAATGACCAACCTTTATCTTCTTTGAAAACCTGCCAAGGGCCTTACTTGGCAAAGCCCCACGAAGTTCAGAAACAAACAAGAGATGCCGACTGGAAACAGAGTTAGTAACATTGCTTTCCTGCAAAAGGCTCTAAGTCCTTTGTTTCTCTTTTAAGCCTTATGGGAGGGGCCAATCATCTCCTGGCCTTACTCCTGAGTCATCCCTTTTGCTTTAGCTGCTTTTGCCTTCTGGCAGCTCTGCGCATGTGTGCACTAGGAACAGGCTCCTCCTCTTCCTCTGCCTCTCTGCTATCCAACTCCGGGGGCTCCGGAGTCCGCTCATCACTCCCAGATGGCCCTGGCCTTATCTCTGCCTCCCAAGGCAGAGCCCTCGTCTGGGCCTTCCCCAGACTCCAGGACTGGCCCATGTTCCTCTCCAGCCTCCTCACTATCCAACTCCACTGCCAGCTCCGCAGGCTGCTGGCGGACCACAACAAATATTTTTGTGTTCGTACGATAAGGGAAGACTGATTTCATCTGCCATATTTACACAACTGATAGTCTCTGCCCACCAGTGCAATTTTATTATGGCACAGCAGCGCCCAAAAAGGTTAAAAAAAATGGCATTGCAATGGAATCCATTCATCCTTTTTGAATGTGAAATGATCTCGCACAGAGGTACAAAGTGCTGGAGTTTGGCTCATGCCCTCAGGATCAGAATTTTGACTTCTTGACCCATTCCGTCTTTCCACTTTCTTCAGTACAAATTCAAAAGTGTACTAAAATAGCCCCCTACTGTAAGTTAAAACAAACACAGAAAAAAAACCTCAATATAAAATGTGTACAACTTTTAAAAAATCAAAACAACACTACAACTATATAATAAAATAACCCCTTAGTCTAAATTTAAACATAAATAAATATATGCATGTCTAATAACAACAACAAAATACAATATTTCTAGAATCACAACAGAGCTAAGCATCAAATACTGAAATCAAAATTTTATTTTTATCTTTCTGAAGCCAGAAGCCCAAAAGTGGTCTCCAAATAGAAACAAAGTTAGATAAGTTTCTGTCAAAATGTGGCAGAAATTAGCCAAGTGGCTGATCTGTAAAGCACAGCAGGGTCTACTTTGGCTGCTTTATGGATATGAGATCATCCAGAAACCCCAAAAATTGCAATTTAAATTAGAAAGTAAAATAAAATCCAGAAAAGAACAATCAGATTTGCATCATGACAAGAAAATTGTATATGTACACCCAAGCAAATTACTTAAAGTCACATTGGATTCGAAGGTGATTACTCTTACTTGCTGGTTTACATATTTCAATGCTGTAAAGCTCCACAAAATTGAAAATCAGCATATATATGTATTATTTATACTTTAAAAAAAATGAACTGAGATAAAACTGAGTGTAGTGAAAGTTCTCCTAGTTGTGAAATTCTCGTTACAAGTTATATACAACGATGTGCACGTCAGAGAAAATTGAATACAAATACATCTTTAAATATTCCATTTTCAAATGGCAAAATGGAGCTGAAATTGATATGTGTTCACTTGATTGTACGTAGGACAATAATATATTTAAACTGGGCTTAACTTACATTATTTCAGTCAGTCATTAACTTAGAATGCAGTTCCATGATCCTGAAATTATTACTGCTCATCTAATGTTTCATATTATCCAGGGGTTTGTCTAGGTAGACCTGTAAAAATATAATTAACTTAGCTATAACCTTGGTATTCTGACAGTTTTTGGAAATCAAGGTTAATCAGAGATGGATAATGCAGGCTGCCACAGATTTAGATCAAACTGTATTATGTTCATACAGGCATAAAAGTATAATGCACTGGAAAATAAAGAAGAACCTTCTCTGCTTCATTTCATTCAGGAATAGTCATTTAGTCTTGAACATTTGCTAAACAAGCATCAATTAACTCAATTCTGCGGGAAGGAGGATTTTGTTGTTGTTGTTGTTGTTAAACAAACAAATAGTAGGTAAAGGAATAAAAGGTTAAGGTATGTGCTAGTTGTTCCCGACTCTAGGGGGCAGTGCTCATCTCCCTTTCAAAGCCAAAGAGCCAGCGCTGTCCGAAGACGTCTCCGTGGTCATGTGGTCGGCATGACTAAATGCCAAAGGCGCACGGAACGCTGTTACTTTCCCACCAAAGGTGGTCCCTATTTTTCTACTTGCATTTTTATGTGCTTTCGAACTGCTAGGTTGGCAGAAGCTGGGACAAGTAATGGGAGATCACCCCGTTATGCGGCACTAGGGATTTGAACCACTAAACTGCCAACCTTTCAATCGACAAGTTCAGCGTCTTAGCGACTGAGCCACTGTGTCCCAATTTAAAATTAAACTTAACGTTAAAGGAATAGGGTCACATTAATCAGCATTGTTAGATGCTTATGGTAAAGAATTGCTCCCTAACAACTTTGGTAAATGGAGCCAAACTCTGTGTAACCATAAACATGTTTCAGCTATTTATTTATAATTGTATATACCTTTATCAAAACATGCCATCAGATATTATTAAAAGTGATTACAAGAACAGCTTAAACAAGACAAATAGACATCAAAACATAGAACAAAAATAATAAAGTAATGTAAAGAAAGCTGAGACTAAATTCTTGAAGTGACTGAACTCCCCCCCCCTCAGTATTTGTCAGTGAGGTGAATGGACCAATCTCTTTAGGAATGGCATTTATGAGGTTTGAATTTCCTGGCAGTAATGGATGTATCAGAGCTAAGCCCAAGAAAGTAATTGGTCAGGGATGAAATCCAGCAAGTTCTGACAGGTTCTGGAGAACCTGTAGCGGAAATTTTGAGTAGTTCAGAAAACCGGCAAACACCCCAGAGTGGGGTGGGAATGGAGCAGTAGTGGGTTTCAAAAATTTTTACTACCGGTCTGTGGGCGTGGCTTGGTGGGCGTGGCAGGGGAAGGATACTGTAAAATCTCCGTTCCCACCCCACTCCAGGGGAAGGTTACTGCAAAATCCCAATTTCCTCCTGATCAGCTGGGACTTGGGAGGCAGAGAATAGATGGGGGTGGGGCCAGTGGGGTCCCGCCCCCTGGAGTGGGGTAGGAATGGAGATTTTGCAGTATCCTTCCCCTGCCACACCCACCAAGCCACGCCCACCAAGCCACGCCCACAGAACTGGTAGTAAAAAATGTGGATTTCACCACTGATAATCGTCCAAAAACCATTGTGCCCCCGGGACACCTAAATCAGCCTCAAAACCAGTCGCCACTAAACAAATCAGGACAATTGTCTAAAGGACAATTGAAGAAGACCAGAGTTAGGGAAAACTGCATTGCTCACGAGAAAGCTTGAATTTGAAACCCTTCTAATGTCTCTTGTTCAAAAGGATACATAATACAGCATTACTTTGGTGGAGTGGGATGGGTAGATAAGTAGTATAGTCTGTCCACTCCGCTCATCGAGCAACATTCAACTGGATGGTTGAGGGAAGGGGTGATCCTTAAGAATTGCATTTCACAGATCATTTGTGGCCTAAAACGCAGGTGTCAGACTCGTGGTGTCACGTTGCCATCACGTGACATTTTGAGACATTTTCCTATTCGTGGAGCTGGGGTGGGCGTGTCCTCCATGTTACACATCCGGACCATGGGCTGCCAGTTTGATACCCCTTGCTTAAAAGGTAAACCAAGATTTTGAATTTAGTTGCTTTAGATTACTAACTACTGAGTTTTGTCCAGGACATTTGCACTTAGATTAAATGACTACATAAGAGCACCAGTAAATTCTAGTAACCAGAATTTAAATTGTCAACTCGTAACACAAATACTACGGTATGCAAATGTACCTATGCAATATTGCCTCCATAACAGTTGCATTTTTTCATTCCAAAACTAAAATCAAAATCATGATCAAATTAAGGTCATGATGAACTTATATGGTAACCATGGGGCTCCTGTGTATGTCTATAATGTAACAATAGTGATGGTAACTGAAATTAGTATATTGTGAGCCAGAGCATCACTTTATCTTTCAAAAGCTTCACCTATAATTGCATTGATTCATGTAGATCTTATAGTGTAACTCAGTGATGAAATCCAATTTTTTTTACTACTGGTTCTGTGGGCGTGGCTTAGTGGGCATGGTGTGGCTTGGTGGGCATGGCTTGGAGGGCATGGCAGGGGAAGGTTACTGCAAAATCTGCATTCCCACCCCACTCCAGGGGATGGATACTGCAAAATCCCCATTCCCTTTCCACTCCAGGGGAAGGATATTGCAAAATCTCCATTCCCACCCCACTCTGAGGCCAGCCAGAGGTGGTATTTGCCGGTTCTTCGAACTAATCAAAATTTATGCTACCAGTTCTCTGAACTGCTCAAAATTTCCACTACTGGCTCTCCAGAACCTTTCAGAACCTGCTGGATTTCATCCCTGGTGTAACTACTATAAATCCTTACTTATGTGAGAAGTTACAAGTAAGAAAAACAACATCTGGATTGGTTTGGTTTTAGTTATTTATAGATACAATGTGTCAGAGATTTTACTAAAGTGTTCTACTAATTGGTTAGCATCTAGATACTATACTAAATTTATCAAGGCTAACAGCAAAATTACCCTAAAAGAAAAAACTCAAATCACTGGAAAGCTGAGAATGAAGGAAAAGTAAACACAACAATAAATCACTTTAACATTGAATGCAGAGGAATAAAATTCACAGAGCTGAAAAACCACACCAAAATCATATTAATAAAATCTTTGCTATAACCAGAAATATGTTACAGGAGATTATCAGGCAAAACCCCTGGAGAGGGAATTTTACAGCTGGGATTATTAAGTGGAGAATAACATCAAGGTTCAGGGGATTAAATATTTCAGTATTCTTCAGAAATTATGGTTCTATAAATATCAAAATCTGCACGCTGACTGGGAATTGGAAATGATTGGCATAACGAACGCTCACAGCCAACCCCAATTAACACTTTAGCAGCCATGTTTTACACTAACAGAGTATTTCCAGAACAGAGATTTCCAGAACAGTTTCAAGATGTAGTCCTGTTGTAGTTTTCAACAGGACAACCACACATTGGGGTAAATTGTACTCCAGTTATAAGTTGTTACAGTCGTAAATGAAGGCACCCATATGACTGGTCCCACTTTTACAACTTTTTTTACAGTGGTCTAGAAGCAAACCAGAGATGGGTTTCAGCAGGTTCTGACCAGTTCTGGAGAACCGGTAGTGGAAATTTTGAGTAGTTCGGAGAACCGGTAGTAAAAATTCTGACTGGCCCCGCCCCCATCTATTCTCTGCCTCTCAAGTCCCAGCTGATTGGGAGGAAATGGGGATTTTTGCAGTAACCTTCCCCTGCCATGCCCACCAAGCCATGCCCACCAAGCCACACCCACAGAACTGGTAGTAAAAATCTTTGAAACCCACCACTGAAGCAAACGTGGCCGTCATAAGTGTGAACCAATTCTTCTGAATGTTTTTTTGCCAGAAAGTGACAAATATATATATATATTTGCAGATCATGGTAACATGAATCTGGGATATTGCAACCATTGTAAAGACAAGCCAGTTGCTAAATGCATACTTTACAACAGTCAGAAGTGCTTTATGGGCCATAAACCATCATTCTGGGCCTGTTTTAATTTCAAATGGTTGTTAAGCAATCAATCATAAGCTCAGTACTACCTATACATTTGATGCCTGCTGCATGCCACTTTTCAAGATCAGCATATTATCAGAAAAATATCTTGATGCTTTTGGAAATCAGAAGGCTAATTGTTGTGACTCAGATCCCCAAGCCCATCTTATCGGAGGGAGAAGGCTCCGAAAGTGAAGGAGAGGAGTTGGCCAGGCCTCCCTCTCCAGGACCCTCCTCTCTGGCAATGCCTCAGGTGTCTCCCGAAGGAGAAGAGATTGGCCAGGAGCCAGATATCCCCGAGCAGTCGCAGTCAGACAGTGACGGAGATAAGTCTTGGCTGGATCCACGCCAGCGTTGAAGAGACAAGCGCACGCAACAGAAAAGGAGGCGTGCCAGAGATTAAGCTGAGTCACTGGACCACACCCCACAGGGGATAAAAGGGGGTGTGGTGGCCATTCAAGCTCTGTGACGGACAAAACTAAACAACTAGCGAGTCGCATTGTATCTCTGAAACTACGTTATCTGCCTGCCTTGTTTTTAATATGGACTGGACTTGACAATTCTTTGACTTTGTGTATTTGTTTTGGTTTATCTGACGGAGGAGGAACACCTCCCTCTGTGAGTAAAGTTCTTGGTAAGCAGCTACTGGGTTGCTGCCAGTCCTGTTATCGAAGGAATTTATTGTCTGCAAGTTTTATTTAACCCCTGGCTGACTGTTTGTGTGAGTGTGTGAGACGGGGACAGAACACTAATCTGTCAAATTTCCACCTGCCAGGAATATTTTATATGACTAAACTTGCTTTCTAAACTAGGATTCAGCAGAGGTTTCAGAGCCATAGTTTGCCTTGATAAGAATCTGTATTGCAGAAAAAGAATGAAGCCACACGAAATAGTTGATGCTGTGGTTTGAGCCCTCTTATCTGGCCAGTTGCTTGGGAGATTTTGAGGTTTAATGCCAAGAACAATTCCCCTTAAGACAGCTCTAGAAATATTAAACAATAAAAAGCTGGTATTATTTTCTCAAAGCTCAGAAGATACGGATCTCAAAAATACTGTGAAATATCCCACCGAAAATAAATGGAAAGGAGTATCCCCAGAGTCTTAGAAAAAAAAACAATGTAATTGTATTAACAAAATACCCCTTTTTTCCTTCATTGATCATGAAGTTAAAGGTCTGCTTATTTGGGAAAACAAGAAAGGAAAGCAACAAAATTACATACCACTTAATATCAGTAAGAACAACTTACCAATTAATTGCATTTAAAATAGCTGCACCCTTCAAATTCATTTATTGAAAGTAAAACTCAGGTTTATATTTGAAGCACTGTGTTATTTGTTCTCTACCTGGGATATCATAAATGGAACAAACATACCCCAAATAAAGATCACGTGAAGTGTTAATACCACATTATAATGCCTTGGTAAGGCCACACTTGGAATACTGCATTCAGTTTTGGTCGCCACGATATAAAAAAAAGATGTGGAGACTCTAGAAAAAGCGCAAAGAAGAGCAACAAAGATGATTAGGGGACTGGAGGCTAAAACATATGAAGAACGGTTGCAGGAACTGGGTATGTCTAGTTTAATGAAAAGAAGGACTAGGGGAGACATGATAGCAGTGTTCCAATATCTCAGGGGCTGACACAAAAAAGAGGGAGTCAAGCTATTCTCCAAAGCACCTGAGGGTAGAACAAGAAGCAATGGGTGGAAAGTAACCAAGGAGAAAAGCAACTTAGAACTAAGGAGAAATTTCCTGACAGTTAGAACAATTAATCAGTGGAACAACTTGCCTCCAGAAATTGTGAATGCTCCAACACTGGAAGTTTTTAAGAAGATGTTGGATAACCATTTGTCTGAAGTGGGATAGGGTTTCCTGCCTAAGCAGGGGGTTGGACTAGAAGACCTCCAAGGTCCCTTCCAACTCAGTTATTCTATTCCGGGCCCTCAAGATGCTTTTATTCCAACAAGCCAGGCTGGCCTAATCTTTAAATTTTAATCGTTAACTTTTAACTTTTAAATGTCCAAAACGGTAGTTTTATTTTAATTAGATATGGGCCAAATTATTTATTATTTCTTAAATTGTTTTTTAAATTTTATATCTGTGTGTTTTATTTTGGCTGTACACCGCCCTGAGTCCTTCTGGGAGAAGGGCGGTATATAAATTAAACAAACAAACAAACAAACAAACAAACAAACAAATAAATAAAGGGAGAAATATTTTAAAAGCACAAGTGTTTCATTAAATATTAAGGCAACAGAAAAATGTGTAAATTGATGGATGGGAAAACTCTATCTAGACATTGGTCTAGAGTCCCATTCCCAAAAATAAAGGACCTTTATTTTCTTGTACCTTCATGGACATTTGCCCCTGTACTGTATCTCTGAAGATCCCAACAAAGAATAAAGAGCCTTGTTCTTATTTAACTTCTCTTCCTAGACAGTAATAAACTGTTGCAGGATTACATACTGATTAAAAGGGATTAGAAGTCTTAAGCATACTTACCTGGAAATAAGAAAGCCAATTTGTTCAGGCACCAGACTAGACACTGGGAGACCATGCAATCTAGATCAGGGGTGGGTTCTACTTACCTTTACTATCGGTTCGCATTGCGCCTGTGGGCAAATCTCCTATGATGACATCTGGGTCAGTGGGCGGAGTCTCCTGCCAGTTTTACTACCGGTTCTTGCGAACCGGTTTGAACCAAGGGCAACCCACCACTGATCTAGACTCACCTTAGGCATGAAAGCCAGGTGAGTGACTTTGAGCCAGCTACTTTCTCTCATCCCAACCCCCCTCACAGTGTTGTTGTTATTGTCGGGAAAACAGGAGGTACAAGAAATATTAGGTATGTTTGTCATCTTGACTTTTTAATAAAAATAATAAAGGAAAATAAACAAACAAACAAATAAGCCATTAAACACATTAACAAGAGTAGCCTTGTATTTTCTAGGCCCAGAAGAAATATCTATGAACTTCCAAAGTCATTCTCTTTCCTTTCCTCCTCCCTGCTCAATCCAGCTATTTCTTAACAAATGTAACATTTGCAGGACGTTCCGAAAATCACAGTTACTGTAGTATTATCAATGAATATTATAATTGATAATACTGTAGTATTATCAATTATAATATTCCCTTTATCCACATGTAACTACTGTATATTTGTAATTATGTGTACCTTTCAGGTCATATTTCAAAAGTTTGAATTTCAAAAAGTTATACGCATCTGAAAAAGATGCCCAAGAAGGCCAACATAAAGGATGCAGAAGCTGGACCAGTTCTCTATCTAAATGTTCCCATTTAAGATTCTTTAGCTTACCAAAAAAAAAGGCAGATAAGTGGACATAATGGATATATAATGTTATGAATGGAAAAAGTAGAATTGTCTCCCTCCCTCTTATTAACAGAATTTGCACTTAGCCAGTGAAGTTAACTGCAAAAGAGATGAGGGGCAGATATAAATTACTTACAAGAAATGTACTTATGCCTATGAATTTATTAGCACGAAATATGATGTTAGCATCAATGTAAATATCTGTAAAAGGGGATTGGAAAAATTCAAGGCAGATAAATCTTTAATGGCTAATATGTTTGATGGCTGCATATTACTATCAGTCACAGAAGTACTTAGAGATATTGAAGAAAATTATACAGGGTTTCTTTTTAAGGAAAATTTTGTGATCTCTCAAAATGGAATCCTTTGTAGCACACAGAGAGGTCAAAAAAAAAATCCCAGTTGAATAATTTCTCAGTTTTAAAATTCTTTACAAAATGCATAACGTTATAGGAGCATGCAAGCCAAAATATGAATTCATAGGAACAGCTTCATATGGGAAGACAAATATTTGAGTAAAGATGCATTCAATATCAAATAAAGAGAGCTTTCTGAGATATCTCTCTCTCTCTCTCTCTCTCTCACACACACACACATACACACACACACACCGTGATAAGAGTGCACAGGTATTGAACCTCTGTCAGCCTTGCAAGAAAAAAACCCAGAAAGTACTAGCTCTAACTTTATTGTAAGGTTACAATAACAGAATCTTGCAAATCTGAAAATACTTCTCTCTTTCACTCCCCACCCCCCACTCCTTGTACTTACAGGCCAAGAAACTAGGGGAGATCCCTTCTGAGATGTTTGCCATGCCACCATTCCTTCTATGTCACTTCTGAGAATGACATAGACAGTTGTCACTTCTCTGACCACTCCTGCGGTTTTTCCACCTGTCTTCCAAGGTCATTCCCACAGACAGTTACAGCCTCCAACCCAGCTGAAGCAATGGAAGGTAAGGAAGTCTGTAGAGATTCCCAGTCATCCAGGTCATGGTTGTCCCAAAGGTGTTTTTTCAGGAGGCAACTGGACTTTGTTTTTTTTTTCTTCTTGCAATAACACCAGCAGAACTGCAAAAAACTGTGCTACTCGGAACATCATATATTTTAAGAAGGTACTTGGTTGATACCTAGGATGCTAGCAGCAACCCGTATTAACCATCAGCACCAGTCAATGGTATTTGTGACACATTTTTGAATGTTCAGTTGACTGAGTTTCATTTTTAATGGCTAAAAGAGAATAATAATGCTTGCTTATCTATTTTAACAAATCTCCCTTTTTTCATTGGTCCTTTTCTTATATTTCCATGTTTCTTAACTTCTGTTTTTGTCAGCTAACCATTGATAAAATAAATCCCAAGTCAAAAAGTATTCTGTTTCTTTCTTTTCCTTAATTGTAAGTGTTAATCTATCCATTTCTACACATTCAAGTATTTTTTTTTTAAATCACATTTTCAACTGTAGGGATCTCTTCACTTTTCCATTGTTGTATAAATATAATTCTGGCTGCAGTCAATACATGTAAAATCAAATATGTATTCCCCTTGTTATACTTATCTGGTAAAATGTGGACTGTGGGCTTTCTGTAGGCCAGTGATGGGTTGCCCCCGGTTCGAACCGGTTTGCAAGAACCGGTAGTTAAACCTGCGGGAGGCTCTGCCAACTGATCCCGACGTCATCAGGGAGCTTCTGCACATACGCAGAAGAGCGCATACACGAGCAAGCGAAGCAAGCGTGCGCACACAGCCTCATTGCAAACCAGTAGTAAAGGTAAGTACAACCCACCCCTGCTGTAGGCCACTACTGAACATAACTACCCTCAATTCCAATCTGAACTGCTATGCTGGGAGCTGTGATTCAAGGACTTCAGAAGGACCACAACTTCCATCCTGTCCTAAGGATTTGATTTACCATGATGGGAACAGTAAGCTGGACTGGAAGTGCTTTTGATGTGATCTGGCACAACTCTTCTTATGTTCATAGAAGTATCATTTTCTGCTGCAATTCGAGCAATAGGTGAGATGGCAATGATGAGGATGAGCTGTTGAGAAGGAGGGGATAAAAGAAGCTAAGAAGGAAGATGTGACATGAAAGAAAATCATTGGGGAAAAACATAGCTACTGAAAACAGAAAACAGGAAAGAATGACGGAGCACAGGTTTGATCCAGCTGAGAGCTCTAATAATGAGCTTCCTTTTATCAAGCGAATGCATATAGCCCTTAGAAGGCAGCATTGCATGAAAAAGAAAGAAAATTTCAACAAACTGTGGACAGGGAGCATAATATCTGCATCAAATACAAAATGCTACTATTAATAGAAGTTTTTTTTTAAAAAAAAGTCATGAAAACCTATTATGTATTGAATTAAAATATGCTCTTGTCTATAGTTACCAGATTTCAGAAGAAGTCTATTTTAAAACAGCACTCCCAGATATCTGTCTTAACATGGCCCTAATTATGAATAAAGTAGATTAAAGTTCAGCAGCTCAGAAAACAATTTAATTTGTAATGAAACCCAAAACAGTATTTTGGTTTTTGGTACAGTAAATTCTCAAATGTACAACCCACCATCAAAATGTTTGGTCCTGATATACTAATTACACAGTATCATTACAGAAGATAACTCACGATGGAAGTAAGATTCTGATTCTGTCAAACCAATGGTTAGGACAAACAAGAATATTTTCCACCTTATGTTTTGCCGTCTCTTTCATTGTAAGCACTCTGATTTTATGTGAGTCTACATGTCCGTCCGTCCCCCCGCCCCCCCACTCAACAAGAAATCAATAGAAAAGCAGTCTCTCTTGTTAAAGGGAACATAATCTTTTCAGGAAGGCAATGAAAAGTTTGGCATGGCTTAAATCAGAGGCAACAATACATAAAGGGTTTGAAATACACATTGGAAATATTTAAAGGGACACTCCATCATGCTTGCTGGACATGCCAAAAAGCTAAAACATTTTGGATTCAAATATATACATTGATACAGACGACTTTAAGAAAAGCCAACATTTTTCCTTTTAGGACTGATGAATAGATAGAAAATGATCATGGAAGATTATTTCTGTATATTATTACTTATTATTATTATATTTACAAAATATAGATTTTGTAAAAATGGAAAGATTTTACATTAACTACCATGGAGGAATGGTTGGTGACATTGACAGAACTTGCCGAGATAGCCAAACTGATTTTTTTAATTTAGAGAAAAGTCATTATGGATCATTGACTGGAAACCCCTTACAATTTTTTTGTACAAAAAAGAATTTGAATTTGTGCGTTACGGTTTTGATGATTAAAAAGAATAGGTTATAGAAAGAGGGGAAATACGATATAATCCTAAAGAGAGATGTTTAATTAAAATTGTACATATAACCAAAGAGAGGAAGATTAGAAGTCACTTCTATATTTCATGTGTTCTGTTCTTTTATTTTACTTTTCTTTTTTTTTCTGTCTCCATTTTTCTTTGCCTCATCTTTTCTTTACCTTTTTCACATTCTTTGAAATGTGTCTTTTGTCTTTGAATGTAGTAATAGCAATAGCACTTAGACTTATATACTGCTTCACAGTGCTTTTACAACTCTCTCTAAGCAGGTTTACAGATTTCCCCCAACAATCTGGGTCCTCATTTTACCCACCTTGGAAGAATGGAAGGCTGAGTCAACCTTGAGCCTGGTGGGATTCGATCTGCTGAACTGCAGCTAGCAGTCAGCTGAAGTAGCTTGCAGTATTGCACTCTAACCACTGCGCCACCTCAGCTCTTGTATGTATTATATGTATATATTATATATGTAAAATATTTGAATAAAAACTATTTAAGCTAGGGACAGCAAGAATAACAAGCGTGCAAAAATCCATATCTGTGGGGAAAAAAATCTTAAGAGATGTTCTGCCCTGTTGAAGCATCCATATTCAAACTGCAGAATCTACTGCCTTTAAATAGAGTCAGGAGTAGCAGCAACCTTGTCTGTGTACCTTTGCAGTAAGAGGAGGGAAGAGAAGGCCATAAGGTGGCATCACCTTCACAAAAATGTAGAAGGACCCCTGTTGAGTGGAGACAATGACCTGCTCTATCCGACCTTCCAAACAGGCTTTCCAGCATGAGTCACAAACTAACAAGCTATAGATAGCTGCAAACATTTCTGCTGGATGCCATTCATTACCAAAGAGACCTTTTTTGAACAATGGCTTTGGTGGGAAAAAAAATCTGTCATCTTCTAGACTGCTTCTATAATCAAGACTCCTCTCTATTAAAGCCCAAACAGCAGAGCGATGGGAAGGAGTTCCCTGGGGATAAATAACCAGGAACAGTTGATTATGATGGCACTATTAAACAAGAATATTAGGGACTAATTTGGATAGAAGACAGATTCTATTTGTCGGCTTCTAATCATTCAGTTAAGGATCATAAATCCAGCTGACTTCAGCCACACAGCTGGAGTTCTTCCTCTGTCTGTTGCCCTTTAGGGATATTATCATAAATTTTGCTTGACTGCTAACAGAGTGACCTATATTGGGAAAATGTTAGATAGTACTGTGCATTCAAATGTTTGTCCTGTAAAGATTGGAATGAAGATGGAGTGGAAATGGTGTGTTGTGCTTGCTTTCATAACTTCACAACTTTCATAAGTGTGGAAGTCTAGGGGAAAAATTACCAGTTACACATTACCCTTAACAAAGACAAAACACCAGGACTTCCTTCAATCAATGTAGTATGATCATTTTGCCCTTTTACTGCTACTCTGTACATGTAGTCCAGCAAGTTGTTTTATCTTTCATCTTCAGCATTCTCATTGATTTCCAGATAGCCCTTTGGCTTCTAGAGAACTTAACTGCGAGATAAAGGCTTCTAGAAGTCTCATTTGTTATATACTACTGCATGCTGCTTGAAGTAATTTTCAGTTTGGATTTTTTTTGGTCCATCGACAAGCTTTGAGAACTCTTCAGAAAGGTGCGATGTGGACTTTTAATAAGCAATGGCAATGATATTATGGATTATTATCCTTTAATCTTGAAGCAACCTTCTCTGATTTCTTAGTTTTTGCTAATAAAGCTCAATGTACAGTGTACACTGGTACACTAGTACACTCTGAGTAAGGAGTATTATGAAACTCTGAATGCAAGTACAGAGGTGATTCAGTTAATATTGTTCCTTGTCAGTGATATATAAAGTTAAGAGTCTTTAAAGCAGATCTATCTGTATTGTCACATAGAGCCATATCAAGTAGTTACACTGAACATGGCACTCCACCAAGACATTTTCTTTCCTGAAGTAATGATGATTTGTGTCCATCCCCCAGTAGATCAATTGCAAATTTTTCACCAGACACGATGATGAAAAAGTACTAGTCACTGTTTAAAAGACAGATGACTTTCATAGAACAAGGTGTGTGATACATTGTTCTCTCTTTCAATACACTTGTGGTGGCCTCCTAAAGTTGCCTTACATTGTGTTTAAAGGTTTAAAGAAAGCTCTTTTCATCATAGCCATGAGTCATACTTATTATAGAGCTTCATAGCTAAACACCTACCATTCTTAACCATTATGTTATTTGTACCACAGCTGAGAAAACCCTACAATAGGAATAATGGATTTTATGGAAAGGTATGGAAATCCCATTGTCTATAGCAGTGTTTCTCAACTTCAGCAAGATGTGTGGACTTCAGCTCCCAGAATCCCCTCCCAGCATGGAATTGAAGTCCACACATCTTAAAAGTCACTGAGGTTGGGAAACACTGTCTACAGCAGAGGTCTCCAACCTTGGCAACTTTAAGCCTGGAGGACTTAAATTCTGGGAGTTGAAGTCCACCAGGTTTAAAGTTGCCAAAGTTGGAGACTCCTGGTCTACAGTATAGCAAGATTGAATGAGCTTTGGGCCCAAGTGGAAAATGAATGGGACCAAAATAAGGGGAATCAAAAATAATGTGGTAGGAGATTTACAAGGGGTGGATAGATCTTCATTTTGTCAAATAACACTCTTGGCCTGGTAATAGTAACTTCTGAACATACAAAAATAGTTGATATTGAAGTGGAATAGGTTATCACAGCCAATTAATCTCTTATCTATTTCTTATTGGAGTAAACTCATGTACCTCTACAAGTTAAAGGATCTCAAGGCAAAATAATATTCTCCATTAATCTGAGTGCTTAGTTAAGGCATATTGCCTGCAATAGGTACAACTTTAATAATTGCCACAATCACTATTGTTAGTCTTCTTTATCATCATTTTCTTCAACTTCTTAGCATTGGCATTCATATTATAATGATTCTATTACCAGGCTTATCATAACTCTTATAGTAATCATGATTGACAGTTGATTTTCATAATTATCAGCTCAACTGACATCACTATTGTCTCTCTTTTTTTTAAACCCTCACTTTGGAATCATTTGCACTTTTTACATCTCCAACTATGTGCTTTGTTGAAAAGATGCAAGGGGAAACAATTTTGACATGGGATTCTTCCTATTTTAGGACATGTCCATTCACCTTTTTTCTCAGTGGTTTTTTTTTTTTTTGCTAATTTTGTGAGGAGCTTTATTTAAACACTCCACATTTGCCACAATGTGTAAAAGTATTTAAAAGAATATGACTGGATAGTAGTTATAGAGGGGAATATGGAAGCCACACAAATGCCTCTGGGCCAGGGGTGAAATCTACTTATCTTCCCTACCTGTTTGGAAGTGCATATGCCCCGCGCGGACTCGCTCCATTAGCACGCCCACCACCATCAGGTCTGATTTCTGACCTTCTGCGCATGTACAAAGCCTTCAAACATGGGTTACTTCCTGGTTTTAACCAGAGCAGTGGTGAAATCCTGCCGGTTCTCTCTGGCTCGCACAAACCAGTAGCGGCAGCAGAGTGTGGTTCTGTGAACTGGTAGCAGAGGCAGCGCAAAGCTCGGCGAACCGGTAGTGGCGGCAGCACGAGGCTCTGCCCATGTGTCCAAACTAGGTGGGTGGGCGGAGCCTCACGCTGCCGCTGCTACCAGTTAGCAGAACCACGCGCCGGCGCCGCTACTGGTTTGCGCAAACCGGACAGAATCGGCAGGATTTCACCACTGCTCTGGGCCTGCCTGCATTCCATAATCTGAAGATCTAAAACAACTATGGGTGTCCACAAGAAAGTAAAAAACAAAGTCAAGCTGGCAGCCACAGGCTTGTCAACCCCCTCCCCCCTTTATTGCAGGTTTTGTGGCTGCAATGCACATAAAGTACAAGTATATACAGCTATGACTGACATCTTGACTTTATGGATTTCTCCACTCACATACATTCCTGAAAACAACACATCACTCCTTTGCTCCTTTTGCTTTACTTTCCAACATTTATTTGGAAAATGTAAGGAAGCATGAATTGAGACTGAAAATCCCTGTAGAGTTTTTTTTAAAATAAATTTGGGGGGAAAGCGATACAATAGGTTCAGAGAAACAGGACAATTTTAGATTTAATTTTTCATTTGTGTTCAAATGAAAGCCATAAGAACTTTTCATGGATGTTATTTACGATTATTTGTATTCCTAATGCAGTCTCACATTCCTTTTTTAATACCAACGGACAGTAAATTAGTTTCTTTTTTTATCCACAAATTTCTCTTCTTTTCCACTTCAGGATAGCATTCCCAAGTATTTGCTATTCTTTTCTTTTGTTTTCCCATTTTCATTGTTTCAGTTACTCTATATAGAAACCTTCCCCATGCTTTTTAGATTATTATATTATAGTTCCAATAATAACTAGGGAAATTGCAATGCAATAAACATGACCAGATTATGAGAGTCTATATAGATAATGGTATTTTAATTCAGGTTTCGCCAGCGTTTCATTCTGAAAATATGCTAGGGAAATATTTCCCGGATGATATGAAAAAGCCATCATGGCTAAGGATTTCAAAGCAAACAACTTCTGGGAACACCTAAAGAGGGAAGCAGAGCTGTTAGTTCAAGAAATGTGCCATATATCATTTAAACCATACTACCATGAGTTTTCCCCTCTTTCTTCTGATTGTGTCAATGCAAACAATTTTTGTACAAATTCCCTTATTGCAAGAAGATTCACAATTGGAACTGTAGGTCACATGTGTCTATGGAAGGCAGATCATGAACCCCCTCATACTTGGTGTGGTGTCCTCTAGCAAAGGAAAGACATTTTATGATCTACACTACTTTAGGATTTTGAGATCAGATCTCTCCACAGCTATTAAAGACATTAGTATGTACTTACAAACTGTATCCCAAGAGGGCCCCAGATCAGATCACTGGGAAAAGATTATGCATTCAGGAGAGAGACTATCAAAGTATAATCTCTAGATCCGGCCTCTTCACTGCACCAAAAATGTTAATTTACCAATAAAAATGGTGGCCAGAATGTCAGTACTTTATAAGGTTATAGTAACAAAGCCTTGCTAGCCTGTGTTTCCCCCCCTCTTCTCTTTATCTTCATGAGGACTAGGGAGGGTGATGTTTGAGATATTTTTCAAACTACAGGACTCAGATTTCTTTTAGCTGACCATTGTCTTCGTTTTGGCTCTTCCTCTGCACCTCAAGGTTATTCCTTCTGCCGGTTACATCCGAAGGGTTCTTGTGAATTTTTAGGGAGCAAAAAAACCCTGATGTTATAGAACCGTGATGGCGAACCTATGGCACGGGTGCCACAGGTGGCACGCGGAGCCATATCGATGGGCACGCGAGCTCAGCTCCGACACACATGCGTGCGCCAGCCAGCTGATTTTTGGGCCTTCTGGGCCCACCAGAAGTCAGGAAACACACTGTTTCCGGCCTCCGGAGGGCCTCTGGGGAGGTGGGGCAGGCTGTTTTTGCCCTCCTCAGGCTCCTAGAAAGGCTCTGGAGCCTGGGGAGAGCAAAAAAACGGGCCTACTGGGCCATCACGTGCCAAAAGCGGGGGGGAGGAACATGGGGGGGGGTGCATAGAATTATGGATGTGGGCACGCGTGCATATGACCCCACCGCGCTCCCCCCACTTTTGGCACGCGATGGCAAAAAGGTTAGCCATCACTGTTATAGAAGTCTAATAAACATAGATTGTTTCATTGAAATAAAAAAGAGGAAGATGATGAGAGAGATGTAGATTTCATAATAATAATATTTTGTCGTCTGACTTTATAGCAAACCACAAAACCAACCCAAAACACATGCCTGTGTAACAATAAAGAACCCAACTGTTAAAATCATGAAAAACTATCCAAAGTCCCAAGTTTTCAGGAAATCACAAGTGATGCTGTGACTGGCACAAAACAGTTGTTTTCATTAACCTTCAATGTCAACTTTTCCCATTGTTTTCTATTTAAAGGACCTAATTGAAACATGGATATCTGCTGCCATGACCTGAAAGCAAACTGCTACGCACTTGACAAATGTTGTCACTCTTCCCCTCTGTTTAATTGCATTAACTGAAACAAAAGCAGGAACAGAAATCGGTGAACTCTTTTCCTCCTGCGAATCTTTATTCTTGAGCTATGATATATTTCCGTTGAGTCTTTAAAGTCAAAGCCATTCTCTCTCATGGGCATTTTCCATGAAGAACTGGTAAAAAAATAAAAGTAACAACTTATCTAAGTCCAGATTCTAATATGATAACCACAGGGCAATAATTAAATACTTCATTGTTTATGGAGAACAGAATAAAGAAGCTCATGTTTGCAATGTGTGGCATTCAAAATGTCAAAATAGGTTCAGTTGGTATACATCTTTGCATCGTTTCCAAATTTTATAATTAAGCTGAGATAAAACAAAAGTGATAGAGCTTTGATTGAATGAAGTTTGTGGGAATTTAGGATCAATTTAGTCATTACCCTGTTTCAGTGGTGGGTTCCTCCCGGTTTGGCCTGGTTCTCCTGAGCCAGTAGCGGTGACGATATGACCCTGTCCTCTGGAATGAGTTACCCACCGAGCTTTGCACGGTGCCTGATCTCCGCTCCTTCCATCGGGGCTTAAAGACCTGGCTGTTCCAACAAATGGGCTGATGTAGATCCTTGGGTTTTTCTTATTGCTGTTGTTTTAACTGGGTTTTAGTTATTTTGATCTTTTATTATTGTATGTTTTTAACTTGTGTCCGCCGCCCTGAGTCCTTAGGGAGAAGGGCAGCATATAAATTTTTGGTAAAATAAAACAAAAAACAAAAAACAAAAAAACCCCTTAAGATTCATAGCCTAGAGTGCATCCCACTTGCACAGCTAAAGTTAAGGAGGAACCTAGATTAGGCAGCCCTGTTTAAGAAGATGATAGAAGCAGATGATCAATATAGTGACAATGGCAAAGACTTCATTTCACACAGTGCAGGAGAAGGTAATGGCCACCCATTTCTTCATAGAAAAAAATAAAGTGATTGACAGTATAATGCCAGATGATGGGCTTTTCAAGTCAGAGGATAATTCAATACTAGATAAATGCAGTGTAATAATTAAAAGCTGGTACCAGGGAGATCCAGGTTTACATACACACTTCAATATTAGATGACTTTGGACAAATTATTCGCTTTTAACCCACCCTATATCAGAGGGTGGTTGTTGTTATGAAGACAAATTGGAGGAGAGACTGCTTCTGTGTTACTTCAGTTTTATTGACCTTTAAGGAAGCTTATTCTTTTTTTTTAAGCTCAGAAAGCTCAAACTGCCCAAGGAGCTGCTGATCCAGTTCTACAGAGGAATTATTGAGTTTGTAATCTGCACCTCCATAACTGTCTGGTTTGGTTCTGCAACCCAACAAGACAGACACAGACTTCAACGGATAGTTAGAACTACAGAAAAAACAATTCCTACCAACCTGCCTTCCATTGAGGACCTGTATACTACACGAGTCAAAAAGAGAGCTGGGAAAATATTTACAGACCCCTCGCATCCTGGACATAAATTGTTTCAACTCCTACCCTCAAAACGACGCTATAGGGCACTGCAAACCAGAACAACTGGACACAAGAACATTTTTCCCCGAACGCCATCACTCTGCTAAACAAATAATTCCCTCGACACTGTCAAACTATTTACTAAATCTGCACTACTATTAATCTTCTCATTTTTCCCATCACCCATTTCCTTCCACTTATGACTGTATGACTGTTCCTTATGATTTATATTGATATTGTTTCCTGATTGCTTATTTGTTCCCTATGACTATCATTAACTGTTGTACCTTATGATTCTTGATGAATCTATTTTTTTCTTTTATGTACACTGAGAGCATATGCACCAAGACAAATTCCTTGTCTGTCCAATCACACTTGGCCAATAAAAAATTCTATTCTATTCTATTCTATTCTATTCTATTTCAGATGCATATCTGCAGTAGGGAGGAAAGCCAGCTAGAGAAAAGCACCTAACCAACTTTGGCTAGATTTTGTGTAGTTACACTGTGTCAGACCTGATTACCTGATTGGGATACTACACAGACATTCAAAGGCTGTGGATAGCCTAAGACAGTATCAATATATCAGAAACCCAACTGGTATTGAATGACATTGAATCTTCTTTCCTATAATTTAGTTTCAAGGTCCATAATAAATCTTATGACACTATACTCTCACTCGGTGCGTTTATGTGTGTGTGTGTGTGTGTGTGTGTGTGTGTGTGTGTGTGTGTGAGAGAGAGAGAGAGAGAGAGAGAGAGAGAGAGAGGGAGACTCCAATTTAGCCACATCTGAAATATTCTTACATAATGCAGCATTTCAGGATGTGAGATGAATATTTTAATACTTATATCAGTAGCTTATATAGCTACTGATTATGATAGAGAACAATAAGTGAGTTCATTTACACTGTATACTGACACTTCACATGAAATCATCATCATACATGGTCTAACCAGACATCTATGCAGCTCTCTATTCCCAACACATTTTCAACACATTTTCAGTCCTATCTGGACCTTCTGAATGAAACCATGGAGATTAGCCTTCTGAACACCTCAAACAAATCTGTTGAGTCCTAATAGCTATTTTTCATAGCATCAGAGTTGACGAAGGCCATGATTCAACCTTCTGTTTAGTTTAGAATCCAAAATAAAGCATAACTCGCAGATGGTTGCCCATCCTCTGCTGAACCCATCTAGAAAAGTCTCTTTAGGGAACTCTTGTAGTTTTAATGTCAAACTGTTCTGGCTGTTAACAGGTTTTCCCCCCTAATATTTAATTGGAAACTTCTTCCTGTAACTTCAATCTACTCAGTCAGTGTTTGAGGTTCATTTTGAGTAATAAAGAATAGACCCTTGATTTCTGTGTGGCCTCCTCGAAAAAGAAATATCACATTCTTCCTAAGTGTTTTCTTTCCAAAGTAAAATATCTCCAGCTTTTTGAATTGTTCTTCACAGGGATCAGTTCTAAACTCCTGTCCTAATCACCCTTCACTAAAATTGTTCCAATTGTTCCAATTCTTTTTAAAGTTAGCTGTCCTGAGTACTTAAGTCGGGTTGACCAAAACAGAACAGATTAATTAATTCCCCTGATTAGAAATTGTGTATCTGTTGATGTAACCTGAAATTGATTTGCTTTTGTGCAACCATACCATTTTGCTATTCTAGAGACAGTTCCAAGATTTTTCTTACACAAACCATTATAAGACTTGTTCTTGACAAGATGTCTTCCAAAGTGGCTTTCCATCATCTCCTTCCAGGACTGAAAGAAAATGTCTTGCCCAAAGTCGCCCAATTGGCTTTGTGCCTTAGAAAGGGCTCAGTGGCTAAGATGCTGAGCTTGTCAATCGAAAGGTTGGCAGTTCAGTGGTTCGAATCCCTAGTGCCGCGTAATGGGGTGAGCTCCTGTTACTTGTCCCAGCTTCTGCCAACCTAGCAGTTTGAAAGGGCATAAAAAATGCAAGTAGAAAACTAGGGACCACCTTTGGTGGGAAGTAACAGCGGTCTGTGCGCCTCTGGCATTTAGTTATCCCAGCCACATGACCACGGAGACGTCTTTGGACAGTGCTGGCTCTTCAGCTTTGAAACGTAGATGAGCATTGCCCCCCAGAGTCAGGAACGACTAGCACATATGTGCGAGGGGAACCTTACTATGATAGGGCTAGAACTCATGGTCTACCATTTTCTAGCCTGATGTCTTAACCACTACACCAAGCCACTCTCATTACAGGAATAGGTTAGGGTTATGTTCTGTCCCCATCCTCCACACGCACAAACCCACACAGCCAGTTGAGGGTTAAATCAGTTACTTTGTCACAGAAAGTAAACGGCCATCACAGAATCTAAATGGCCACACCCCTCCTTTATATAGCCTGTAGGGTGTGGTCCAGTGACTCAGCTTAATCCCTGGCACGCCTCCTCTTCTGCTGTGATCGTTTCACAAGCCGACGCTGACGTGGGTCCAGCCACAACTTGTCTCCCTCATCACTCTCCAACCGATCAGAGACACCTGGCTCCTGGCCAATCTCCTCTCCTTCGGCCGACACCTGAGGAATTGTCAGAGAGGAGGGGCTGAGGGAGGGAGGCCTGGCCGGCTCCTCTCCTTCATGTTCGGAGCCTTCTTCCTCCGATATGATGGGCTCGGGGGTCGGAGCCACAACAGGTTAGGTATCTCCTTATCCTACTGTATAGATCTGTGAATTTGATTGCATTGATTATATTGAATGATTAAAGATTCACAAGACTATTGCACAAAACCCCCAGGGGGAGAGCCTTCCATATGGGGGCACCTACCCTCTGGAATCAGCTGCCCCCAGAGATAAGGAGAATCCAAGACCTCAGTGTCTTCCGCCATGCCCTTAAAACCTTTCTTTTCCAGCAAGCCAGGCTGGCTTAAAAAGATTTATAAATGTTTTTAGTCACTTTTTAAAGTATGGGGCCAAATTTATATATATATATATTAATTGTTTTTTAATGTTCGTATTCTATGTTTTTTAATTCTGGCTGTACGCCACCCTGAGTCCCCAGGGAGAAGGGCGGTATATAAGTTCGAAATAAATAAATAAATAAATAAAATTGTTGCATAAAAATATATGGCATATAGCTCTAACATTTGCCCTGAAATTTTTTATATGCTAGATTCATACCGAGATGATACAAGTTGTATCTGAAGAAAATGTGCTTCTAAGAATAGCCAGCATTATGCAGCCTTTTGCTCTGCCTAATACCTATCCTTAAATGACATCAGTGAGAACAATTGATCAGTGGAATAATTTGCCTCCAGAAGTTATGGGTGCTCCATCAAAGAAGAGATTGGACATCCATTTGTGCAGAATAGTATAGGGCAGAGGTCTTCAAACTTGGCAGCTTTAAGACTTGTGGACTTCAACTTCCAGAATTCTCCAGCCAGCATAGCTGGAAGTTGAAGTCCACAAGTCTTAAAGCTGCCGAGTTTGAAGACCTCTGATATAGGGTCTCTTGCTCCCACTGAAGCAGTAGCTTTCTTTAGCATCTGTGTGTTCGTGAAAAAACGCTTTACTGCAAATGAGTAAAATAGCTTAACAAAGTACTCAGAGCCTGAAGAGAGAAGATTGCCTCTTAATGTCCCCCTGGTATTTCTAGCTTTTTATAACTCCTTTCCTTTTACAATATATTAATGAGATATCATTGATCAAATTCAATATTATATTCTTAATTACATTAAAATACAGCTTTCAGATTTTTTTTTAATTATACAAATTATCCAAAGCATATTAAATACACATCTTCCTTAGAAGAATGATGTTCCAGAGCTTATTGACTTGTAATCAGCGTTGCTTCCTTGTTTAACATTCTATTTGTTTATTGCATTAAAATATCATGCAAATTTGATTTGTTCCCCATTAAATCTATGTCCTTACTACATTGGATCTAATCAAATCAGAAATGTCAAAGCAGTAAAGTTCTAACGACGTTGCATAAAGTACGGAAAAGGTTTCCAGACGTGTTCGTTGGACTGTAGCTGACGAATTATCTTTACCAAGATAGATAATGTCATACAATTATATCCAGAAGCTGCAAAGAGGGAGAGTCGTAAGACTCAAGCTTCCTAAAGAGAAGTAAGCAAAGTGGATGGACCCAATTACATTAGTGATGGGTGCACTATTGGAAGATTGAGTGGAAGGACCAGGCTGAGGGCAGATCATCCTGGGGAAAAAACCTAAAGAGTCAATACCGACTGGATGGCACACAATTGATCAATCAATCAGAAAAGAGAACTCAACCAGTATATCTGTACATCTGCTGCCGAGAGAGAGACAGCTTTGACTTTCTTGGGTAATTGCATTTCTAGAACAAGTACAGCTGTGGGTTGCATCCCTTATTAATATCAGGATGGAGAACATACAGATCTCAAGCTCATACTCATAGCCTTTGAGACTTGTTTAAAACAGGAAACAAAGATTTTTGCAATAGGTTTACTTGCATACAGTATATAAAAATAGACAGACCCATTGAGCTATTCATTTTTAGGGCAAGCAGTGTTTATAAAAAGCATACAAAAAGGAATCAGAAATAGTAAAGATAACTAAATAAATGTTCTGACCCAGCTGCCCAAACAAGACAAACCCTCTGAAAATAACTCAAAGATTCCTTTATTAGAAGTGCCAGCAGCCCCGGCAAAAAGTTTCTCTCTCACTGCAGGCTAACAAGTCCCTCCAGCCAGAAGATGAATCAGTTGTTTGCCACATCTATTCATCTCTGCCCCCTACCTTTTATTCCCAGAGCTAGGATGGGGCTTCACTAGCAGCAGTGGCTCTTCCTTCCCATAGATTTCCACTGCTCTCCTCTCCTCTGCCTTTTGCGCATCCGCATGTCAGGCACTGGACCCAGCTGTTCCTCCACTTCCTCATCAGCCACCTCCAGATCTGGGGGCTGCTGATGCTCCATCTGAGGGCTGATGGATGGCCCAGGCTCCGCCTCTGTGTGTGTCTCTCTCTCTGCCAGCTCCATTCCCTCTTCCCCTTCGGAGTTCTCAGGTTGCCTTGATGCTGACTCCCACCCCTCCTCCTCTGATTTGGAGGGGCCGGTGGCTGACAGGCCATAACAATAAAAATAAATAAGTATGAGAATCGTAAAGATAACTAAATAAAATAAAAAATATAAGAAGAAAAGAAAAATATACCTAATTTAATATACATTCACCCTTACACGTCCTGCTGTGCTGCCTTATTGTGGACATTGGATTTTGTATGTGTTTGTGTGTGCGCACATGTGTGTGTCTTTCTGAGTGGGATAAGTGAAATACTAGCTAGAGAGTATTCCAAAAGTATATAATCCTAGCAGTGGTGGGTTCCTCCCGGTTGGGGCTGGTTCTGCTGAGCCGGTAGTGGTGACGATATGACGTCACCAAACCGGTTCTGCCCCCCCTGCCCCACCCACCCACCCCTGCATTATTCTTACCTTTTATTTGGCCCTACCCCCAATCTATTGCTGCCTCCTGAGTCCCAGCTGATGGGCTATAAGGAAAAAACCTGTTTAAACTCTTGCGTGGGGCTTCAAAGGGCCGCCCTACAGCTGATCAGTGGTAAAAGGCAGTTCAGTGTCTCTAAAAATAAATGAATAGACCAGTGCCTGCAAAAATAAATGGGTAGACCAGTACAGCTCTGCAAGCAGTTAAAAGCCTGGTAGACCAGTACCTCTGCTAAATCCTAAAGAATTGTCACATGACAACCAAGTCACACCCACAAAATAAGCCACGCCCACAGAACCGATAGTAAAAAAAATTAGAACCCACCTCTGAATCCTAGCACAGTTACTCCAAGGAGTGATGGTCATCCTAGCTGCTCAACTAAAGCAAGATAGGCATCAGTAATAGCAATAGCACTTAGACTTTGTAAACCGCTTAGAGAGGGCTGTAAATCATTGTGAAGCGGTATCTGAGTCAGCTTATTGCCCCCAACAATCTGGGTCCTCATTTTACCCACCTCAGAAAGATGGAAGGCTGAATCAACCTTGAGCCTGATGAGATTCGAACTGCCAAATTACAGGCAACCAGCAGTCAGGAGAAGTAACCTGCAGTACTGCATTCTAATCACTGAGCCACAGCGGCTCAGTAAATTGGAATGGAAGTCATTAGTTAAAATATTATATTATTTACTACTTGGAACAAGAAAAAGAAAGAAGAAAGACTTCCGGTGGGACTGCGACATCGCCGGACGCTTCTTTTTGAAGCGCCAGCCCAGGGTTTCGTAGAACCGCAAGAACAGCGACTATCGGCTGTCTTGCGGTTTGAAAACTTTTCCCCTGGTATGAGGGGGGAAAGTGAGTAGACAGGTGGGGTAGAGCTCCCTGAGAGTGCCAGATTTTACCCATAATCTGGCGCTCGAAGATGAGAGCTCCCCGTTAAGCCTGTCAGTACTCCGGACCCTGGATGTCTCTGCTTTGCAGAGCTAGATGTCGTTACTATCCCAGCAACCAATTTTAAACAAATACTTTTTGAATCAAGCTGGTGGAGCACAAGTTGCACGAATGAAACAGCAAGTATTTTTTTTCTTTTTTTTTTAACTCCAAGGATTTACTTTCTTTAAAAGATTTTCCCTAAGTGGAAAGTGAAAGCAAGATGGCGTTTGAGTTTCAATGGGGCGTGAAGAAGTGAAAGTTAAAAGTAATTATTGATAAGCCCCTGTTCGAAACGTAAAACTCCTTTTTGAAAAGTGGATGAAATAAGAAAGGATGTAATAATAATAATTCAAGCAGCAATACAAATTACAAATTGTAAAGGGTCTTTTTTTCCTTTTTCTTCTTGAAACTCTTTTTTTTTCCTTTTTTTTTCTGTCCTTCTGGAAGGGAAGGAAGAAGGGGGGCAAGATGGCTGGTCTTTTTGAAAGCAAAGAAAGCAAAGGAGGGTTAATTAACCCTCAATGGTCTGATTTTGAGGAAGCTTTGAGTTCAATTACCTCTGCTTTATTGAAAAGAATTGATACTATATTTCAAGCTTCTCAAGCTGGAAACAATGAAATACATGGAAATACTGAGTTGCAATCTAGCAGTGGGGGATTGAATGAAGAGTTGGGAGATGTAAAAAAACAACAACAGATCATAGCAGATTTTATAGAGGAGAGAAAAATTTTGGTTACACGAATTTTTTTTTATAAAACTCAATCTGCATTTAAAGAGCTGTTTCCAGAAGAAGCTACATTTCTGCAAAAATTTTATAATATGCAATCCCAAAAACCGGAAAATTTTACTGGAGTTAAAAAAGGCAGAGGGATCAAAGTTAAGAAGAAAGTTCATAAAAAGGAAAAGAAGAAAGACTGGAGAAATGGAAAATAACCCTGCTTGATGAGATGATGGTCCTTAAAAAGTATTGTTTAACTGTTTAAAGATTTTGAATTTTTGGAAAAAAGAAAAAAAAAGCAGACAGCAGTTTAATGCCAGTTAACTAAGTGATGAGCGATGATGAGGAGGCAATCTACAGCTGTATTGGAATATTTTGAGAAGAATAAACAGATCACAGCAATGCTGGTGTGTTGGGCTGTGAAATATGCCCTGACTTGAATGATTTCGAATATTTTATTAAGGACTGTAATAAATCTGGATCTAACTGTAATCGCAGAAGTTTTATTGAATATAGTAAATTGGAGTTTCCTGTTTGATGGTAATAAATATAAGGCAAAAGGACTATGGACCTAGAGCAATTGCAGGTGATCTGGTGGTTTCCCTAATACGTCTGATGAATTTACTAATCCAATTTTTGACTGGATTTGATGGATACTATTTCAAATATAATTATAAAGTCACTCGGGGTTTTTTTTTTATAAAGAAGCAATTTTTTATTTAGGTGGGTAGACGCAAATGAAGATATTCTATATGCTGTTGGAAGATGTGAAGACAAGAAGATTAGCAACTGGTTTAATCTAGTATGAAGAACTTAAATGTTTGATATAGTTATTAAATGACGTTTTATCTGTATTGATAAATTAATAAGAGGTTTGATTGTTATATATTTTTTTAATTAAAAAATTTATTATTATTTTTTTATTAAGTGTTTTAACTATAACTGGACCCTGATGGTTTAAAAATGGAGGATGGAAGACTTTATATAGTATTTTATTTTAAATTTGGGTTTTTTTGAATGAGGGTTTCTTTTTTTGTTGTTGGGGTTTTTTTCTTTGTTTTAAATGAAAGAAGTTATAAAATATCTTGTTAAATTGTATAGACTTAATAATTTGTTAAGTATTAATTAGCTATATTGAGTAATGATAGGTTTGATTAGGTAATACTTAATTGTTTTATTAACTGCTGTAATTATAAATGGAGATTAATTCTGTTGAATTAGATGGAATAAGAAGAAAGAAGACTTGCTTTCCTTTTATCTACTTGTTTAATGATTATGATTATGATAAGTGTGAAATGGAGTTTAATTTAGAGAATTTGAGCTGTATTTTATCTTGTATTTGCTCTGGGAAGTCGGGGGGGTGGTTGGGGAGGGGGGAGAAAATGTATGTAAAACTTTTAAAACTTTTTCAATAAAAAAAAAAGAAAAAGAAAGAAGGAATGGGATTGCTCCAACCACTGATGCAGAAGACGAGAAAGTTGATGAGTTTTATGATCAAGTTCAATCTGCATTTGGGAGAATATACAAGTGAAATGTGCTGCTTGTGGTTGAAGATGGGAATGAAAATGCTGAAAATATTAAGGTGGAAAATATAACTGAACTAGACAACCTAGGAAAGCAAAATGAAGCAGAAGAATGACTTATTAATTTATGTACCATATTTTTTGGAGTATAAGACGCACCTTAGTTTTTGGGAAGGAAACTTTTTTTAAAGCTGATTGGCGGGTCGATTGGCCTCCCAGAATACCCCCAATCAGCTGTTCCCAGAGGTGAATTTTAGCAACAGGTTCGTTGATTGTGAGCTCTATGCCTTGCTTTTTTTTCAGCCTCTGAAACTTCTGAAACTCTGTTTCAGAAAAAGCTTTTTTTTTAGCACATATGTGCAAGGGGAACCTTTACCTTTAGTACTTGAGGGGCTGTCACAGAGAAGAGGGAGTTGACTTCTCTAAAGCTCCGGAGAGCAGAAGAAGAAGTAATAGATGGAAGCTTGTTAAAGAGAGACTCAACCTAGAACAAAGAAATCTCCTGACAGTGAAAACAAATCATCTTGTCTTCAAGAGTTGTGGGTGCCCAATCATTGGACGTTTTCAAGGATAAACTGGATGTCCATTAGTCCAGGATAGTATAAGATCTCCTGCCTTGAGCAGGATGTTGGACTAGAGCAGTGATGGCTAACCTTTTTGCCATCGTGTGCCAAAAGTGTGGGAAGCATGGGGGGGGGGGTCACGTGTGCATTTGCCCACACCCATAATTCAATGCCCCCATGCCCCGCCCCCAGCACATGCGCGCCCCACACTCCCGTTGCTTTTGCCACGTGATGGCAAAAAGATTACCGGTGGGCCTGGTAGGCCTGTTTTTCACCCTCCTCAGGCTCCAGAGACTTTCTTGGAGCCTGGGGAGGGTGAAAATCTCCTTCCACACACCCCCGGAGGCCCTCAAGAGGCCCCTCCACTGGGCCCAGAAGGCTCAAAAATCAGCTGGCCGATGCACATGCGAGCTGCAGCTGAGCTAGGGCAACATTCACGTGCCCACAGATATGGCTCTGCATGCCACCTGTGGCACCCGTGCCATAGGTTTGCTATCACGGGACTAGAGGGTGGGACCTCTGATGTCCCTAATACAGCCTTATGATTCTATGGTCTATGTTCTATGCCATTTCAATGATTTCTTCATTGTCTTCAAACAACTTTACTATGGGTACAAGAAGTCAACCTAAAGCATTGGACAAAGATAACCATTTTCCATAATACATCCATCACAGAGAACCAGAGGAACTGGGAAACGGGATTTAAGAAGTTATTAAGGATAAATGTAAAAAAAAAAAAGATGGCCAAAGAAGAAGAAACAGAATTGGATGTCAGTACAAATAGTGAAAATTGAAGAGAAATCAAAAGCAGAAAGAAAAAAAGATCTCCGGAAAGAACTTAAGAAAGAATGTCAGATAAGAACTGGTGTTACAACCTCATATATAAAGAAAGTGAAATGGAAACAGCTACAAGCCAGAAGAACATTTTTGCACTGAGTGCTTGTAGCAGATTTCACAACTGACAGTCACTTATATGCATTGTTAAAATTAGCCATTAGACAAGTTACAAGGTGAGCCTACTTGTCAAAATCCAAACTGTTCTACAGCAGAATGAGGTTGCCATTTTCCATTCCACCCTTCTGTACTTGCAGCCTTATCATTTATCCTCATTTTCCTTGTCAGAATATGTGACATATATTAAATATTTCTTCCTGGACACCAACATTCATCTTAGTTCCACTTCTGAATGCATCATTATCATTCCACATAGCTCTGTAAAAATCCTCCTTCCAGAATTCATTTTACTTCCGTAACTATCCAAATCATGTCATCATTTTTGCTTTTAGTTTCATTCAATCGATAAAACCATAACACTTTATTACTGACTCAAAATCAGTATCAAAGACTCATTACATTGCTCCAGTTTATACAGAGAGATCAAATTATGTAAAATTACATAAAATTAATTAAAATATGATAATGGGCAATAACAAAGGAGAAGACAGTTGATTTTTATCTTCCTTACAATTCCTCCCTCACAGGCAACAGCTTCATAACCAGAAAGGTTATCTCTACTACTTGCCAGTGGTGGGGTGCTACTGGTTCGCCCCACATTGGGCGAACTGGTAGCAGCGGTGGTGGGAAGCTCCGCCCACCTGGCCGGACACTTCTGCACATGCACAGAAGCATCGCATGCATGCACGAGAGCGAAAGCGCCCCCGAGTGAACTGTTAACGATGGGTTTTGAAACCCGCCCTTGTTACTTGCTACAATTTTTGAATCTTCATGCTCATCCAGAACACCTGAAAACATTTAAATAAGAGGGACTATTAGTGTCCCTGAAGGAGAGGGTGTACAGAAAAATGTGGGTCACTGTTTCCATAACACTTGCAAAGTCTTTCACGGAGTAGAGTGTTCATACCCTTGAGAATTACTGAATGGAAAACGCTAAAACTCAGAAGAGTGGATTCTTCGAAATAGTTTGGGAAGTTGCCTGACATATCACGTAACCTAAGGATTACATAACCAACTTCCAGGTCCTGCTCCTGCAGAGATTCCACTTTGATCTTCCTGCATTTTCATATTGATAGGTTTATGTGTCAATATGGCCTCTTTCTTGATCATAGCTGATTCTCATCAGTATCTCATCAGTATCTGGGTAGAAACATACACTATATTATTTTTCATTCTCCTTTCAGTTGCCATGGATTTTGCAAAGGGTTTATTAAATCAAAGGAGCAGACCTTGATGGTTAAATTCAACTTTAACCAAAAATTTAATAACTTCAACCAGGCCCTAAATTCAACTTTTAGTGCGGTGTACTACAATCAGAACACAACTTGCTTTGTGAACCACATTCACTGGAAAATGGATCTCTAATTATAAACATATAATTCTAAACATCATTCATTCGTTGAAGGAGTTGAACTATAAAAATGGTCATTGTATAGAAGAATAAGAAAATAGTTGTAATGCTTATTTCAGCTGCTTCTATCTGAAGACAAATGAAGTCTGGCACCCTTTATCTTAATGGTGCTAGTGACAGGATTACTGCATCGGTGTGCCTATCTGCTGTATTTAGTAGACGAAATTCTATTTTAGTTAAATGGTTGACCATTGAATTAATGTAAACCTAAAATAATGGTTGACCATTAAGCTCTTATTTAATAGTGATCCGCTTAAGAGGCCTGGCCCCAAAATCAAGAAAGGCATGGTGATTCTCCCAAGGTGAATTCTTTAATATTCTATGCTTACAGGCAAAATCTTATCAAACTGAAGCATTCTTCTATCTGCAACTACGGTAGCTTCTGAGAACGATCAATATTAACTGTTGGTCTTCACCCTCCTTCTCTCATACAAAACATATGGCCTCAGCTGCCTCTTATTCTCTGGAATGTATCCTCCCCCACCCGGGAATCCAGCGAATACATTCCATCACAGAGGCTTACCACATTATACTATCACCAGTGGTGAAATCAATGTATTTTTTACTACTGGTTCTGTGGGTGTGGCTTGGTGGGCATGGTATGGCTTGGTGGGCATAGCTTGGTGGGTGTGGCAGGGGAAGGATACTGCAAAATCTCCATTCCCTCCCCACTCCAGGGGAAGGATACTGCAAAATCCCCATTCCCACTCCACTCTGGGGCCAGCCAGAGATGCTATTTGCCTATTCTCTGAACTACTCAAAATTTCCGCTACTAGTTCTCCAGAACCTGTCAGAACCTGCTGGATTTCACCCCTGACTACCACTTAAGATAGCAGTTCTCATACATTTTATACAGAGGTGGTATTCAGCAGGTTCTAACCAGTTCTGGAGTAGCGGAAATTTTGAGTAGTTCGGAGAACCGGCAAATATCACTTCTGACTGGCCCTACCCCCCCCCCCCCCAAATCGATTGTCTGCCTCCCAAGTCCCAGCTGATCGGGAGGAAATGGGCATTTTGCAGTAACCTTCCCCTGCGACGCCCACCAAGCCATGCCCACCAAGCCATGCCATTCCATGCCACACCCACCAAGCCACGCCCACAGAACTGGTAGTAAAAAATTTGAATCCCACCACTGATTTTACAGATTAATCAGACAACAATTATTTTTGTGCCTCTACACTGTTACCATAATCTCATTATAGAGACACGATCAAATGTCTGCTTCTAATCAATAAATGCAGCATACATGGCAGGCCTTGATTTTGGTATATACAGTATTTCTCCATCAGAGACTCAGCAAAATCCTTCGGTGTCATACTTCTGCCAGCTGTAAAACTCAACCTGTCTAAATACATGAATATTTTCTAACTCCATCCAAGCTAAACATTTTCTAATATAAGTACCTAGCAACTATTGAACTAAGCTCGTTAATAGACTAATTGGTCAATGATTCCGGAGGGTCTTTCCTTCCTTTGTTCAAGATCAGAACAATTATTGCTGAACCCCTTTAGGGGATCTGACAGTATTATCTAAGTATGTAAATAATGCAGTCAAATTTACCACTCTATTCCTTTTAATCAAGTCTGGGAAGATCAAATCCACTCCAGGTGTCTGTTCAGTTTTCTGCTGACTGATCAGTTTGCAAATTCTGAGGCTGATGAAACAAAATGAGATCTATCACACCATCATTTTTTGTCAGAAACAGATGGAAAACATTACTGAACAAGCATATGCAATTCCAATGTCAAAAAATAAAACTATACTTAAAAGTCATTGAATACCATTTTTGCAAAATAATATAGGGACTAATGGCATATAAGACAATTAAATAATCATATGTATTTGTTGTAGTTCTTGGCTGGCAGAGACATCTTAGGTTAAATACATTTGAAGAATTCAACACCCAATGACTGAGTTTAATTCTAGGAAAGTAGGAGGGCAGGTGGGTAAAACAAGATTATGAGGAATAGAAGAGAAATATTGCTGGGGTTGTATTTGGGGAAAGAATACAAAAAGCAGGTGGTTACTAACGATATTAAAGAAAAAATACAGGGAAAGAATTACCTGTTCTTGGTAATTTCTATATTGATGACATATCGTCTTCATAGCATCATCCTGACATTGTTGAATTGTTATAAAGCCTCTCTGCATTACTATTATTATTATTTTTTACCACGGCAATAATTAGATGATTTTAGAAGATACAATACTAAAAATTCACTAGTGCAGAAATTACCTTTCTTTGCTGGCTTGGGTGTGATAGAATCAAAGCATCATAGAATAACAGAGTTGGAAGGGACATTGGAGATCTTCTACTCCAGCAGAAGACCGTCTGTGATGGCAAACCTATGGTACGCGTGCAAAGGTGGCATGCAGCACCCTCTCTGTGGGCATGCGAGCCATCGCCCCAGCTTAGCTCCTCTGCGCATGTGCATGTGCCTCCCACTGGCTAGCTGGTCTTTGGATCTCTGCTGTGCATGCAGGGGGCACACATGCAAGGGGCGCACGCACATGCGCAGGGGGCATGCAGGGGGGCATGCATGCCAGTGTGAGCATGCATTGCATTTTGGGGGTTCGGGCACACACACACGCATTCTTGCATGCACACATGTGCTTTGGGCACTTGGTCCAGAAAAGGTTAGCCATCACTGCCCTATATCATCCCAGCAGGGGACCCTATATCATCCCAGACAAATGTCTGTCCAATCTCTTCTTGAAAATCTCCAATGGTGGAACACCCACAATTCCTGGGGGCATCATTGATTCATTCCTGGAAAAGGTATAAGAACAGCACTAGTCAGTTTTGGATATGTTGGCCAATATGTTACAATGATAGCCCCGTTCCACCTCAATCGGGGTCATACTATTCTTTGCAAAATAGAATTACTAAATTAGACATTGAAATACTGCCTGGTGAGCTGAATTGTTTATGGCTGAAAATGATACAGAGGGGATTTTGAAAGATATGGTGGGGATTTGCAGAATTGTAGATAGCTTCACTAGAAAAAAACATATGAAAAAAAAAGCCTATTCTTTGTAAGAAGCATTTCACTGAAACCTGTAGAAAGACTAAAACTTTTTGCCCTGATATTTGCAGGAATGGGGTGATTTACTAAATTGAAATGGGCATTCTGGAGCAGAGGAAAAAAAATGGTAGTAAGGGGGGAAAATAGATTTTTTTTCCTGTTCACAGGATTAATGGGAGAAAGCCACAGCTGGTGTTGTGACAAAATAACTGTTGGGAGAAATTCTAGAACTGTTCTTATAGTCCAGGAAACACAGCACAATCATTCAGCTAATCTATCAGTTGACAAGCATAAATAATATCTTCGTCCACCTTAGGAATGTATGGGATAATGTAAATGTATAGCTTACTTCCTTTCCTCTTCTTCCTCTTACTGCACGACTTTTTCCTGGTCCTGTAAAATCAGAGCGTGTATGCAGCTTCTATTGCTTTGAGGACCATGGTGATTTTGCACATTGAAAGAGCCATTCTAAAATAGAGTAAGGCTAAGATAGATTTTGGGTGCAGATCTGAGGTGGGCTGCTGGAGGTTCGTAGGGGTTCGGGAGAACCTCTAGCTAAGATTCTGTGCAGTTTGGAGAACCCCCCAAATCCCACTCCTGGCTGGCCCCTCCCACCCCTCCCTGTCCCTCCCAGGTATCCCTACGCAGCCTGTTTTGGATGCAGGTAAGTTCAGGGCACACTTGGGGAGGGTGAAAAATGGGCCTACTGGAAGTTCAGGAGCCTTGGGAGGCCATTTTTGCCCTCCTGGAGGCTCAAGAAAAGCCTCCAGAGCTTGGTGAGGGCAAAAATGCCCCCCCCCCCCCAGCAACCAGGCAGAGAACCCCTTGCTAAAAAATTTTGAAGCCCAGCCCTGGGGCAGATCAGGAATTTTAATTGCAAAATTGGTATCCTGGGCTTGTATTGGTCTTCGACAATAATCAAGATTTTCGACAATATCCATTTCGTCCCATCCAAACTTCAAAAAAAAATGTGCAGTGGGATCAATATTTTTTAACTCTACCCACCTGTGGAAGGGGAAGCAATGGAAAGAATCTTGGTGGATTCTATGCGGTCTTTAGGAGATTTCTTTTCTATGCAAAATAGAACAAAGCGATCCTCCCATTTTAATTCCAGGCAAAGCACAGCTGATGCTGTAGCCAAGTATTACCTGGAATCTGACACTCTACTTATCGAAAAGACCATTGTTGTTACCTGGGGGGAAGTGGAATGGAGAGAGAACGTCACAACCTGAATGAACTCTCCCAGTTGAAAGAGTGAGCAAAGATTGATAGGGCCCACTTGTCTTCTTTGTTCAAAATAGTTTGTCTGTGAACTTACTGTACTTATAAAATGTTGCCCTAAGGCAATGCTGTGGGGATTTATAATAATGAGTTTGTTCTTTCTTACCTAGGTAAGATTTTTATCCATCCCGTTCTCTTAATAGTTACTGCTTTCCACCAGGGGATCTAAGCAAGCCCACCCACTTTTCAAGACAGAAAGCAGTTATGCATTTTAACTCCTTCATTAAGGCGCACAGGTGGGGAAAGGTGCACACACAGGAGGTTCCACTTGGACAATTAATTTGATTTACTGTTCTATTAATTCAGTATTTAATGGGTTGCTTCACACTAATTGATCTTGTTTTCAGCAAGACTCATACCATTTTCCTTTGTAATTAATAGCAATCGCTCTAACGGTTTTATAAATCTTTCCATCCTTTAAGTGACTTTCAGAGTTTGACGGATCACCTCAGCTTCCCAGCACTGCCCTGGAAGTGGGACAAGATTGTTTACTGGGAAAGCATATTCAGTCTTGAACATCTAAAAACAGTGACCTTGCCTATCAGATACTTAACTTCTTCATCCCTCCATAAAGCTTCATGATCCAGATGAATGGGATTCCTAAAACATATTGGGCCAGTTGGACAAAGTGATAGCTTTAGACTGTTTCCTTCTTGCTAACATCAAAAACGTCATTAAAAAAAAGCACAATGAAGTATGTTCTTTCTGTGCCAACTCAGAAAGCTTAGGCTACCCAAGGAGCTGCTGATTCAGTTCTACAGAGGAAGTATTGAGCCTGTCATCTGCACCTCTATAACTATCTGGTTTGGCTCTGCAACCAAACAAGATAGATACAGACTTCATCGGACAAGATCCAGAAATTAAAAGAATGGAGATAAGAAAGATATAAACTACAAGCGTTCGCAGACAATTTGGTATTCATTACAGAAGAACCATTGGAGACAATTCCTAAACTATTAGAAAAGATAGAGGAGTTTGGAGAAGAGGCAGGACTGAAGATAAACAGAGAAAAAAAACCCCTAAAGTTATAGTAAAAAACCTCACACAGAAACAAAAAAGAACAACTGGAAGAACAAAAATGGACTTTTAAATAGTTAAGAAAGTTAAACAATCTGGGAATATATTTACCAGCAAGATGTGAAACGATAAAAGAAGATAATTATATAAAATTATTTAACCAAATAAAATTAGATTTTGAAAAATGGAAAAATCTACATCTATCAATGTTGGGAAGGATTGCTACTGTAACAATGAAAATTGCTTTTCCTATTCCAAACAGTACCTATAAAACCCGAAAAGAAATTCTTTGATGATTTGAATACATTGATCTTGAAATTTATTTGGCAAAGGAAAAAAGCTAGAATTTAATTGAAAATGTTACAAGAATCGAAAGAAAATGGAGGATTTGGACTAGCAGATTGACTTTTATATTACCAAGCATGTGTTATAACATGGCTAAAAGAATGGATAACCCACAGACACAAGAGACTGTTATATTTAGAAGGACATGATCTACAACTGGGATGGCATGCTTTCTTATGGTATGAGAAGAATAAAATCCACAGATACTTTCAAAATCACTACAGAAGATACTCACTGTTATCTATTTGGGAAAAAATAAAAGCTAAGATCTATTTGAGAATCCCAGAATGGCTCTCAACGATGGATGCATTTACATATCCAAATCCGGTGAAGTTTGAAAAAATTGTGACATATAAAGACATTTTTGACACTGAATGGAAATTAAAATCTAAGCAAGAACTTGAAGTAAATTATCATGGTGGCCTCAATTGCAAATACAATCTAGATATGATAAAGACATGAAAATGTACGGCTTTTATAAAGGGCTGACAGCCTTCGATCAGATATTGTTGAATTCTGATGAAAACTAATTAAGAAAATATCTATTTTTTTTTTTTACTAAATTGGAAAATGGAGGATGAACAAGTAAAAGGCACAATGATACAGTGGGCAAAAAACATTAGATATAATATAAAATTAGAAAAATGGCAAAACTTATGGAAAACAAACTACCAATTAACAACGCAACTTCTTATAAGGAAAACTTATATAAAATGTTTTATAGTTGGCACTTACCACCTGCTAATTTAGTTAAAATGTTTAAAAACATGTCTAGCAGATATTGGAAATGTAACCAAAAAACAGGCATATATACCTATTAGATGCGTTAGATTCCCACATGTGATGGACCTGTGTTAAAGCTAAAAAAAATTTGGGCAAAATTTTGCTAGAGTTGCTAGAAAAGATGATAGGAAAACATATAGATTTTAAACCTGTAATTTTTCTATCAGGTATAATACCAGAAACTATATATTTACTATTGCATGTATTAACAGCAGCGAGGATTATATTTGTACAATATTGGAAAAATGAAGAAATACCACGAGACAAAGAGTTAATTAGGAAGATACTGGATTGTGCAGAAATAGACTTACATTGAAGATTAAACAGAAAGAATATACAGAATATTACCAAACATGGAACTCATTCTACCAATGGTTGGAAAAAAGAGGTGGAGAATAAGAATGAAATTTATATGGTTTTAAGGCAAAAAGAAAAAAAAAGGGGGGGGGGACCAGCCACTGGATAATCTGCTTTTGGATTTACCATCATGTGATTCACTTAACAACTGTTGTAAAAACAATTGTAAAATTGAATTCGGTCATGTGGTGTCTTGATTTAAAACTGTAATGACTGATCATGCAGAGTTTGAGCCCCCTTGGTGTCATAAGTTGAGGACAACTCCCATAGATGGAAAACCTGAATATGTTTTCCACCTGTGTAGCAAACAGATCAAATTTCAATATCTCTTTCTTTCCATTTTCCTCACCTTTTATTTCCATGCAGCTGACCTAGAAGTAGAGGAGTTGTGATCGCCACCTTCCACCATTGATCCACCTATGTTCAAGGATGGATGAACTCCACCTCAGGAAATGGTCCTTGGGTTCTTCCTTCTATAAATTGTATAAGTTATGTATAATAGTTGAATTCTATCTGTTATAACTTCTGACTGTATAACAACTGTTGGTATCTGTGTTTTTAGATCACTGGAAGACCAGAACTCCCTATTGCTGAAGTTTCCCTTGGGGTTTAGAAGATGGCACTGGGCTGAACATGTTGTGGAACAGATGCCGACCATAATTGTTTTTAATATGCTGCAGCGGGTTGGTAGTGTGGAGGGTTGGACTAGGAGATGTTTCACTTTCTGCAAATGTGGGTTTTTTTCTCTCAAGCCTATGGTTGATTCTGCTTTCTGCCCTGTGATTTGTCTCTTCTTAGGCTGTGTAGTAGTTTGACAGAATTCCATTCAGTGCCTGTAACTGACCTCCTTGCTTGGACCATCACCCGGCTGGATCAACACCTCCCCAGGATAGAAGAACAACAAAACATAGATGGATGGACTTGAGTTTTTAATGGCAAAGTGTTTTTTTTCTTGCATCTATGGGGCACTTATAAGTCTCCAGCTATATGCCACCATTGAAGGCAAACACAAGGTAAAGAAGACAGAAGTTTAGTCAAAGGTGCTACCTTCAGACTTTCAAGATTCCGTTAATGTAGCCTTACAATAAGGGCGAATTAGCACATTTAGTCAGATTTCCTGTCTCGTTTCCCTTGGAGGACTGACACAATATCTGCAGGTTGTTAAAACACTCTCTCTCTCCCTCTCTCTCTCCCTCTCTCCCTCTCTCTCTCTCTCTCTCTCTCTCTCTCTCTCTCTCTCTCTGTGTGTGTGTGTGTGTGTGTGTGTGTGTGAGAGAGAGAGAGAGAGAGAGAGAGAGAGAGGCATCCCAGATAAACAGACAGGAAATGCAACTAAAGGTGCTAATTCTACCTTATTTAAAGGCTATATTAACAGAACCTTGAGAGTCTGAAAGTAGCCCTTTTGACTGAATTTCTATCTTCTTTATCTTATGTTTCCTTAAATGGGTGGCATATAAATGCCCCATAGACAGAATGTATGTTTATGTACTTATATGTATATGTTTATGTATTTATTTTGGTTGTCATATTCTGTTGTTAATTGTATAATTGATTTTATGGTTGTTTGCACCCATTGTCACTTGTTCGACATGGGCCCCTGTACAAATTGGATAAATAAATAAGTATACTTTGAATATTTTTCCTTCACTTGTTTTCCTAATGAACCTGTGCTCTTTTCTTTATTTCATTATTTTTTTAAAATCTGTATTTGTTTGCTTATCTGGTTTCCAAATATAAATAAAGGTGTAATATAAGTCTGTCTTTTGTAGAAAGTTCTTTATTGCATCCATCTAAAGGATCTTATGTCCATCAAAACTTTGATTATAACTGAACTGAAGTTCAGTTTTTCCTGACTGAAGAAACAGTTAGGAAAAATAAGCCCATGGATTCATTGAGAACATGGGATGGTAATAAAAGATACTCTTTTTTTTTAGTAAGGTCTTAATAACCCTAAGGAATGCTTTATAACAATTTGTAAAGCCCCAAAAGAATAAACATTTGTTTATTTGTTCGTTTTAAAAGCTTTCTATGGTATATCTATCCCCCAAAAGAATAAGATCATAATAAACCTAAAGAATGCTTTAGGTTGGAGATAGGGCGGCATATAAGCCTAATAAAATAAATAAATAAAATAAACTTCTCACAATATTAGACCACACAGTATCAACAAATAGAGACCTTCAAGTTTCTAGGTTCTATCATATCTCAAGATTTAAAATGGACACTGTCAAACTATTTACTAAGACTGTATTACTATTATTCTTCTCATCCTCCCTATTAACTATCTCCTCCTACTTATGACTATAACCTTGTTGCTTGTATCTTTACAATTTATATTGTTCTATTTGGTTTCCTAGTATGATTTTGATTGCTTATTTAGTATTCTATGACTATCAGTAAGTTTTGTATCTTACAATTTTTGATAAATGTATTTTTTTATGTACACTGAGAGCTTATGCACCAAAGACAAATTCCTTGTGTGTCCAATCACACTTGGCCAATAAAGAATTCTAATTATAATTCTGAAGTTTCTTGTCTTGCCTCCTTCTCTCCAATCCAATCCAATTATCTATTTCCTATAACAAGTCTTCACTTTCTTTGGATCTACCTTGTTAGAATGGTGAAATTCCAGGTATTATGTAATATGTCTTCTGTTGTTACTTTCAAGTTTCCAAATGGGATAAGAAATCTCAGATCTTGGAAATTTGGACCACATATTCCAAATTCCTTGCCATTGGCTCTGTGGGATGGCACTAACAGGAGTTGATGTAAAGATCTAGAAGAGATCAATATCTCCATCCCTGGTTTAAACGTTTGTTGTGTTTGCAGTAGGTAAAACCATTTACGGGGGAAATAATAAGAAGGCAGGAAAAAAATAAGCACAAAATAAGGGATTTTTTTAAAAAAAAAAACACATTTCCCACTATGGACCTGGAGGTGGTACAAAAGTGACCATGAAATTGCAAAACTCCTTCTGAGATAATAAACATGAAATATCTTGCATGTTTACATTTCTGAATGTCACTCAGATGTAATGGTGAGTCTGCACTGATTGCAATCTCTAAAGCCTCCACTTGAATAGGTGATCTGCAGCTTTTATCCCAATGAAAATCATACAAGTAATTTGTTTCTTTCCTGCTTCAAGCATTGCATCATGGTGAATTCATGGACCAGTTTACTGGGAAATGAACTCCACTGAGTGCTGGACAATGATTCATAGCATCCTGGGGCATAATTTAGCCATGGCTATGCTGATATATCAGAAATGAAGACAGGCTTTATATCACTGTAGTGATGACTAGATGACACTATAAGATGCTATAAACCACTAGCACAAAAATGGCCCTGGTGGGGCTTTGATTTAAGTCTATGCCTCACTGCTGTTTTAATGCTACAATTCCATGTCCATTTATATGGTACTAAACTCCCTGAGATTTATTTCCAAATAAACACATATAAGTTTGTGCTGTTAGCATTTAACAACATTAAGGAAGTTTCTTGAAAACTGCAATAACCCAGAGAAATAAAGGCTTGTGCTGCGATATGATTCATTTATGAAAGGGTGTCAAAAGTTTATAACTTTGGTTCACTAATCAAAGATATAACCATTTATCCTACCTAGTTGAAGTATGCTAGTATTCTATTTAGACTTTAGCCAAATATCGGGAAATTTATTGTCACTGGGTTTGGCTAAACCACTCTAAGCATTTCTGGAATTGTATGCCATATAAATTGCAGAAATATATTACGGTAATTAAAATTGGCACTATGCAACTTCATAAAAATTGCATACGGATCAAAGTTTTGAAAAACTACAGCGTCTAAGAAGATGAGCTAAGATCGGGAAAAAAGGGCAACGAAGAAGGATTTCTCAGACTGTAATTTTGGTGGGCTAATATTTTAGAACATCATTTGACATTTTAAGTCAACAAAAAATGTAAAGGCAGCCTATAGTTAAATACGTGCTTAGTTCTCCACATAACAAAGCAGGAACTGCAATTCCTTATATCTGCCCTTTTTAAAACCTTGGAATGATATTTTCTTGCAACTAATTTCTCATTTCCATTTCCTCACTTCCTATCTTAAATCAGCTTAGTCTTTTCTGAAAGAGCAGATGTTATTAATTATGCAGTTGTAAATTTTCGACAGAATCTTTACAATGTGGTACCAGATTCTGTTAAAAAATCGCAGTGTTTGGGGTGGTGTAATTTCACTGCATTTTTAGTAGGCAAGCTAGTTAAAAGGTTCAAGAAATGCAAGACTGACGGCTTTTCGGGAGAGTTTAATCCTGTTTTTTTTTTAGTCAGCATTGCCTGCTGCAAATCCTTTCCAACTGTTTTACACCTCCAATATTGTACAAACAAAAGGGTATGCCAAAGAGAAAACGATCAAGAGCTTAGTTGTTGTCTTTCTTTTAGAAATTAACTGGTCAAGCTTATAACCTGTATATACGGTAAGTGTACAAAATAATAAATTCTACTTCTGCATGCCTACATTGTAAATCTATCCTAGGACTTCATTTTTTTTCCTCTCTATCTTTCTTAACATGAAAACACATCTTAGAAATGCCTTCCTTTCTGAAGATTTTACTAAGTAAAAGTAAGAAAATAATGTCTTTTGTCTTTAACTTCTTTACCTTCCTGGCAAAATAAAAATGGGCAAAATGCCAAAAACAAATGCAGGACTATAATATAAAATGTTGTGCATACCCTTACTTTCAGTTAGTTTGACAACAGCTATAAAAGTTTAGGAACATTTTCCTTTGGTTTGACTCCATCTGTTGTCAGCAGAACCAAATCTGGTAGAAAGTGGGGGGAGAGGAAAGGAGGAGAGAGAGGGAGGGGGAGGGAGGGAGGGAGGGAGAGAGAGGGGGGGGGAGAGAGAGATCACATTTCTTCACTGCCCATTTCCCTTAAGTCTCTGTATCAGAGGTGGGTTTCAGCAGGTTCTGAGCAGTTCTTGAGAACCGGTAGTGGAAATTTTGAGTAGTTCGGAGAATCGGTAGTAAAAATTCTGACTAGCCCCACCCCCATCTATTCTCTGCCTCCCAAGTCCCAGCTGATCGGGAGGAAATTGGGATTTTGCAGTAACCTTCCCCTGGAGTGGGGAGGAAATGGAGATTTTACAGTATCGTTCCCCTGCCATGCCCACCAAGCCACACCCACCAAGCCATGCCATGCCCACCAAGCAAGCCCACAGAACTGGTAGTAAAAAATTTTGAAACCCACCACTGCTCTGTATGGTCATCAATTGAATGGGAATACCAGTATGACCGATCTAGAAAGAATTTCTCTATTCTCTTCAGGTCCAATGATTTACACAAATCTCGATTACTGCCCTATGTTTGACAAGTTGGCTGAAGTTCAAGACAGGAGAAGACGTTAAATATTTCTTATTCAATTGGACTATAAGTTCATAAGTTTTGTTATTTCATTCTTATTTTTTAATTTGATGAAACATTATTTCAGATATGTATTTAACACTAGTTGGGAAAGGCAGAACATAAATTACATAAGTAAAGTAACAAAATGTAGGATAACAGAGGACGTAAGATTAAATGAGATGGGGATGAATCTTTGGCCCCGGTATTCGGAGTAAATTTGTAGAGAGAAAAGATGTGTGATTTTTTATTTATTTATTTATATTTATATGCCGCCCTTCTCCGGAGACTCAGGGCGGCTTACAATGCGTTGAGCAATAGCCTTTATACTTTTGTATATTTATACAAAGTCAGCTTATTGCCCCCACAAACCGGGTCCTCACTTTACCCACCTTAGAAAGGATGGAAGGCTGAGTCAACCTTGAGCCTGGTGAGATTAGAACTCGCAGTAATTGCAGGCAGCTGGATGTTAAATGCTGCCTTAATAGGAGGCATTAGCCTGCTATGCCACTCAGGCTCCTGATGAAACTTCTTTGCTGCTTATATATTAAGGTCAGATGCAGTGGTGGAATTCAAATTTTTTTTACTACCGGTTCTGTGGGCATAGCTTGGTGGGCGTGGCTTGCTGAGCATGGCAGGGGAAGGATACTGCAAAATCTCCCACTCCACTCCAGGGGAAGGATGCTGAAAAATCTCCATTCCCACCCCACTCTGGGGCTAGCCAGAGGTGGTATTTGTCAGTTCTCCAAACTACTCAAAATTTCCACTACCGGTTCTCTAGAACCTGTCAGACCCTGATGAATTTCACCCTTGGTCAGAAGTTATAATGCAAGTCCATCCTGTGACACTTGTGTGTCATGCTTGTCATTGCACAAGTATCATTATTCTGTCATTATGGTTGCAGATCTGCTCATGGACTTTTCCTTTGTCCATCACTAGACTCCCTGACTTGACACTCTTTTTGACCGATGTATCTCCTGCCAAACATTTAGCAGTTATGCAAAATTTCTTACCTCATGACGCCTTGTCATTCAGGGGCTCATAAAGACAAACTTTATCATTAGTGACTTGTGTTCTTCTTTATCCAGAACTTCCTGATACAGAGAAACAAATGAAGAATTACCTTTTTTATTGTCCACTTTCTAAAAGCTTTATTCTCTCACACATACAGTACACCTACTTACAGTATATAAAGGTAAAAGTTTCCCTGTCCAGTTGTGTACGACTCTAGGGCACGATGGTCATTTCTGTTTCTTGACCAAGGAATTGTCCAAAGATATTGCTGTGACCCCGGCTCCGGAGGCTGATTTATCTTCGCATGCTGAGTCGGAGGATGATATGGAGGAGGAGGAAGCTGTCATGAGCTATGTGCTGGAGGGGCCGTCTTCACTGGTGAGTCAGCAAGATCTGACAGTCTCTGACATGCCTCTGGACCCTAGCCAAATTGAGGAGGAAATAGAGGCTGGTAACGCCAAGGGGGAGCCCCTATTGGATGCAAGAGAGAGACGTAGGAGACATCGTAGAGAACACCTATTGCCACGTCCCAAGAGGTGTGGTCAGGAGATGTAAGGCCACACCCTACAAAGTATAAAAGGGGTGTGACTGGGCTGAAAAGGCATGGTGAACAATTTGTTGGCGCAGAGGTGGCGTGTGCTAACTCACATTTGTGAACCGGTAGCAAAGGTAAGTAAATACCACCCCTGACACACAGACATATATTGAAATCAGATATACTGAGTACCAAACCACGTCTTGACAGCTAGGCCAAGCAAGTCAAAACACCCATCACCTACTGTGCCTAGACCTGCATAATGAATGTGAAATACTATAGTTCCCATTTATTTACATAACTTCTATCAAAACGTGATTAGTCTCAAGCCTTGTCACACTTCTTGTGTGTTTAGTCATGCCGGCCACATGACCACAGAGACGTCTTCGGACAGCGCTGGCTCTTTGGCTTTGAAACGGAGATGAGCACCGCCCCCTAGAGTCGGGAATGACGAGCACAGATGTGCGAGGGGAACCTTTATCTTTAATACGTAAAAATTCAGCAAACCTGTATTTTTCATGGAGATATTTGTTGTTGTTTTAATCCTTTACTTGACCTGTTTCTTTAGTATTTGAGTATTTCTCTAATTTCCACTTTCACTTTTTTTTTTTACCTTGAAAGCTAAATAGAACAGAGGTGGAGTCACCCCAAAATTGACAAGCTGTAGTCTCAAAACTCTTTCCACAGAAACATTAGTTTCCTCACACTTCGGTGATTTTTACAGCCCTTATTAAGAGAACCAAGAATTCTGTCTATTTGATTTATAATTGGAAATCATAAACTATAACATTCACCTGCTGTTCTCATACACAAGAAAAATGACACAATGCGGTTTCATCACTTACCATTGTAAATGGCATGAACCTACAGCCCATCTTGTTCTCTCATAAATCCAACCAAGTGGATGCAGTAAAAGGAACACCAAAAAGTTCAAAGCGGGCAAAACAGAACAAGGCATTTGTACAAGGTTATCGATTGGTAACCTGTTTTGAAGCAGAAAAAAAAAAGAATGCCGTAAACATGGCTTTCTATGAATACCTCTATGGAAGACAGTCATATTCATTTCTATTTAGAACAATAGAATAATGGAAGGGAAATCTTGGATGTCTTCTAGTCCAACCCCCTCCTTAAGCCTATACCTATGATGGCGAACCTATGGCATGTGTGCTGGAAGTGGCACGCAGAGCCAGCTCTCTGGGCATGCAAGCCGTCACCCATTGCTCTTTCAGGTTCTGGCATGCTAGCCAGCTGGTCTTTACATGCACAGGAGCGCTGGAAACCAGAAGAGCAGCTGCCCGGTGCACATGCACGTGCTGGGCGGCTGCTCTTCCGGTTTCTGGCGCACACATGCACACTGGCCACTTGGCCTTCCGATTTCTGGAATGCAGGTGTGTGCGAACACCAGCAGGCTGGAGCTCATGCGCACGCCGGAAACCGGAAGATCATCTTCCCGGCAGTTTCCACGTGAAGACCAGCCAGCCGGTAAGCCGGAACCCAGAAAAGCAACGGGTGATGGCTCATGTGCCCGGAGAGATGGCTCTGCATGCCACTTCGGGCACTCGGTGCTGAAAAGGTTCGCCTACACTGGTCTATACCATTTCAGACAAGTGGCTGTCCAAGCACTAATTTCTTAAAAACCACCAGTGATGAGGCACCCACAACTTTTGTAAGCAAGGCATTCCACTGGTTAATTTCTCCTTAGTTCTAGGTTGCTTCTCTCCTTGATTCGTTTCCATCCATTGTTTGATGTCTTGCCGTCTGGTGTTTTGGAAATTGGATTGACCCGCTTATCTTTGTGGTGGTCCTCAAATATTGAAATGCTGCTATCTTGTCTCCCCAGTCCTTCTTTTCAATAGACTAGACATATCCCGATTCCTGCAACTCTTTTTCATAAGTTTTAGCTTTCAGCTACCTAATCATCCTTGTTGATCTTCTCTGTACTCTTTCTAGTGCCTGAACAGCTTTTTTTTATATTGTGGTGACCAAAATTGGATGCAATATTTATTGGTTCAATTTATTTATTGGTTCAATTTATATGCCGCTCTCTCCAGAGACTCAGGGTGGCTTACAATGCGTTAAGCAATAGCCTTCATACTTTTGTATATACCTGCTTAGTAGGGCTTTCGACCACCCCTAAGTGGTGTTCTTTTTTATATAAAGTCAGCTTATTGCCCCCACAATCCGGGTCCTCATTTTACCTACCTCGGAAGGATGGAAGGCTGAGTTAACCTTGAGCCTGGTGAGATTCGAATTTGCAGTAATTGCAGACAGCTGGTGCTAGTTAACAGCACTTTAGTCTACTGCGCCACTAAGGCTCAATATTCCAAGTGTGGTCTTACTAAGGCTTTCTAAAGTGGTACTAATATTTTACATGATTTTGAGTCTATCCCTCTGTTAATGCAGCCTAGGATTGCATTGGCCTTTTTGGCTGCTCTCACACATTGTTGGCCCATATTTAAGTGATTGTAGAACTCGAAGATCCCTCTCACGTTTACTCTTATTGAGCCAGGTTTCACCCAGTCTGTACCTGTATAAACAGTTTTTCTTGCCTACTTGCATACACTCAATTTTATTTGGTTAGCTAGGGCCCAGTGTTCAAGTCTGTTGCGATCCATCTGGATCTTGAACTGATCATCTGCGGTGTTGGCTATTCCTGCCAGCTTTGTGTCATCTGCAAATTTGATGAGTTCTCCTTCTATTCCCTCATCTAAATCGTTTATGAACATATTGAAGAGTAGTGGGCCTAAAACAGAATCCCGGGATACCCCACTGCCCACCTCTCTCCATGTGGATTTAGTTCCATTAAGGACTACATGTTGGATACAGTTTGTCAACCAGTTACAAATCCATCTGGTGGTGGTGTTCTCTATCCCACATTTTTCTAGCTTTCCAAAAAGTAGATTGTTGTCTACTCTGGCAAATTCCTTGATGAAAGTATATTATGTTCAGAGCATTTCACTGGTCCACTAATTTAGTCACTAGGTCAAAGAATGAAATAAGATTTGTTTGGCATGATCTGTCCTTGGGGAAGCCATGTTAGCTTTTGGTTATAAATTTGTTTACTTTTAGGTGCTCACAGATTTGTTGCTTGATTATCTTTTCCAAGATCTTCCCAGATATTGATGTCAGGCTGATTGATTGAGGAGGAGGAGGGGGAGAAGGAGGAGGAGGAGGAGGAGGGGAAGCAGAAGGAGAAGGAGAAGGAGAAGGGGAAGGGGAAGAAGAAGAAGAAGAAGAAGAAGAAGAAGAAGAAGAAGAAGAAGAAAGTAGTAGTAGTAGTAGAAATAGTGAACATCTTTAAAACATTAAAAAACATAGTTATCAAGCTGGCTTAAGGCTGTGAACATATGGAAGTGGTAAGATAGGATTACTAGTGCCTGCTTAATGTAAAACTCCAGTACATTTTACCTGTGATTACTTACTTTCCTTTCTATCACAATGATGTGAAAATAGGAAAACCTGTACCTGCCAGAATTTTCTTTCATGGAACTCTGAATAATATTCACAGGTAAAACTGGGACTCTAAGCCTGCAAGATGTCAACCTTCAGAGCAATCTTGCATGACCATTTCCTTAAATCTGGCAGCAAATAGTTACTTCATGTCTCCTTTCTTGATATGAAGAAATTATGGATGCTAGAACCTCTGTAAACAACAGGAAAGGAAATCAGCAGCCTTTAGGAACTTGCTGGAGTATAGCAAAAGCAATCCTAGCTAACATAAAATAATACTGAGAACTCACATTCAGCTCTATCTAGAGGGAGGATTTAAGTTCCATAGGTTGCTTATATAGTTCTCCATTTGGATATTGGCAAGCTATCATGGTCACTTCAGTGTCACCTAGAATTCTGCCTGGAATCCACACTGTACATTGGCCATTAATATGGTTGAGCAAGTCCAGAGGTACTTCACAAGAAGAGTCCTCCACTCCTCTACTCACAATAGAATCCCTTACGCCACCAGGATTGAAATTTTGGGCTTGGACAATCTGGAATTGTGCCGCCTGCAGTCTGATCTAAGCATAGTATACAAAATTGTCTGCTACGATGTGTTACCTGTCAATGACTTCTTCAGTTTCAACCTCAATAATACAGGGGCAAACAATAGATACAAACTCAAGGTAAACCGCTCCAAACTTGATTGCAGAAAATACAACTTCAACAACAGGTGGTCAACACTTGGAATGCTCTACCTGACTCCATTGTTACATCCTCAAACCCTCATAGCTTCAACCTTAAACTGTCTACTGTGGACCTCACTCCATTCCTAAGAGGTCCGTAAAGAGGGCGTGCATAAGTGCACCAGCGTGCCTACTGTCCCTGTCCTACTGTCCCCATTTATTTGTATACATTTCTTTCGTTCATAACCATGTTTATATTTATACCTGCTATCTTTGACATGTTTGACAAACTAATAAATACAAATAAATAGAACCCTCAGTGGATTCTATGTGGGAAAGTGAAGACAAAGAAAACATCAGCTTAAGTTCCCAGCAATTTCAGATCCATCTCCTCCTCTATCAGTCCTGCTGTGTCCTGCAACCATGTGCCAGAATTACCAGTATGTCTGCCATTATTATTATTATCTTCTTCAGAAACACTCAAATGAGAAGCTAATTGTCCCACAATATTGCAGTGGCACCATGGTAATGAGAACAGTCGTCATGGTGATGATACAACACTGCCTGTTGACAGTTGCACTTAATTATTGTGGAAGATAATATCAAAGATAGAAAATAATTTGGGAAAGTTTTGATGCAAAATTGTGGCCCATGCCAGAAGCCCCTACAAAAGAAGTTGATCTCTCATTTCCTCTGGAGACTGACCCTAAATTGCTGAAAACCTCTCTGGTTTTATTTGGTGCCATTCTTTGAGAAGTGGAGCTAACACTGAATTAGAGAATTATTTGACCCAGAATTATTTTTTACAAACATAGACACATTATTATGTTTTTCAACGCTACCTTGGTATCCATATACTCGTCCTTTCTGCCCTCTGTCAAAATTGGCTTTACAATACAGAGGAAATGCAACTGGTAGGATATCCTGTGCTTGCCAATATTAATCTAGTTGGTTATGGGGCCTTAAATATATACTGTAATTGAGTGTAATTTTAAAGAAAGATGAGATGGAGGAAGGTCAGTAAGAAATTAAGTACTAAGATAGTTACAGGACACGGTGGCTCAATGGTTAAGATGCTGAGCTTGTCGATCGAAAGGTCAGCAGTTCAGCAGTTCACATCCCTAGTGTCTCATAATGGAGTGAGCTCCCGTTACTGGTCCCAGCTTCTGCCAACCTAGAACTTTGAAAGCACATAAAAAATGCAAGTAGAAAAATAGGGACCACCTTTGGTGGGAAGGTAACAGCATTCCGTGTGCCTCTGGCATTTAGTTATGCCGGCCACATGACCATGGAGACGTCTTTGGACAGCACTGGCTCTTTGGCTTTGAAACGGAGATGAGCACCATCCCTAGAGCCAGGAACGACTAGCACATATGTGTTAGGGGAACTTTTACCTTTACCTTTTATCAAGATAGTTAATAGTAGACAATAGTAGATCCACAGGAACTCCAATAGTAGAATCAATATTCCCCATTTCCTCCCGATCAGCTGGGACTCGGGAGGCAGAGAATAGATGGGGGAAGGGCCAGTCAGAGGTGGTATTTACTGGTTCTCCGAACTACTCAAAATTTCCGCTACTGGTTCTCAAGAACTGGTCAGAACCTGCTGAATACCACCTCTGTTTCTCTCCAGCTGTTTGCTTTAAGGAGATACACAGAGATACAGAGTTGAGAATATAATATAGGCAATCATAAGATCATCTTTTTTTTAAAAAAACATATACATTTATAAGGCTTATTATATGTAACATTTTCTGAGTACAGAAGCAAGAAATGTCTTACGTGCACAGAGAAAAAGCAGGCTTTACCACAATAACTTTTCACCATTTCTTCTGCGCACATGGACAAGAAGATAATCACTATCCAAACAGCTAAGCCATGTCTAATTTTACTGAGACCCATTGATGCTTCCACATTCTGAGCAGAACCCAAATTTCAATTAAGGAAGGAGGAAAAGGAGTTTCTCATTCCATCCTCTGTTCTGTACCTTGGGAAGAATTTCTTAAGTCCATTTCTTTGATCTTTGGGCTTTTAAGCTTGCCTCATCTCACTCCATTGTCGTGGTGAATATATGAACTTTTGATTGTAGTTAGTTTTGAATGCCGCTTGACCTGTTTCTGTTTTATTTTGTTTACCGCTAATGCGTTGGTATCCCTTGAAACTGCAAATTCCATTACTTCCAGAAAACGGCATCAGAAAATGGATGCCTTACTTGCCTTTCCTCATTTATTTGCTGTCTGTTGTTATTTTGTTTCAAACAAATATAGTACCACTGTACATTGTGTGGCAAACCTTAGAGGTTATTTTGATGCCAGTGCAAGAAAGGAAAAACCTTTTACTAAAGCGATTCTGCTTCAATTGAGTTGCTACTGAAATAATTTTGGCCCTTGATCCCTAAGGGGAATTGTGGGTAAACAATGTCCTTTGCTTTTGATGTCAGGATGAACACTAAGAGAAAAAGTTAACCAAGATACGAGGACAACACAAGTTCTACCCTATTATTATTATATCTGATAAACGTTAAGATTATTTTAATGCATTGACAAACCTCACCATTCAATGGTTTTAGAAATATTACCGTTCCATTATGACTATTGCATTTTGATTTTTACTTCCTCTGTTTTCACTCTTGTTCCTGAATGTCTCAATTGACAAAAAATAATAATAAAATAGAATAGAATATTTTTTTTATTGGCCAAGTGTGATTGGATACAGCAGGAATTTGTCTTGGTGCATATGCTCTCAGTGTACATTTTAAAAAAAGATAGGTTCATCAAGAATCATAAGGTACAACACTTAATGATAGTCATAGGGTACAAATAAGCAATCAGGAAACAATATCAATATAAATCATAAGGATGCAAACAACAAAGTTACAGTCATATAGTCATAGTGCAGACTTAGTAAATAGTTTGATAGTGTTGAGGGAATTATTTGTTTAGCAGAGTGATGGCGTTTGGGGAAAAACTGTTCTTGTGTCTAGTTTTCTGATGTGCAGTGCTCTATAGCATCGTTTTGAGGGCAGATAAAAGAGAGAGATAACAATGTAAAAGAAAAACTACATTCACAATTAATCAATGGAAGAGGCTAGCTCCTGGAGTTTTAAGTACTCCATCATAGGAGGACTTCAAAAAAAGATTGGATAGTCATTTGTCTGGGATCCAATAAAGTCTCCTGCCTTGGACAAGGGTTTGGACTGGAAGACCTCCAAAGTCCCTTCCAGCCCTATTATTCTATGATTCTCCTGTGTGATAATGTTTATTTTATTTAAACAATTATATGTCTGTCTATCTTGCTGCTTTGACTACATGATCTAGGAAAGGAGGAAAGGAAAATCAGAGAATCAGGTAAGAATTGGAACTTCTTGTCAAACCACAACTTATTATTGGGGGGGGGGGGTGCGTTTGTGTGACAATTATACCCAGACATATGAACAGGCTTGAATAATGTTAAATCATAAGAAATTAACTATGCGGCACATTAAACATAGCATCCTTTGAAGGCCTAGGACTTCAAAATAAAAATCAATAATTTCTATATTGAGCAATGTTTCTTTATATGAACAAATCTGTTTCCATCAGCTGGCATCAAGAGCTAGCATCATAAGAGTGATACCAGGGCTGAGAGATCATCTGGAGAACGTGCCTGTGGAGCATTCCAGATAATAAATGCTTAAACAGTGGCCCAATGAGGAAATTCGGTTGTAATAGTGTCTGATTTCTGCTCTTGATGTCAGTTGTTATCACTGGTAAATGCTAAAGGAACATGCAAAAACCTACTGCTCATTTTATGAAAGAAACCTGCGAAATTGCTGGTTGAGCCCTAAATAACTTATCATCACATTTTTTCACTCATTTAAGAAAGGAAAGAACCTCCTTACAGTGAATCTTCAAGATGCTCACAAAGACACAAGAAAATGAATCTATCTTTTTCATTGGGGTAAACATCCTCATAATGTTGCATAATAACCAGTGGTGAAATTCAATTTTTTTTTTCAGGATTGGATTTGGTTGGGCATTTTACAAGCATGTTAATTCCAGTGGTGAAATTCAATGTTTTTTACTACCGGTTCTGTGGGCGTGGCTTGGTGGGCAAGGTGTGGCTTGGTGGGCGTGGCTTGGTGGGCATGGCAGGGGAAGGATACTGCAAAATCTCCATTCGCTCCCCACTCCTGGGGGAGGGATATCACAAAACCTCCATTCCCACCCCACTCTGGGGCCAGCCAGAGGTGGTATTTGCCAGTACTCTGAACTACTTAAAATTTCCACTCTCGGTTCTCCAGAATCTATTAGAACCTGCTGGATTTCATCCCTGATAATATCTAGCCAGCACTTGATTTCTGTTTGATCACCAGATCCAGAATCAATTTTCTGAAACCAAATGTGTAGACCGACCATAAACATATATGGCTTTCTTTTCACTAGAGGTGAATCATTTTACCAGACCATCTTTATACAATGGTGGCCCCATTCCAGTCTCTACATATTGAGAGAAAAGGCTGCAAATGTTTACAGATGCACATCTATATGTACATCTATAGTTTACTATAGTTGGTAATCCCATGTGGTCAAATATTGTAAGATGCAAATAATTTTAAATGTATAGTTTTATTTTCTCCAGCATTCAGCTTTTTGTGCAGATGCTGAAAACAAAAACAGCAGGCAACATTTGTCTCTGGGCTAATCTTTCATTAATGGTAACTTCAGCACAAGATATTTTTTGTGTCATTGTTATCTTCCTATGGCGTGGTGTTCCAGGTGGATTAAATGTTTCTTTCCTCTGATGTTCAGTCATATTCTATATTTTTTCCCCATTTAAAAAAAATAGGCAAAATTATTCTTATGCATTCCTAATGCACAGTTGAGGTTCCACAGAACATTTGTCTGATATTGACTTCTAATAAGTATTCTAGGTTCTTTAGATTCTATTTGCTTTGGACAGGCATAAAGATATATTCCTGTCTAGTCACAAGGTACAATTTGATGTGCAAAATGCAAATAAAATTCCATCTTACTACCGTATTTTTTGGAGTATAAGACGCACCTTAGTTTTTGGGGAGGAAAATAAGAAAAGCTGATTGGTGGGTAGATAGACCTCCCGGAAAATCAGCTGTTTCCAGAGGAGAATTTTAGCAACAGGTTAGTTGATTGTGAGCTCCGTGCCTTGATTTTTTTTCTGCCTCTGAAACTTCTGAAACAGAGCTTCAGGGAAAAAAAGGCTTTTTTTCTGAAGCTTCTTTCAGAGGCTTTTTTTCTGAAGCTTCTTTCAGAGGCTTTTATTCTGAAGGACTATCTGTACTCCGTTCAATCTCCTTTCTTTGGTATTGGTTATGTAGATTAACCTCTTCCGATCTGTTGCTTATTGTGTCGTTCTCCAGATTTGTTAGCATAGTTTGGTTAGAACCTTTACTGATTCTTCTTTTGTTGCTTGCCATATTATTTTATATAAAAGCCTTTCAGAGGCTATTTTTCTGAAGCTTCATTTCTGAGGCTTTTTTTCTGAAGCTTCTTTCAGGGGCTTCTTTCAGCCTCTGAAATCTCCGTTTGTGAAGCTGGGTGGGGCTACATTCAGAGTATAAGATGCAACCAGATTTTCCTCCTCTTTTTGCTGGGGGAAAGGTGTGTCTTATACTCCAAAAAATACGGTATATTCTGCTCATATGCAAGCCAAGAGATGTTGTTATCTGGAAGAGAGATGATCAGACCAATAGTTTCTGTTTTGCATTTTCAAAGACAAGGATTATAGTATAATCCTTAGTAAAGAAACCATTTGGTTCCAGAAGAGATAGCAAAATCTGAAACTAGATGATTGTCAGGAACCAAAAGACAGAAGATGGCCACTGATGGGTTACATTTAATTATTGATATGTTCCCCCCTCTACAAGATAAATAGAAAGAAGCTGTTTCCATGAACTTGTAGATAGATATATGTGAATGTCTATACCAGGAATAAACAAGGGGTGAAATCCAGCACGTTCTAACAGGTTCCAGAGAACCAGTAGCGGAACTTTTAAGTAATTCGGAGAACCGGCAAATACCACTTCTGGCTGGCCCCACAGTGGGATGGGAATGGAGATTTTGCAATATCCTTCCCCCAGGAGTGGGGTGGGAATGGAGATTTTGCAGTATCTTTCCCCTGGAGTGGGGTGGGAATGGATATTTTGCAGTATCTTTCCCCTGGAGTGGGGTGGGAATGGAGATTTTGCAGTATCCTTCCCTTGTCACGCCCACCAAGCCACGCCATGCCCACCAAGCCACACCCACAGAACTGGTAGTAAAAAAAAATTGAATTTCACCACTGGAATAAATGTGCTTGTAAAATGCCCAACCAACAGCCCATTAATCCAATCCTGAAGCATTTCCACCATAAAAGATTAATTAGATGTAATGTTAGCCAGTGGTGAAATGTAAAATTAGTTACTACCGGTTCTGTGGGTGTGGCTTGGTGGTGGTGTGGGGGTAATGTGACTGGGTGGGCATGGCGAACTTTTTTTTTTTTAACGTTTAAAAGCATTTTTTTCTATAACCTCTTCGGCCGAAGAGGTTGTAAAAAAAATGCTTTTAAAAGGCTCTGATGATCCCAGCTGAGTTGCCTGATTGTCAGAGGCTTTTTTTTCTTTTAAAAGCATTTTTTTCTACAACATCTTCGGCTGAAGAGGTTGCAGAAAAAAATGCCTTTAAAAGACTCTGACAATCAGGCAACTCAGCTGGGATCATCAGAGGCTTTTAAAAGCATTTTTTTCTGCAACCTCTTCAGCCAAAGAGGTTGTAGAGGGAAAAAAATGCTTTTAAAAGACTCTGACGATCCAAGCTGAGCCGCGCTATCATCAGAGGCATTTTTAACTTTTAAAAACTTTTTTCGGCTGAAGAGGTTGTAGAAAAAATGCTTTTAAAAGTTTTTTTTAAAAGCCTCTAATGATCGCGCGGCTCAGCTGGGCATGGGGGGGGGGGGGCACAGGGATTTTTGCTACCGGTTCTCCAATCCACCCGCTGCCATGACTACCGAATCGGGGGATCCGGTCCAAACCAGGAGCATTTCACCCCGATGTTATCCACAACCATTAATACTCTCTCTGGTGGTGAATATAAATCTATTTTCCTTCCACAGGATGGCTTTTGCTCGTTTAAGCCAGTTGTGTTTGATACGTAACTAACAGCCTTCCTGAGATTTCCCTGTATTCTCCAAAATTAGACTACAGCAGCAGCTGATTAACAAAAGGGATCCCAGTGGGAAGATCTGAGTGTCCAGCTTGAAACTAAAAGACTCTGTTATAGTTAGCAAAAGCTCAATATTGCTTAATAAGAGCAAACTCAAACTTACCATGTTGCTTTTCAGCATTGATTTCAGCAGATGAGGGGTACTTGCAAACCGTATCTTTAACCTGTCCTCCAGTCCAGATATTTCCAAATAAGCTAGAATTTTCAAGAGATTTGTTGTATTTCAGTCACTGTTGAAGAAGCAGTTTGGCCATTCTTTAACAACAACAATGACAACAACAACAACTTTATTGTCATTGTACATATATATACAGTATACCCATACAACAAAATTCACTTAACACCCAAAGACCAGGTCCAACACACATAAAAATCCCTAAATACACTCCCACCCACCACAATTCCCCACCCCTAAACCACCCAAACATCCACACAACAGACTAAGTAATGCTGTCCAACAGCTCACTGAAATGGCCCTTTAGTTCATTGTTGAGTGCAATTATAGCTCTGGGATAAAAAAACTATTCAGAAAACGTGTGGTCCGAGTTTTAATTGTTCTGTATCTTCTGCCAGAAGGCAACAATCCAAAAAGATTGTGAGCAGGATGCAAGAGTCTCTGAGAATGTTATGCAACTTCCTCAAACAGCGAGATTCGAAGATGTCGACAGACTCCTGTGCTTACAAGGACATGGGGCTATTCCAAACTGATCCATGGAATCATATAAGGTTAGATGGAAACTTTGTCTTATCATCAGTTGTTCTCAAGTCATCCTGCTGATGCTTCCTGAGTAATGTCTTCTTTTCTGAAATGCAATCATCTTCGATTCATTACACGAAGTAGGGCAATGAACATTTGCCTTGTTTCCTTTTCCTTGAAATCTTGTTCCTGTCATGAAGAAGCAATTTAGGAAGTACATAGAATTCTTTATTGGCCAAGTGTGATTGGACACACAAGGAATTTGTCTTAGATGTGGATGTTCTCAGCGTACATAAGGAGAATAAAATACATTCATCAAGAATAAAATGATACAACACTTAGTGATAGTCAAGGTTACTAATAAGCTATCAAATAGTACTAGGAAACAAGTAAAAACAATATAAATTGAAAGATACAAGCAGCATGGTTATAGTCATAAGTGGGAAGAGATAAATTCTGTTCTGTCCCCATCTCACACACGCACACCAGCAGTCGACCAAGTGTTAAAATAAACCAGCAGACAAGAATTTCCTTTGATAACAGAATTGGCAGCAACCCAGTGGCTGCTTGCCAACAGTCTTTACTTACAAAGGGAGGTTTATCTCCTCCGACCGAAACATCAAAGTAAGTCCACAAAAGCCAAAGAATAATCAAGTCCAGTCCAAGAATCAGTCCAAGCAGAGCATATAACAGAGTTCCAGAAATGCAGAATGACTTGCTAGCTTTCCGTTTTTGTCCGTCACAAAACCCGAATGGCCACCACACCACCTTTTATCCCCTGTGGGGTGTGGTCCAGTGACTCAGCTTAATCTCTGGCACGCCTCCTTTCTCTGCTGCGCCCACTTGTCTTTCCGACGCTGTCGAGGATCCAGCCAAGACTTATCTCCGTTCGCTGTCTAACTGCGGCTGTTCGGAAGTGCCTGGCTCCTGGCCTATCTCTTCTCCTTCGGAAGACACCTGAGGCATTGTCAGAGAGGAGGGTCCTGGAGAGGGAGGCCTTGCCAACTCCTCTCCTTCACTTTCGGAGTCTTCTCCCTCTGATAAGATGGACTCGGGGGTCAGAGTCACAACAGATTCTAGTAAGGAAGAGAAGAATAATAGTAATACAGTCTTAGTAGATTATTTGACAGTGTTGTGGGAATTAGGTGTTTAGCAGAGTGATGGCATTTGGGAGAAAACTGTCCTGTGTCTAGTTGTTTTGGTGTGCAGTGCCCTATAGCATCTTTTTGAGGGTAGAAGTTGAAACAATTTATGCCCACAATGTGAGGGGTCTGTAGATATTTTCACAGTCCTCTTTTTCACTCGTGCAGTATACAGATCCTCAGTGGAAGGCAGGTTGGTAGCAATGGTGGGTTGCCCCCAGTTCGGACCGGTTCGCAAGAACCAGTAGTAAAACTGGCGGGAGGCTCCGCCCACCGCCACGGATGTCATAATAGGTGATCTGCGCATGTGCAGATCCAGTTGCGAACTGGTAGTAAAGGTAAGTAGAACCCACCTCTGGTTGGTAACAATCGTTTTTTCTGCAGTTCTACTTTCCATTTTCTTCCACTCACATTCCACTTTCTTCACTTATATTCCACTTTCTTCACAGATTCAAAAGGATTAATTTAAATATGAAGATGTGCACAAGTGTTTATGCAACATTACTCAATAGCATCACAATATGCCCCAGACTTTACAGTGGATGTCTGAGATTTTTCCCCTCTTCCAAATATTGCTCTATCCCGGTAATTCCACCCAGGATGGTTAGTAAGAAGTGCTAAGTATTTCAGTGGAGCAGGCAATGCTGACACTCAGATTTATTTGAATTAGAACAAATGGCTTCTCAGTGATAATGCAATATCCGTGAAATACCTGTCTGAAATTGCTACTTTAAGAAGAAAACATAGTGTTACTTATCTCTAGCAATGCCAGCCTAATCACAGGAACAGCCAGCTCTAGTTACAGCAACGAGTTCCATCATTGACAGCAGTACTTCAAAAAAAAAAGCCCATAGTGTTGTTAATGGCTATTGGACGCAGGCTTATTGATGATAATCTTGTTTCTTCTTTCTACCTAGTTGCTTTAGGGCTGTAAGCAGCCATTGTAGATTTTCATACCATCCTGGAATGAAGCTGCATCAGAGAAATGCCAAATGTTGGGAGATCTTGAGCTTTCTGTCACTTTCTGGTCCTTGGTAAGGAACCCAAAAGTAGCAATAGCAATCGCACTTAGACTTATATACTGCTTCACATCGGCTGCCCTCTGCATTCATTGTACTCTGCATTCATTGTACACTTTTTCCTATTACCACAGGGCAGCTTAGATTATAGGTTAGTTTAGCTAAACTTCTGGACTGGATTTACTCTTTCTGGAAAGGTTGCATCATTTTAATTTTGTTCTCAGGCACTGGTGTTCATAACAAACTGCTGATGAGGTCAAAATGACAAGTGCATAGAATAAAGGATCTGAATCAGAATTTGTGCCATGAGATGGATAGTTTGCAGGTATATACAGTAAATCATCTCCTCCGCATGGACCATGCGATGGCTGTATGTATGTGAATGGTCTTCTTTGCATGGATCATGACATGGATGCAAATATGTAAATAATCTCCTTTGCATTTTAATACATCTCTCCTCATTTCTGTTCCCTCAGGTCATCTGTATATATGCACATATATATATACCCGGGTCCTAAGCCCATGGCTTAGGACCCGGGTACTTACAGGACCGCCTACTACCTCCAATAGCCTCCCACCGACCGGTACGCTCCCATAGAGAAGGACTCCTCCGGGTGCCGTCGGCCAAACAATGTCGACTGGCGGCCCCCAGGGGGAGAGCCTTCTCTGTGGGAGCACCCACTATCTGGAACGATCTCCCCCCAGAGATTCGGCGGATCCCGGACCTTCGTGCTTTCCGCCGTGAGTTAAAAACTTTTTTATTTCATCAAGCGGGCCTGACATAGTATCTCCCCTTTTTATAAGAAAATTTTAAATTGTATAATCCAAATTTTTAGATCTGGGATTTATATATATTTTTTTAAAAAAATGGGTTTGAATGGTTGGGCAATTGTTTAATTTGGTTTTAATTCGGTTTTAAATTTTGTATTTATGTTTTTTATCTCTGCCTGTTCACCGCCCTGAGTCCCCTCGGGGAGAAGGGCGGTATATAAATCAAATAAACCATAAACCATAAACCATAAACCATAAAAGGGGTGGAGCTTGCACTGCAATATAGCAATAGCACTTAAACTTAAAATAGCACTTATATATGACTTCATAGTGCTTTACAGCCCTCTCTAAGTGGTTTACAGAGTCAGCATATTGTCCCCAACAATCTGGGTCCTCATTTTACCCACCTCGGAAGGATGGAAGACTGAGTCAACCTTGAGGCTGGTGAGATTCAATCTGCCAAACTGCAGTCAGCAGAAGTAATCCTGCAGTACTGCATTCTAACCACTGCACCACTAAAAGTAAGTTTATCTAAAACCTGATGACCTTTTTCCAAAGGTATTCAAGGATATTTCTCAGAGGCAGACATTTTAGATACCCTCATTCTGACATGTTTAGTATTAATTGTTAGCAAACAAGATTATACACACTGTTTCGGATAAAAGCAGTAACTCCTCATCCTCATCTCAAAGTGGCAACCTTGCTCATTATATGCATTTTGCTTGGTACCATTTCTGCTCATCTGAGTTAATTAATAAACGTAATATTGTTGGTGCTTTCAGTTGCTATGGAAATCCCATTCAGGTCTCTAGGGTGACTTGAACAAATCTGATTTAAGTTTGACCTGACTTTGTCACCTTTTACTGTCTGCAATGAAATAACTTATGACTCCTGGGAGGAATGTTTGAATTTCTTCACTACCAGCAAAATTCTATAAATCTGCATAGTAATTATCCCTACAGAGAGTGTAACCAAATATAGTTGCTGGAACTTATTAATTATATCCCCCAAAGGAATATTAGTAAGCTTCCCTGAATTACATAAAAACACTGCGGCAGAGAATGAAACATGATTTGTTTAAATCTCGGGCAAATGTGTAAATTGAAATACAAGCCATCGGTAGGTTAAATCTGACAAAGTACAACCTTTTAATTCATCAGTCAACTCAACCTGACAAATTAAGCTGAACATTTGCATTTGTGTTCCACCCTCATCCGAGTCTACATTTGTAGTTTTCTTCCAATGAATTAGCAGACCTCAGCTTAACTGTTTTATGTCCAATGCGATGATGTATATGTTTTTCCACCTGATTTTAACTGTGTTAGTAAATTGCTATTACCGTATATACTCAAGTATAAGCCGACCCGAATATAAGCCGACCCCCCCAATTTTACCCCCCAAAACTGGGAAAACTCATTGACTCGAGTATACGCCGGGGGGTGGGAAATGCAGCGGTTACTGGTAAATTTCAAAATAAAAAAAAGACTGGTCAAAAATGTGAGGACCTGTCAGAAATCACATTTTTCAGCCCTCTGGGTAGTCCTTTTGTGCACATGGACTACTCAGAGGACTGAAAAAGTAATTTTTGACTGGTCCTCGCACTTGTGACCAGTCCTCGAACTTACGACTGTCCTCACATTTTACGTTTTTGCCCTATCTTGTCACCATGGTGAAGAGAAGCAGTTGTGAAATGAGTGACATGGTTTTAAGAATGCTACACGGGCATAAATGTGAGGATGGTCATAAGTGTGAGGACCAGTCAGAAGTGTGAGGACCTGTCAGAAATGACTTTTTTCAGCCCTCTGAGTAGTCCCTATACACATATATCACATGACCAGCTAGCCACGCCCACCCAGTCACTGGCTTGATCTAATTTCAGGCAAGTTGAAGCCTCTGTTAAAAGATACCAGGGCTGGGCAAATGTGGCCGTTTTACAACCTGTGGACTTCAACTCCCAGAATTCCTGAGACAGCCAAGCTGGGAGAACCCACTAGCTAGCAGCCAATTACAAGAAGGCTAGCTAGCAGCCAATTACAATCAGCTCTCAACTCAAGCTCAGTGCACATGGGATCTCCCTAAACCTAAGGATTTCTTTGTTTCTTTCTCCCTTTAAGTCCCCCCCCAGCCCATTTTTGCTTCCAGGGGGCTGCAGAGAGTCTTGCTAGGCACCCCCCTCATGCCCCTAGCAAGCCTTGGGAGCCAGTTGCAGGGAAAAAGTCATTTTTTTTTGTGACCCGAATATAAGCCGAGGGGGCATTTTTCAGGCTGAAAAACGGGCTGAAAAACTCGGCTTATATTCGAGTATATATGGTAGTCTTTTTTTTAATTTATGTCCCTGTGCAAAAATTAAGCAGGAGCTAGCGTCTTAGGCCAGAGAAAGACATTGTGTAAATGTACAATCACTGTTCTGCTTCAACGCCATTAGGTAGTGCATCCAGATTTTGTTTATTCATGGGGAGGAAAAACTGCTGATGATATAAAAGCCATTAGCACCATCTCAGGAAATATGAGGATTAAAGTACTATTGTTCAGGGCTATCTGATATATGGCATTGTTCAGAACAAAGAGTCCACTAGAAATGGGTCACCAATAACATAACCAGAAACATAATATATAAAATCAAAAATAGCATTACAGTAAAAATACAAGAGCAACAAAACTACAAAAAATATAAGAAAAATATCATAATTCAATGAAAAGGGCATTTGAATGGCAAACATTTAAGACTCGTTTAATTATAGTCCTTTATATTAATTACACGCAGGGAAAGGTCTGCTTCATATAACTTAATAGATTTTTTTTAATCAGGTTTCAAAGCATTGCTTCTCAACCAACCTTAAAACTCACAACAAATGCTATTGATGTTTTTTGCACATGCTGTTTTGCTACTAAATGTTTTAGAGACAAAATCTAATGATCAAATCCAGTGGTGGGAATCAAGTAGTTTAAAAACCGGTTCTCTGCCCTAATGATTTCTTCCAACAACCAGTTTGCCAAACTGCTCAGAAAGTTAACAACCGGTTCTCCCGAAGTGGTGCAAACTGGCTGAATCCCACCACTGATCAAATCACCTCAAATATAAGAACTGACCTTGGGGGAAAGGTCATAAAACTTTACTTGGTCCTTAATCCAATCCAAGGGACTATTTCAGCAGTGAACTTTCTTTGTTTTATGCCTCAGAGCCAGGGGTGAAATCCAGCAGGTTCTGACAGGTTCTGGAGAACCGGTAGCGGAAATTTTGAGCAGTTCAGAGAATCGGCAAACGCCACCTCTGGCTGGCCCCAGAGGGGGGGGGTGGAATGGAGATTTTGCAGTATCCTTCCCCTGGAGAGGAGTGGGAATCAGTGGTGGGTTGCCCCCAGTTCAGACCCATTTGCAAGAACCGGTAATAAAACCATCGGGAGGCTCCGCCCACTGACCCAGACGTAATCATAAGTGATTTGCACATGCGCAGAAGCGAACCGGTAGTAAAGGTAAGTAGAACCCACCCCTGCATGGGAATGGAGATTTTGCAGTATCCTTCCCCTGCCACATCCACCAAGCCATGCTTACCAAGACACACCACGCCCACCAAGCCACGCCCACAGAACTGGTAGTAAAAAAATTTGGATTTCACCACTGCTCAGAGCTAACAACTTTATAAACTTATGTCTATTAGGATTCACCAACCATGGAGGAAGGAGCCATTTAGCTGGTGGATCAATTGACAGCATTTCCCTATTTGAGTGACTATATGAGAAATACACACATCCGGAGTGGATTATTTCCCCCATCCCACTCCAGCTGCAAGGAGGAACAAGTCATTGGGGAAATGTTTGCCAAGTTAGAATAAGGACAGAAGGAATTTTCTTTTGATTTAATAGTGTCATAAAGGAGCCAGATCTCACTATGCAGAAGCTGAATCAAAGCAAAGGCAGGGTTTTTTATGATCTAACTCTCATTTGGTTTTGAGCCGTTGTGAAGAAGCCAAATGAGATTCCTTAGTATCACATCGCAAATCTCAAGAGTCGTTAACTTTTTCTTCCATTTTCTTCGACTATGAATATGTTAATGTATGAACATAAACTAATTTTTCTTTATCCTGCTTAAATTGAATTCAGTATAAAGGCCTGTCACAGCTGTGAAATCAGCTGATACTAAGAAGCAGAAAAAGATATATATATATATATATGAAATACTGTTGGAGGCAATTATTTTAAAATATATGTATTTGACCATATGCAATATGCAAAACATTCGTAGCATTTTCTGTCAATTGCCAAAGCGTTGGCAAAATGATGTCTTGCGTTGCAATTTGGTAGGGCAGAACTCTAAATAATAAACAGTCACTACCTGATTGCTTTAACATTTTTTAAAGATGTGGTATTAGTCATTATCAACTGCAACTGTACAGAACATGATCTGAAATTAAACTTGTGATTTATCACCTAGGATGATCATCTATATATTATCAGTAGTCTGACAGTAGGCAATTGATTGGAATAATCTCATTTTAAGTATCTATAAAACTGAATAGTATTTAGAAACCAAGAACCAATGGTTTCCGTGAGTGCCAACATTAAGGCTTAGATATTCTAGAGACAGTCTCATCCTGGACTTCAAATTTACTCCAGATTAAGTCCTGCTGGAATAATAAAGCTCATCCTGAAGTGAATCTGTAGCAGGTTTCAGATAAGTACAAACTATCAAGGTTTTCCCACCTTCATCTTAGCACTGTCCTGAATGGACATTCTCAATATTATGTGTTATGGCCAGGGTGGGCTGTTACGGGTTCGCTCGGGTTCAGGAGAACCCATAGCTAACGTCATGTCCGGTTCAGAGAACCTCCAAATCCCACCCTGGCTGGCTCCTCCCTCCCCGCCCCTCCCAGGAGTCTCCACGTGGCCCATATTGGATATGAGGTAAGTGCATGGCCCACGCAGAAGCTCAGGGAGGCGGAAAAATGGACCTCCCGGAAGTTCCAGAAGGCCGGAAACAGGCCCATTTCCAGCCTCTGGAGCCTGGGAGAGGCAGTTTTCACCTCCCAGAGGCACAAGGAAAGCCTCCGGAGCCTGGGGAAGGTGAAAACACACACCCCCTCCCCCACCATGGTGCAGGAGGCTGATTAGGCCATTCCCACCATGGCCATGCCCATCCAGCAACCAGGCAGAGAACCCCTTGCTAAAAATTTTGAAGCCGATCCCTGGTTATGGCTCAAGTTCAGCTGAGAACTTTGTGCAAAGTTGGCCAAAATTAAAAAAATGGAGCCTTCTGCTCATGCAGAAGACTCTCTTGATCCCAAACAAGAACAGCAACCATAAAATCTGACTAAAATTCTCTTCTCGGTTGTCTCCTGGCAACCATTTTCACTACAAGGCACGAAACTTTTCTTCTCCTTCTGCTCTTTTCCCCCATTGATACTGATCACAAAGGAGGAGGGGAGGACTCCATATCCTGCAGCAATGAACTTTATAGAACAATAGATGATCTTTCCGTTGGTAAATCTACTGATCAGGGCCAACAGAATACAATGGTGCCATTGTTCTTACATTCATCTTCCAAAACCTGTAGCTCGTATTTCTTCTTTCTTTCATAAACTAAGTCAATGTAAAGTTGCCCATATTACCAAGTAATTATTGGCAAATATAATGAAGTCCCTCCTTCTTCATCTCCTTGTCTGTTTGTTTCTTTCTTGGTTAAAGAAAGGCTTGGCTTTACCGACCCCTTGAACTTTCGCAGAAGAATGGATGATCTTTCCTCTGATTGTTTGAGGTGTTTAAATAGCAGTATGACTGATTAGAGAACTGGACTCCAAGTGTCATTATATCTGACTTCTCTTATAATTAGGATTGGGATGTCATTTGGAACTATTAAAGACTGGGTATATTAAAGAGCTCACATTAGACTCTGTAAAACAAGAGACTGGATAGAAAGGTTGTTTTTGTCTTTCTGAATAATGCTTGGGCTCATTGCTGGAGTCGTAGGGTCAGTTTTACATTGTTATTTCAGAGTGCAACGCATTGAGGAATCTCAGGAGGAGGAAGCTAGGAAATATATTAATATGACCAAAAGGGTTTTTTTTTTGTTCAGCGTAGAAATAATACAGTAATCTTGTTTTTCAGATTTCTAACTGCTATTACTCTTCCATTGTGATGCAAAATGAAGAGAGAAAAGATTTTTACCTACTGGACTATCCGGAGTCTTGAAGGAGCCCAGTGAGGTTCACCATTTTGCCTCCATCAACAACTAAAGGGGAAAAAAAAGAAACACCCTCCACTCTAAGATTGTATTAATCATTACAATGAATGTGAACTCCGTCTGAATGAGGTCATGTATTATAATATCCTTCCCATAGCTGAATCTAGATGAAACCAATCGCACCAGATGTTTATAGAGAGATTTTCAATGGATGAAAATAACAAGTTTGAATGACCCCATTTCTTGAGTGGGGAGAGAGCTGCTTTTATCGTACTTTGTACCTTTGGTGATTATCTTTTAAAAAGTTTTTTAAAATCCACATCCATCCATTTAGGAAAAATGTCATAATTTGATACTGTGTTTCCCCGAATATAAGACCCTGTCTTATATTTTTTTGAACCTTGAAATAAGTGCTTGGCCTTATTGCCATGCGCTCAAAAGCCCAATTGGGCTTATTATCAGAGGATGTCTTATTTTGAGGGAAACAAGGCAGTAAAATTCTACCTGCAAGCAGGAGGTCCCAATTCAATTTCCAGCATTTTTGAAGAACTCCTCTGTGAAGGCCTAATGGGCCACTATCAGTTTAGTATCATGGAGAAATGGATTAATGGTCTAATTCAGATAATGTTCAGTGTCCCTAAGCCATGTTTTAAGGGTTTGGGGTCTCTTATGTTATCCCTAGTGCCGCATAACTGGGTGACCTCCCATTACTTGTCCCAGCTTCTGCCAACCTAGCAGTTCGAAAGCACATAAAAAATGCAAGTAGAAAAATAGGGACCACATTTGGTGGGAAGGTAACAACGTTCTGTGTGTCTTTGTAGTTTAGTCATGCCGGCCACATGACCACAGAGAGGTCTTCGGACAGCGCTGGCTCTTCGGCTTTGAAACGGGGATGAGCACTGCCCCCCTAGAGTCAGGAACGACTAGCATATATGTGCAAGGGGAACCTTTACCTTACCTATATCATTACTAATTTCTAGAGATATATGAAGAAATGTAGAGATTGAGAAAACTGCTACTTAATTTGGGTGTGTAGACGGCCCACATTCAATCATATCTAGTGTTTGCAGGAACCATCCAACACAGAATAAGGCCACCATTTTTTAATATTTACAGCTGTTCAATAGCATAAATTACAGTAGTTCCAGATGTACGAACTAGCAGCATTACATAATTAGTTTGATGAAATATCACAACTATCAAAGAACTCTCTTTTTTCCGCTAATAAGTACATGATACTGACGATGCTAATTTCTCTCTTTCATAATTAGAAGTAGCTCATTGTAATAATCCATTTTATTAATTTCATTTTTTAATCATTCTAACAATGGGATGTTTTTTACACAGTTCCATGTCTAGTGGAATAAATAATGCAAACGCAGATGAGAAATTAACTAAAGAAAGAAGTGAAGCAGGAAAAGTGTATCAGTGCCAGCATGATGCCCCATGAAAGGGTTTGAGGTCAGATTTCTGACAGCAGGAATGTTCAATGAATAGTATTCCTAACTCTGTGGGGACACTCTTCAGTTTTCTTGGGCTACGCTTAATGGAGGAGTCGAGCTGTGTGATTTAGTGGAAACGAAAATTGAGGAATCGTAAACACTAAGGCTCTCTTCAAAGTTTTATAACTGGCCTCCACATCCCTGCCATGTGTATGAATTGGCTTTCTGATAGAAGTTCTAAGAAATTCTAACAAGCTTTGTAGATTAATTACAGTAGTGGCCAAAATTGTGGAAACTTTTTGGGAAAAGTGTATTTTCTAAAACTAGCTAATAACACCATTTTTTTTATTTTTTTTAGTAGTACCATAAAATTATATTTCAATAGAAAGATAATTTAATCAAGAATGTAATGCAATAACTTTTATGAAGGATTTGCTATTAGAATAGCAGTTACAGTATAAAGAAGAAAAGTGAAACGTATAAAAAACAAGATGTACAAAAATGATCACCATAGAAAAAAATGAGATATACAAAAATTATCACATCAGTTAACACTTAGTTGGGTAACCTTTAGCATGAATTATGGCCTTACAATGTCTTCCCATGGAGTGAACCAAGTCTTTTAGTTCTGCAGCTGTTATAATGTGAAACCAAGATTGAATTATTGCTTCTATTAACTGGGTTTTATTGCTTCTGACTAACAAGTTTCTTTAGTCAGCTCCATAGACTTTCAATTGGTTTAAGGTCTGGGCTATTCTCAGGCCATTCCAGGAGTGGAATAGGATTATCTTGAAACTCCCCCCAAAAAAGTGGTCAGACCTCAAAAATATACTTTTCCCAAAAGGTTTCCACAATTTTGGTCATTACTGTAGTGTAGAATTCAATATTTTGTTTAAGAATGGCTCCCTATTACGAAGAAAGGGTTAAAAAGTAGATTTAAAATTATTAATCTTTGATAGTGAATTATAAAATAAAATATAACCTCAAGTCAAGCTCATTTTTTTTGTTCACACATGATCCAGCCTTGGCCACAAGTGAAAGGGTTATTCCACAGCCTATTGTATTACTTCCCAGGTATTGTTGCTGCTGCTGTTATTTACCTCTACGGCACAGTTATTACCCTTTTATTTTCCCTTTCAATTACTCAATTCCCTTTCGATTACTTTCAATATGGACTATCTATGGGGAATCTTTGGGAAGCAGGTACAGTGGACAGACCTATTGATATTGTCATTTAAATGGAGCCACCATAGGAGAAATAAAGAAAAATAGTTGATTTATAATAACTATTATTTACCTACCCAGAGGGGGTAGTGGGTGAGAAAGGGCACAAGTTGTTTATTTAATATTTATTCCTTCCTTCCTTCCTTCCTTCCTTCCTTCCTTCCTTCCTTCCTTCCTTCCTTCCTTCCTTCCTTCCTTCAAAAAAGCCCATTGTTAACTGAGTTTTGTTGAACTGAAATCCAGGTAAATAAAGATAAAGTCCCTGTTTTTGCTTAATGAACAGCCTAATTTACTGCTATCGTACTTGCATCCTAGGTATACAAGGCACTTTTGTACACGCTCATTGTGAAAACTGTTTTCATAGATTAGTCATTTTTAATTATATTCACAGATCGGCTGCAATATGATGGATCAAACCATTCAACACTCACCTTATTTCTTTCACGCACAGCATAATAATTTATCCTTTTCTATCTTCCACGATAAAAGGGACGCGGTGGCTCAGAGGCTAAGACGCTGAGCTTGTCGATCGAAAGGTCAGCAGTTCAGTGGTTTGAATCCCTAGTGCCGTGTAACAGGGTGAGCTCCCGTAATTGTCCCAGCTTCTGCCAATCTAGCAGTTCGAAAGCACGTAAAAAAGGCAAGTAGAAAAATAGGGACCACCTTTGGTGGGAAGGTAACAGCGTTCCATGCACCTTTGGCACTGAGCCATGTCGGCCACATGACCACAGAGACGTCTTTGGACAGCGCTGGCTCTTCGGCTTTGAAACGGAGATGAACACCACCCCCTAGAGTCGGGAACGACTAGCACATATGTGCGAGGGGAACCTTTACCTTTACCTTTACCTTCCACGATAGAATAGTCAATGTTGCTTCTGCTCATAGATATTCTCCTTTTCCTCCTCCGCCACCAACAGAATCTTCTTAACTCTATAAATTAGGAAAGTTAAATATTTCCTATTTTCAACAGTTCAGGCACTTGTTACATGTTTACTGCTAAAGGCCCAAGAGTTAGATTAATTAACTACATGGAACTAACAATTAAAATGTCAGCCTTAATCAATAATTTCTACTCTAGCTACCTATTTCAGCAATGGGATATCATTTAGGAGTTCCAGCTAGACAGCAGCATCTAGCTGACTTTGGTTGATCCGTAAAGCTAAGCAGGATTGCCACTGGGTAGTAATTAGATGCAAGATTAGTAGGAATTTCCAGGGCTTTAGCCTAGATTGGAAAATTGAAGACAAAATCCTAGAACAGGGATCCCCAACCTCTGGACCATGGCCCACTAGTGGTCCTTGAGCTGTTTGCAACTGGGCTGCAGAAACAGCGGGCAAGTGTGCACGCACACACTTCCTCACTTGCACAAACAATGGGCGAGTGCAGGCACAACCTGCTCCATTTGCAGGAGCGGCAGGCATGTATGCACATATGTGCATTCCAGCCACTCACACAGAACCATCCCCTCTTCCCCCACCAGCTGTAAAGCCGGAAAAGTTGGGGAAACTCTTTCTTTAGATTAACAGAGTTAGAAGGGACCTTGTAGGTCATCTAGTCCAACCCCCCCCCCACCCAAACAGGAGATCCTATACCAGTGATGGCTAACCTTTTTGCCATCGCGTGCCAAAAGTGGGGGGGAGCACGGTGGGGTCACACGCACGTGTGCCCACATCCATAATTCTATGCACCCTGCCTCCCTGTGCTCCCACCACTTTTGGTAAGCGATGGCACGGTGGGCCCAGTAGGACTGTTTTTTGCTCTCCTCAGGCTCCAGAGCCTTTCTAGGAGCCTGGGGAGGGCAAAAACAGCCTTCCCCACCCCCACCCCCACCGAAGCCTTCCGGAGGCTGGAAACAGTGTGTTTCCTGACTTCTGGTGGGCCCAGAAGGCCCAAAAATCAGCTGGCTGACGCACGCATGCATGCCGGAGCTGAGCTCGCGTGCCCACTGATATGGCTCCATGTGCCACCTGTGGCACCCGTGCCATAGGTTCGTCATCACGGCCTTATACCATTTCTGACAAATGGCAGTCCAGTCTTTTCTTGAAAGCCTCCAGTGATGAAGCTCCCACAACTTCCGAAGGCAACTTCTGCTCCATTGTTTGATTGTTCTCACTGTCAGAAAATTTATCCTTATTTGTAGGTTGAATCTCTCTTTGATCAGTTTCTATCCATTATTCCTTGCCTTCAGGTGCCTTGGAAAATAGCTCGATCCCTTCCTCTCTATGGCAGCCCCTCAAATATTGGAACACTGCTGTCATATCTCCGCTGGTCCTTCTCTTCACTGGGCTAGCCATAGCTGTTCTGCCTATGTTTTAGTCTCCAGTACATTAATCATTCTGGTTGCTCTTCTCTGTATTCTTTCTAGAGTTTCAACATCTTTTTTTATAATGTGGTGAACAAAACTGGATGCAGTACTCTAGGTGTGGTCTTACTAAGGCTTTATAGAGTGGTATTAGTACCTCACTTGATCTTGATTGTATCCCTCTGTTAATCAAGAAGTCCTAGAAGATGGCAATGGTAAACCACTTCCATGTTGTTGCTAAGAAAACTACATGGATATCTGGGAAGCTGACTTGACTTGAGGGAGCAAATCAGCAGCCCAAAAACCTTCATAAGCATGCTAGTGATTGGAAAGCTATTGAGGTTATTGAAAATGTTATAGTTTGAAGTATACCATCTGTTATAAATTCAAGAAGGACAATAGAGGCTTCCCTTCTAGAATCAAAAGTCTGACAAAATAATCAGAGACAGGATATGTTTAAACAACCACAGAATACTCAAACAAGGATGTCAGCCAACTGCTTTTACATTGAGGTGAAAAGAGGGTGCAGGTCTTCTTCACTAATTCAGTACATATTTGGGTGGCCCACCTGTAGTTCTCATTAGGAATGTGTTACCCAGTAAATCAATGGATTTTTTTTTCTTCCATTACATATCAAGAATTTTATCTTCTTGTTTTTATATTTGTCCATTGGAATTAGGATTGAGCTATGAGCAGGGATGGGCTGCTGGGGGTTCACAGGGGTTTGGGAGAACCTCTAGCTAAGATTCTGTGCAGTTTGGAGAACCCCCAAATCCCACTCCTGGCTGGCCCTGCCCACCCCACCACACCCCTCTAAGGAATCCACACACAACACATTTTGGATGCAAGTAAGTGCAGGGCGCATGTGGAGGTTCAGGGAGGGCAAAAAACGGGCCTACCAGATGTTCAGGAAGGCTAGAAATTGGCCCATTTCTGGCCTCTAGAGGGCCTCCGGAGCCTGGGGAGGCCATTTTTGCCTTCCTGGAGGCTCGATGAAGGCCTCTGGAGCCTGGGGAGGGCAAAGACACCCTCCCCCCACTGTGGTGCAAGAGGCCGGCTAGGCCACACCCACCATGGCCATGCCCAACCAAGAACTGGGCAGAGAACGCCTTGCTAAAATTTTTGAAGCCCATCCTTGGCTATGACTACTCTTAAATTCATACAGTTTTCACACATAATAGGAAAAGGTGAAGAAGGCTTGTTCTCTTCTTTTCTTCCACATGGAAAAAGATGCTTCATTCTTAAGGAAGTAAAGGAACGATCATTCCCCTCCTTCTGTGATGCAAACTCCTTGCTTGGTAAAAGATAAGGGAATGTTTGATGCTCACTTTCTCCTCCGTGCCAAGCTGGGAGCATCCAGTAATGGTGTTATAAATCACCTTCAGGGTCACCAAGTTTTAAAAAAAAGTGTAAAGTATAGAAATAAAGTCTGCGGTGGCTCAGTGGCTAAGATGCTAAGCTTGTCAATCGATAGGTCAGCAGTTCAGTGGTTCGAATCCCTAGTGCCGCGTAACGGGGTGAGCTCCCATTACTTGCCCCAGCTTCTGCCAACCTAGCAATTCGAAAGCACGTAAAAAATGCAAGTAGAAAAATAAGGACCACTTTGGTGGGAAGGTAACAGCGTTCTGTGCACCTTTGCCGTTTAGTCATGCTGGTCACATGACCACGGAGACGTCTTTGGACAGCGCTGGCTCTTCGGCTTTGAAACGGAGATGAGCACCACCCCCTAGAGTCGGGAACAACTAGCACATATATGCAAGGGGAATCTTTACCTTTACCTTTACTTTACCTTTCCCAAAATACTTTGAGCAGCCACCATTTTAAGCATTTTTAGGTGGGGAAAGTGTAATGTTTGGGTGGAAGTAGGATGAATGGACATCAACATCAGGGGTGGGTTTCAGTTACCTTTACCACCGCTTCATGCATGCACGTGCTGTCCGCACATGCACCTGGCCTTCCACACATGCACTTTGCTCTCTCGCACACCTTCTGCACATGGGCACGGCATTGAAAACTTGCCTAAATAGCATCCGAAGTGGCTGAATACCACCTCTGATCAACATGCAACATTCTACTAACTGCCGTCATCCTGCCTGGCACTTTTGGGGGAGGGAGGGGGGAGGAGAGATAGTGGCAGCATGCTAAAGAACAACCAAGAGGGATTCTAAGACTCAGAGATCAAGTTCTTGTTTTATATTCAAATGTAAGACTGTTTGAAGTCCATAGTTAGGCTCTAACTCCATCTGCATAAGGTGAGAAGGAGTTAGGCATGAAGGCAGATAGTAGAACTCTGCTAGTTTCTATTAGAGATTGTTTCCTTTGCTCCCTCTTCTTGGGTTGAGGGGTAAGGGACAACAGAATTATGTCACTGGATTGGAAGCTAATCAGTTGTGAAAAATGATGTACCACTGTGATGGATACTGGCTCCTTAATTGTGATTATTCTGTTTTCTTTTCATCACCGCTAGTTACTCTCCCATCTCCAAGCCTTCAGGGAAAGCTGTACTTACAGTTTAGGCAAATTGGCAATTTTCCTTGAATCTGCCAAATTACTCCTATTTCTCCAGGCTTCAGGCTTTGAAAGGTACAGAAAGAATTCCCTGAGAAAGTAGAGAATAATCCCATTAGTTACAAGGTCATCTCTGTTTTCTCAGATAATTGGAATCCTTCTGAAGCTCATGGGATGTTACAACAAGGCTAAAAATATTCTCCCTTTATGGCCTGAGATATATACATTTGTTCCACAACTTTCCCCTCCCTTTTTTTAATTCAAACATTTGCTATATGCTGTTAGTCTAGCAGGCTACAAGTTCATGGAGGAGGGGTATATGGAACATTTCCTTTTGAATACATATATTTAAGAGAGGATTTTGAACTTACCATCTTAGAAAATGTAAACATGGGCTGCTATGGGAGATATATTCAAGTGACTTGTATCCAGGGGTGACCGGCTTGGGCGAGTAGGTAGCAATGGCGGCAGGCAGTTCAGAGAACCAGTAGCAAAAATCCCTGCCCCCGCCCCCCATGCCCAGCTGAGTCGCACGATCATCAGAGCCTTTTTTTTTCTTTTAAATGGCTCTGGCGATCCAAGCTCTGACGATCCCAGCTGAGTTGCCTGCCGATCAGGCAACTCAGCTGGGATCGGCAGAGCCTTTTGAAAGCATTGTTTACATGGTTTTACATGTAAAACAATGTTTTTAAAAGTAAAAAAAAAAATTGGCCACGCCCACCCAGTCACATTACCACCACCCCCAAGCCATGCCCACAGAACCGGTAGTAACAAATTTTAGATTTCACCCCTGCTCGTATCTAAATTGTTTTTAATATTATTTCAGGACATTTTAACTTTTTCAGGTTGACATCAGACTGTTCTACCCATTAAACAAATGCATGACATTTCTTAGAGAAACTGACCCAAGATATTTTATTCACAGATGTTTTATGTGATTCTGTAATATATCAATAAAGGTAAAGGTTCCCCCTCACACATATGTGCTAGTTGTTCCCGACTCTAAGGGGTGGTGCTCATCTCCGCTTCAAAGCCGAAGAGCCAGCGCTGTCCAAAGACGTCTCCATGGTCATGTGACCAGCATGACTAAACCCCAAAGGCGCACTGAACGCTGTTACCTTCCCACCAAAGGTGGTCCCTATTTTTCTACTTGCATTTTTTATGTGTTTTCGAACTGCTAGGTTGGCAGAAGCTGGGACAAGTAATGGGAGCTCATCCCGTTACACGGCACTAAGGATTTAAACCGCTGAACTGCCGACCTTTCAATTGACAAGCTCAGCGTCTTAGCCACTGAGCCACCATGTCCCTAATATATCAATAGCATTGCTAAATAACACTCTGTATTAGCAATATAATGCATACTGATATTAAGATTTTGATCTTAATTAATGTATGATTTAGAAAGGAATATAGAATCCACTGCTTTCCAGATGTTGTCGGTCTACAAAGACAAGTTCTGAATAAGAAAATAAAGGCTAAATTTACAAGGTAGTTGAGCCTAATTTATAGAAGAAAATATATGAAATTCTTCTTCATCTTCCTCATGTCCTGTCCCTTTCTCCACAGTTTCCATTTATCTACTCACAATGGATTGTACTATTTAAATATGTGCTATTATTTGACTGAAAGTAAGAACACTAGGCCTGCAAATACTCCCCTCATTTTATTAAATTGGACTGCAGAATGAAATATCACTTGCAGTAGCATTGTGTGTAGAGTGTTCCATGTGACAATTGCACATTTTATTTTACTATCAACAGTTTTCATCTGTCAGATGAAATAAGATATCAGATTTCCTTTCCAATATTATAAAGCATTGAGGAGCTACACACAGCACCTGATGTGTATTCTGTATTCTTGCTTTAAGGAGATTCATTTGTGGAGAGTCTCAACCTTCCAGTTTATGGTTGTCCCAAAGTGTTGTGGCCCGTCAGCGGCCTGCACGGATTGTGGCTGATCCCGATGAGGAGAATGGTGTGGTGTCACACCAGCAGCCTGTGGCAGCCGGCGCTTGCATCGGACAGCGAGGAGGCTGAAGAGGATGTGGTGCCAAAGGCAGAGACTCAGCCTGGGCCTTCAGAACCTCCAGAGGCTCCTTCAAGTGAAGAGAGTGAAGTGGAGGAGCCTCTTCTCAATGTTCAAGCACGCAGGGCTGCCAAAAGGCAGGAGTGGCTACTCAGGAGGAGGTCTCCTCGAGAGTAAGACTTGGGGTTAATTAGCCACTCCCTTAGCCTATTAAGTTCGCACACAGATAGCAAACGTTGCTGGAAACAATGTTTGGTCCTACACAGAGCATTTTGAGAGTGAGTTTTTTGTTACAACTTGGTTTCTGGGCTGATTGCCAACCTTTGTCAGACTTTGTTTAATCTCTGTAATTCATAGCAGGCTGACAAGGATATTTGTGGTTAAAGCCTGCATTTTGAAAGGGGTCTGTTTGTATTAAATGGAGTTTTTGGAGCTGTGTGTGTGCTACACTTCTTGGGACCCGTAGCTGGGGCAGAACACAAAGGTGCTTTTCCAAAAGACAACTAGACTTTCTTGGGGTTTTTTTCCTTGAAAACATTAAGCTTCTCATCCAAAAAGCTTCTTCAGTTCTGGATGAGAAGCAAAAAATTTTCAAGGAAAAAGATAAGAAAGTCCAGTTGCCTTTTGTTCTTTGGGAGAACAAGGTTCATGTTGTTATATCCTTATTAAAGATGGAATCATACTTCATAGTGGTGGAGAGAACTCATATGGACCAGTCTTAAGACAAGTTAATGTTTAACAAAGCAGGGCAATGAATAGGCAGGAAAAGAATAAGGAATGGTAGGTTTACAAGGTAGTTGAGCCTAATTTATAGATGAAAATATATGGAATTCTTTTTCATCTTCCTCATGTCCTGTCCCTTTCTCCACAGTTTCCATTTATCTACTCACAATGGATTGTACGATTGTACAAACATGCAGGTACAGTAATATCTGAGCTCAGAGAAAAAAAATGTGAAATTATTTAATTACATTTAGGAAAAACAATTTGTAAAAACAAAGAGCAGCATCTGAGAATTAGCATGATACTCACATAAAACCTACATATTACATCTGGATTATTTCTCCCAGAAGTTTTTTGGAGTAATAAAGTCCAATTGTGTCCAAAGGATGAGAAATATTGTTCTCATTGTGGTCCACAGCTTCTCTTGGTTGAGCTTCTTTGTCTTAGACAAAATTATCTAAGTAACTCTTACAGTCTCAACCTGAGGTGATATTGTTGTTTTCGCTTGTATTCACTATGAATACCTCTCCTCTCTTCCAAAATCATTAAAAAAGAAGGGAAAACATTTCCCCTTTCTGCTATGTTTTAAAGAGCAGCTTAAACCCTCTAATCTAGAGCCAATTTGGTCTAGTGGTTAAGCAGGAAACCATGATTTCTAGTCATGACTTAGACATGAAAGCCAGCTGGGTGACTTTGGTCTCTCTAAATCCAACTCACCTCACAGGATTGAGGCGAAGGAAGATGGGTTGGATAGATTCACCACCTAAAGTTACTTACAAAAATAATAAAGGCGGGATACAAACAAATAAATAAAATAATCAGTCATGGATCTTATAAGGCATATTACCAGATTATAACTCCATAGTTATAAACTGGCTAAAAATTTCTGTCCAAAATAGTATCTAATTTATTAAGACACAAAACACTGTAGATGTTGGCTATAGGGAGAAAGGATCAAGATCTTAGATATTGAGACAATGGATTGAGTTCAAATATATTCAAAGAAACAGGAGATTGCTGACATAAAATGTAAGTTGAACCGTAAAGAAAATAATTTTCTAAGGATTTGGGCAAGGCTGATATTCAAAACACACTAATGCACCCAATCTGATTTATTTAATGCACCTAGAAGTCTAGCTCAATTAGTTTTTTTTTTCTTCCTTTCAGAAACATTCCTGCAGTGGGCTGTAGTTCCTGCTTTCTTCTTCATCTAGATCTACTCTGATGTCATCCCAGAAAGATTAAAAAAAACCCAAAAGCATTAAAAAAAATCTCTTCTTGTCTATTTAACTTCAAGGTGTGGTATTTATCTGATGAGAGCTTGTTGTTGTTGTTAGCTGCGAAGTCATGTCTGACCCATCACAACCCCATGACAACATTCCTCCTGGCCTTCCTGTTCTCTACCATCCTCTGGAGTCCATTTAAGTTCATGCCTACTGCTTCAGTGACTCCATCCAGCCACCTCGTTCTCTGTCATCCCATTCTTCTTTTGCCCTCAATCTTTCCCAGCATTAGGCTCTTCTCCAGTGAGTCCTTCCTTCTCATTAGGTGGCCAAAGTATTTGAGTTTCATCTTCAGGATCTGGCCTTCTAAAGAGCAGTCAGGGTTGATCTCCTCTAGGACTGACCGGTTTGATCACCTTGCAATTCAAGGGACTCACAGGAGTCTTCTCCAGCACCAGAGTTCTGGAGAACTATGATGAGAGCTAGAGAGGGCCAATGTAAGGACCAGGTATGGTGTTAGTCTGATACAAACTTCTACCTTTCTCTATGGAATGCCAAATCTGGTATGCAATAGGAGCCCAGAAGGAGAACTGAGAGACAATGCATGACCATGATGCTCTGTCATGGCCCCATCGAAGCCTGAGTCTGCAGAGGATGAAGCAGAGCTGGGGCCGATGGAGGTCAAGGGGGCAGCTTTGTTGGCTCCAGATGAACGCGAAGAGAAGCAAGACAAGGCAGCCCCAGGTCCCTCAGGCCTGGGACAGCTTGCCAATAGGGAAGAACCGTGGGCAGGAAGAGAGGAGGAGAAGAGAGAACAGGCAGTGGAGATGAGAAGCAATGGAGCTCAGGTGATGAGCAAGGACCTCCCCCTCCTGATCCCTGAGCACGGACAGTGGAGACGAGGCAGGAGCAATGCAGGCCGACCCGACAACTTGGGAGGAGAATGCCCCACCCCTCTTCACAAGGCACACCTGGGGACTGAGACTTAAGCAGATGCTGTGAGGTGAGGCACTTGTTGGGAACAAGCCCTGAATTTGTGGAGTTTTGTGTACCGTTGCCGACATCTGGGGATTGCTGGACTTCTTGCCTTCTTGCTGCCTTGTTCTTTTGCCTCATTGTACTCATTGCCTTCTTGCTGCCTTATTCCTTTGCCTCTCTAGACTTTTTGCCTTGAAGCTGTCGTGCTAACAGCATTTTGCTGGACTCTCAGCCAGAGGCTGCTGGAGGCGTGTGTGAGCGCTTTGCTCCAGGTCTTGCCATAAACGTGAGAGCACTTGGGGGAAAGTTGGAGCAATAAAGGAGAGCTTGAACTATCAGCTGACTGTGTTGCTTCCGTGCCTTGCCCCGGGTCATCATATGCTCGTTCTAAGCTCCAACACTACTACTAAAGCCTGAGCAGAACCCTGCTGTGCATCTAAATTGATGCATATATCTCAAAATGTTACCTTTCGTAACTGATAAATGTTACAGCCTTCTATTTCTGAGACACTACCATTTGAGCCTAAAAAGTAAGCTTTGTTTGAATTTAACGGGACAGTATAAATGGCGCTTTGGGAAAGATGATCTGAGATTGCCCGTGATTCCAGCTATAGCAATTGCTTTGCAGAAGCAATATTTCACATCACCCAAGAAATACAAATGCAAAGTGTGCAAGATACGATAAGGACGTTTCACACTATGAGGGGAAAAAAAAACAAACCCTGTGGTATCTATACAACTGCTAATGAAATCAATCTGGCAGTGTTCCTGTTAGCTGTGCGATGAATTAGCACTAAACCGACACAATATAATTTTCAACATTGGCTGTTAGTTGCAAGAACACATTTATCTCTTAGGTGAGGATAATCTACACCTTCCTTCACTGAATGGCTTTCAGAATTGTGCTCTCAAATTCAGAATTGCTCTGAGTGTATTTTACCAATCCCACTGCTTCCTTATTAGTGGGTGTTCTGACGCAGTTCCCCAAACACAACAAACACTCTGATGTGAACTCAAAAGAATCCTTTATTAGGAATGCTGGCAGCCCAGGTAAAAAGTTTCTCTTGCAGGCTAACAAGTCCATCTGGCCGGAAGATGAAGATGTCTGTCACTTTTATTCATCTCCGCCTCCTGCCTTTTATCCCCAGAGCTAGGGTGGGGCCTCACTAGCAACAATGGCTCTTCCATCCCAAGGACCGGCCCATAGATTTCCACTGCTCTCCTCTTCTCTGCCTTCTGTGCTGCCATGCATCAGGCACTGGACCCAGCTGTTCCTCCTCTTCCTCATCAGCCACCTCCAGACCTGGGGGCTGTTGACTCTCCATCTGAGGGCTGACGGATGGCCCCGGCTCCACCTCTCTCTCTCTCTCTCTCTGCCAGTTCCATTCCCTCTTCCCCCTCGGAGCTCTCAGGTTGCCCTGATGCTGACCCTGACTCCATGCCTCCTCCTCTTCCTCCTCCTCTGATTCAGCTGCTGGAGGGACCTGCGGCCAACAGGCCACAACAGTGGGACCAAATTTTACTATGACTCACTGCCCTTTGATCAATGATATTCCCAGTTATTATCTGCCTTTTCAGGCCATTGATAAAGCTTCTATTCCCCTCCCCCTCCATCCCCCCCTCTCTCTCCATCTCTTTCAGTTGTAACTTATCCGTTCACTGCATTCTACAGTTATGATAAGTAAGCTGCAATGCACTCTCGGTTTGAAGCTTATCAATCTAAGAGCACTGCTAAAGTTAAAATGAAGCAGCCACTACCAATGGATTTTCAAAGCTTGCAATAAATGATAGTCTCTACCGCTATGAATTTAACATTTTGTTGCAGTGGCTTTTTTTTCTTTTTTTTTTTTAAGGAATAAATGTGAAGCTATCCTGCTGGTTGAGTACAGCAACTTCAAATTGATTATTTTTCTTTAATGTGCTGCCTGATATTCATGCTTATTGCAAGCCATATATCTGCAACAGCATGTTTTTCTAAAGCAAGTCAGCAGGTCTGGTGAGCTCAGAAACAATCAGTCTTCGCTTTGAACAGCTTGGCTAAGCCAGTAGGGGATTCAGCATGTGCATTTTTTCCACGCAAACAACTTCCTCTCCCCCACACCTGCGTGCAATAAAAAGATATCAAAATTCATAATTCTTCATGAAGTCTGCAAAAAGAAGAAGAAGCCAACAAAAAAAAAAGAAATTCATCCACTTAAGGAGACACTGGACTTTTAAGGGATTCCAAATTCATTTGGCTTTGATTGTAAGAAAAATGCAGGGCCTTTTTTCGGAGAGGGGGGTCCCTCCTTCCATTCGGTGTTCACAAGTAAGATTGCTCTACATTTCTTTTGTTTACGTAGGAAGCAAAGAAGTAAACTAGAAGCAGATTTTGCCAAGCAGGTTAGCGTCACACAAAGTGACCGAGAACAGAGAACAAAACACAACATGGAATGAATATTAATGTCACAATATACGACTCATATAGGGTATGATATGGAATGCTATGGTATGTTCGTTATTACCGTATTATTGTTTTTTGTTTTTTTAAAAAAATATTTTATTAGTTTTAAAAGTAAAACAATGGACATTGCTCAACGTCTCTTGTTTTTAACATTTGCATCTAAATCAAGTTAATAAGTAATCTATTCCTTGATCTATATACAAATTTACATATCTCCTATTTCATTATATATCAAGTATGCAGTATTTTACTTCCTAAACCAATATCCATGTATTTAATAAATCTATATTACATTCACAAATTCAATATACATTGATATAGTGATATACATGGATATATACATTCCCAGACATTTGTTATCCCTTGTTTTTGGCATTCTTCCTGTTATCTAACCAATTATAAAATTTATTCCAGACTTCATAGTATGTTGATTCACTTTTGTCTTTGAGTTCTAAAGTGAGTCTATCCATCTCTGCACAGCTGTAAATTTTGTGTATTACTTCTTCTTCTGAGGGTATTTCTCTACAGTTCCATTTTTGGGTCTCTCTATGGTCAACTGTTTGATCATGATTATTTATTTACTGCTTTCTGATATTTATTGAACTGTTTTTATATTGTTCCTGATTGGTCCTTGTATTTTTCTACAAACTGGTAAGAAGATTTTATATTCCTGGATTGATCTTATATTGCACTTTATATGGCTAAGACTTGGATTGTTAAAGGACTATGATTTTGCTTTTCCCTAAAAGTAAAATACTATAAAACCCAGTTTGTCTGTATGTTATTCACAATTACTCTAAAACCGTTTCCGTGCGTAAAACTCTAATGGTACTCTGCTTTATAAGCCACAACTTCGGGTGTAACTCAATAATATCCTTAACAGGGGGCCTCGCACAACCCCCCCCCCGTGCCCCATTTTGGGCCTGGAAAGTCTCCTGCAACCACCTGCACCCCCACGCATGCCCCCCTCCCCTTTGCGCATGCGTGTGTGCTCCCCACATGCACCCCACCTCCCACGCATGCATGGCAGAGACCTGAAGACCAGCTGGCTGGTGGCAGGTATGCATGCATGAACAGTGGAGCTGGGCTGGGATGATGGCTGGTGTGCCCGTAGAGAGGGCTCTGTGTGCCACCTGTGGCACAGGTGCCATAGGTTCGCCATCATGGGTACAGGGTTTCCTGTCTAAGCAGCTGCAGAACTAAAAGACTTGGTTCACTCCATGGGAAGACGTTGTAAGGCCATAATTCATTCTAAAGGTTACCCAGCTAAGTGTTAACTGACGTGATAATTTTTGTATATCTCGTTTTTTCTATGTGTTTCACTTTTCTTCTTTATACTGTAGCTGCTATTCTAATAGCAAATCCTTCATAAATGTTACTGCATTACATTCTTGATTAAATTAACTTTCCAGTGATATATAATTTTATGGTACTACTAAAAAAAAAAGTGGTGTTATTAGCTTGTTTTAGAAAATACACTTTTCCCAAAAGGTTTCCACAATTTTGGCCACTACTGTAATTTGTTTATTCTGTGTGTAAAGTTTGGGGAAAAACCCATCCATGTACCCCACAACCAAAGAAACTCCCTGACACAACCTACTCCTGTAATCTATGATTGGTGAAGCTCAAACATTAGCCACATTTGTTATTCCTTGCAGTGTGGAGAATAAAATTTAGATATATTCTGAGAAAAATCTCTTTAAAAAGTTGGTGCTTTCCTAAAATAAAATTGCACACCATAAGTGTCCATAGTTTTTTTTAATCTTATCATCACAGTGGCCATTATTCTTCTCATGTAAATACTGCGATATTATGAATTGAAAGGAAGAGGGTATTATTCTAAGCTTTGTCTAGTGACATTTTTATAATTTTCTGTCAGATAGGTTGAATTTGAATTTGCACATCACTGTCACCACCAACTACCACTCTTTCTAAGAGTCCTTCGGTTATTTTAACATTAATCCTGTTAAGAACCTGGTAGTCAATTACCCACTCCAAATGTAGAACTCTTCACCTTAATTCTAAAAATGAACCATCTTGAAAATTCTACGATGTGAGATGTTAACTAGATATTAAATTCCTTTTCTCTATTCTATTATTCTGTCCTAAAACAAGCAGGGATGAAATCCAGCAGGTTCTGACAGGTTCTGGAGAACTGGTAGCGGAAATTTTGAGTAGATCAGAGAACTGGCAAATACCACCTCTGGCTGGCCCCAGAGTCGGGTGGGAATGGAGATTTTGCAGTATCCTTCCCCTGGAGTAGAGTGGGAATAGAGATTTTGCAATATCTTTCCCCCTGGAGTGGGGTGGGAATGGAGATTTTGCAGTATCCTTCCCCTGCCACGCCCACCAAGCTACGCCCACAGAACTGGTAGTAAAACATTTTGAATTTCACCACTGAAAATAAGTGTTTCTATGTCTCAGAAGGGTTTTTTCAAAAGGCAACTGGACTGTTTTTTTCCCCTTGAGGAAGAAGAACCAAACATTTCATTTCTCATCCAAGAAACTTTGTCAGTTATGATGGGGGGTGGGGGGGAGAGTCCCAACTGATGAATTTTCTTGGATGAGAAATGGAACATTTTGTTCTTCTTCCTCAAGGATAAAAACAGTCCAGTTGCCTTTTGAAAAAGCATCTTTGAGACAACCTGGATGATTGAGAATCTCCATAGACATGTGCCTCTGTGTTATTTAATTTCTATGACTCTGAGGTCCTTACTAGACAACATAGAGTACATATAATCAGGGGTGGGATTCAGCCAGTTCAGACTGATTCAGGCGAACCAGATGCTAATTTTACATCTGGTTCGGCGAACTGGTAGTTGCAAGGACTGGCTGGCCCCACCCACCCCACCCCTCTCAGAGTCTCCACACGGCTCATTTTGGATGTAAGGTAAGTGCAGGGCCTGCATGAGGCTCTGGGAGGGCAAAAAATGGGCCTCCCGGAAGTTTCAGAAGTCCAAAAACAGGGCCGTTTCTGGCCTCCAGAGGGCCTCTGGAGCCCACGGGAGGCCGTTTTCACTCTCCCAGAGGCTCAAGAAAAGCCTCCGGAGCCTGGGGAGGGTGAAAATGCCCCCCCCATGGTGCAGGAGGCCAAGTAGGCCACACCCTCATGGCCACACCCACCCAGCAACCAGGCAGAAAACCGGTTGCTAAAATTTTTCAATCCCACCCCTGCATATAATACATTTCAAGAACTGGGGAGAAAAAAATCAGACAAATAATTGAGTACAGGATTCTCAGACAAAGATTCTCCCATAGGTCCTTCTTTAGTGGGAAGATTTTTAATTGGAGCAGGTGAGTTAGCTTGGCCTGAAGCAATACAGGTTGTGCTTGACTTATGAACATTCATTTAACAATCATCTGAAACTACAGTGACACTGAAAAAAGTGGCTTACAACTGCTTCTTGAACTGACAGCCATCACAGCTTCCCTGTGGTCATGTGATCAAAACTGGGGTGTTGATCATCTGGCACATTGCAGCATTTGAAGTCACATGATCGCCATTTCTGACCTTCCGGGGATGCTTCCAGCCAACAGAATTAATGGGGAAATCTGGATTCACTTGGTAACTGTGCAGTTCATTTAATGACTGCAGTGGTCACTATCCATCATGGGAGGTTTTCAAGGACAGCCATTTTTCCAGAATAGTATAGGGCAGTGATGGCTAACCTTTTTGTCATCACGCCCCAAAAGCGGGGAGGTTGAAGGAGGGAGGTCGTGCACACATGTGCCCACAGCCATAATTCAATGCCGCTCCATGCATGCATGAGCAAACCCCCCATGCTCCCCTCACTTTTGGCACATGATGGCAAAAAGGTTATAGGTGGGCCCAGTAAGCCCATTTTCTCTCTCCCCAGGCTCCAGAGGCTTTCTTGGAAAGAAAGTTTCACTAAGAAAGACGGAAACCTCTATGCCATTTTGGCTACTACAGGTAGTCCTCGACTTATAACAGTTTATTTAGTGGTCGTTCAAAGTTACACCAGCACTGAAAAAAGTGACTTATGTCCATTTTTGACATGGTTCTGCAGGTTCTGACAGATTCTGGAGAACCGGTAGCGGAAATTTTGAGTAGTTTGGAGAACCGGCAAGGGCACATGATGACTTTTTGTGACTTTCTGACCAGCAAGATCAATGGGAAAGCCAGATTTGCTTAACAACGGTGTTAGTAATTTAACAACTGCAGTGATTCACTTAACAAATGTGGCAAGAAAAGTCGTAAAATGGGGCAAAATTGACTGAAGAAATTTCTCACTTAGCAACATAAATTTTGGGTTCAATTGCGGTCGTAAGTCGAGGTAAATTTAGTAAATTTAAACACTATTTTTCCTTTCTGTATGCTGGGGTAAGTAATAATAAAGAAACTATGGTATCAATACAGACGGATGTTAAGTAAGACATACTTAGCCAATTTATGCAATCTACCAAGGAGCAGCACTAGACTGCATTGCTTGCAGAATGCAAAAAGTGACAATGTAGGGCAGCTTGATCTGAACCACTCAGCTATTTTTATTTTCCAATTATTGCTCACCCGTACATACACACCATCTGATTGACAGCTGTTAGGATGGCAGGGAAGTTCTAGTCAGATTGCTTCTAGGCAGACAATATGAAAATACAACTCAGTGTCTCTCTCTCTCTCCCTGCCTACTTCCCAGTGAGAACATGTGGTGTAGGTCTAGCTATTTACATCCAGAGATCCAGATGGTACGTATTTGGGGGTGGGTGGGTTTTGAAGACTCTCAAGACTTGGCTGAGTTCCCAGGCCTAGGTTAGTGTGTTTGGTAAGCCCCTTGTCACATTTTCTATTGTGTTTTGTTTTTAATTGTTATAACTGTGTTATTTAATGTTGTAAGCTCAGTTTTTAAAGATTGAGATGGGATGGGATAGGTAGAGTAAGGCAAGGCAAGGCAGATGAGCGGAAAGAAGGGAGGGAGGGAGGGAGGGAGGAAGCAAGGAAGGAAGGAAGGAAGGAAGGAAGGAAGGAAGGAAGGAAGGAAGGGGAGAGACAGTAGATTAACAATGATGTAAATGAATTGATAGGATATGTTGTATGAGTGGTCCAGAATGGTCACAGTTTCCCAATTGAAACTATGATTAAGTTTGTCCATATGTTGTGAAATTAAAGAGTTTTCATCATGTCTTTTGATTGCTGGTTGGTGTTCATAGATGCGCTCTTCCATCCTAGACCAAGCCAAATCCAAAAATGCTAGGGAATTTCTAGAAGTCTGGAACTCTGACAAATCAGCCATTAACAGACACAGACATAAACAGTATCTATAAACCAGGGGTGCTATTCAGCAGGTTCTGACAGGTTCTGGAGAACCGGTAGCAGAAATTTTGAGTGATTCGCAGAATCGGCAAATACCACTTCTGGTTAACCCCAGAGTGGGGTGGGAATGGAGATTTTGCAATATCCTTCTCCTGCCACGCCCACCAAGCCACACCACACCCACCAAGCCACGCCCACAGAACCGATAGTAAAAAAATTGAATTCCATCACTGCTATAGACTATAAAAATGAGTCAATCAACAAGCCAAAAAGGGAACAAAAAAAAAAAACCCCAAGCACCTATCCACCAGCAATCAGCTCCCAGATGAACTCCAAGATTAACATCAGACCAACAATCAAGTAAATAATACTGCAATCAAGAAACTGCCAAACAAGCCAACAGTAAACAGCTCAACCAAAGCATCTCTAAGACCACCCTATCATCACTGACAGGGCAAGCCACTAGAATAGAAACCATTCCTTACTAGCACTGATGATGTTACCTAGTTTGGTTAATGAAATGTCTAGAGGAAAACAACCAAGTTTAAAGAACATCTGAGACCACTCACACCATGGAGGTTTACCAAAAAGATCAAACTGGCCTATAACAAGGACCAAATGAAGAAGAGGAAAAAAAACTTGACAAGACAAAGCATTGTAATGTAATCATGGCCAGTACATACAAATAAGAGCAGGCAAAGCAGATTTTTAAAAAATGGCAAAGTCTAAGAGCAGGAAAATTGAAGAAAGAGACAGAGAGGCTAATACTAACAGCACAAGACTGAGAAGACAGCAACAAATAGCAAATGCATCTCTGCAAAGAAAATGAAGAAACCGTGGATCATCTCGTTAGTTGCTACAGGAAGATTGTAAAACAACAGCATGACAAAGTAGGAGAAATGGTGCATTGGAATATCTACGAGGAATATTACTTGTTGGAAAGCAAGAACCACAAAATAGACAAAGCAATAGATAATGAGGAAACTAAAGTGTTCTGGGACTTTAGAATTCAAACAGACAGTATCTGCCTCATAGCACTCCAGACTTAACAACTGTTGATATGAAAGGCAGAAAAAGTCTGTATAGTGCAGGGATGAAATCTACTTACCTTCCCTCCCGGTTCAGAAGGACACGCGCCATGCCATCATCATTTCTGATTATGGACCCTCTGCGCAAGCGCAAAGCCTTCTGTTCATGCGCAGAGTGTCAAAAAATAGATTACTTCCAGGAAGTTATGATATCCAGGCAGGTGGGCGGAGTCTCACGCTGCCGATGGTACCGGTTCACCAAACCACGCGCCACCGGTTATCCCGAACAGGAGCAAACCGGTAGCACCTGATATAGTGGATATGACAGTATCTGGAAGCAGTAGAAGAGAAGAGAAAGAAGTGAAGAACATCACAAAATACAAAAACCAGCAAACAGAAGTGGAACAATTGCGACAAAAGAAAGTAAAGATAGCAATAACAGTAATAGGCTCCTCAGGTGCAATTCAAAAACATGTGGGGCATCATCAGCTTTTACAAAATTCCCATCAGTCAATTGCAAAAGGCAGCTTTAGTTGGAACAGCTTACATCCTGCAATGTTAACTTTAATATTATTAAAGAACAGCATCCGCCTATCCCAGATCCTTGGGGAGAACTCAGTAGGGGGATAAAAATGTCTAACAGATGTGGGCTGTGCAACCAACCATAATAATTTCCAGCACCGTTCCTTCACATTCCCAGAACTTAGTAAAATAGGTTAGCTCCAAAGATGTACCTTGCTTTCAAATCCATAGACCTAAGGCAGGGGTGTAAAACTTGTGGCATCATGTTGCCATCACATGATGTATCACAACTTTCCCCACTTCGCTAAACCGGGGGTGGGCATGTGACGGTCCATGACAGTGGTAGGATTCAACCGGTTTGGGCCAGTTTGGGCGAACCAGTAGTTAATTTGCTGGCTGGCTCTGCCCCTCCCCACCCTGCTCCTTCCAGGAGTCCCCACGTGCCCCATTTTGGCTCCCAGGTAGTGCAGGGAAGCCTCCTAGACGCAAAATGGGGCATGGGGGTGCGCTCCCCCGCACCACCCATTTTTTCTCCCGGGGGGGTACAGGAGGCCGAGTGCTGCCTGTCATACACCATGGCCATGCCCACCATGGCCACACCCACCCAGCCAGTCATTAGGGCAGAGAACCAGTTGTTAAATTATTTGAATCTCACTACTGGTCCACGGGCCACGAGTTTGACACCCCTGACCTAAGGGATCTCCTGTCTGGTGAAGGATTTCCCCGAATGTCCACTATGTATATTCTCTTTCAGTTTTAATTTTCCTGCTCCCCTCCAGCCATTGCAGTCTTTTAATCACTGAATTAAATAAAGCATTGCTGCATTATTAGGCCAGCGTTATAGTGACGAAAAAGCAAAACCCCAAACTCCAAAGCTCATAATAAAGCCATGTCTGGTCCATGAGCAACTACATTTAACTTCTTAATCATCTTCAAGCTTCACCATATAACTCAGGCAAGGCAAGTGGGGGAAAACTCAAAGCAGTCTGGACTGTTGTTAGAACAGGTTTTTATAGCTTTAAAGTTTCTATTCCTACTCTCACACATGGAAGTGCCATCTGATCACTACACCAGTTTTCTTACTTTCAGCAAAACAGATCAGTTTAGCTGAGATAAAGTCCAACAGGTTAGGCAAAAGTTTCATGGAAGAGGTAAGTTTGAAAGCACAGTGATAATGTATAAATCTTCTTGAAGGCAGATGACATAGTATAATGATTTTTATTATTATTTCTAAAGCACTTTCAGACATAAGACGTTGCCCGATGAGTTACTAATGAGACAGTGAATTCAGTCTTATTATTTAGTCTGTCAATGTTCACTTTTATCATTGTTTGGTAGAAAATGCAAGGAATTAAATTTAGAAAATTTATGGACAGCATATTTATAGCACATGTCAATGAGGAAGCATCAGGAAACATCAATTTTATTGGGAAATTAAATGAGGTTGTTACAGTCAAATTTATTGTTTAATCTTGAAAGCACCATCGACATCTAAAGGTTAGACCACCAAGTCATAAAGAAAGAGCAGCACAATCATCACTTCAATAAGCAATATAACATAGTTGTAAAATACGAGAGGACGAGGATGGGAACCTCATATACATGGTCTACTCTCAATTTACACTTTAAAAGACTTTGAGAACAAAAGATTAACAAATTGCAAAGGGCAACCCCATCTTTATACACACACAGAGAGAGAGAAGAGAGGGAGAGGGAGAGGGAGAGGGAGAGGGAGAGGGAGAGGGAGAGGGAGAG
>WNWU01000049.1:15839436-15873944 GCA_012654045.1 Ptyas mucosa | reverse complement strand
AAAATAAAATAAAATAAAATAAAATAAAATAAAATAAAATAAAATAATAAAATAGACTTTATATTCTTTGTAGCTATTTTTTTTTAAAATCAGAGTATAAGAAAAACAAGCTATTTATGTATATATTGACACAATGAGAACTGTTTCTTGGCAATTTAGAGGGTACATGGAAGAACAAAATGAAAAATCCACATTATGATATTAAATCAATATACATAAACTGCTAATTCTACGTTATAAATGTTCTATGAAATTTTTTAGCATTATCCTAAATCCAATTATGACGAGGGCTAGTCGAATTTCCAATGGAAGGTTGTTTCCAAAGGTCAGCATTACTCCTGTGAAGAACCATATCTAGCTTTATCCCCCTTCCTGAAAGTGGGGAATATCAGCTCTTTCTTACCCAGGTGACTTCTAGGTCAGGCCAATTCAATTTGGTATAAGCAGTTCTAGAGATGCTGTCAATAGGAACCAAATCATAAAGGGCCTTATAGGTCAAACCCAGCCCTCGGAAGCCATTTAGAAACTATAAATAACGACTTCACCAATTTACAGTAAAGACAGTTTAGGACGAAAATAAAGACATACCCTCATGAATATGAAGGATACTTTGATTTTTAAGTGGGAATTACTTTGGTTGCCAGAACTGTTGTAACCTCATGCTTTTTATTTTCTCAATCTCATTAAAGAGATTCTGGACAGCCCATTTGGTGCAGGGGGTTAAGATGTTGGATCAGAAGTCGGAAGACTCTGAGATCTCAGCTTCTTTTAGTTTTAGAGGTCGGCTGGGTGACTTGGGGCCAGTTATTCTCCTTCAACTTTGAAAAGAATGGAAAGGCAACTGTTATGGTGGTTATGTCTGCTGTGTAGGCAGCTCTATTCTGAGATGCATTTCCTGCCTGTCTAGGAGTTGCATTTAGCTGCTCCTGTGTGGCATTTTCTGGTTCCTGTCATATGTATGTATGTATGTATGTATGTATGTATGTATGTATGTATGTATCTGTGATGGCTTATCTCATTTAACCGCATTTTGATTAAACTTCTTGAAACAGCAACGACTTCTGAAATTGTTGTCAAGAGGGGGAGAGAGAGAGGGAGGGAGGGAGAGGGAGAGACAGGGAGGGAGGGAGAGGGAGAGACAGGGAGGGAGGGAGAGAGATCATAAGCTGGGAACAAGAGGGAGAGAGGGAGGGAGCGGGAGGGAGAGGGAGGGAGAGGGTGGGAGAGAGAGAGAGGGAGAAAGGGAGAGAAAGAGAGAGATCATAAGCTGGGAACAAGAATAGGAGAAATGTATAGGAATACTAAGAAATAGTGGCTTACACTGGGAAGGGAAAGTCAATCTGCAAGAAGGGCATCATAAATCTGGTCGTGCTATTTTTGTACATGTGTTGATTTTGCAGAGATGGATAAATGCGATGAGGTTAGGACTCACCAGATTTTAGCACCTGCCCTGCAGAGGTTCCTGTTCAGTTAAATAGGGGTTGCATATGTGCTGTGGCTGAATGCAAGTGGGAATGCAGCTACTATCAGATTTGGATTTATAGCTACAAAATGTAGGGTTTGGTTTCAAGTATCCTAGCTCTGAAATAGAGGGCATTTTGCAAGCGTGTGGAAGCACTTTAATCATTCACAGTCCAGTACAGAAAGGTGTCAGTGTATAAGAAATTATGAGCTGGGATAGCCATAACAACAAGTGAGCCAATGGGAACTGTTTGGTGACTAAGAAACAGGCTCTGTTTTGAGCCATGGGAGATGGCTCAGAGCCTGGGCATGGCTTAGCTTAACTGGTCTGTATATAAGAGTTTGTCCTTGGATTATAGATTTTCTGCTTATGGATTCTTAGTTCTGGTTCTGGCTTGTGCTGCATGGGTATTGTATATATGCATCATGCTTTATATTATTGTATATAAAGAAGTTTCTTTATATAGAAAACTGCTGGTTGGATCGCTGCAAACTCTAACAAAAGATTTTTACTTTGATCCTACGCATAACAAAAACCTCCTTAAGGTTTTTTTTGAGATTCCAACCAACTGAAAAGAGTGAATATAAATACTGGTGATATGTGGAATCTCACGTTCCTCCAAAGATCACATTGGCCCTGACAGTTATTGACTTTCCAGAAGCTCTTGAGAACTTAGTTCTGTGCTTGAACCTGAGACCTTGAGTGTGTGATCGAGCCTGTTTCCTGGTTGTATTGATTGTATAATATTTCTAAACTTTTTCCTCTTGGTTGCTATGTGTATTTATGTGATTGTTTTTTGTATTTTTAATGACATTAGATATGCAGAATCATGAGGTGGGCACAGGCCATATAGATCCCATTGATTACACACTTCTACTGACTTATTTTATATTTGAAATATTTAGTTGAGTTCTGCTGCAGTAGGAAGAATGGCCTTAACAGCAAGGAGATGTTCGCTCTTCCTTTACCATTTCCCTTTTAAGGGAGGATGCTTGTTGTTGTTAGTTGCAAAGTTGTGTCCGACCCATCGCGACCCCATGGACAACGTCCCTCCAAGCCTTCCTATCCTCTACCATCCTCTGGAGTCCATTTAAGCTCACGCCTACTGCTTCAGTGACTCCATCCAGCCACCTCTTTCTCTGTTGTCCCCTTCTTCTTTTGCCCTCAGTCTTTCCCAGCATCTTCTCCAGTGAGTCCTTCCTTCTCATTAGATGGCCAAAGTATTTGAGTTTCCTCTTCAGGATCTGGCCTTCTAAAGAGCAGACAGGGTTGATCTCCTCTAGGACTAACCGGTTTGATCGCCTTGCAGTCCAAGGGACTTGCAGGAGTCTTCTCCAGCACCATCGTTCAAAGGCCTCAATTCTTTGGCACTCAGCCTTCCTTATGGTCCAACTTTCACAGCCATACACTGCAACTGGGAAAACTATAGCCTTGACTATACGCACTTTTGTTGGCAGGGTGATGTCTCTGCTTTTTAGTATGCTGTCTAGATTTACCATAGCTTTCCTCCCCAGGAGCAAGCATCTTTTAATTTCTTGGCTGCAGTCCGCTCTGCGATGATCTTGGAGCCCAGGAAAATAAAATCTGTCACTACCTCCATTTCTTCCTCATCTATTTACCAGGAATTGCGATAACCAGGAAAACCATTTTTACTGGAGGCTTAGACTTAGTGAAAAGTACCTCTATTTCAGCCCAGTTTTCAACATATTGTACAAGTTCACCTTTAACATTCATTGAAAGAGGTTATCTACTTCTTGGATTCCAAGCCTGAATGAGCATAGTTTGTGATACAAAAAATACCCTCTTCAAAAAAATTTTTTTAAAAAAACAACTAATCATTAGATAATTATATCAAATCATTTAAAGCAGTTGGAAGTCCAAGTAAGTAAACAAGCTTTTCCCAGAAAATAATTTTAAAAGGACCAGCCTTTCTTCAATGGAGAAGGGTATAGATTTTCTTTTAATTACAAAAATTGATTACTCGTTTTTCATTAGAGCCTGTTCTTTTCAACACAGGTTTCAAGAGGGAACAATAATGAAAGTGCAATTAACATGAGAAGAGGAGGAAAAAAGGAGCACGGTTATTTTTAAAAAGTTATGGTGGACAAAGGATACAATAAGTCTGGTTCAGCATTAAACTGAATACTTGCAAAAGGTGATAGGTTATTTTTTTAAAAAAAAAAAATCTGTACAGCTGCTCATCTATCAACTGACTCTGGGTGGCTCCCAATCAAAAATTCAAAGACCTATAAATCATAATAAAAGTTTAATATGATTAAACTTTTTAAAAGTTTAAAAATTTAATTTTTTAAAAATTAAAAGTTTAAAACATTATAAACAAAAACCTTCTGACTTACAGAACAGAAGAATCTTATTTTATATCTAAGGAAATGTTCATCGTCCCATGGCAACTCAACCTAATAGGGCTTCAAGCACTATCCATGCTTTACACCACGGATGTCAAATTCATGGTGTCACATTGCCATCACATGATGTTTTGTGACGTTTTCCCCATTCGCGGACCTGGGATGGGCGTGGTCTGTGCATGGCGCATCTGGCCCACAGGCCACCAGTTTGACACCCTTGTAGTGCCTCAGAATTCCAAAGAGCTCTCATCGTTTCAGAGAATGCAGGTTGTCATACAAAGCCAAAATGATGGTTTAAGTGACAATCGGGTTATCAATTCAGTCAAGAAATCAACTGAAATGTCATTTGATACGCTGACTGTTATAGTGCAGACATGACATTAATATCCCAAATCTAGGCCAGTATTCAAGATAAGCAAAAATGGAATATTTGTTATTTAGATAATGGAACGTTGTTCCTTTAAGTCAGAAGGACAAGACTGCTTAAAGGTTCCTAACAATTCCTAATAATTTATCATTTTAAAGATTCTTACAGTTTTACAGTGTTGGAAGGGACCTTGTAGGTCATCTAATCCAACCTCCCACCCAAGCAGGAGACCCTACACCATTTCTGTCAAATGGCAGTCCAGCCTCTTCTTGAAAGCCTCCAGTGATGAAGCTCCCACAACTTCTGAAGCCAACTTCTGTTCCATTGGTTGATTGTTTTCATGGTCAGAAAATTTATCCTTATTTCTAGGTTGAATCTCTCCTTGATCAGTTTCCATCCATTATTCCTTGCCTGGCCTTCAGGTGCTTTGGAAAATAGCTTGACCCCCTCCTCTCTGTGGCAGTCCCTCAAACACTGCTATCATGGCTCACCTGTCAGATTAGCCATGCGCAGTTCCTGTAACTGTTCCTCATATGTTTTAGTCTCCAGTCCCCTAATCATCCTGGTTGCTCTTCTCTGCACTTTTTCTAGAGTCTCACCATCTTTTTTTAGTGTGGTGACCAAAACTGGATGCAGTATTCTACGTGTGGGTCTTACTAAGGCTTTATAGACTGGTATTAGTACCTCGCTTGATCTTGATTGTATCCTTCTGTTAATGCAACTTAAGATTGCATTGGCTTTTTTGGCGGTGGCTGCACACTGCTCTATGTGGTTCTTCAAAGCACAAAGCAGCAAGGATTATGACCACATGGTGTCTACAAATTCATATCTTCCAATGGAACAGGTTCATAAACCAGTGTTTCTCAGCCTCGGCAACTTGAAGATGAATGGACTTCAGTTCCCAGAAATCCCCAGCCAGCCTTAGACTATCAATAAAGTCTATGAATATAGCAGCTGATCTTAATGAGAGCAAGCATTCTCCTCCACTCCTATGATTCATAAAATAACAGCTGTGACAACATGGGAGTTCCCTTGAGGCTTATTGCATCAATGTTGTTTCCAGCTAACTGGTATTGCAGGTAATTGAGGTTTTGATTTTGTACTCCATCCTTCAGTTGTGCAACAAACCTGGATTTTGGAGCACCTTGAGCATTTCTATTTTGACTTTGGATAGCTACTTGAGTAATCATCCATATGTGTTTTATGTACCCATTCCTGATCCTTTGAAATAATTCTTGTAAGTATACGTTTAGGCCAGTGGTGAAATGTAAAATTTGTTACTACCGGTTCTGTGGGCATGGCTTGGTGGAGGGTAATGTGACTGGGTGGGTGTGGCCAACTTTTTTTTTTTTTTACTTTTACTTTTAAAAGCATTTTTTCTACAACCTCTTTGGCCGAAGAGGTTGTTTAAAAATTGCTTTTAAAAGCCTCTGATGATCAGGCAACTCAGCTGGGATCGTCGGCCGAAGAGGTTGTAGAAAAAAATGCTTTTAAAAGTTAAAAAAAAAGCCTCTGATGATCGCGGGGCTCAGCTGGGCATGGGGGGGGTGTCAGGGATTTTTGCTACCGGTTCTCCGAACCACCCGCCGCCTTCGCTACTGGATCGGGCAATCTGGTCTGAACCGGGAGCATTTCACCCCGGTTTAGGCCATAAATTTAAAACAAACAAGTAAGAGAATCATTACCTTTCTGCTTCTTTCTATTGTATTTTATTCTATTAAGATTCTATGAATATATTAGAGGAAAATGTGAAGGAAAATGAAGATTGGAGTATTAGAAAAGTTTGCAAGTTTAAATAGAATAAGGATGAGATGAAATTCTGGCTGGGAAATATGAGTAAACTTAATAATGAATCTGGCTTTATACTGAGACGGTGGCACTGAGCTACTAATAGCTGCCATGGACTCTGTTCAGACATTGAAGCCACAATATGTATTGAAACAATGCTAATCACGGATGCTGGAGATTCATTAATGGAGACATAGATTCAGATAATAATTATCATTGTCAAAGACAGTTCAAATGGAGCAGTTTTATTATACCGCCAGAAGGATTTTAAAAAAAAACAATTTTACAAGGTTTACGCCAGGAAAACTCCATCATAAGAAATACCACTCTAGTTTATAGAGTAAGAAAAAGTTATTATACTTGAGAGATGGCTTATTATTAGTATATATTATTTCTACGGTAGTAATAAGAACTATTTTGTCCTTCATAAACCTGCAGTTTAGCTGGAGGTGAGGAGACACTTTAATAAATGGCAGTTTCATAAATATATTCTGGTTAACTCATTCCAGTTTCAGTCAAAGCCTTAAGGTAGAAGTGGACTAGTTCAATTCCTATAACACTTATTGAGATGTTATAATAGAAATTTGAAAAGCAAGAAACTTCCCACTGTAGATTAGTCAAATTGTTTTTGTTATGAATATTGCTATATAATAGACCGAGATATGCAAATGTTCCAATTGCTTGTCTGCTTTTTATATGAATAACATAGATTGAAACTGGAAAATGACTGCAGAAACAAACATACAAGATTGTCTGGTGCCGCAATTTAGTGTGAGGGAATTATACCTAATGCTATCTCTCCACAGGCATTGTGAGCAAACAGTTGTGTGAGTACATGGTATGTCTATCCTCTTGATATTTACTATTTAAAATATTCATAAACTGATTATACAGACAAACCATTGTTTTGTTTGTTTGTTTTGTTTTGTTTTGTTTTGTTTTTATTGGATTTATATACCGCCCTACTCCCGAAGGACTCGGGGCGGTGAACAGCCACAGAATAAAACACATGAATACAAAAATTTAAAATAGAATAAAAGCGAATTAGATAATTTGGCTGAGACAAATTTAAAATACCCAATAATTTAAAAACAGATTCAAATTTACATTTAGCAGGGGAAAAGATTTAGGCCAGGCCAGCTTGATGAAATAAGAAAATCTTAAGCGCGCGACGGAAGGTGCGCAGATCTGGGATCATCCGTATCTCCGGGGGGAGCTCGTTCCAGATCGTAGGTGCCCCCACAGAGAAGGCTCTTCCCCTGGGGGCCGCCAGTCGACATTGTTTGGCCGACGGCACCCGGAGGAGCCCCTCTCTATGGGAGCGTACATTGGATTAATATGTGTACTTTCACGGACTTCCGCTTCCGGTTCCGCTGGCGACAGACTCTGATCGGGCTAGCTCTGGCCCCAGAGTCTGATCCCCCCCATCTGGAGGCCCTTTGGGCCAAGCGCCCCATTATTGGGGCGTTTGCCATTTGAGGGCGGCTCGCCAGGGGTCCCCTGCCTCACTTCCAGGGGCCGGGAGGCCGATGCTGGCGTGCCCGAGGCTCCAGAGGGGGTGGGAGGCGATCGGCGGCTTTTTTTCGAGGCCGCGGAGGCGCCACAGCGCCTAAGGGGACCGGTGCTACCTAAGAAGGCACAACAGACTGTACTGACTGATTGCAGAGTGGAGCAGGCATCCTGGAGGCGAGAGGGGGGGGTTGGAGTTTCCCCCCCCCCCCTTGTAGCTGGAAAGGTGCCGTGGCAGAAAACTAGGGGGAAGGAGATGGGGTGAAATCCCTTACCTTTCTGACTTTTCCTTGGAGGATGGCTGTGGCAGAGTTTCTTGGAAAGGTCTGGTGGCCCCTCCCCCCGGCAGGCAATGGCGGCGGTCTGACTTCCTGCTTCTTTATTTATGATTGAAGACAACATTCTCCTCTGGCTTCCTGTTTGACCTACTCTATACTTCGGACTCGTTGCTCCTGTGAGCGCCCACTGGTGGACAGTTGAAAAATTACTTTGATTGCTAATCCCTCTTTCTTCTCTGGAGGTTTGCCCTTTGATTTCTCATCTTCTACTGATCTAAGATGGCTAAGGGCCACAAATCAGCAGCAACTGACATGGGGAAAATTTTGGAAAGACTGGCAATATTGGACCAGAAGTTGGACAAGTTAGATGACGTCCAAAAAGGATTATCTGAAATTAAATCTGAAATGACACTTATGAAAAAAGATTTAAATGATGTTCAACAGCTGGCAGAGCAAAACAAGAAGAAGATGGGGGGTCTGGAGGGGGAGGTACGGGCACTCCAGAAGGTGGAGGATGGGAGAGGAAATGCAATGTTAACCTTACAATTGGATAAGATGTCTTATTTTCTCAGGTTCCAAAACGTGGAACAACTTGACCAGGAAAATTTGAGAGAAGTGATGGTTAAAATGTTGGGTGAATTTTTAGAAAGAGATTTGGAGTCTATTGGAAGGGATGTGGACTTGGTGTACAGAGTAAACTCACAATTTGCAATTTTACATAATCTACCAAGAGAGATTCATATTAAATTTGTGAGAAGGGAACTGAGAGATGAGATATTGAGAAAACAAAGACTGGGGGCGCTGGTGTACAGGGGCAAGGAGATCACCATCCTGAAGCAGATTCCCAGACAGGTACGAGAATCAAGAAGAAAATATTATTTTTTATCAAATAAGCTGTACCTCAAGGGAGTAGGTTTTAGGTGGCTGATTCCGGAGGGTTTGATGATTTTTTGGGAGGACAGTAAGAAGAAAATTAATAATGTAACGGAAGCTAAGGCTTTTTTTGACCAACATAAATCCTTCCTAGGTGGAGAAGATACAGGAGCCGAAGAGGGGGAAGTATTAGATGATCAAGGAGCAGAGGCGGACGGAGCTGTTGCGGCCCGGGAGGGGGAGGGAGGCCAGACCATGGTTTTAAGAGCCAGAACTAGGAAATGAAGAAAGGAGGGGAATCTATTGTTTAAGGTTTTTTTAATTGACTTTTTTTCTCTCTCTCTTTTTTTATTGTATTTTGTATAACACTCTTTTTTTTGTTTATATAATTTTTATATAACCTGGTTGTTTGTTTTGATTTAAGATAATAATGTCTGTTGTGTGAGAAATTAAAAAAAGAAAATAATAATTGAAATATCTTTATATAAAGATATTGAAAATTCAACATATTGTAAACTATAATATTGTATATTCTTAACCAATAAAAACTTTTTATTTAAAAAAAAAATATGTGTACTTTCACCTGTAGGAAGCTAGCACTCACCCCCTCCTAGAAGAATAAAATATTCTGGGAAAAGTTAAAGAAGCAGAATATTATATTTCCCTGGATGAGAAAAGGAGAAACGTGTTTTAAAGACAAAGCAGCTTCCTGCACCTCCCTGCCCCTGTCCCGCCCCCGCTTCAGATCCAGGGTGATGGGATTAAGGCCTGGCCCTCAGGACATGATAGGATTAGCCCTCTACCCATCTCACCATATGGCACCTGGGAAGATTACATCACCCAGCAAGGCTCAACCAAACTTTGACTCAAAAACACAGCCTACAGAGATGCCCCTGCATGGCCCCATGGGACTCTGACAACCAATCAGAATGCAAGTTCAATTTTGAAGCCCAACAGAGGGCATAAAACCAAGGCACTCTCAGCATCTCTGCCCTTTTTTCTGCTCAGGGACTCAAGCCATGTGATCCTATCCACCATTAAACCATCTTTCCAAACAGTCTCCATGTTTCCAGTGTCTTTTTCCCCACTTGGAACTGAACCCAAAAGGATATTTCTTCCAACACACCTATATCTATCTATTCAAGGACAAAATGTAAATCTTTAGTAAAGACTTGGCAAGCTAGCTACTTTCAATTCCCAGAATGCCCTGAGAAACATCTAACATGTGGAAATAGGATTTCATTTCAGATGAAAAAAAGATTTCATTTCTGTCTATGAAAGGAAAGGAGTGGAGAGATTCAAAGCCCGCGCTTAATATGGTTATAAAATAAGTGCTCTCTAAACAGTACTGCAAGTAGTCTTTTAGGATATTATAGAGATCAATAATCTTTACAGAATTTCTATTATAACTCTTTGAGCAATTTTAAATGGCTGCTGTGGGGATAGAAAAGCTGCCAAATATGCTGCTCCAGTGTAGGTGTTTCACAGAAAACTGCGAGGTTGAAAACCAGTAAGTTTTTTTGACCATAGTTAGATACAGGAGTAGAAGCTCTGTCTAAGACACAGATCCCAAACTACAGATATATCCAGTGGTGGGATTCAAATAATTTAACAACCAGTTCTCTGCCCTAATGATCAGGGGGGTGTGACAGGCAGCAATCAGCCTACTGCATCTCACTTGGGCCTAGTAGGCCTCCCTGCAATTAACTGGGAGCCAAAACAGGGCCCGTGGGGATTCCTGGAAGGGACAGGGTGGGAAGGGGTGGGGCCAGCCAGCAATTTAACAACTGGTTCACCTGAACATGCCCGAACCGGCTGAATCCCACCACTAGATATATCATAAACACAATGACACACAAAAAGTTTTCTCTCTCACACACACACAAACATGTTCTGTAAGTTGTGTGAGCTCACACACAGGGACACAATTCTGATGAACGTATGCATATTTTCTCTGTCCACTTGATTCATTCGTGCTCTCTTCCTTGCCAGCATCATCACAATGCCACGCATACAATCCTTGCTACTTCTCTCTTATGTGTATCTCCTAGCATGAAGGAGAATTTGAAAATAAAGGAATGGAACATGGTCAGAAGCAACAGGAAAAAGAGGAGTGGTAAAAGGAAGAGCAAAAAAAAAAAGAGAGAGAGAGTTATGAAGTGGAAGAGGAAATATAAAGGCCCATACACTACCTTTAATCCAGTGTTTCTCAACTATGGCAACTTTAAGATGTGTGAACTTCACCTCTTAGAATTCCTCAGCCACAAAATTGCTAAAGTTGAGAAACCCTGCTCTAACACTCTCCATTTCAATGTGGTTACTCATTTCTCTTTGGCCCTCCTCTATTAGAAATGTTCTCCTTCCTTTTTAGACAAAATCACAATTGTTCCATCACCTCCTGCCACTTTCGCCAGCAGGAACATCTATCCCAGTTGAGATCCAATCAAAATTACCCTGGGACTTGGAAAAAGAGAGCCACCGGGAGGTAATCTGGAATAAAACTGTTGGAATGCTAGCTGTTCTGTCCCCCTTCCCCACACAGGCAAACACACAACCAGGCACGCCTGCCAAGATTTTATTAAGCAATCAGACTAGAAACCCTTGCAGATAAGAATTTTGGTAGTAAACTGTGAAATGCCTGCCAAGTCAGTTTTCACTCACAGTAAGCAAGAGAGAGTTTATCCTCAGTCCGGTTCCTACAAAAAGTAATCCACAAAGCAAGAGTTAACCAAGGTCCAATCCAAATATGTACAAGCCAGATTCCAGGTAATGCGATGTGACTCTCAGGTTTTTAACTTTGACCGTCACAAAGACTGAAGAGCACTTTTATTCCTTGTGGGGTGTGGCTTTTATTCCTTGTGGGGTGTGGCTCAGTGACTCAGCTCAATCTCTGGCCCTCCCACGCCTCTTTCATTGCTGTGCACACTTCTCCCTCCGATGCTGCCTGGGATCAAGCCAGGATTCATCACCCTCGCTCCCTATCTGTTGTTGTTCCAATATGCTTTCCTCCTGGCATATCCCAGGCTGTTCCTCTTGGCCTTCGGATAAAACCTGAGGCATTGCCAGAGAGGAGGGTCCTGGAGAGGGAGGCCTTATCAGTTCCTCCCCATCACCTTCTGAGTCCTCTTCCTCTGTTAGGACAGGCTCAGGAGTCGGAGTCACAACAGCTAGCTGATCCTCAAGAAACAAAAGACTTTGTAAACCAGCAAGGTGGGGACCAATAGATTTGCAGGTGAGATAAGGTGATGTGAGGTGACACATCATGATATACAGTATACAGTATGACCATGCAATGAGCATTTCTTCTAAAGGCACATGGTTATGTTTTTCATTGTAACTCATTCTTTTTCTTACAAACTTTTTTCTCTAATATTGTCTAGATATGCATTTTTTTAAAAAAAAATCAAGGGGATGTGCAGTTCCATTTGCAATCTGTGTTCTGCAACATAGAAAGGACTGAAAAAGTCTAAACTCAATACATTCTTTTATTTTTATTTTTTTTTAATACTGCAGGGATTCTGCATCCAATGAAAGTTATGCGAATGTTTACAGGTCTGGGCATTTATTAGTTAATTGAATAGCTATGTCAAAATAATTTAATTAATTTAATTTAATTTAATTAATCATATTTCTATGCCGCCCAACTCCCAAGGGATTCTGGTCAGCTTACAACGGAAATAATACAAACAGTGACATAATTTTAAAAAAAAACATTATAAAAGCATTTTAAAAACATTAAAAACACATGCACACCATCCATGGCCGGATCTCGCAAGATTGAACAGCGAGATCAACAGCCCCAGGCCTGCCAGAAAAGCCAGGTCTTCACCACTTTCTGGAAGACCAGTAGGATGGGGGTAGTCTGGATCTCAGGAGGTAACTGGTTCCAGAGAGCTGGGGCAGCCACAGAGAAGGCCTTCCCCCGCAGGCCCACCAGCTGGCATTGTTTAGCTGACAGGACCCGGAGGAGACCAACTCTGTGGGATCTTACCGGTTGCTGGCAGCTATGCAGTAGAAAGCGGTCTGAAAGATAACCTGCCCTGAGCCATGTAGGGCTTTAAAGGTAATAACCAACACCTTGAATTGTGCCCGGAGACCAATAGGGAGCCAGTGCAGCTCGTGGAGAATTGGTATAATGTGGGTGTATCTAGGTGCACCCACGATAGCTCGCGCAGCTGCATTCTGGACCAACTGTAGTCTCCGAACACTCTTCAAGGGTAGCCCCATGTAGAGCCCGTTGCAATAATCTAACCGTGAGGTGACAAGGGCATGAGTAGCAGAATGTCTGCTAGTTATATTTACTAAAATTTCAGTTCTTCAGATTTTATTGCAGAAAACATGGCAGAAATTTCAGAACAGCCTTATGATCCGAGGATTTTTTTTTTTGTATAGAGTTCTTCTCTGCCCAACAACTGAAAGATGAAATTACTTCAATAAAACTGCAGGAGGAGATGTTAATATAATACCTTTTATGCCCATGTCCCAAGAGGGACTTGAAGGTAAATACAACTGGAGGACACCAGAATGTCCGCTCCTGCTTTAACATAATCTCTCCTGCTTTGTTTACTGATCAGTAGCCACATGTTATCCTTCCTCTAATGTCATGCTCCAGCTAGGCAGCCTAATTTGCACTTGCTACAGTATTTAGTACAAGTGTGGCCACACAGCTGCAGGTTGAACAAAAGAGATTTCTCTTGTCAATGCTGATCCTCAAAAGTAGCAAGACTAGACAAGCAGTGTATTCCGATAACCTGTAGAGGTTAACCTGTAGATCCTTACAGGAAGCAAAGAGTAGGTCAGTATCATGATTGAACAGCTCATCAGCTTACCGGATTTATCAAATACTTGAGATCTGTTCTAGTAAGTCTAAAGCGGTTCTCCAGTGTATTCAAACATGCTAAGAAATGCTACAGACAGGGATGGGCTTCAAAAATTTTAGCAAGGGCTTCTCTGGTTAGTGGCTGGGTGGGTGTGGCCATGGTGGGTGTGGCCTAGTTGGCCTCCTGCACCACAGTGGTGGGGAGGGGTTTTTGCCCTCCCCGGGCTCTGGAGGCTTTCTTTGAGCCTCCAGGAGGATGAAAACAGCCTCCCCAGGCTCCGGAGGCCCTCTGGAGGCTGGAAACGAGCCCATTTCTGGCCTTCCCAAACTTCCAGTAGGCCCATTTTTCGCCCTTCCTGAACCTCCCCGCGCACCTTGCACTTACCTGCATCCAAAACATTCCGCGTGGGGACTCCTGGGAGGGGTGGGGTGGGCGGGGCCAGCCAGGAGTGGGATTTGGGGGTTCTCCAAACTGCATAGAATCTTAGCTAGAGGTTCTCTCAAACCCCTGCGAACCCCCAACAGCCCACCCCTGGCTACAGCCACACTTGAATGGCATAGTAACAAGGCAGAAAGGCAGGCATCATGTTCTTGGCGAAAGGGAGATGGAGAAAAATTAAAATTCAAAACGTAACTGAGAAGTCATCTTAAGTTATAGAGGAAAAAAGAGATTGTGTCAAGTGAAAAGGGCAGCATGATAAGCAGTGAGGATCTGAGGCTGAGATGAGGAGAAACGCAATTTAAAGGAGAACTGTGGTCAGAAAATCACGTAGGTAAATTGAATTAAGCAGTTTAATTTTTGCGAGATGATTAAGGATAGGATTGTGATTATAGTAATCATGATTCTGTTGCAGAAAGGCAGTGTTTTCTCAAAAAATATCTACCAGTGCTTAGGAAGTAGTTGTTTTTCAAAGATTCAAAGATGGATGACCTATTGATTTCAGTTTAAAGTAATTTCTTAACCAAAGCTGATGGACTAATAAACACCATGACCTCGGTTTATTCATTATAACTTTTAAAGTAGCTGGATTACTCATGTGACTGACTCAAGATGCTGGCATTCTAAACTGGATTTCCGATGCCATCATGTTAAATTTCAGCTGTTACATAGCTCTATGATATTCATTAAATAGTACATGATTAGCATCCATATGACTAATTAAATCATATAAGACCATTGTGAAGAAGGGAATTGCCAAACCTTAGCAGTTAGGGGAATGATTGGCAGCAAGCAGAATTAAGAAAATGAGAATATTCCTGCCACTATGACTAGTATTTATGCAATAGTGTGGTTCCAATTTGAACTTGAGAATTATGACAGAACCTTTTTTTTTAGACACATTGATGTGTACAGGTCCTGCAGACTGAAACATAGACGAAAATCTCCAAACTTACTTTTTAAGTAAAGTTGGCATGTTATGATGAACTTTTGTCATCTCAAATAGATAACACAACATCATGGTCGACAGAAGAAAAATGTAATTGTCACTGTACCTATTCCCGCCGTTTTCTTACAAAAACTATAGTTATTAAACCATTGTTTACTGAATTTTCAGATTTTAAAATCCTTACACTTATTAATTCTGTGTTACTCCAAGTATTTCAAAATACAGAATTGTTAAAACTTGGGAAGGGTCATTTAGCACACCAGTCATCCCTTTTCTGCTAAAATACAGATTAAGGAATCCCTGCCAGATTATTATTTCATCTTTGCTTAAACACAACCAGTGACGTAGAATTACTTTCCTCAGTAACTGGTTCCTTTAGTTTTTAAGGCTAGGAATTTTTCTTCTAGTATTGAAATAACTTCTGGCTTCTTTAAATCCATTATTCCTTATGGTGAACTCTGAATGATAGAATTATTGACTGCCTTCTGTGTAAAAAACATTTCTGGTATATGAAGAGAACCAAAAAGGCATTAAGAGTTGTTAACCTAATCGTGCGTGGCTTTTCTCTGGTAATATTGTACTACTAATTAGAGCATACAAAACATTTGCTAGACCAATTCTTGAATACACCTCATCTGTCTGGAACCCACATTGCATATCAGACATAAATGCAATCGAGTGAGTCCAGAGATATTTTACGAGAAGAGTCCTCCATTCCTCTAACCGCAATAAAATATCTTTTTATAGCCACCAGACTCCAAATTTTGGGCTTAGACAACTTAGAACTACACCGACTTCAGTCTGACCTAAGCATAGTACATAAAATTATCTGCTACAATGTCCTTCCTGTCAATGACTACTTCAGCTTCAACCACAACAATACACGAACAAATAATAGATACTAACTCAAGGTTCCAAACTCAATTGCAGAGAAAATATGACTTCATATTTTCCAATGCCTGGAATGCACTACCTGACTCTGTAGTTTCTTCCCCAAACCCCCAAAATGTTAACCTTAAACTGTCTACTGTTGACCTCACCCCATTCCTAAGAGGTCTGTAAGGGGCATGCATAAGTGCACCAGCGTGCCTACCATCCCTGTCCTAATATTCCTTTTTACTTACTCTTTTCATGTATTCAAATTATGTTTATACTTTTACCTGTTATCTTATATATGCTTGACAAATAAACTTATGATTATGATTAACTATTATTCAGAATTTTCTAAGGCTAAATATTCTGTTTCTTCCATCTTTTTTTCCCCATAAGAACCTTTGAACAACTTAATTACCTTATGTTCAACCTGTTCCAGTTTATCTAGATCCAGATCCAATATTTGAGAAGTGGTAAAAGACGAAAGATTTATACGGTATGAAGAAAAACCAGAGTATATTTGAGATGTGGTGTGATCAATGCAAAATAAAATAAAACTAGTCATCCAAAAACAATGTTTATGTTGGTATAAAATGGAATTCACTTGTTTTACAACCACATCAGATTGCTGACTTATATTCAGTGCTCAGCTCCTATTCCAAAAATGTTTTTACTAGTTCTGTTTCCAAAACAGATTTCCTTTTTCCGAGCTATCCATTTAATCTATTTGCAAGTAGAGAACTTTGCATTCGTCTACTTGCATATTTAATATACCTCAAGATTTCTCAAGTTTGTTGAGAAACAATGTATGACCATTCAGGTATAATTTTCAAACCAGTACAGTATCCACTTAATTACCATTCCATCTAGACAAATGCTTTGTTTAAAGATATGGTAAGTTTCCAGAATTCCCACAATCTAGTCAGCTGTTGAATCTTTTAAGGTATCAGTGTGAGACTGATCTGTAGTTGTCTAAACATGTCTATGGAGATTCTCAGTCATCCAGGTCATGGTTATCCCAAAGGTGCTTTTTCAAGAGGCAACTTGGACTTTCTGGTTTTTCTTTGAAGACATTTCGCTTCTCATCCAAGAAGCTTCTTCAGCTCTGACTGAAGAATGGAGGTCAGATCAGGAATGGAAGGATTGATACTCCTTGCAGACAGCTGGTCATTTACATTCTTTTAGGGAGTCATTGAGTCCACCTGGAGGTTTACCTGAGTGGTGCAAATGGATGTGGAGCCTTCTTAGAATTATTGAAAGGACTGTGCTGTAGACTGGAGATAGATGAAGCCATATCTTTCCCCCTCTGTTAAGAGAGGGCTGTTCAGTTTTGATATAGATGGCCTCTTTGATCCATCTTTCAAACCAACAGTCCTCTCTGTTCAAAATGTTGTCTAAAGATGTTCCTCCTCACCTTTTGGAAAATAGGGAAATTATTTATCAGCCTCAAATTTATGCACTTTATTGCTTCCTGAAGATTCTGAAAAAAAGTAATACAAAAACTTTCAATCTGGACCCTCATCAAATCCTTTCTGTATGATTAATGTATATTGCATGGTACTTATTTTATTGGTTTGGTCATCACATCTATCTTTTACTACTGTTAGAACCAAGTACTCTGATACAATATGGATATTAATAAAGTATAGATAAGCAGAGCTAAGGAACGTTCAGGATCTTGTTAATATAAGAGACCAAAAATTGTTACTAAACTCTGATGTCCCAAAAAACAGCAAAAAGTCCAGATGAGTTCAAGAAGTGTCTTAACAAAGATGGGGAGAAGAAGAACATGAATGGTAAAAGCAGGAGAAAATTATTTATCTGTGTCAAAGTATAGTCCCCTTTAGTAGCTCTCCTTTATAGTCCCCTTTAGTAGCTCTCAAAACCCACTGCAGGTAATTACAAGTCACTTATTTTCAACAACACAATTTTTCATATGTTTTTTTTTAAAAAAAACAATGACTTGAAAAATAAATCAGACTACAGAAAATATTTGAAAGGGCTAACTTTCAACCACATTGCTCTGAGAATGCCACCCACTCTTCCTTATGATCTCGAGAAGAAGAAAAAATGCATAAAGGAAGGCTCCAGCTCACAAAGACATTTTCATCCTTTGATCGACTTAGGAGTTACAGCTTTGATTTGATTTTGTTTTCAAAAAATGTAGGGCAGTACCCTACAGCTATGTCCACGGGAAGGTCCAAACAGACAAGATGATAGCTATGGTGTTGCAATTGAAGCCTCTCCCCTTTGTATATAAATACTGTGTCACTGCATGGGATGCGGTGGCTCAGTGGCTAAGATGCTGAGCTTGTAGATCGAAAGGTCGGCAGTTCAGCGGTTCAAATCCCTAGTGCCGCGTAACGGGGTGAGCTCCTATTACTTGTCCCTGTTTCTGCCAACCTAGCAGTTCGAAAGCACATCAAAAATGCAAGTAGAAAAATTGAGGCCAACTTTGGTGGGAAGGTAACAGTGTTCAGTGCGCCTTTGGCATTTAGTCATGCCGGCCACATGGCCACGGAGACGTCTTTGGACAGCGCTGGCTCTTCGGCTTTGAAACGGAGATGAGCACCACCCCCTAGAGTTGGGAACGACTAGCACATATGTGCGAGGGGAACCTTTACCTTTACTATGTCACTGCATGTACAAAAAAGGAGGCTTGGATTATTCTGTGACTAACATTCTGCATGTTTTGATATTCCCATCTCCACAAATAGCAATGGGCTACTTAGATGGAACATATTCCTACTATGCTCGCAATAGTTGTATGAAATATTCTCAGATCATCCATTGAACTTTCGTTCTAAGCGTTCCTCTAGGGCAGGGGTCAGCAACCTACGGCTCTGGAGCCGCATGTGTCTCTTTGGGCCCTCTGCTGTGGCTCCCTGTCAGGTGATCCCAACACTGGCTGGCCCCACCACTCACCCTCCCCTCCCAGTCACTTCTCCCCAGGCCTGAGAAGGTAAGGGCGACGGCAGGGGATGGAGAAGCGGCTAGGGCAGAGACAGAGAGATACAGAGAGGGAGGGAGAGAGGGGAGAGAGAGGGAGAGAGGGGAGAGAAAGAGATGTCAAAAGGATTTTGTGGTTCCCGCTGTTTTTTAACAACTGGTTCTCTGACCTAATGACCGGCTGGGTAGGCGTGGCTAGGGGGGTCATGTGATCGGTGGAAATGATCAAGTTGGCCATGCCCACCCAGGTTTTGTGGTTCCCGGTGTTTTCTTTTCTGTGGGAAATGGGTCCAAATGGCTCTTTGAGTATTTAAGGTTGCAGACCTCTTTTCTAGGGCAATGTTTCTCAATCTTGGCAACTTGAAGATGTGTGGACCAACTTAGTTCTTGGAGTTGTAATCCACACATCTTCAAATTGCCAAGGTTGAGAAATGCTTTACTGGTTTTCCTCAAAAATATGCCCGCAAGATAAATGATGGCCTCTCCAGAATCCTGGTTTCCAGTGTGCTGAGCTGCCAGACAGAATCCAAGATCAAAAAATACTGGATTGGGTGGTGAAAAGGTGCTGAACCCCAACAAAGCAGGATTAAAAGTAATGTAACCAGTATCATTATGTTCACACTACTATTATAACCAGTGGTGCGATTCAAATAATTTAACAACCGGTTCTCTGCCTTAATGATTTCTTCCAACAATCAGTTCACCAAACTGCTCAGAAAGTTAACAACCGGTTCTCCCGAAGTGGTGCGAACCGGCTGAATCCCACCACTGATTATAACCATTTGAGTATTTTAGCAGGGTTACTGCACACACTATTTTATTTGCAGATTCCATGCTGTTCTCCTGCTGTACACTTATAGCTTTCAAGCTGCTTTATGATGAGTGGCATACTGTTGAATTTTCCTATACTAACAGGTCATAAGTCACACACAGAGCTATTAAAATCTAAAACATTTTAAATGAACAGAATCAACGGTAGAGACAATGAGCTCCTTTGTTCCAACTGGATTAATTGGTTTTATTTAAAACTGAGATCATGAAATATTTTCAGGGAATGATTTCATAACAGAGATGATCTATTAGAGAGAGGAATAGAAAATTGTATGGAGACCAAACTTTGGTTGCAACAACAGATGGGATTGATTTTTTTTTTTGTATCTGCGTGTATTTAAAATTGTTGCTATTTGGAACTAAAGTGAAGCATCATAATATTATAGAGTTGGAAAAGACTTCAAAGTTTATTTAGTTAAACTCCTGTTCAGTGCAGGATCTGTTAGGAGACTTCTGACAGATTCTGAAGAATTCCAGCTAAAGAGAACACATCACATCATGTGATAATCTCTTTGATTGACATTCAGAAGTTCCTGCTGAAGGCATCCTGTAGTTTTAACACAACACAGCATGAACATTTAAACAGTATGAACATTGGACACATTGGAACTGGCCCTGCACTCTGGTCTAAGACATGATTAATCCATTCCCTTTTCTATGTGACCATCCTTGCTATACTATATTTCAAAACTCTTATTATATATTATAAACTAAAAAACTCTTTAGTTTTTTCTGCTGTAGGCTAAATAGACCAAGATCCAGGGGTGAAATCCAGCAGGTTCTGACACATTCTGGAGAACCAGTAGTGGAAATTTTGAGCAGTTTGGAGAACCGGTAGCGGAAATTTTGAGTAGTTCAGAGAACTGGCAAATACCACCTCTGGCTGGCTCCAGAGTGGGGTGATAATGGAGATTTTGCAGTATCCTTCCCCCAGGAATGGAGTGGGAATGGGAATTTTGCAGTACCTTCCCCTGGAATGGGGTGGGAATGGAGATTTTGCAGTAGCCTTCCCCTGAAGTAGGGTAGTAATGGGGATTTTGTAGTATCCTTCCCCTGCCCCACCCACAAAGCCCTGCCCACCAAGCTACACCCACATAACCTGTAGTAAAATAATTTGGATTTCACCACTGCCAAGATTGTTTAACTATTCCTCATAAACTTGAGTTCCAGACTTCTCAGTTGCTTGATGATGGACCTCTGAACTCACTCCAGTGTGTCACTGAATGGTAGTAGTATTCCCAGGATTGGGAGGGGGATGTCGAAGCATGGCACAGACCCCAAATTCTGGATGGCTTCCACTCTGCTGTTGTTTTAAAAAGCCTTGAAGGTCCTTCACTCGGGCCTTCAACAAAGGAGAAAACTTTTGCTTCATTGTGCCTATCCGACCTATCTGATCATATTGAAAGCAGCTGTGTCCTCTTCGCTAATGATGTAAAATTATTTAACACCACTGACAATGCTGCTGCTCTACAAAGCGACCTTGGCTACATGTCTGAATGGTTGAGTAATTGGCAACTCCAAATTTCAACTAATAAATGCTCTGTTCTACACATTGGCAATAAAAATCAGAACACCAAATATAAGTTGGGTGGAAATGATCTCATAGATGAACCTTACTTTGTCAAGGACCTAGGAGTGCTCATCTCAAACAATCTAAGTCCCAGATTCACTGTAACAGCATTGCCAAAAAGGCATTAAGAGTTGTTAACCTAATTTTGCAAAGCTTCTTTTCTGGGAACATTGTATTGCTAACTAGGGCATACAAAACCTTTGCCAGACCAATTCTTGAATATAGCTTGTCCACCTGGAGCCCACACTGTATATTGGACATTAACACAATTGAGCAGGTTCAGAGATATTTCTCAAGTAGAGTACTCCACTCCTCTATTCACAATAGAATCCTTTATGCCACCAGACTTGAAATTTTGGGCTTGGACAATCTGGAACTGCCTCGCCTGCAGTCTGATCTAAGCATAATACACAAAATTGTCTGCTACAGTGTCTTGCCTGTCAACGACTTCTTCAGCTTCAACCACAATACTACATGGGCAAACAATCAATACAAACTCAAGATAAACCACTTCAAACTCGATTGCAGAAAATACGACTTCAGCAACAGAGTGGTCAATGCCTAGAATGCTCTACCCAACTCCATTGTTACAGCCTCAAACCCTCACAGCTTCAATCTCAAACCCTCACCCCCTTCTTAAGAGGTCCATAAAGAGGGCATGCATAAGCACGCCAGCATGCCTACCATCCCTATCTTACTCTCCCCATTTATCTGTATTTACTTCCTTTGTTCATGTTTATGTTCATACCTATACTTGTTATCTTGTACATGTTTGAGAAACAAATAAAATCAATCAATCAATCAATAAATATTTTATCTTTATGTTTAATTCATTTCTTGTAATTTCTTTTATTGTTGTCAGCTTTACACAGTTGTTGAAAGTCAAGTGGTATACATAAATAAATTATGCATTTTTATCTACCTATTGAATCCTTCCCAAGGACTTAGGGATAGGCAGACATTATGGTTTGAAGGTATTAATGCAGGATGTAAGCTGCTGCTTTTTTCAGTTGACTGATGGAGTTTTGTCAATCTTTGGTGGCGTTCAACTGGTGTTCCAGTTCTTTCTCTACTACTCTGCTGTATCCAGGTTCCGCAGCCTCCACTATCAAATATTTTCAGGGAATGATTTCATAACAGAGATGATCTATTAGAGAGCGGAATAGAAAATTGTATGAAGACCAGACTTTGATTGCAACAACAGATGGAATTGATTTGGATTGATATTCAGACCTTTTTTTTTTTTGCCTTTCTTATCAACATTTGTTAAGTCCAGGGTGTTATGTGGCAGATTCTAAAGTTCCAGAACACTTTAGCTTCTTCATTTTCTATCATTTTGTCTTCTTTATTGCAGGCAAATATTATTTCTTGCAAATCGTCCAATGCACCATTTTTGCTACTTTCTCATGGTGTTGTTTGTTAGTCAGTCTGTGCAATTTTCTTGCAGCAATTAACTAGCTTGATCCACTGTTTCTTCAACTTCTGGAGTATCCTGGGTTTATTTAGCCTACAGTGGAAAAGATTAAAGAGAGATATGAAGGATAGCCTTGTTTCTTTGTTACAGACAGGTACAGATGAAAGATATTCATAAAATCATGCAGGATATGCAGAAGATGATTTGTTTTCAAGAACAATAGCAGCTTTTGAGAACTGAATGGCTCTTGCCAGCCAACAGAATGGAGCAATTGTTTCATCTTTTAAAAAGCATTGTTTTGATTTATTTCCACAACTGTAGCTCAGTCTTAATGATTAATGCAAATACACTGTTTTTTTTAAAAGTGGCACATGTTTTATACAACACAAAGCACAGAAGTTTTAAGATAAGCTCACTCTGAGGCATCAACAAAAGATGAAATTAATTCATGGAAACCCCACACGATGCACTAATTTGTTATAGGCAAAATAAAGCGTTGGATTGCAACTTGCATTTTCCGAAACCGATTACAATGGGTAACTGTTTTTCAAATGTGCCTTTTAGGGAACTGAAGAGTGTTACCCTTCCACTTGCATCTCTGCCTTTGGTTGAGAAGAGATCAGGTTGTCTGCTATTTATTCCAGGAAATTAATACATTTACAGTATATGTGACCTTCTCAGGCGCTTTCCCTCTGACATTTCCCTATGCAACCAAAAAGAAAATGGATGAAGACAAGACAGCAGTAGGAAAGTTGAGTGAGAAGAATATTAGTTCAAGTGTACAGCTGAGAATGGTTAGTTAAAGGAGATAATATATATAAAATTGTGTTTGTATGTGTGTGTGTGTAGAGGTGGGCTGTTGGGGGTTCGCAGGGGTTCGGGAGAACCTCTAGCTAAGATTCTGTGCAGTTTGGAGAACCCCCAAATCCCACTCCTGGCTGGCCCTGGCCACCCCGCCCCACCCCTCCCAGGAGTCCCCATGCGGCCTATTTTCGATGGAGGTAAGTGCAGGCTCTGTGCAGAGGCTTGGGGCGGGCAAAAAATGGGCCTCACGGAAGTTTGGGAAGGCCGGAAAACAGGCCTGTTTCCAGCCTCCAGAGAGCCTCTGGAGCCTGGGGAGGCTGTTTTCGCCCTCCCAGAGGCTTGAGGAAAGCCTCCAGAGCCCAGGGATGGCTAAAATGCCCCCCCCCCACCATGGTGCAGGAGGATGACTAGGCCACGCCCACCATGGCTACGGCCACCCAGCAACCAGGCAGAGAACATATTGCTAAAATTTTTGAAGCCCACCCCTGTGTGTGTGTGTGTGTGTGTGTGTGTGCGTGTGTGGCCCTGCAATATTGCTGATGTCATCGATCCATCTTGTTTGAGGTATATGTATTTGTCTCTTTCTGTATGTGTGTGTGTATTAGCATAGTCAGTTGTGACCAAACTTTTTTCACCATAGTTGAAAATCTACCGTAGTTTTCACCTATTGAAATATGTCTGAAATAAGTTCCTGCTGTGGTTTGTCTCTAGTGTTCTCTGTATATATTCCAAAATTGGACTTTATCACACTTTTTCTGTTTTTGGTTTTTTGTTTCGAAGGACAGATTCTTAAGGCAAGAAGGCGAGATTTTTAAGAAAATTTCTGCTCCCTAGAGCCCAATCAAAAATTATATAGTATTACTGGTTTTGGTTTTGTTGTTTGTGTTTATGCTATTTTAATGTTCCATCACAAGTTCCTGGTGATTGTAGTGGAATAAGAGAGAGAGAATTTATCATTTTGAGAAGCATTGGAAACATTGGGAGCCAGAAAATGCTACACGATAGATCACAGTCTATAGATGCTTCCTATAAATTCAGCTGATCTTTTCTTCTAAGTAACCTACTGTGGTTGTACTGCTATCTTCTTTTCTTCATGTAATGTAGTGTAGTGAATTCTTATATGCTGAAGCATTTCCCTTACAATGTAATGTAGTGAAGTCCCTTATATCACCAGGAGCCCTGGTGGCGCAGTAGTTAGAATGCAAGATTGCAGGTTACTCTGCCCACAGCCAAGAGTTCAATCCTGACCGGCTCAAGGTGGACTCAGCCTTGCATCTTTCCGAGGGTGGTAAAATGAGGACCCAAATTGTTGGGGGCAATATGCCGACTCTGTAAAACTACTGAGAGAGGGCTATAAAGCACAGTTAGTGGTATATAAATCTAAGTGCTATTGCTATAATCTCAGAATTATGCCACTTCAGTGGCAACAATAGTGGGTTTCAATTTCGTTTGCTACCGGTTCGCTCACAGGCGCGCTTGCGGGCATGCACGACACTTTTGTGCATGCACAGAGCTTCTGCGCATGCACAGAGACGTCCAGGCGGGTGGGCGGAGCCTCTTGCCACCACTTCCATCTTGCCCGATCCAGGGCGAACTGGTAGCAACCCACCACTGAGTGGCAACTATCAGCACAGGATGCAACAAGGGGTTTTGTTTATCGTCTATCTTGTAGAACTTGCCACTGATCCTTACTGGAAGAGAATTAATATCCGGGGGTTATCATCAGACTTCTATGTCTAAAGGAAAACTAGAACCTGGGTTTCCCCAATCCTCATCCAGCACATTAATACTACATTAGCTTCCAGCAGTGATCCATATATTCCCAAACAACCACAACTCTGCACTTGCTTTGTATATGGCTACTGTGATTTATATTTCCTAAAGCTTTTCTTCCTTTTGTGCAAAGTAAACAGAGCTTCAAATATCTACTTCTGCGCCTTCCACAGAAATTCATTTAGCAAATATGAGAATGTGCAGAAATGGATAGATGAACGCTTAAACTTAAGGAAAAGGAAGAAACTGAATACTTTTAAACATGGGATTCATTTTATCAATGGCTAAGCAGCAAAAACAGAAGTTAGAAATATGGAAACGTAAGAGAAGGATTAATTTCATAAGGAAGGTTTATTAAAATGGATAAGCAAATACTACTATTATTATGAGATAGAATACCAATGGGATGAATATTATTGTTAATATTATGATTACTATTTCTCACAATTAATTATGTGCAGACTATACATTGTTTATTCAGAAATGCAATTTTTTACATTTAATTAAAACTTTTAAAACTTTTTAAAAAAAGAAATTAATTTATCTGGATGATAACTAGTTGGGTGAAGAGAAGCAGAGCTGGACTGTGTAGATGGAACAGACACATTAAATTTGCTTTCAACAGCTGACAAGCATAGCAAGCAGCCTGATATAATTAATTCCTTAATAAAAGACCTTAGATCAGTAGATGGCCAGCTTGGAGAGAATATTGAGGCATTCAGTACTTAGCAAACTCAGAAATCCATATTTAGTTCTCAGCTTTTGTTAAACGTTTTCTTGAAATGTTTAGAAAAGCCACAGTTTCACAGCAAACATGTGGAAAGCTACAGGGAATATGCAGCCGAGGATAACAGAAACTCTACTACCATCAGATGAACCCTATTAGTAATAGGGCTAAAAAAACCAACAACAACTCATTTCTAAAGTGATCTGGCCAACTCTGAAAATCCATACTACTTTTAGGCTAGAACATTGCTATTGTTCAGAATGCATCTTCCTCAAAGTCTGAGCTTTAAAACTAATGGCAAGGTTACTTGCAAAAACTGTTAGGAAAGAGGTAGGCAAAAATGCAAATTATAGAGAAAGATGCATGCATAGCATATGGGCTAAACAAAGTTCTAAATTGAAAACAGTTTAATGGCAGCCTTTTAAAAAAGTGCACATTGTTAATGCAACATATTGTAATTGAATGCGTGTAAAAATTAAACTGATCCGGATATAGAGGATATAATGTTTTTAAACAATATTCCTATTCATGTTAATATAAAAATATCTATGAGCTACATCAGTTTCAACCTCTTTCCATATTATCCCATCACAACTTTATTTTTGAATAGCTGGGGAATTCTTATTCATTTTCCTCTAACTCTTTCCCTAAGACAGATTTTGTGTACCCTGCACCTTAATAAATACATTTGTACCTTCCCAGTATGTAATATTTATTTAAATGCAGCTATTTTGGGGTCTAATTTTGTATGCTATTATCCCAGAGGTATGCCTGTTAATACAACTAACTGCTTTTTTCCTGAAATTTTTCCTGAAATGAGGGTGTTTGCATTTGTGTGTGTATGACAGAAAGAGAATCTGTGTAAGGGCATGTGCATGTGTGTGTAGCTACACACACACACACACACACACACACGCATGTATGTATGTATATGTATATATGCAAGTCTTGGCGTATTTGGGTCTTTTCCCGTGTAAGATTGAGAGTATCTTGGCGAAGTTTCGACGAGGTCCCATTTGTCATCTTCAGGCTGGTGTTTTCAGTTTCATGCCTGTGCGAGCAAAGCGTGATTGGAGATGCCGTCTCTCTATAAATATTGGTGGGGAGGTGTGAAGTGCTGGCTCTGTTGCTGTAGGCGGGTTGGTTGGCTGTGTTGTTACATCTTGATTAGTTGATGGAGTTGATGTTTGCAGATTAGTCAGCTGTTTCATAACATCCTGTGTGGGTGAGGTCCTAGCTCTGTGCCCATTAGACTTTTATATTTTAACGACCTTGGTAAAATCTACGAATATATATATATATATATATATATATATATATATATATGCATGCATGCATGCATGCATATAATACAGTGCATATAATACAGTGATGGGTTTCAAATTTTTTTACTACCGGTTCTGTGGGTGTGGCTTGGTGGGCGGGGCATGGCTTGGTGGGCGTGGTAGGGGATGGTTACTGCAAAATCCCCATTTCCTCCCAATCATCTGGGACTCGGGAGGCAGAGTATAGATGGGGGGGGGGCAGTCACAGATGGTATTTACCAGTTCTCCAAACTACTCAAAATTTCCATTACCAGTTCTCCAGAACTGGTCAGAACCTGCTGAAACCCACCTCTGATATAATACATACTATCTCTAAGCATATATAAGAACAATATGCTGGATAAGCAAAGAAAAGATTAATTGAATGGAAGAAAGCAATGAACAATTCAGATCATAAAAAGTTAAGGTCATTTCAGTGGCAATGTATGGCTATGAAAGTTATACTCAGAGAACTGGAAAAAGAAGATAGACATTTTAATAAGAAATTTTTAAGGGGAACCAGCAAATCAAATCTGGACCAAATAAAGGTTGATTACTCCCTTAAAATGATGATCAGCAAGCAGAAAAATTTAAAATAATGAATAAATAAACTATAAAAATATTTTGGTAAGGTTGAGCATGCAGAAGAAGAAAACAAGAAATAACTTCTCTGGGCATCAGTAATATATACATTTAATAAATATTGTGATTCTTACTATAAAAGATAGCCAAAGAGATTACTGGAAGTTTGCTAGTGAGATACCTCGTCATGTGGAGAAATTGTCCATACAGTCACTATCAGTCAGGGTGTTTTGATGGTACCTAATTCTATTTATATGCACGTCCATCTATCCATGTGTGTGTGCACATACAAATGCACATTCTCATATAGATATATATAGGTGCATATGTACCAGGGGTGGGTTCTAAATTTTTTTACTACCGGTTCTGTGGCGTGGCTTATTTTGTGGGTGTGGCTTGATGGTCATGTGACAATTCTTTAGAATTTAGCAGAGGTACTGGTCTACCAGGCTTTTAACTGCTTGCAGAGCTGTACTGATCTACCCATTTATTTTTGCAGGCACTGATCTACTCATGTATTTTTGCAGGCACTGATCTACTCATGTATTTTTGCAGGCACTGGTCTACTCATTTGTTTTCTTTTAACACCGATCAGTTGTAGGCAGGCCCTTTGAAGCCCCCCGAGTTTAAACAGTTTTTTTTCCCTCTAGCCATCAGCTGGAACTCAGGAAGCAGCAATAGATTGGAGGTAAAAGGTAAGAATAACGTAGGGGTGGGGAGGAAAGTGGTGCGGGGGGCAGAACCGGTTCAGTGATGTCATATCATCACCGCTACCGGCTCGGGAGAACCGGGCCGAACCGGGAGGAACCCACCATTGATATGTACCCACATCTATAATCCTCTTTGATGCACCAGCTGGGAGAGATATTTTTCCTCCTGAATTTCTGACAATAACTGTATATCCAACCCACCCAACTCACCAAGAGTTGTTTATTGTAAAATGGATAAGTTTAAACCCAGACATTTCACAGGGTAGGAAGAAGAGAAGAATGATAGGGAGGCTATCACCCTTTCTTGCCTTGGGCAAAATGCACAGGGGAGGGGATGGGAAGAAGCCGGAATGTAAAAACGCATACAGTTAAACAAGGCCCTTTATCCGGTAAACATAAGAGTGAACATTAGTTGAAAGGCAACTAGTTGCTCCAAAGGAAGAATGAATAACCCTGTCCCTCGCTCCATCTTCTAGCCTCTGGGTTCAATCATGGTTAGAGCTTTTGTGAAAAGCAGCTGGACACAAAAGCACAGCCATGCTGTTCTTCCAGATCACAACTCAGAAAGGCGTTTTAATCAAATCAAAAGAATCCTGTTTGTGGCTTCCCCATATAGCAGCTGCTCTTTTTTTCCTTTCTGCAAAGGGTCAGACAGACATGCACAGCATATACGTGCAAAGAAAGGATAGCAATTTATTTTCCTTTTTAATATTAAATGGGGGGTGAAGCTCCTTTTTTTTTTTCCTAGGAGCTATGGAGACTCAGGGAACCATTTACTCTTTGGAATCCCATTTTTTAAAAATTCCGAAATGGATCAGCTGGAAGGAAAACCACTTGGCTCATGGTATTTATTTATTTATTTATTATTTTATTAGTCGTATTTCTATGCCACCCACTCTCCGAGGACTCTGGGCGGCTTACACCAAAGACAGTATACTAAATAGCATAAGGCCCCCAACAATCTGAGTCCTCATTTTACCCACCTCGGAAGGATGGAAGGCTGAGTCAACCTTGAGCTGGTGAGATTTGATCCGCTGATCCGCTGAACTAGCAGTCAGCTGAAGTAGCTGCAGTACTGCACTCTAACCACTGCACCACCTTGGCTCTTCCTACCGGAACAGGTATTCCTCACCTGTTAATGAAGATAATTATTTTAAACAAGTTTGAAGCAGGGGTGAAATGCTCCCAGTTCACTCCAGTTCAGGCAAACTGGTAGTGATAAAAACTACCAATTCGAGTGAACTTGTAGTAAAAAAAATGCTTTAAAGAGTAAAAAAAGGTTCCAATGATCACAGCTGTGTCGCGTGATCATCAGAACTTTTTTTTACTTTTTTAAAGCATTTTTTTTTACTTCCGGTTCGGGTGAATAGGTAGTAAAAATGCTTTTAAAAAGTTTTTTTTTAAGTTGGCCACGCCCACCCAGTCACCTGACCCCCCCCTCCAAGCCACACCCACCGAACCGGTAGCAACAAATTTTACATTTCACCACTGATTTGAAGGTTTGGAAGTTGGAAATAGAGTGAAAGTTGAGGTCATATGGAAGCACTCTAGGGCAGGGCTTCCCAATCTTGGCAACTTTAAGACCTGTGGATTTGCTGGTTGGGCAACTCTGGATGTTGAAGTCTACATGTCTTAAAATTGATAAGATTGAGAGCTCCTGCTCTACGGCAAAATAAGAAATGTAGAGGAGGATGAAAACTATAATTTGCACTCATTCTCAAGAAAGGTTCTAAAGTAGACCATCCAAATCAATGAGAAAAAGGCATTACTGTGTTTCCAAAACAGTGGAATGCCAGATGACTGGGAGAGGACAACTGTCCCAATCTTTAAAAAGGTGAACCAGAAGGCTCTAGGGCAGAGTTTCTCAACCTGAGCACCTATGAGATAAAGGTAAAAGTAAAGGTAAAGGTATCCTTTGCACATATGTGCTAGTCATTCTCAACTCTAGGGGCCGGTGCTCATCTCTGTTTCAAAGCCGAAGAGCCAGCACTGTTCAAAGATGTCTCCGTGGTCATGTGGCCAGCATGACTAAATGCCAAAGGTGCACAGAACGCTGTTACCTTCCCACCAAAGGTGGTTCCTATTTTACTACTTGCATTTTTTACATGCTTTCGAACTGCTAGGTTGGCAGAAGCTGGGACAAGTAATGGGAGCTCACCCCGTTACGTGGCACTAGGGATTCGAACCACTGAACTGCTGACCTTTCGATCGACAAGCTCAGTGTCTTAGCCACTGAGCTACCACATCCCTTCCTATGAGATATATATTTATATACCTATGAGATATATGGACTCAAAGTGCCTGAGGAATTCTGGGAGTTGCAGTTAATACATCTTAAATTTACTTGGGTTGAGAAACACAGATCGAGGGTCCTACAGAGCAATAAATACCTAGGAGAAGAGATTGATCTAGAAGCCTATTGAAAGGAATGTGGAAATTACAATGGATTGCCAACACAAAGCCCAAATTACCAATTCACTTTAGCGTTTTTAGTCTTTAAAGCAGCAGAATCTAATTATCTTTCCAGCTTAGCACATTCCTAGACTGTCATCATTCTGTCCTACTTTACTTTTTTCTCCTCTCCAAAGAATTTCATTTAAGCCTCAGACTTGAATTAGTAAATCAATAACAAGCATCTGTTCCATTTCTACTACTTTTTAATAAGAGCTGTATTTGAAAGTCAAACACCCTTGCAAATTGCTCCAACAAGCTCTTAAAAGGTTAAAGATTGCTCCAAACACCACCACCCCGTTGTTAAGCAAAGTTATCATTAACTATTATAATAAACCTACAATGAGGGTTATGGAATTGAATTCAGCAATTTATTATAATTAGTGATTTTGTTACTATTACCAAAGTGCCAAAATATGAGGCAAAACCCCATAATCTATTTATAGAGAGCACCATGCTATTCACATCAGGACTGTGTGATACACATGCCACATCTTATTTCTACAATGCTGGGGGGGGGGGGAATTCATTGATTAAAGAAACTCATACAAAATTGCAAACATCACACTCACTCTTTATTATATCCAGGAACAAGAAGCTATTTCAGCCATGTATATTTTCTGCCTGTAAATTTATTTATTTATTTATTTATTTTATCAAATTTATATGCCGCCCTTCTCCCATAGGACTCGGGGCGGCTCACAGAATAAAACAGCATAACGATAAAATAATGATAAAACAAGCCAATTTAAAATCCTCAGACAATTAAAACCCTCGCGGCAGATCAGGGAAGTTGCTGAAAAAGCCATGTCTTCAGGTCGGCGAAGGTCGGGGGCCATCCAGAGCCTGGTGGGTAACCCATTCCAGAGGGTTGGTGTGGCCACAGAGAATGCCTTCATCCTGGGGACCGCCAGCCGACATTGTCCAGCCAACGGCACCCGGAGGAGGGCAGTCCTATGTGAGCGCACTGGGCAGTGGGAGGTTGGTAGGAGGTGATCCTGCAAGTACCCTGAGCCCATGGCATGAAGGGCTTTATAGGTGAGTACCAGCACCTTGAAGTGGATCCGGAGGTCCACCATCAGCCAGTGCAGCTCACGCAGGAGGGGTGTTACACGGGAGTAATGGGAAGCTCTCATAACAACCCACGCAGCCGCATTCTGAACCAGCTGGAGCCTCCGGGTGCACCCGAAGGGCAGCCCCGTGTAGAGGGCATTGCTGTAATCCAACTGAGAAGTAATGAAATTTTTCCAAGAAGTCTAGAAGACCTCCAAGGTCCCTTCCAACTCTGTTATTGTATTATATTCTAAGATCATGATGTAGATGTTCTAAAATATTTAAAAAATGGGGAGAAAAGTGGGAAAGAAAATGGGGCAGTTGAACTGCTGGCTTGACCATCCCAAAATAGGACCAGTCTGATGTTATGGTTTGCTTGGTATGTTGTGGTGAGTCTTGCTTTCCAAATTAGATATTTTAATTCTCCCAAAACATCTCAGAGTATGTGGACAAGATACATGAAGAAATTTGAAACTGTTTGCATTCTTTATCCATCATAGTAATTTTAATTATTGTCAATCTTCAAATACTCTTGAAGGAAGTGGATTATTTAGACCAACTTCAATCCAGTTTTAGATCATATTTTGCATACGTTTTAGTTACCAGGTTGATAGTGTTTGCTTTAAAAAAAAAGAAATTCTAAAAGAATACACATGAAATCTTGAGTCGGTGAATATGTTACCGCATTTATAATCCAGAGTACCATTGACAAGCTTCAATGCATTCACAAAGCTTGCTTCTTCTAGAGTTGAATATTTTAGTTAATCATATTTTGTGAATTTTGTACTTTTGCTGCAGCCAGTATTTTTGGTGCAGTTTTATTTCTCAAGATATAAACTTTTTTTCCGTCTAAAACAATTTGTAGTAACTCAACTCTCTAAAGTTCCTAACTTTCTTAGCAGAAATATATAACTTGTTTTTTTCTTTATTACAACCAGTATGGCCGCAAGAGGTGGCAAACAGAAAACAAGATATATATTTATTAAGAAAACAATCAATCCAATCATTTCTAGGATAACAAAACTCTTGGTTTCACATTGAGCCTTATAATTGTCCCCATGTAGGTAGGAATAAGGTTTTGGATATACAGCCTGGTGCAGCTCATTTCTTAATTATGGACTTTAGTCAATGTTTCAGTCAATAATAAGAGCTCCTACAGCTGACCTGTGCCAACAGTCAAAGAAATGAAAGTGCTTCTGTTAGTCTAATACTAGTTAAGATAAACCAAAAACATGTTCCTCTGAAGGAAATGAAACTTAAGCCAGCTGCGTGAGTAATAGATAAGGAAGGAAGGGGGGGGGAATCAATATAATGCATAAACCTTTTCATCTTCTACATAAAACTTTGCAATAAAGAAAAGTGTGTCTACAGTTCTGTAGCCCGCAAAAGTAGATTTTTTTGTAATCGGAATCATTTATACAGCTAAAAACAAGGCGCTATCCAGGATGGATGACAGCAACTTTGAAAAATGGCATTTCCCACTGATTATCACCACTGGGGGTAAGCAGATGCACGAGAATCATACAGCTTTGCAAACTGGGGAAAAAATAACTTCGTGGCCATCAGATATGAGCACTGATGCATGTGGTATTGCCATATCCACAATCGCTACCAGAGGGTTTTTTAAAAAAAAAAATAACAAAGGCATGAAAAACAAACCCCTGAGAACTGAAATGAAAGAAATGCAAATGAACCAAACAGATGCAAATAAAGGAATGTAAAACAAACTAAACTTTGACCAATAAATTCAAATTGAATTCTAATGCCAAAGCAAAGAAAATCTTGCATGCCCATAATATTTTTTTTTAAAAAAAATACATTTGCTTGAAATAAGCATTCCTGGGCTGCGTTTCTGCTTTGCCCTGTTTTTTTCACAATGTGGTCTAAAAGGAGATTACAAATACTGTGCAACCATATATGATGGGCATAGCCATAGGGTTATTTGGTGGGCTGGGATTTTTGTTGTTGTTGTTGTTGTTGTTGTTATAAATTTGCTAAATGGAATCCCTTTTTCGATAAATGGGATGGAAAGGACTGGAAATTTCCAAAACAAACGCATGATAGATTGCTAAATTATCGGATTTATCTAGCAATAGCAGGACATGAATAAATAAAGTGCAGACTCTGTCATGAATTCAGGATAGGATATACTTGAATTTTGATGGGAAATTACCATTGTATGCAACGTATGCAGTGGTGGTATACATCCGGTTCTACCCGGCTCAGGCGAAGCGGTAGTGGAAGCTGTGGGAGGCTTCACCCGCCCAGACATTATCACCAGTGGTGGGTTCCTCCCAGTTCAGGCCGGTTCAGCCGAGCTGGTAGTGGTGACGATATGACATCACTGAACCAGTTCTCTTTGTTTGGGAGCTGGGGGGGCCCGCCCCCCACCCCCCACCCCCAGCATTATTCTTACCTTTTATTTGGCCCCACCTCCAATCTATTGCTGCCTCCTAAGTCCCAGCTGATCGGCTAGAAGGAAAAAAACCTGTTTAAACTCTTGCGTGGGGCTTCAAAGGGCCGCCCTACAGCTGATCAGTGTTAAAAGGCAGTGTGGTGGTAGACCGGTGCCTCCAAAAACGAATGAGTAGATCAGTGCTTCCAAAAACGAATGAGT
>WNWU01000049.1:15806704-15839426 GCA_012654045.1 Ptyas mucosa | reverse complement strand
GACCAGTGCCTCCAAAAACGAATGAGTAGATCAGTGCTTCCAAAAACAAATGAGTAGACCGGTACAGCTCTGAAAGCAGTTAAAAGCCTGGTAGACCAGTACCTCTGCTAAATCCTAAAGAACTGGTAGTAAAGAAAATTAGAACCCAGCCCTGATTATCACATCCCGTTTTTGATGATCTGCGCATGAGAAGAAGGCCTTGGGTATGCGCGGAGGTGGCACATGTGAGCGAAGCAAGGGCGCGTATGCGCGCGCTCCCATTTGTAAACCAGTAGTGAAGGTAAGTGAATACTACCCCTGAACATATGTTATCATAAGATGCTATCCATTCCACTTTCACTAAACCTGAGTCACAACTGACTGACATTCTAAGCACCGCTTCAGGCATGTACATGCAGTAGCCAATTGTTTAATACCATGGACCAAGGAAGAAGTTGGCATAAGCTTTTCATAGCTTAATTGAATCTATCCTTTCCTATCCGTGTGAATGGAACATTTTTCTGTGAGGTCACCCATATCAAACGCTAATTCATATGCATTATAAAAGAGAGTAACTCCAATTTCTCCAGCTTGAACAGGATTGACAAGTACAGGGGCTCGCAAATTATAATGCAGCAAATAGAACAGTGGTTATCTTTGATTCAAACGCAAACATTAAAATCGATCCTCCTCCTGTTTTTTTTTTAGGCAGAGATTTGAGATTGAGATTCTTTCAGTACCTCAGTCTTCACAGCTTTAAAACTGTCTCCCTCTCTCTCTCTCCCTCCCTCCCTCCCTCCCTCCCTCCCTCTCTCTCTCTCTCTCTCTGTCCCTTATTTTAAAATTTGAATGGTGGTCTTTAAATCTTAGCTTTTAGACCTTCTTGTTTGACTCTTAAATAGAACCAAATTCCTGTGCTTCAAGATTTGTCGCTTCTAGCTGAAATAACAAAATTCCTTGTTTTTTATGTTTGTGTATTGTTTTATTGTGTTATGTTGTGTATTGGATGTGGTGGCTCAGTGGTTAACATGCTCAGCTTGTCGATTGAAAGGTCAGCAGTTCAGCGGTTTGAATCCCTAGTGCCACGTAACGGGGTGAGCTCCCGTTACTTGTCCCAGCTTCTGCCAACCTAGCAGTTCAAAAGCACGTAAACAATGCAAGTAGAAAAATAGGGACCACCTTTGGTGGGAAGGTAACAGCGTTCCATGCGCCTTTGGCCTTTAGTCATGCCGGCCACATGACCACGGAGACGTCTTTGGACAGCGCTGGCTCTTCGGCTTTGAAATGGAGATGAGCACTGCCCCCTAGAGTTGTGAACAACTAGCACATATGTGCGAAGAGAATCTTTACCTTTACCTTTATTGTTTAATAGATTTAGTTAATTACAAGATCTAGTGTATTTGTTGTTTTTGTAAACAAAGACAATTGGATTGAAGAAGAGATCCAATGATATCAGAAGAATTCTCGTATGTAGATACCATTTGTCCATTCCACACTAAGACCTCATTGAAAGGACACACAAATGTTTCCTTTTACTATCTCTCTCTTCTCCTGCCCCATAACCCAAAATATTTTTCTTTATGACAGATGACAATGTGCAGCCCCATTGTGAAGCTTCTGCCTGGGAGTTGAACACATATTTTAGGATTGCTGAGGTTGAGAAACACTGGCCAAGAGTGTCAACTCACTCCCAGACATGGTGGCAATTTAGTCCTTCCAGACACTAGCTTCTTATTCAGGAACTGGATTCTCAACAGTTACTTACTTGCTTAGTTTATTGAATGCTGGGATGATTTTGTTACCGAAGTTCATGGCAATCAATACACACACACACACACACACACACACATTGAATCTTAAGCATCCTTCTAAGAAATACTGCCCAGCAGTATCCTGATATAATGATTGACCTGCACCCTCCATCCAGTTTTGGAACTTGTGGTCCTAATGTATCTGTAGAGTCTATGATGCTAAGCACTGATTTTAAATAAATAAAACACATGGCATATGCTTATGAGAGGTAAGATGAGCCAATGGTTAAACTGTTGGACTGGCATGTGGAGACCCAGGTTCCACTCCCTTTCAGCCATGGAAGCTCATTGGGCTGGTCATCCTTAACCCAACTAGTCTATAGGGTTGTTGCTTTGAGGCAAAATGGGAGGAGAAGAAAGAACTATGAATGAGTTCAACTTGAGCTGCTTAAAAGGTAGGATATACATTGAACAAATAAATGTATTATATTAAGACTATGTACATAAGGATGCATATGAAAATAATGTGCAAAATATCTTTATATTTGGGGATATTCCTTGCAGACAAGTGTATTTGAAGCAAAAATAATACATTAAAATGCCTGCAGTAGAACAAATGTACAAAATAGCTCTAAGTAAGTACAGTTTTATGATTTGTACAGTATGACATTGTATCTCTTCTAGTGTTTCTTAGATATTATAAATTAATTGTTCTAAAATTGATCAACAAAAGTGCGTATAGTCAAGGCTATGGTTTTCCCAGTTGCAATGTATTGCTGTGAAAGTTGGACCATAAGGAAGGCTGAGCGCCAAAGAATTGAGGCCTTTGAACTATGGTGCTGGAGAAGACTCCTGCGAGTCCCTTGGACTGCAAGGTGATCCAACTGGTCAGTCCTAGGGGAGATCAACCCTGACTGCTCTTTAGAAGGCCAGATCCTGAAGATGAAACTCAAATATTTAGCCACCTAATGAGAAGGAAGGACTCACTGGAGACGAGCCTAATGCTTTGAGAGATTGAGGGCAAAAGAAGAAGGAAATGGCAGAGAATGAGGTGGCTGGATGGAGTCACTGAAGCAGTAGGTGTGAGCTTAAATGGACTCCAGAGGATGGTAGAGGACAGGAAAGTCTGGAGGAACGTTGTCCATGGGGTCGCGATGGGTTGGACACAACTTTGCCACTAACAACAACAACAATTAATTTTTTTCTTATCCTAATTAATTGTGATTTTCTTGTTTCATTTGCTATGATCTATAACCAAATTAAAAATGATTGATGGATCTAAGCAGTGTTGTCCAGAGATTTAAAATAACATTACATATTGACTAAAATACTATATGTGATAGGTAACCCATTCCTAGCTATTGCATCAGAAGTGTCTCTAATGCTATAACAACTAAATTAGATTTATAGGGATGGAAATCTCTTTGTTGTATAATAAATGGGGCAAAATAGAAATATAAAACAAGAATGGGTTTTCTGTTGTTATTCTTGTTTAAGTTTGTTTAACAGTACAAAATAGCATTTCTATTTACACTACTTCAATTTACTAAAAAAATAATAATTCTTTGTTTCAGTTGAATAATTTTACATTCTAGTTTATTAGTTTAATCAACAATCAACCCACTCTTGTGTTCAAGGTTAAAAGTTTCAGTTTTATGAGCCCAGTCATGCTGAGCAGGGCCCAGTTTAAGATCTCAAGAAAAAGAATAAAAGTAATTTGAAATAAAATCCCACATGATAATTCAGAAAGTGAATTATCTGAATAAAATGAGCAATTAAATTTAATTTCTTATATAAAAGCACTGGGACCAAGCAAATCATGCTTCAGAGCCCTTCCTGATGTATCCGATTATGGTTCCTTCAGCCACATGGTCAATGATGAGGAACAGATGAAGATGTAGATTCTCGGTATTTTAGGGCAAAACAGCTGGAAAAGCTCCTTTAGTTCCAAGGTCAGAAAAAGTAACCTAATTCCACTATTGTATTGAACCAGTCTAGCACTTCCACACCACAAGCAGGATGTGAAAATTTCCCATGTGTACTCAACTCATTTCATGGCTTGCTGTCTAAAAGCTTTGTTTAGCTTTCAGAGCTAAGAGTCATGGATAGATGGATGGATCCTTGAACAGGAATTTCTTCAAGCTACTGCACTATGTTGTAAAATTCCTAAAGTCAGATACGTGTTGTTTCAACTTCTTTAAATTTAACACCAATCACTGTTCACGTGTTTCTACTATCGATAAAGTAGATAAAATTATAGAGTTTAGTACCCCAAATATAGCTGAGGAAGACTGAAGATTGTCCAAATATATAGCAGGGAGAAAGAACAGTGGAACGTATGAAAAACATACTTACCAAAACACATTTTCAAGAGAGTATTTTAATAAAACCATAGCAAAACACTTCTGCTGATAAGGAATTTCATGTGGCCATATATGTTACTGTTTGGTGTGGGTGACCATACTCTTTTATCTGTTCTTATGACATTTTTGACTACTTCTAGGCTAATTCATTTGATACTAAACCTGCCATTCCATTATATACATTATATTCTCCAATGAGAATGGAGCTCACTTATTATTGATGCCTTTGACTTCTTGTTTCTTCTATGTGGTTGTGATCTGTCAGTTGTTTATATCTTTTAGGACACAGCTCTAATGCTCTATAAAACCAGCATGAAACTCACGTTAATGAATAGCCCAAGCTTTAGCCCTAAAACCTCTTACTCAGATAGTATGATAGCTAGATCTTCATAAATGATTTAGGTGAGGGGAACTCACCAAATTTGCAGATGATACCAAGCTGGGGGGAATGGCCAACATTTTAGAAGACAGACAGACAAAATTCAGAAGACCTTAAGCATTTGGTCCTATCCAACAAGATAGGAACCAATAGCAGTTCAGTGGTGAGAAATAATGTCCTCCAACTAGGCAGGAAAAATCAAATGCACAAGTGTAAAATACTGTAGGCGGTACCTGGCTCAACAATAGTAATTCAAAGTGGTCCTAGTGGACTACCACTTAAGTATGGGACAGCATTGTGCTGCAGCTGCTAAAATGCAGTCCTAGGATGGTCAACAGAGGGATAGTATCAAGATCACAAGAAATAATAGTACTATTCTATATTGCAGTACTGAGGCTGCACTTGGAATACTGCATCCAATTCTGGTGGTCATAACACAGAAAACATGCTGAGGTCCTAGAAAGAATGCAGAGAAGAGCAACAAAGATGATAAAGGGTCTGGAGGTTAAACAATATAAGGAACGGTTAAGGGAAGTTGGTATGTCTAGCCTACTGAAGAGAAAGATTAGGGGTGATATGATGGCTATCTTCCACTACTTACGGGGCTGTTACAGAGAAGAGGGAGTTGACTTATTCTCCAAAACACCTGAGGACAGTAGAAGAACTAATGGGTAGAAGTTCATTATAGAGAGAGGTCCAACTTAGACCTAAGGAGAAATTTCCTGACAGTGAAAACAACTAATCAGTAGGCTAGCTTGCCACCAGAAGTTGCAAGTGCTCCATCACTGGAGGTTTTCAAGAAGAGAATGGACAACCATTTGTCGGGAACAGTGTAGGGTTTCCTGGTTAAGTAAAGGTTGAGTAAAGGATTTCCTGGTTGAGTAAAGACTAGAAGGCCTCTAAGGTCCTTCCCAACTCTGTTATTCTATGTTCTATGTTATAATCTAAATGAGGTATAGTGGCACAGTGGTTAGAATGTAGTATTGCAGGCTATTTCTGCTGATTGCTGGCTGCCAGCAATTTGGCGGTTCGAATCTCACCAGCTCAAAGTTAATTCAGTCTTCCATCTTTCTGAGTTCGGTAAAATGAGGACCCAGATTGTTGGGGGCAATATGCTGACTCTGTAAACTACTTAGAGAGGGCTATAAAGCACTGTGAAGCCGTATATAAGTCTAAGTGCTACTGCTAAATAGCCACCTAAACTTGCCTGTTCAGCCATATGTTAGGGAAACTGATTGTTATCCTGTTTTCCCCAAAATAAGACATCCCTGATAATCAGGCTTTTGAGGCCAAGCGCTTATTTAAGGGTTCAAAAAATTATAATAGGGGTCTTATTTTCGGGAAAATACGGTAGTTGTTTTTTTTGTTCCATAGCTATGGATGCTGAGAAGAACAGAAAAGGCAGACAGGTCTTAGGTTACTCACTGCTTGTAAATCATCTAGCACTAAAAGAAATAAGACAATACCATTGCTGGGTTTGTTATCCTGGAAGAATAGTCCTCAGCACAGAGGGCAGTGCAACTATGTCAGCATACTTTTCTGCCAACTCATAGATTGAAAGAAAAAACTCCAACATCACTCATTTGCTGGTCTTCTTGCTGAAAAAATGAAGAAATCTACACACCATAATGATTTGATAAACTTTGTCAAAGCTACCAAACAGTATAATTTTGCCTTGATAAACACCTTTGCGTTGCCTTTCAGCTTTTCCCTGTCACTTGTCAAAACCATGAGGAGTTTCTGAGGAGGCAATGAATTGTTGCAGAAGCCTCTTCTGGCTTCTGGAGAACAGAACAGAACAGAACAGAACAGAACAGAACAGAACAGAACAGAACAGAATAGAATAGAATAGAATAGAATAGAATAACAGAGTTGGAAGGGACCTTGGAGGTCTTCTAGTCCAACTCCTTGCTTAGGTAGGAAACCTTATCTCATTTAAGACAAATGGTTATCCAATCTCTTCTTAAAAACTTCCAGTGTTGGAGCATTCACAACTTCTGGAGGCAAGTTGTTCCATTGATTAATTGTTCTAACTGTCAGGAAATTTCTCCTTAGTTCTAAGTTGCTTCTCTCTGTGGTGGCTTGGGAATTAACGAATGCACAAGCAGGCAAGTAACAACAGCTCTTTTATTTACAGTGAGCCTTCAGCAAAGCACTGAGGCTGCAGCCCTCCTTATATACAGTTTTGGAGGGGCTGTCAGCCAATCAGGAATTACACCCTTATTCGAAATTCCCACCAAAATGTAACAGAACACAACACCCCTCCTCTTCCAGAAGGCACTTACACTCAAATATTTACATATGTACAAACAAAATCTCGCAGGTGCCTTGGGCGTGTTCTCATCTGGGCTGACCTGCACAGATCAGTCTTGGGTAAGGCGTCGAGCCGGTCGGAGGGACCCTCTGTCTCTCCCGGCTCCACCAATGGAACCTCCTGGATTTGATCCGGGGCGTGGTTATCCCCAGTTGGGAGTGTCGGCTCGCTGGGGCAGCGCTGGACCCAAGGATTCTCAGATAAGTATTCCCTCGGCAACGGGTTTGAGTTAGCTGTTTTAGAGAAGTTGTCGTGGTTAGGGTCTGTGACTTCTGAGTTGTGCTCGACCTCGCTAATTACACTTCTCCTGAGCTGGTCTATGTGGCGTTTCCATATTTTGTCAACCCCGACATCTACCGTGTAGGACTTTGGTCCCGTTACCCCAGTAATTGTTCCTGCAACCCATAGTGGGCCGTTTGCATAGTTTCAGGCGTAAACTAAGTCCCCGACTTGGAATTGTCTCAGACCCGTGACTTCACCCTTAAAACTATCGTGGGAGTAGTTCGGGTGGAGCCTGTCTAAGATGCACCGAAGTTTCCTCCCCATAAGTAGCTCTGCAGGGTTTCTCCCTGTAGCTGTGCATGGTGAGGCGTGTTGAACTGCTAAAAATTGATCTATCCTGGCTTGCCAGTCACCATTATCTAGCCTGGACAGGGCTTCCTTGGCCGTCCTCACAAAACGTTCAGCCAGGCCATTCGAAGCCGGGTGGAAAGGGGCCGAGAGGGCATGGCGAATGCCCAGCTTGGCCAGGTAACCCTCGAACTGGGTGGCCGTAAACTGAGGGCCGTTGTCGGATACCAGAGTATCCGGAAGGCCATGTGTGACAAATAATTTCCGAAGGGCCCTGATAACCGCTTCGGACGTGGTCGAAGACATGAGAATGATCTCAAGCCATTTAGAGTATGCATCGACTACTATCAAGAATGTTTGGCCATGGAATGGGCCAGCGAAGTTGATGTGAATCCTCCCCCACAGCCCTTTTGGCTTTTCCCACTCTCGGATTGGGGCAACCGGGGGATCGGGGCGAGATTGCTGGCAGGGCATGCATGTCCCAACCCACTGAGAGATGTCCTGGTCCATATTGGGCCACCAGACATACCCCTAGCTAGGCTCTTCATCCTGACTATGCCTGGGTGCCCCTCATGAAGTAACTCCAGAACCCTGGTGCGCAGCTTGGAGGGCACGACAACTCTATCACCCCACAGTAAACATCCCCCTTGCATAAACAATTCATTACGCTTATTGACAAACGTTTGAAACTCCCCTCCATCCACCTTGGGCGGCCATCCCTTCAATACCCAACCACAGACAATATGTAAAACAGAGTCTCTTGTGGAGGCCCTGGCTACTTCCCTAGAGGAAATGGGACCCAGAGTCAGAGCATCCAGCAATAGGACAGGGGCCTCCGGTGTCGGGTCGTCCAGCAGCTCGGGCAGGGGGCAACGGCTGAGTGCGTCTGCATGGCCCAGGGCTCGCCCGGGGTGGTGAACCAGTTTGTAGGAATATGCAGACAGGAAAATAGTCCATCTAGTCATACGCGGAGAGAGAGCAGCGGGAGTGGGTTTGTCTCCGGCCAATAGCCCTAGTAGTGGCTGATGGTCAGTAACCAACTCGAATGTCCTGCCATAGAGATATTCATGAAATTTCTTCACTCCCGCGATTGCGGCCAATGCCTCTCTGTCTAGCTGGCTATAATTCCGTTCAGCGCTAGACAGAGTGCGGGAGTAGTATGCTATGGGCGCCTCTAGGCCATTTGGCAGTCTATGGCCCAAAACGGCACCAACTCCAAACGGAGAAGTGTCACACACTAAGACGAGTGGCAATTTAGCGTTATATTGTATGAGGAAACTGTCTTCAGCTAGCAGTCTCTTTACAGCTTCGAACGCGGCAGACTCTGGTTTTCCCCAAACCCACGGTGCGTTTTTTCCCAAAAGTTTGTGAAGTGGGTCGGCCGCGGTGGCCTTGTCCTTTAAGAACATCGAATAGAAATTCAGCAGTCCAAGGAAGGCTTGGAGCTCTGCTTTAGATTTTGGGGTGGGCGCATTCCTGATAGCCCTAACTTTACTTTCCGTGGGGTGGATGCCTGCACCATCGATCCTGTAGCCTAGGAACTCGACGGAAGGGACAGCGATCATGCATTTGCTTTTCTTTAATTTGAGTCCCGCTTCCCTGAATCGTGACAGAACGCTCCTAACTCTGTCTCCCAGTTGCTGTTCGGTCTGGGTGCTAATCAAGACGTTGTCGAAATAGGGCACCACCCCCGGAAGGCCTTACAATAGGCGCTCCATAATGCTCTGGAAGAGCCCAGGAGCGACACTAACTCCGAACTGGAGCCGGGTGCATTTGAACGCTCCCCTATGTGTCACAATTGTCTGTGCCTCAGCTGTAGCATCGTCAACTGGTAATTGTTGATAGGCTTGTGCCAAGTCTAATTTTGCAAAAATTTTGCCTGGCCCCAGGGAGTGTAGTAGATGATGCACAATCGGCACCGGATAGGCGCTCGGCTGCAACGCCTTATTGATTGTGCACTTGTAGTCGGCGCAAATTCTGACCGACCCGTCCGATTTTACTGGGGTGACTATGGGGGTCTCCCATTTAGCATGGTCAACAGGGACCAACACTCCCTGCTTAATCAATTTGTCCAGTTCAATGTCTATCTTTGGCCGTAATGCAAATGGGACTCTTCGAGCCTTTAGTCTGACTTGGGGCACGTTGGGGTCTATATTTAAGGAAATAGGGGTCCCCACATACTTGCCCAAGGAATCCGAAAAGACGTCCTGGAACTCGGTCAGGAGACTGTCCTTTAGAGGTGACTTGAGCATGCTGTGGACGCCGGTGAAGCCCATGCCAAGGGCTCGAAACCACCCCATGCCCAAAAGGCTGGGCAGTTGTCTGATCACAACGGTCAGTGGCAAGGTTCTTTCGTAGTCGCCATAGATTACTCGGAACATGCCAACACCTTCGACAGGAACTCGGTTGCCTTGGTAGTCGAGAATCCGCAGCCTTTGCCTTGCTAACTGGTCTTTTTGAAACGATGGTAGGATTGACTTCAGGGTCGCCCACGACATTATGGAAAGAGCCGACCCGGTGTCAATTACCATTTTGCAGGGTCTGCCGTCGATCTCAACAATCGTGGAGACTTTGTCTTCGACCACCGTGCTGGCCTGGTCAACGTGTGTGCTGTAACCATCTCGCGGTTGAATTTTGCGCCGGTTTTTTGCGCCGCCATCTTTGGTTGGTTGTTTTTGGCGCGTCGATTCTGGTTGGCTATGGTGGTCATGTGGTTGTTTTTTTCTGGGCATGGCGGCCCTACAGACTCGCGCCAAATGCCCCTTCTTATTGCAACGTCTGCAAATGGCCTCTTTGAATTTGCATGACAGTCTTTCATGGTTTCCGCTGCAACTCCTGCAGCTTCGTCGGGGGCTGCTTGAGTCTTTCCATTTTTCCATCCGGAAAACGTCCTCGTCTGAATCAGCCTCTGAGCTGGATCGGGCATCCTCTCTGTGGACTGGTAAGGACTTGGAACTGTCCTTGCTGGTCAAGGGGCGCTGCAGGGCTTCCGCGGCTTTCGTGGAGGCTTCGTGAGCCCTGGCCTCATCTAAGGCACCCAAAAGTGTCAGGTCCGGTTTGGTGAGCAGCCGCCTCTGTAGTCTCGTGTCGCGAACCCCACAAATCAGTTGCTCTAGCAAGGCATGTCTAGATCTCTGTAATCACAGTGGGTCGCGGCTTTGAGGAGGCTCGCCATATAGGCGCTGACCGGCTCTCCCTCCCGTTGGATGCGCTGTCGGAACTGGTACCGTTGCACGAACTTGGAGAGCACGGGAGCGTAGTGAGCCCGAAGGGTCGTCATCAGGGTGTCCCAGGGGACGGTCTGGACAGGCATTGGCTCGCTGAGTGACTCTGCCATCTCGAACACATCTGGTCTGCAGTGGCTCAGAAAGAGAGCTCTTTTTCGGTTTGCAGAGAGCCCCTGCATATCGCTGGCTTCGAGCGAGCACTCGAACCGAGTCATATATGAAGCCCATTTTTCGCGGGCCGGGTCAAAAGGCTTGGGCGGAACAGAGGCAGACATGTTCGGTATGCCTCCTCTTGTTCGCCTCGTAGCCTAGCTGAAGCTCGTGTCTCACTGGCCGCCTCTTGTGATTCTATCCCACCTTCATCGCCAATGTGGTGGCTTGGGAATTAACGAATGCACAAGCAGGCAAGTAACAACAGCTCTTTTATTTACAGTGAGCCTTCAGCCAAAGCACTGAGGCTGCAGCCCTCCTTATATACAGTTTTGGAAGGGCTGTCAGCCAATCAGGAATTACACCCTTATTCGAAATTTCCGCCAAAATGTAACAGAACACAACACTCTCCTTGTTTAGTTTCCACCCATTGCTTCTTGTCCTACCCTCAGCTGCTTTGGATAATAGCTTGATTTCCTCTTCTTTGTGGCAGCCCCTCAGATATTGGAGCACTGCTATCATGTCCTTTTTTTCATTAAACTAGACATACCCAGTTCTAACAACCGTTCTTCATATATTTTATCCTCCAGTCCCTTAATCGTCTTTGTTGCTCTTCTCTGCACTCTTTCTAGAGTCTTAACATCTTTTTTACATCGTGGCAACCAAAATTGAATGCAGTATTCCAAGTGTGGCCTCCTCCACTTACATAGTGGAGGAGGTATCTAATGTCCTCTCTAGCATTGCTCACTAAATCTTGATGAGTAGTGCCAAAGGAGGCAGTGCAGCAGGAACACCAACAGTGCTCTCCAAAGCTTGACTAATGCAGCTAGAGAAGCCACAAGAATGAAAAATGAAAGTAAATGAAGCAAGAAGGTCTCTTTGCTTCACTCTTAAATGGAGAGGCCACCATGGACTTCCATAAGAGCCCTAGTCCCTCTTCCCCCAATGTTCTGAGCATTTTTCTCTCTCTCCTTTCCAGGCTTAGCAGTGAGTGGAAATCAAGGGGAAATGCCTGAAATTTTCCTTTCCTCTTAGATATCTTTTTCGATGGCCTGTTTCCAGTGAAGATTGTCAGTAGCTTATTCTTGGCTGACTTGATTTTCTTCTCTTGCCAAGGGCTTTCACACTCAAATTCAAGCAGCATTTGAAGATTTTCTGAAGACGTTGAGAACATTTTTAAAGATGACTCATAGCAGCCATTTTCAAAATAAACAAATAGAACTAATCCATTCATCTTCCTTTTTTAATGTTTTTTTTTCTCTCTCTCTCTCTCTCCTTTGGATGAAAACTAGAACAGTAGGTAGGCTGAGCTTGCTTTTCTCTTTTATTTTTATTTGATCAGGTTTTTTTGCATCCTAATGCCCAAATACACTTTACTTTTTGAACTTTTTCAAAATTCAGAACACATTGTTTTTGAAAAAAATGTTTTATGTCTGAATCAACACAGAGATTTTAATGACTCCCTGCTGATACTTTAATAACAGAGGGATCTGAATTTACTCCTCATGAATAAAAGAATAAAGGAAGGAAGGAAGGAAGGAAGGAAGGAAGGAAGGAAGGAAGGAAGGAAGGAAGGAAAACAGGAAGGAAAACAGGAAGGAAAGAAGACAGTAAGTTAGTTTCTTTAAAAGGCTACAAATGATGTAAATGGATTGATAGGATATGTTGTATGTGTGCTGTATTTACCTGATCTTTTTAAAGGAAATGATGTCAGATTCTCTATCCCTCCCCTTTAGCTGCTTTCAAGCCAATAAAATTGCTGTAGTCAATTTAACACTAAGGAAGTAAAGGACGTTCCAGAAATGATATTTGTTCTAGATGAGTGACTTGAGCCAAGGTAATGTTAAAACTTTTATACAGTAGATAACTCCTTGATATGAGTCTTCATTTTCTCAACAACAGCAGCTGAGAAATCTGCATCTACCAATATATTTTTTGTGATAGGACAGCACTGTTTATTTTATAAATGATCAAGACACACAACTTTGTGTTGACACACACCATTGGCTTCCTTCAGATGCTTATGTCAGATATAGAGAGTCCCAACTTCCATAGCCATGTCATTAAGTCTGAGCAACAAGATAAGGTCAACGCAACTTATCATTAAAAAATGGGTACAGATTTATAAAGATGGTAAGAGCTGAAACAGTAATTGAATACAGCTGAACCATATTTATTCAAGAATGACCCCGATAAAGCATTTTTCTTCACACAGCTTAGATTTGGAGGGATTGAGGGAGGGCTTGCTTCACATTCAAGAAAATCTGCTTTTATTCTTGCTTCCAAGAATAAACCTGCTTCCCACAGTTTTTTTTCCAGGCACTTCCAAATAGAACAGGGGCTAGATCAGGGGTGTCAAACTTGCAGCCCACAGGCCAAATGGGTCACACACTGGCCACGCCCACCCCCGTTTTAACGAAGGGGGAAAAAGTCATGATACGCCACATGACAATAACGTGACGGCACGAGTTTGAAACCCCTGGGCTAGATCCTTCCCATTTTAGCTGTATTCATGTTCTGAGTCACTCTACAACTCCCTTCACTATATAGATATGGAATTGTAGGAAAACTAGCTTCTGAAGTGCTGTAGGTCTCTGCAAAAGTTTTAGGTAGCTATTTGTCTTGTTCTATACCACTTTTAGGGGACATGGTGGCTTAGTGGCTAAGATGCTTAGCTTGTCGGTCGAAAGGTCTTCAGTTCAGCAGTTCAAATCCCTAGTGCCATGTAACGGGTGAGCTCCTGTTACTTGTCCCAGCTTCTGCCAACCTAGCAGTTCGAAAGCACATAAAAAATGCAAGTAGAAAAATAAGTACCCCCTTTCGTGGGAAGGTAACAGCATTCCGTACGCCTTTGGCATTTAGTCATGCTGGTCACATGACCACGGAGACATCTTCGGATAGCTCTGGCTCTTCGGCTTTGAAACGGAGATGAGCACCACCCCGTAGAGTCAGGAATGACTAGCACATATGTGTGAGGGGAACCTTTACCTTTATACCACTTTTATTAGCTGGAGTGGTGCAGTGGCCTAGAGGTAGAGGCTGTGAATTCGATCCTAGGTAGAGGCAGATATTTCTCTCTCTGGGCACAATGAGAATATATCTGCTGAACAAATCTCACCAACAAATCTCACCCACAAATTGGTGTCAGGAAGGGCATCCGGCCAGTAAAAATTCTGCTAGTTCCATACAGTTGCCCAGACTCCACCCCACAAGAATTATGGGGTCGTTAAATGAAGATGATGTTGATGATACCACTTTTATTATCTCATTGGTGGGAAATCACATATTACTTTGCCTCTTTTGGTTCACTCTGTTATTCCAAGGTCATCATAGGCTGACTTTACAGATTTTTTAGTAACTGGATGTGGAAACAGTGATGAAATGGAAGTGCCTTTCCCCCAAAATTGTCCTTATATCCATTTCTTTGCTAAAACTGCTCACTTCCCTTCCACTCGTCCAAACAAACCAACTGTCTTCCTCTGCCCTTACATCAATCATCTGTTTCTTCTCCCTATCCCTTTATAACTAGATGGATTTTGTCAGATAGTTTTTGTCTTCTTCAAACAGACAGATAAATTCAACCACCTCTCTGGATCTGTTAAAGAATACTTCAGTGTACAAAATATCCTCTTGCTCCTCACACACATGGATTTAGTATCAGTTCCACTAGTGTTATTGAGCTGACTTTCATATGAGGATGAGTGTTATAACCATTAATCTGATTTTAAGCCTCAATGAACTGAAATAAACTACATCCGAGCAGGCATGAATAAGGTTGTAGTAGTATATAGTTCAGTCAGTTCCATTAGTGTAAATCAGCCTTCAATTCTCATTATGTTACATGATGTCTCTAATCTAGAATGTCTAACAGAATTGCATCAGTTTTATCAGTCAAGGAAAAATCTGAGTCTAGTTTGAAACTAGCACCAGAATAATGACAAATAAATCACAGGTACTTATTGTGTTTTCCTGAAAATAAGACCTACTCCAAAAGTAAGTCTTAGGCTGATTTTTACATGTGTACCCAATATAAGCCCTACCCCAAAATAAGCCCTAATTAAAACCCTGCCCACTCCAGAGTGCAGGAGTAAAAATTAAGCTAGGGTGGGGATGACGTGGTGGAGCTACCCTACTACTTACTTTCAGACAGTTGCAGCCATGCCTTGTACACCTTGGCCCATTTCTTCTGCAAGGCTTTCCGGAAGGCCTCTGTAGCCACTAATAGAGCTCCTGGTCGATCTGGAGGTCTGTTATCGGCTACAGACACCTTTCCTGAAGGCCTCTGTACCTGATAACAGAGTTCCGGATTGATCTAGAGCTCTGTTATTGGCTATAGAGCTTCAGGAAAGCCTTGCTGATCTTACTACCTGAAGAAATTCCTGAAGGCCTTTGACAGCAAAAAGAAGGTCAGGGGAAACGCACGCAAGTAAGGTGAGTCAGTGGATGACATCCCTTCTGAAAATAAGACCTGGTGCCTTTTTTTGGTGGCCAAAAATAATAAAACAGGGTCTTAAATTCAGGAAAACATGGGTTGCAACTGATTATTATCTTCCAATCTAGCGTTTTAATCCGGATACCACCTGTGGTAGCTTACTTGACTATAAAATCAAAGCTATTTTCCCCTCTATGCATATCATTTATATTTTATTTATTTGTATCCCAAGTTTATTATTCTTACAAATAACACAACACAGCAAACATATCCAGCACACTTTCCTCCTCCTATTTTTCCCCATAACAACAACCCTGTGAGGTGAGTTGGGCTGAGAAAGAGTGATTGATTCAAGGTCATTCAGCTGGCCATTCAGGATGTCATCATGTTTTTTTTAACTTCGTTTAGGGACCCAGGTAAGTGTACTGTAACTAAAAAAAAATGATAAAGCTGATTTTGGAATGTGTAGATTGTTTTGAAATTTGGTATAGTTCCATCGATTCCATTATCTCAAAAAATATTCCACTACTTTAAAATGTTATATTCTTAAAATTCTTAATTAGCTTTAGAATTAATGTAGTCTTAATTAGCTTCAAAAAGAAAAAAGAAAAAGAAAACCACATATCCTACAAAGAAAAGCATCCAACCCAAAAAAAAATGTCTGTACATTTTTCATGCAAATCTTTTGGAAATTTGCAAACTGGAAAAATAAAGGGAGATCAAACTTGTCAGATTCCTCTGATGTTGGCTCCCTAGAGAAAAGGAATATTTGAATCCAGGTTTGTCTCTTCTATTTCCTTTCTGTTCACAAACTATTTTGACATTTGATTCACAGATCTAAACTTACACACTAGTTTCATGGATAATAGACTGTGTCTAGCTAGAGTTAGAGAACTACTATATATACTTACAATTAGGTTAATTACAGTATGGATGTTCAACTGCTTTAAGAAAGTACTCAATTATATTGGATGTGTCTATATTTTGTCTTAGTTATGACAATACGTCAATCAACTGGATTGTATGATGATATTAGTTTTACAGAACTTCTTGATATTATCTATTCAATAGAGTTCCATCTATCGTAATTAAAGGAACGTGGATAAATAACTTCCACTTGTTTGATCTCTAGTATCCACAGAGTGCCTTTATATAGATATATAGATATAGGTATCTATATCTATATCTAGATAGAGATAGCTAGAGATAGCTAGAGAGATGGAGAGATAGAGAGTTAGAGCTAGAGATAGCTAGAGAGAGAGAGAGAGATGTTAGAGATTATAGAGATTATAGTGAGCGAGGGAGATGATAGAGATAGAGATAGAGATAGAGATAGAGATAGAGATAGAGATAGAGATAGAGATAGAGATAGAGATAGAGATAGAGATAGAGATGGATGGGTGGATGGATGGATGGATAGATGATAGATAGATAGATAGATAGATAGATAGATAGATAGATAGATGGATGGATAGATTGATTGATTGATTAGTGGGATTTAAAGTGAGAACTGAGAAGTAGTAGTATGTCTCATTGTCTCTGCTGACGCAGTTGGATAAGAGGATTGGCAGAATAAAAAGCCAATAAGCCTGAGGGACTTTTTTAAAAAAAATAAAGATGGCCACCTTTACTTTTCAGCACAATTTTAGAGCCTGTTCACATGATTGCTCACTCTGAGTGACCATGAGGACTGATTTAAAGTGATCCTTGAAAATAAATATTTGTGACTTGTTGTACAAGAAGTTAGCAGTCCTGCCAGTTCCCCCCCCCCCAAAAGCTGGCAGGACAGTGCCTATTATCTTAACTGGCCGCTGATTTCAGTGAAACTCGGCAATCATAAGCACATTTGAACTTGCAGATGTCCGTTTATTACTGTAATCCTATTTCTTCAGAGCAAAGCACTCGGAAAGATTATTATGTTTTGCTTCCATTGTATTGTCTGGATATTACCAGCAAATTGCTTTGCTTTGAAACTGCTCTTTAGCTTGAAAAAAAAATCTCTACTTTCTCTCTAATATATTTCTAACACTGTGCAGTTATCCAAAGGTGATACCTTATCAAGTCATGCGAATTTCTGCTTTAAGAAAAGAAACATCTGTTTTATAGTAAAAAAGAAAGAAAGAAAGAAATAGAAATAAATTTGGGGGAGGGCCGTGAAGAAAAATATGCCATCAGATCTGTAATATGCTTATAGCCTTTTTAAAACAAGCATTGCAGGTACAACAGTTCCTTGTGTGAGACTAGACGAAATCTCATTAGGAATTAATAGGTTAGTTGCACACTGCAAGTAAAAACTCCTTACATCTGAAGAACACAGGATTCAAAACAAAGAAATCCAAAATGAAGATGTTATGCATAGATGCAATACTGTTTGAAGAAGATGTCAGTACAGCTGGCAACCAATTTTGTAAATAATTGCTTTCTGTGGAAACTACAGAAGAATTTCAATGTCTAGTGAATTAAACAAATCTCAGTTTTAAAAAATCTCGGTAAAGCGGTATTTTAAAACATTATTTGTTTAGCTCATCCTATCGACAGTGAGTCCTGATCGCGATTCTCAGTGTCCCGTACAGTTTCAGATCATTGATCCTGATAAAACCAGGGTTTGATTCAACCCTAAATTTAATAATGCTATGCAATAAAACAGAAATAACAGTGAGAGGGTCCTTTTTTTTCTAACCCAAAATAAGGAAACTATGTTATATCTTAGCATGAAAAGTCAGCCAATGCTGGAAAGGAGAAAATTAGTTGATAGATGGAAAGGAGAAAATTAGTTGATAGATGCCTGAGCCCCAGCATGATTTGGGCCAGTGGTAGGTTCTAATCAGTTTTACCACAATTTTTTTTATTTTTTTATTTATTTATATGCCGCCCTTCTCCGGAGACTCAGGGCAGCTTACAATTCGTTAAGCAATAGCCTTCATACTTTTGTATATTTTATACAAAGTCAGCTTATTGCCCCCACAAACCGGGTCCTCATTTTACCTATCTTAGAAAGGATGGAAGGCTGAGTCAACTTTGAGCCTGGTGAGAATTGAACTCGCAGTAATTGCAGGCAGCTAGAAGCTAAATACTATTTTTAACAGTAGCATTAGTCTGCTGTGCCACTCAGGTTTGCATTGTGCATGTGTGCCAAAGAAGCATTAAAAAAAAAAACCAGCTGAGGCATAGCAATCCCCTCTGCTACGCCTTACAGGTAACCAAAAAACAAACAAAATAAAGGTAGGTATAGCATGGGGGCGGGGGGAAGGGCCGAACTATGAGGACCCGGATTGTGGGGGCAATAAGCTGACTTTGTATAAAAAAGAACATCGCTTAGAGGGGGCCAAAAGCCCTACTAAGTAGGTATATACAAAAGTATGAAGGCTATTGCTTAACGCGTTGTAAGCTGCCCTGAGTCTCCGGAGAATGGTGGCATATAAATCAAACCAATAAATAAATAAATAAACTAATATTCAGAGCGAACCGGTTCGCTCTCCTGTGAAGATTTCCACTACCGGCTCTCTCAAACCAGGGAGAACCGGTAGCAACCCACCACTGGTTTGGGCACAGAGTTATCTGCCGGTCAATTCCATTATATCTAAACCGGGGGAACTTGGTTCAGTTAGTTTAAGCAGGATAAAACAAAAACAGAACGTGATCATGCTTTATTTGAACCAGCAGTGGGTTTCAGATTATCTTAATACCGGTTCACTCCACACGCACACACTCGCTTCATGTATCTGTGCACCCAGTTCATGTATGCGCCTGCCTTCCGCACATGCACCGAGCCTCAAAAATGTGCCTAAATAGGACGGCATAGAGCCGGGGCGGGTAGGCAGGCTCACCCGCGATTTCTGCTACCAGTTCGGCAGAACCAGTCTGAACTGGCTGAATACCACCTCTGACTTGAACTCATTAGAGTTCAATGAGTTGAACTCTAATGAACTCAGAGTACGGCCCATGTCTATGAGTTAGATGCACATGGGAACTGTGGCAGGGGTGGGTTCTACTTACCTTTACTACTGTTTCACAATGGGGCCGTGCACGCGCTCTTCCGCGCATGCGCAGAAGCGTTTTGATGATGTCGGGGTGGGTAGGCGGAGCCTCCCTCTGGTTTTACTACCAGTTCTATAGAACTGGTCTGAACTGGGAGCAACCCACCACTGAACTGTGGTTAATTTCAAATTGAAAGCAGTGGCTTTTAAATAGCAGCAGACATGTTGCTAAATCTTTGTTTCCTGCTTTGATGACATCGAGCAAACAATATTTTGTTGCAAGGAATGAAGACTACTTTAGAAGGGAGGTTTTTTTCCCCTGAATTTTTTTCCATATAGTTTTCTGGCAACGATAAAAAAAAGAAAGAATTGCTTACTTTGGGGATTTTCTTTTAAATCCAGTCTTAAATTACATTTCATGGTATTCCATCCAGCCACTAACTACCACTTTTGTTGGCCTTCATATAATGTTGTGTGGATTCCGCCTTGATGAACGGATGGATGAAAGATGCAAAAACTGTGATTTATTGACTGATGAAGCTTGCAAGATCCCTTTTGCACCCTTAGAGCCCTACCCGAGTAGATGGAGCCCAATGTAACCCTGTTTGGATCGTGGGGATGTTTTGGGGTTTTAAGAAACAAAAGCGGCACATATGAAGGGACATTTCATCATGCCTGCTGGACATGTAAAAAAGCTTAAACAATTTGGATACAAATACACACATTAATACAAAAGTTTTTAAAGGTTAAAATGCAGTTGAAAGCAGAGATCTTTCTTTGGAGACTAATGGGATAAACATCTGGAAAAAAGTCATGGGACTTTGCTTTTATACAAAGTTGTGTTCAAAAATGGAAAAGTTTGATGATACCCACAACAGAGCAGTGATGGGACTTAAAAAGATATCTAAATTAACATATTTCGTTAGAAAGAAAGCAATATCTACTTTTACAACTGACTAGAAAATGTAATGAAAATATATTCAGGATTTGTGGTTTTGATGATTAGAAAAATGTCCCTTAAGACAAGACCATTATTGCAATGTTTGCTCCAGTCTTAGTAAGCTACTGTGATAATCAGCTCTGAATTTTCTATCTGGATGATTCTAATATTACTCTGGAAGTGGCTGAGTTTCTAAATGTTATCATTAGCACAAGAACTCTGATGGCAGCTTCTTATTAATGGTTTTAATTATACTTGCTTAGCTTGTATAGTCAGTCAACTAATAAGCATTGATTGATTGACTAAATGGGAAGAAGAAGGAGAAAGAATCTTTCCAATCAGAGGGGAAAATGTGAGTGTGTGACTTGGAGAATCAGTAAGCTCTCCCAAAACTTCCTTGGTTTTTACCAGCCCATCTTAAGACCATATGGTTGGGCAGATGTCCTATGCTTCAAGATTTTAGCATGCCATTGAAAGTGGGCTGCAGTCAGTGGTGAAATCCCCTGTGGATTGCCACTGGTTTGCTGCCCGCGCATGCATGGTGCATGCCAAAGGCACACTGTGCACACACATATGCGCAGTGCATGCCAAAAGCACGCTACGTGCATGCGCATGTACTGTGTGTGCCAAACACGCACCGCACATGGGAAAAGGAGGCTTAACAAGGTAAGTAGAACAGCAAGGGGGGGAAACAGCTGTGCCATGCAATTTAGATTCACTAGAAAGCAGGATTTCCTGCTTTCTAGCTAATATAAATCGTGTGGCACAGCTGATCGTCAGAAATACCAGTTCGGATGAACTGTTAGCTTTTATCACTAAAAGCTACCAGTTTGCCCAAACTGGTAGCATTTCACCACTGGCTGCAGTGCTCTCTAGAAAAGTAGACTGAGCAATCAAAGCCTAGCCTAATAAACTATATTCAACATATTGTCTTTCTTAGTTAGCAATGTCAGATGAGGAGAGCACAGCTGGCTTATTCTATCATCCCATGCTCAAAGGGATCAAATTAATCAGGCCAGATGCCCCACCCAGCCTTCCAGAAATATACTTTTTTACAAAACATAAGCCTGTCTGGGAACTTCAGACTGCCTGAAAATCAGTATTTGGTTAAAGCTGGGCCTCAACGCTTATTACTAAAGCTTATAGGGCTAATGGCAGTGATAATCATGGATTTGCTACCAAGCATGTCTGGCACTATGCAGCTTGGGAACACTTAATTCGATATAATGCATCTGTTTAGCTGACTTGTTTCCGTCTCAAAATGCATTGCAATTAACAGGGTAGATCTGCATTTTATCTGAGTGCCTTTCCGTAAGGACAGCATCCTCATCATCTGCATTTTATACAACCAGCCTGGGTCTGTGTAGTTTTGAATTGCATCTGTTGGCTGGCAGGCCAGTTGGGTTCCCTCCCAGCAGCTAAAAGGAACATAAAGCCTTTTTTATGCTCTTTCTGTGATTAAGATAAAATCTTCCTTCCTTCTGCCAATTCTGAGCCTCCACCAGGAATCCATTCTAAAAAAACCTGCACCTGTCAATTGTGCTCCCCTTCTTTTTTTTCTTCTTTTTATTTGTGCTGAGTTGAAAGTGTTCTTTATATCAAATCATTTTCCTATCTTTTGGGGGAGGGGGGGTTGTTGTTGGGTTTTTTTGTTCTTTGTTCTAGCTCCATTATTGAGCATGGTACATTTGAGAATGCTCACAACTTTCCTTATTTCAAATCTCTTAGATAAGGAAAATAGAAAGAAGGGCTGTTTAGAGATTCTGTTGATTCATTGGTTCACTAAATTGCTCTTGATTTATTTTCTGGATTCTTCCTGACCGTATAAGATATTGTTACATCCTTACAGCTGTGCAATCAAACCCAGAGCCCAAAGCTAATAATCAAGACTTATTGCAATGGGTTATTAGATAGCACCCACTGGTAGGACTAGAATATTGAGAGATGGCCCCCATCCAACAAAGGGGTGCATTCAGGGGTGGGCTTCAAAAATTTTAGCAAGGGGTTCTCTGCCCGGTTGCTGGGTGGATGTAGCCATGGTGGGCGTGGCCTAGTCGGCCTCTTGCACCACAGCAGAGGGGGCGTTTTTGCCCTCCCCGGGCTCTGGAGGCTGGAAATGGGTCTTCCCGAACTTCCAGTAAGCCCATTCTTTGCCCTGCCCATGCCTCCGTGTGTGACCTTCACTTACCTGCATCCAAAACGGGCCACGTGGGGACTCCTGGGGTGGGCAGGGCCAGCCAGGAGTGGGATTTGGGGGTTCTCTGAACTGCACAGAATCTTAGCTAGAGGTTCTCCTGAGCCTTTGCGAACCCCCAGCAGCCCACCCTTGGATGCATTCATATTTATACATTTTAGAAAAGTGGGAGAGACTGTACAGGTAGCAGTCCATTTACAACTTACAGCATCCTCACAGTCACATGATCAAAATTTGGGCATTTGGAGCCACGGTGGTGCAGTGGTTAGAGTGCAGTACTGCAGGCTACTTTTGCTGGCTGCCGGCTGCCTGCAATTTGGCAGTTCAAATCTCACCAGGCTCAAAGTTGACTCAGCCTTCCATCCTTCCAAAGTGGGTATAATGAGGATCCAGATTGTTGGGGTCAATAGGCTGACTCTGTAAAACCACTTAGAGAGGGCTGTAAAGCACTGTAAAGTGGTATATAAGTCTAAGTGCTATTGCTATCTGGCAACTGGCATGTATTTATGACAGTTGGTCTGTCACACAGTCATTACCTTCCCAGTCAGTTTACAACAAGCAAAGTCAATACACTTAATGATCACATGATTCATTTAATAATTGTAGTGATTTGCTTCAAGTTTGCAAAAATGGGACAAAACTCACTTAACAATTGCCTTGAAATTTTGAGTTCAGTTGTGGTGGTATCTGAAGGACTACCTTAATCATACATATTCATCAGTAACGAATCTCAAGTCACTAATGTTACCATATTTGTAGATAATACTATAAACAAGTGAACTTCAGATTACTTCAGTATGCCTGTTCTCCACCAAACACTCAAAAGGCAATAAAGCAATAAAACATTGAGACAGGAAGGGAAACATCTCCCATGAATCAGGAGGAGGAGCAGCAACAAAAAGGAAAATATTATCCATTTCAAGCCTATGGGATGAGATAACAGATGGCCTTATATCTATGTATATCAACTTGCTTTAATCAATTCCACTCATCTAAGAACTCATTTCCCTTGTACAACAAAAGGATCACATTTCTGTACCCTACATGGTCATCCACATTAAGAAATTAAGCAAGTATCAGAATTGTTGTGGTGTCTTGTTTCTCTCAGGGCATCATCATGACCTGACATATGGATTTGTGATCTTTTAGATATGATGGGCTTCTTCCATATCAAACACTGCCAATAGTATAAACTGATGAAAATGCAGTAGTATCTGAAGAACCACAGTTTTCCACCATCGCTACCATTAAAGGATTAAAATTTCACTATACCATTTAAGGGGAACTGGTATAATATTTGGCCAAATTAAACTCTAATTCCTTTGGAATGTCTTTGATGATAATTTTCTTTGTGTTCAATGATGCAAGGGGGTTATTTATTTATTTTAGTAACTTTGAATTCTTTAGTAATTCCATTGTGGTTTCTTTTTTGCTTTCCTTTTTCTTTTTTGGCAAATTTTATTTTCAGGGACTTCTGCTCTATTAGCAAAGACATGATGGGAAACAACATACATGATTTGATCTAGGGGAATCTAAAACAATTTCTTCACAGCTGTTTACATTCTCTGGTATCAATCTATCCCAGTATTTCCCAAGCTCAACAAAGGGGTTAAGATGTGTGGAGTTCAACTCCAAGTATTCCGTATAGAATCATATAATAACAGAGTTAGAAGAGACCTTGTAGATCTTCTAATCCAGTGATGGCTAACCTTTTTGCCATTGCGTGCCAGGAGAGGGGGGGGCAGGGGAGGGACACGCACATGCATGCCCACACCGATAATTCTATGTGCCCTGCCCTGCATTTGCACGTGCAACCCCTCCCTCTCCACCACCACCCCTGCTCCTGGCATGCGATGGCCTGGTAGGCTCATTTTTCTTTCTCACCTGGCTCCAGATCCTCTCTATGCATCTGGGGAGTGCGATAACAGCCTTTCCTTCTCCCTCGGAGGCCCTCCGGAGGCCTGAAACGGCCCATTTCCCAACTCCCGGTGGGACAGGAAGTGACGTTTTTTGCTGTCCCCAGCCTCTCTAGGAGTCTCTGGAGGCTGGGGACAGCAAAAAACATCACTTCTACTTAATTCTAGATTAGATGTCTCTTTAAAAATATTCCTTTCATTACTTCTTGTCCCACACTCAGATACTTTGGAGAATAGGTCAACCCCTTCTTCTCTGTAACATCCCCTGAAGTATCATGTCACCCCTAATACTCACCCCCCCCCAGTGTTCATTAGACTAGATATATCTAGTTCCTGCAACCATTCATCATATGGTTTACCCTCCATCTTTGTTGCTCTTCTCTGCACTCTTTCTAGAGCCCAGCATCTTTTTTGTATCATGATGACCAAAACTGGGATGCAATATTCCAAGTATGCCTTCCAGTTTGAAAATTGGAACCACATCAGCTGTGTAATTTCCCTGTGCTACAAGAGCTTTGAAATATTTTGCTCGTTGGTCCAGACATCCAGAGCATGTCTAGATCAATCATTTCCTTATTTTTTTTCTTGTTCCTTACATGTTGGAAGAAGCCTTTTTGTTATTTTTGGTATTTGTTGCAAGTTTTTGTTCAATCCTAGCCTTTCTGATGCCATCTCTCCAAATTTGGGGTTTGCTGCAGTAGTGAAATCCAATTTTTTTTACTACCAGTCCTGTGGACCTGGCTTGGTGGACGTGGCATGGCTTGGTGGGCATGGTTTGGTGTGCATGGTAGGAGAAGGATATTGCAAAATCTCCATTCCCACCCCACTCCTGGGGGAAGGATATTGCAAAATCTCCATTCTGGGGCCAGCCAGAGATGGTATTTGCTGGCTCTCCCAACTGCTCAAAATTTCCACTACCGGTTTTCCCAACTGCTCAAAATTTCCACTACCAGTTCTCCAGAACCTGTCAGAACCTGCTGGATTTCACCCCTGGTTTGCTGGTATTATAATGTGATCCTTTTTTCATTTTTTTAATACTTGTCCTTTTTGTCTTTCAATTTATCAGAGAATTCTTTATGCAACCTTGCCAGTTTCATCTGGTGACTCTTATTTTTCTTTCTCAGTGGTACTGTGTTAGATTGGGCTTTATTCTATTTTTTCCTAGTTTCCCTAGTTGAGTTGTTTTCACCTTTAAGATTTCCATCCATGGAATCCACTCCAAGTTTGCTGAAGTCAGCTTTCTTAAACACTTGTTTGACTTTGTATATTAAAAACAAAGATCAAAGATCAAGAACACCATCTTGACCTTTTCAATTCCATCTAAATATAGTGAAGGAAAAGAGCTGGCCGAACTGGAAGGTGAGGTTAAACATGTCACTAGTTTGGAGTCATCGCATTGCCACACGAGACCCTAGTCCAGCCCCCCCCTGTGAATTACATTGACCCTTAGCTTTGACCATCAATTGACTAGGTTTTTGAGTATAGGTAGCAATAATAAACTCTTCTGTGCTTTGAACCCAATGAATTTTATTTGGTTATTTGCACCTGACATATAGCTATAATATATCATTTTTTCTTTTGCAAGTTTGCAGTCTGCAAAGACTCCTAAGAGTCTCCTATCCAGACACTAATTGTACATCTTCCACCATGTTAATTGACAGTTTCTTCCAACTGTTTGCTGGGCCAATCGAATAAATCATCATAATCAAGGAATAACTAGGACCAAGTGTATCCTGCACACAGATCTGCCAATTGCACAGATGTCACATTTAATGCTTATGACACGAACCTTAATAACTCTCAAAAGAAGCCATCTGCCACATCCCACTCATTCAAGTGCACAAGTCCACTCATTCAAGTGAATTATGCCTCAGTTATTTCTTTCCTATTTCCTTCTTTCTGGAAAGCATGTTGATGTTTACAGGAGCAGGGGTAACCTAACCTTGCAGTGACACTTAGAATGCCCCAAATATATAACAGGTAATTGTTTCTCAGTAAACACTTGAACTCTGTATTGGCATACTGTTTAAATCAAGGTACAGGGAAAGCAGAAGGACAGATCCTGGGGCTCCCATCCTAAGTATACAAGTTGTTCAGATGCTTTGATCCAAGCACAAGCCTATCTTGATTTGCTGAGTAAGGATGCTTTGAGCAAAATTTGATCGTAATACTGATTAGCTTTTTTTCCTAGGCTGAGATGGCAGATTTTTAAAAATGTATTGTTTCAATATGCACTCTATTTTTCCGGTGCTCAAGGCAGCCAGCCGATGAAACAAAACATATAAAACAATTAAACCCCAGTTAAAGCCATCCTTAACCCAGCTCAAAGGGATGCGGTGGCTCAGTGACTAGGACACTGAGTTTGTCGATCGAAAGGTCAGCAGTTCAGCGGTTTGAATCCCTAGTGCCGCGTAACGGGGTGAGCTCCTGTTACTTGTCCCAGCTTCTGCCAACCTAGCAGTTCGAAAGCACGTTAAAAAATGCAAGTAGAAAAATAGGGACCACCTTTCATGGGAAGGTAACAGCTTTCCGTGCACTTTTGGCGTTTAGACATGCCGGACACATGACCACGGAGATGTCTTCGGACAGCGCTGGTTCTTCGGCTTTGAAATGGAGAGGAGCACCACTCCCTAGAGTTGGGAATGGCTAGCACATCACCAGATCCAATTTCCTGATCAATGCAGGGACTCAAACTAACGATTCCCAAGCATTTCTGCTACAGAAAAGGGAATCCATTACTGATTAACTGGGAAATGTAAATTTTATGAAAAGTGCTGGGAAAGTACAGACTAACTACAGAACGGACTGGACATTTTTACACACCCATTTATTAAATAGATAAAAATTTTAAAATCATGCTACGTGTCACAAACTGCAGCCTGGTAAATTTATGTTGAGGGGGACCACTGAGTACCATGGGGATTGATACATTACTTTTTTTTTATTTATGGGAGTTTTTTTCCTCCCACCCTCAACTAAACACGAACATCTAATATGTCCCCAAAAGAGAAGAGGGTAATATATTGTATATATGGAATAAGAAAAGACTTGTACTTCTTAACTAGCAATACTTTCCTATGATTCCAAGACTGAAGGCACTCAACTTTATTTTTTAATTGTGACACAAGGGAGATAATAGATACAGTACATAATTTTTTAAAGAATTTTTATTATAATAGTAAAAATCTAATACAAGCTACACTTAAAGAAAAAAGAATAGACTATAGAGAAGGAATAAGTTCTCCAAACTGATGTCAGCCCTAGTAATTACTTCTTCCCGTCGTTCTTTTCCATCTGTGTTGATCTACTGCAGGGGTGTCAAACTCAAGGCCCCTGGCCCGCATCCTGTCTGCAGGGTGCTTAGATCTGGCCTGCGGGGCCATGCTGGAAACAGAGAAGGGCTGGCCCATGGTGCCTCTGACAGCGAAAATGGAGCTCTGTTTTCCCTGGCAGAGGGTTGCAGGAGACTGTCACAGCCGAAAACGGAGCTTGGTAGCCCATTTTCACTAGCAGAGTGCTTGGGTCCCCACAGGTGCCCCCCCAACACGAGTGATGTCGAGCTGGCCACTCCCACTCTGACCACGCCCACCCTGGCCCCCCAACCCTGATATGGCCCTCAATGAAATCAAGTTTGACATCCCTGATCTACTGCTACTTTAAATTGTTTTTGAATTCATCTCTAAGGTTGGCCATTATAAATCTAGATTTATAGGGTCTAGATTCAGCTTTGCCCACCTACTTCCAACTTATCTACAGAACTTCCCTCACTTGCTTCAACTTTACTCTGTAAAATCTGCCAGCAAATTTCCTCCAAAATACATATTTTCCTGATGGGTCGTCAGGTTCGATACATTCTTATTTTTTCCTTCAGCAGAATGCAGGGTATAAATTTTGTTAGATAAAGAAAATCTGCAGGCACAATCAGATTAGACTTCCTCATCTATTCAATCATTTCCCTCATTGGTCATGAATTATAATTTGTCAGAACTTCTAGAAGAGTTCTGGCTCCTGGACCCCGAGTTTTGGAAAAGGCCCAGGTGGCAATGAGTTTGAGGGGGGAAAAATTTCCAGGGACAACATTGAAAAAAGTATTGGAAAAGCAAAAAAAAAAAAAAAAGTATTGGAAGAGATCATTATGAATATGCCAGTCATAATGAACAATAAACGAGAAACACAAATATGATCTGTCTGAACCATCTGTTCATTTCATTTGTTTAAAAAGATTGAAAAATGGGAGTTATTTCTTGCTCAGCAAGGGAAACACTATCTCCTTATTTGTATTGTTATGGAAGCACAGATAAAGTAGCTCTAAAGAGGGAAGATATTATTTGTTTTCCGTATAACAAATATATATGTAGCTTCCTACCCTTGCAATGGATATGAATTCTTCATTTGCTCTACCTTATTGCTAAATAAAGTAACCCCAGCAAAGGCCATTTGTCTGCGCAATCTGTGTAAAGGTATCCCGATTTGTATCTGCAGATGCTTTACAAATGCTAAATGGCCTGCCTGCATTTTGAAATAGATGCAAGGAAATTGGACTTTTGTTTGTGGGTTTGTTTCTTTTCTGCATCTAAGCTATAAATATATATACATATAAAAAAAATCTATGGACAGCAATCCATTTAAATTGACACTCGTGTTTCTCTGCAAGAATTCAAGCCAGCTGCCTTTGTCCCTGCCAAATGACAAAACTGCACAGCTTTGCAGCTCTTCACTTTGAAAGAGGGAAGCAAAATTGTCTCAAGGTGTAGTAGAGATCATTGGAATAATGCGAGGTGCACAATGCCCACTGTGCAATGCCTCACCAAACGATTTGCAGGCAATTTATCAAGCCCAGCTTAACCTGCATGTTTGCATCTCTGCATGCTTGTTTGTTTGTTTGTTTGGCAGGACCTGTAACTCAAGAATTCTGAATAGTAGACACCATCAAAGAAAAAGAAAGATGTCCTAATGAATATCTAAATCCAAATCGAGGTCAAAATCTAAAAACAAAACAAAACAAAACAAAAAACTCTCAGAGATAAAATGCAGGATAAAGGTAAAGGTAAAGGTTCCCCTCGCACATATGTGCTAGTCGCTCCCGACTCTAGGGGGCAGTGCTTATCTACGTTTCCAAGTCGAAGAGCTAGCGCTGTCCGAAGACGTCTCTGTGGTCATGTGGCCAGCATGACTAAATGCCAAAGGCGTATGGAACACTGTTACCTTCCCATCAAGGTGGTCCCTATTTTTCTACTTGCATTTTTTTACATGCTTTCAAACTGCTAGGTTGGCAGAAGCTGGGACAAGTAACGGGAGCTCACTTTGTTACATGGCACTATTATTTTATTTTATTTTTTTATTTTTTATTTATATGCCGCCTTTCTCCGGAGACTCAGGGCGGCTTACAGTGCGTTAAGCAATAGCCTTCATACTTTTGTATATTTTATACAAAGTCAGCTTATTGCCCCCACAAACCGGGTCCTCATTTTACCCACCTTAGAAAGGATGGAAGACTGAGTCAACTTTGAGCCTGGTGAGAATTGAACTCGCAGTAATTGCAGGCAGCTGGATGTTAAATGCTGCCTTAGTAGGAGGCATTAGCCTCCTATGCCAGTCAGGCTCCTTAGGATTCACTAAGGATTCAAACTGCCAAACTGCCAACCTTTCTGATCGACAAGTTCAGCATCTTAACCACTGAGCCACCTAAAATGCAGGATAGGTGCCCACAATGAGCTGGAACACTTCAAAATCATTACGTAAAGCAGCTTTAATTTAGATATAGAATTGCAGCAGGAAGTGGGGGGATATATATTGCATTACATATTGCATTACAGTTCAGTTTGGAAGCATTACCGCTTCAGACAGGAAGGCAGTGCAGAGAGTGGTGAGGATGACAGAAAAGATTATTGGCAGTTCACTCCCTTCTATGCAGGACATGGGACATAAGCGATGCTTGAACAGGGTCCGCAAGATGGTCTGGGACACTACACATTCTCTTCATGACCTGTTTTCCGTGTTACCTTCTGGGAGGAGGCTTCGTGGTATCTGAAGCAGAACATCCAGATTCAGGATGTCAGGAGATGAATGTGTTAACGTCTTTTTAATGCAGCCACATCTTTTCCCAAGATCAGGTGGGATTCCAAAACATCAAATCAAATCCAAAGCTTTACACAGCCCTGATAGCTCTGTGTTTCTAAGAGTAATTTTCAGGCAGTTCAGGCTGTGCCAAAAATTTCTTGGACAGGTTGAGTTGCGTAAATGAAATGTATCAAGCCTAGGTGAAATAGTTCTGGCAATTCATATTTCAGAATGGAACACAACACTAGGGCTATTCTTATTTGCCTCTGTGTAACAGTTCATGAAGTTTTCTCCATACTCGGCTATTAACTTCTAGGCCTAATGAAACTGAAGATGAAAAACCACGAATACCATTTTACACAATCCAAGCAGGCTATAACTATTTTTTTAAGTGTGAGAGCTACTTTTTGTGCTATTATCCATGTTTGTGTGAATATGAAGACCACATTGGTGGAAGTTGATTGATTGAATATTGGAGTGTCAATCAAGTATCCACTAGATCAGAGGTTTCAAACTCAAGGTCTGGGGGCCAAATCCAGCCCATGGGGTGTTTAGATCTGGCCCACAGGGACACCCTGGAAACAGTGAAGGAGTGGCTTACGGTGCCTCTGCCAGCAAAAACGGAGCTTGGGAGGACCACATGCAGCTCTCCTGAGCTCCATTTTCAGTGGCAGAGGGTTGCAGGAGGCTGTCGCAGCTGAAAATGGAACTCGCAAGGGCTGTGTGCGGCTCTCCTGAGCTCCGTTTTCGCTGGCAGAGGGTTGCAGGAAGCCATCGCAGCAGAAAACGGAGCTCAGAAGCCTGTTTTTGCTGGCAGAGTGATTGCACCATCACAGGTGCCCCCAACATGAGTGACATGGAGCTGGCCACACCCACCCTGGCCACACCCACCCCAGCACCCAGAGGTCAAAGACAACCCTAATGCAGCCCTCAATGAAATCGAGTTTGACACCCCTGCACTAGATGAGACTATGATAATCATGCCCATACACAGCATAGTTGCTCGAGGACGACAGCTCTTATAAAAGACATTTCAAAATATTGTGCTTACTCATTTCAATTTAAGAGATATTTCTGCATATTCAAAACTCTTTTGGTTAGCTAATTTCTTTTTTTCTATATAATTTATTATGACCCTTAAAAAATGAAGAGATTGACTAAGTAGACCATCCACAATGTCTGAAAAACCAAAATGTTGGTTTGCAGTTTTGAAATGTCTGTCGCATTGCCATCACTTTGTGTACTGTTCAAGCAGCCCTCTTGCCTCCAGCTAATCAAAAATTGCTGAACAGTCACTTGCAAGGGAAGACAGAAAGGTAGCCCTGAAGAAAATAAGTTGCAATTATTTTGGGTTTGTTTTTTTTTAAAGTTAGAGTTAACTTTTAATTGCGATGTTGCTGTACTGCGCAGCATGAAATTCCCAGAGACACTCCAGGGAGCAAAACATGAGGAAGACTGTTTGTACCCTTGAACTCTGGTGTTGGAGAAGACTCTTGAGAATACTGTGGATGGTTACAAAAACAAGCAGAGAGATCATCAGAATATCAACAGAGAGTTCTTATTCCAGGCACAAATGACCAGGATCAAAGTATCCTATCAGACTTGTTATATGGAGATCTAGCTTACTGGAAAATGTTGTAATTCTGGGAAAGGCAGAAGGAAAGAGAAGAGGCTGACAAACAGCAAGGTTGTAAGGTTGGTAATATTATACTGCTAACTAGAGCGTACAAAACATTTGCTAGACCAATTCTTGAGTACAGCTCATCTGTCTGGAACCTACACTGCATATTGGACATTAATACAATTGAGCGAGTCCAGAAATATTTCACAAGAAGAGTCCTCCACTCCGCTGCTCACAACAGAATACCTTATGCCACCAGGCTTGAAATTTTGGGCTTAGACAAGTTAGTACTACGCCGCCTTAGGTCTGACCTAAATGTAATACATAAAATTATCTGCTACAACATCCTACCTGTCAATGACTACTTCAGCTTCAACCGCAATAATACATGAGCACACAATAGATACAAAGTCATAGTAAACCGCTCCAAACTCGATTGCAGAAAATACGACTTCAGCAACAGAGTGGTCAATGCCTGGAATGCACTACCTGACTCTGTGGTTTCTTCCCCAAACCCCAAAAACCTTATACTGTCTACTGTTGGCCTCACCCCATTCCTAAGATGTCTGTAAGGGGCGTGCATAAGACACCAACATGCCTACCGCCCCTGTCCTACTTTCCCCATTTATTTGTATCCATTTCATGTATTCATAATCATGTTTATACTTATATCTGTTATCTAATATATGCTTAAATAAATAAATATATAAAAATAAAAAATAAAATAAAATAAAATAAAATAAAAAATAAGATAAAATAAGATAAAATAAAATAAAATAAAATAAAATAAATAAAATAAAATAAATAAAATAAAATAAAATAAAATAAAATAAAATAAAATAAAATAAA
>WNWU01000049.1:15781818-15806694 GCA_012654045.1 Ptyas mucosa | reverse complement strand
AAAATAAAATAAAATAAAATAAAATAAAATAAAATAAAATAAAATAAGTGGGTTGACTCAGTTTCAGTGGCAATAAGTGCACCACTGGGAGATCTCAAAGAACAGGATTATCATGGAGAAAAGTTTACCTGGTCCCTAGCAGTCAAAAACAGCAACTCGATGGCACATGATTAATCAACTTTTTAATATGGCCCCAATTCAATTCTTCTCGTGTGCTACTTCAAAATTTGCAGGCATTTGAAAAATCACATTTCTCTGACTTTTAAGAAAGACTTGACATCTGCCCTGTAAAATAGTCCATTTAATTCCATCCCATTATTGCAAGATATATTTTTTTTTCATATGATCACAAACACAACCTGACTAACACAGGGAACCTTTCCAGAGGGCATTGACCTGAGCACAGCAGCCTTTGTGTCTTCAAAGTATTAAAACAACTGCATCCCTCCAGAAATCAAGCTTGGCTGCTTCAAAAGCTGTCCTTGGTTGCCTCTGTATCAAATATCCTAATACTTCACCTGCACCAACCTGTTTTCCTTTTTGAATGTTTTGCACAGCCTCTCTTCCAGCCAAAGGGGCTCTGCTGCCCTTCTCTATATGTGCATAAAGGCATCTGACAAGCTTTGGAGCTTAAAGACAGCATTCAACATAAATTTTTATCTTTTTCCTCTTTCAAGCCAGTCAGCAGTTGTTAAGGCCAAGAATTTATCACTCACTTCACAAGTGTCAGATGGCCTCGATATTGGGAGAAACACTGAGCTCGTTTTTTAAAAGCGCGTTCTAAAATTTCTACAGATTCTGTAGAAGTTTTCAGAATAAGTTTTAGTTTGCAACATGACGTTTCTATCCCTTCAAGCCTTCATTTTCCTGTATGAGATTCTTTTTCTTCCTAGTATATTCCCGCAGGTGCAGGATCCACTTTTCAGATCATTGAATGCTACAGTCAGCTGCTTCTCCAGGCCGCAGGTTGGCGGCTTGCATATCTTTGTTGATAGTGTCTTGTCATCTCTGTTTTGGATGCCCGCAAGATGTCCATCCATTGACTTCTAATTAGTAGGCAGTCTTGGCCATGGTAGAAGGTGCTGCTCTCTGGATAGGTCCATACCAGCGGAGTTGGCCTTTTCTCATCTTCTCTATAATTGGTGTCACATCAAAATGTTGTCGAATCATGTCATTTGTGATGTGGTCAAGAAGGGAGATGCTCTATATCCAACGGAGCTTTCACATTTCCATGGCCCTGTTGTTGCTGCCCAGCATTCAGTGCCATACAGTGCAACAGGGCAGATGGTTGTCTTGTAAATCTTAGATTTAAGATGAGTTGGCATTCATCTGACACATAACACACCTGCGTGTTCTGCCCCAGCTACGGATCCCAAAGAACACAGCACACACAAACTCTGAACAAAACTTAGTTTACTCAAATAACGCAGTTTTAGCAAATGCCGGCTGTTAATAAGCGTTCTTAACAGCCTGCCAGAATTCCACAGATAAGATAGTCAGAGTCTTACTGGAGTTGGCAGAAAGCCCAGAAGCAAGATTGCAAAGAAATCCCAACGCGATGATTAGCGAACTAAAGTTGTTTCCTAAAGCTTGTTACAAGCTGCGTTCTTTTTTAAATAAGCTAAGGGCGTGGTCAATTAGCCCCAAGCCTTACTCTCAAGAAGACCTCCTCCTGAGGAACCACTGCTGCCTTTTGGCAGCTCTGCATGCCCGTGCATTGAGAAGAGGTTCCTCCTCTTCATCCTCTTCACTTAAAGGAGCTTCTGGAGGTTCTGAAGGCCCTGACTGAATCCCTGTCTCTGGCACCACATCTTCTTCAGCCTCCTCCCTGTCCGACTCGAGTGCCGGCTGCACAGGCTGCTGGTGCAGCACCACACCAGCCTCCTCGTTGTCGGGATCAGCAATAATCCGCGCAGGCCGCTGGCGGGCCACAACACTGTGGGTCATCGCTAACTCATCCAGGCAGCATTCACCCTTGCTTACATCTCACCATTGATGTCACCATTGCTTTGGAGATGGGATCCCAGATACCAAAAAATATCCACCTTCTTTAAGTTTTCTCCATTGATTTGAAGTATACCAGGGGTGGTAACAGTCTCTAAGTACTCAGTTTTCTGTATAAGATGACTGAAAGAAATAGAAATTTATTGCCAATTCAAAGTGTTTTTTCTTTCAAGACTTTACCTCTCTCAAAACCCAAACCAGCTTAAGTAATATTATCACATGCACATGAAATACCATATTTTTCGGACTATAAGATGCACTTTTTTGTCTCTCAAAATGGGGTGAAAATGCCTGTGCATCTTATAGACTGAATATTGCCAAAGCCCTGCCCACCCACCAGCCATTTTTTGGCTTCCGGATGCCCTGTTTTGGGGCTTTTCTTCAGAAAAAATGGGCCGAAAAAAGCCACGAAAACAGACTGAAAAAAGGTCCCCCAAAAGGTCCAAACATTGGGCACACCTTTTTTGTTGTTGTTGTTTTCCTCTTCTAAATTTAGGTGTCTCTTATAGTCAGGTGCGTCTTAAAGTCTGAAAAATATGGTAAATCCCAGTCTGAGTGGTACATCTGTGTGAACATTAATTTTTGCCACCACACATTTCCTGTCTCCTAAGGTGAACTCATCTTGACACGATTAGAAAAAGAAAACGATATATTTTATTCACAGTTACTCTTCATCTAAGCCAGTGCTTCTCAATTATTTTCTGTCATGCCCCCCTAGGAAGAAGAAAACATTTTTCGCGCCCCTGCGCGACTGTAAATAGTATCATTATTAGAAAAAGGTCTGTTCTCCTTGAAAGGGAGGAGCATGCGCAGTCACATGTACTGGCTTAATGCTCACTATCGATGCAAATGTCAGCAGCGGTAGCCCGATTTCTTTAGCAAGTTTGATTAATTGGGGCAGCGTTATGTTTCACAGGAGAAGGTCATTGTCAGTCATTTGAGCATCAATTGGGCACACATCCGTTGGGCAACAAAGTAAGTGTGGACGGACGTCCCACACTAAAGATGGCTCTGACAGGCTCGTGTCACAAGGGTTTTGGACAGCCAATCAGATGCCGAGGTCAAACGCGCCCCCTTTTACGGAGCCTCGTGCTCCCCCTGGGGGGCGTGCCCCACTATTTGAGAAGCACTGATCTAAGCCAATGGAATGCAAGCTATGCTCTGAAGTGGACACCAGATTAAATTCTGAAAATTAAGTTTGTACTTTACTTATTCCAGCTAAAGGAATAAACACGAAATACTGTTAAGCTGATAGTTCCCAAAACCTTTGACTAATGGCCACTTTACATCATGGAATGAGGGAGTGGGGGGGGGGTTGAGATATTTCTTTCTCGGCTACGAAAAGGTCAATTCACATTTGTCTGCACTTTTCTGAGTGTCTTAAGAAGTTGATCTGAATCTGCGTCTCTCCCTTGAATGTAAATGATGTAGGATATTGCACTGTATCTCACATTTTATCTCTTTGGCCTAAGACCAGCCGGACACTAATAGAAGTATTTAATAGGCTTATATTGCACCACAGTGATCTCATCTGAGCAATATACTTCTGACTTCATTTTATTACTGTCCATCAGTATAGGAGCTGAAATGAGAACAAGAACTAGCAAAAACAGGTTTTGTCCTCTTATTCACTTGAAATCCATATTGTATTTATTCATTTTCCTGTAGCAATGAATGGAGAGCCATACAAGTAGACCATCCTTTGCAGGTACTTTCCCTATGAATGGAAGAGGTAGAAGACTATGTCCCAGGCCAAATCTGTATCATATATCTCAGTAATATTTATACCAGGGTCTTCCGAATATGGCAACTTGTTTAAGCGTAGACCAGCTTTATTTATTTTTATTTATTTTATTTTGCTGAGTACATATTAGATAATATATATAAGTATAAGCATGAATTGAATACATAAAATGAATACAATTAAAGGGAATATTAGGACAGGGACAGTAGGCTGGTGCTCTTATGCACGCCCCTTACAGACCTCTTAGGAATGGAGTGAGGTCAACAGTAGACAGTTTTAGGTTAAAGTTTTGGGGGTTTGGGGATGAGCCCACAGAGTCAGGTAGTGCATTCCAGGTATTAACAACTCTGTTACTGAAGTCATATTTTCTGCAATTGAGTTTGGAGCGGTTCACTTTAAGTTTGTATCTATTGTGTGCTCGTGTATTGTTGTGGTTGAAGCTGAAGTAGTCATTGACAGGTAGGACATTGTAGCAGATGATTTTATGAGCTATGCTTAGGTCATACCAAAGGCGGAGTGGTTCTAAATTTTCTAAACCCAGAATTTCAAGTCTGGTGGCATAAGGTATTTTATTACGAGCAGAGGAGTAGAGGACTCTTCTTGTGAAATATTTCTGGATGCGCTGAATTGTATTAATGTCCGATATGTAGTGCGAGTTCCAGACAGATGAGTGTATTTGAGAATTGGTCTAGCAAATGTTTTGTATGCTCTGGTTAGTAGTGTAATATTACCGGAGAAGAAGCTACAGAAGATTAGGTTTACAACCCTTAAAGCCTTTTTGGCGATGTTGTTACAGTGGGCTTTGGCACTTAGATCATTTGATATGAGTACTCCAAGGTCCTTGACAGAGTGAGAGTCATCTACAAGGTCATGTCCACTTAGCTTGTATTTAGTGTTCTGATTCTTTTTACCTTCCAGAATTCTTAAATCAATATTCCAATGTTGGGATTTCTGAGTGTTGAAATCCACAGATTTGAAAGATGTTAGCATCGGGAAACATGGACCAGAGTGACTCCTGCAATTTTCAAGCATAAAACGTTTTTATTATTTGTCACCTGATTGTTTAGCTTCCTTTAAACTTTTGCCTAATTACAAGGTATTTTGCTACTTGGTAGAGAAAAAAGAGAGAGAACAAGGTCCAAGCAAACTGGGAATAGGGTGCTCCCATTCTCTCTTGCTTCATTATATGGTATCCAAGAGATATTACTTGATCAATTTGATCCATTGTCTATGACTCTGTTATAAAGCCAGAAACTGGAAACTTTTGGATGCAGAATGCTTATATGCCACACGCCATGCCAAAGAATAAAAGAGGCAGGATAGAATATTTCCCCAAAGGAGAAATGGAGAAAAATCTTTAAAAAGGCAGCAACCTGTCCCAGGTTTCCTTCTATAGGAAAACAGCCTCAAGCAGAAGCATGAAGTCTTTAGTAGATTTTGTTTCCATTTAGAAAGATCTGTTCAAAGAGCAAGCAGAGACTCCAGATAAGCAACACAATTAGGCAAGCCAAAGTTGACAAGATTAGTTTAAATAAACATCTAGGATTTATATTTCCCCTTTTGCCTGTAGAGCCAGCCATGACCCCATAGGAATCTGGCAACAGCCATTAGATTATTAAAGGACATGTTCTTGCATAGGAACAGGCATCTCAATCATGAGGCCCAAAAGAATGTATAAAAGCCCACCTATCTCAACTCCATTTTGTCAGTCACCCCAGAAACATGCTGCTGTCATTGAAATTTCTGGCCACTAAATAAACAGAGGCCTCCTTTCCAAAATGCGGCCTGCTCCATTTTACTTTCATGTCTTTCTCCTGGCTTGGAACCGAACCAGATTTTTCTTCTAACAATACATATATTATTTTCTCCTAACTTAAAGATAATTATTTCTGTAGGTATGTAGGCCATCTCTGAGACTCAGTACTGACATTAAATTCCATACTGAATTAGGCATACTTTAGTTTCTATGGGATTTAAGTGCATATAATATACTAAATGGGAAGCCATTAGGCGTTTTAAAAAACCTCTTACACGCTAACATTTCTTGAAAATCTATTCAGGAGCCTTTTCCCAAGGCAACAGATAAAATATTATTTTGAACCTTAAAATTTAGCTGATTACAATTTGGATCAGTATTTTGATAGATAAAGTGGCTTTGCTTTGTAAAAGAAATCATTTTACATGTTTTCAATTTCTCTGATTACTAATGAACAAGAAAGGCTTATAAATCACTAAGAGGCTTTTAATAACAAATAAATGTTTATTTATAGTGTAGCAGTGTTGGCAACTACACAGCTGCCATTAATATTGCATTGGCAACTCTACCATTTTAGATGTTTCTCATTTGCATCATTCACCACTGATACAAAAGAACTACATTAATCAGATGTGTACTATTTACGTCTGCCTGAAGACATGAAAACACCATTGTTATCTCCATTCAACCCCATTATGTTATCTCTAGTTTTTATCCCAGATTCTACAGTTGATAGACACTATATAGAAATGCAGTATCCATTTGTATGGAGAAAAAAACAGGCATTCAGATAAGGTTAAACATTTTGGTCAGTTTTCATGCTGCTTAGGTTTTATCTCCTGTGGAATATGTGAAAAGGATGCAATCCACTCCATGAATATATGTTCATAACTCCCATTGGTTTTCTGATTTACTGTATGTAAATACCAGCAAAATGTAGCTATAATTTAAAGATGTGCAGTTCAGAGTAATTAAACAGAAAGGGGGAACTTAAACTGAAAATATGAATTTGCCACCCCATGTCTTTTATTATTGCTCCTATAAGATGTTGTCATTTTATTATTGCTCCTATAAGATGTTGTCATTTTATTATTGCTCCTATAAGATGTCATTTGTCATCAAAAAAAAGAGAGAGAAGAAGAAAGAAAAAGTTAATAAAAGAAAAGATATCAATAGACTAAAATAAATTTTTAAATCACATGAAATTTAAGAAAGAGACACCAGATATCAATAAAATAATATCATTATATAAGGTGAGAGAAATAATGTATACTTAAGAATATAGGATATTGATATTGTAACAATTCAGATATCATAGGTAGATGTCATTAAGAAGATGCTTGTTGTAAATTGTTTTACTTGCATTTATAAATGTATTATGTGGTTTCTTAAATTAATAAAAGTTTAAAAAATTTTTTAAAAAAACGGAAAAAAAAGATATTGTCATTTTGAGAAATAGACTTTCTCTAAACTCTCAAGAAGATTGTGACTCCAGAAATGGCATTTTCTGGTCAACTTCAAAATGGTTTTTTGCTTAAGTCAACTTTCATCATCTTGATAGTTGGTCTTCTGCTAGACTGGGTAGGAAAGTGTGACTCGATTTAATTTGTTGCGAGTTCACAGCAAGTCTCAGTCACAATAAACTAAGGAACTCTTCTATCCAATACTGTAGTAGTCCAAACAGAAGATCTGCTTGAGAGATTAGTATTCATCTGGGAAGCTAAACCTCTGATGCTACATTGTGCTTTATTTTAATATTTACAGGAAGCCTTTAACCTGGTTACCAAGGAGATCTGATGTGGTGGGTCAAATATCTGACATACCTTACTTTCCCTAGGAAGAAATTCTTTGGAGCATGCAAACATCTTGCCATCCTTCTTCTTGCTGGGTGGACATTTTTAAAAAAAAAACATACTTAAATGGACTTGCTCATGTGACTCAGGAGAAATCAAAACCATCACTTACATACTGAGGTACTTTAATTTGTATAGGGATCTAAGGAACTCATTCACTTCACCTGCCTTGCCACAACTTCCCAGACAGGTAAGTCTTTGGCATACAAAGTTTTTACTTTCTGATTCCCACCACATCACCAATATTGTGGACATATTATCTGTGGCAGCAGAGAAACCCATAAACAAATACTGTATCCCTAATTACCATCTATTAATTTGCTTTTATAAACTTCTCTATCAGATTGCGTATAGATCATTGATTGCAATAAATATTATACATACAGGAAGCCTTTAAGACTATAATATCCTGCAGACAAACTTTTCTATTGCTATTGGTTTGAGGTAACAAGGAAATGCTTGGTTTCAGGTAACAAGGAAATATCTTCGATGCTTTCCAAAATCTGAATGAAGGTAAATAAACTGAGATTAAATTTTAAAAAGACTGGAGTATTGTCTGAGGGGTGGAAGGGTTAGTCCTACTCAAAGTTCTTCTAAATTTTTAGGTCCCATCATGGGAACACAGAAGGATTAACAGATTTACATTCATCTTTCCTATGACATTCAAGTACTTCACCCCGTTGGGGCTAGTTAGCCCTCAGGGTTAAGCAGGACCTGCCTGATTGATTGATTGATTGATTGATTGATTGATTTTATTTATTTTATTTATTTAAAATTTATATACCGCCCTTCTCCCTGAGGACTCAGGGCGGTGAACAGCCAGAATTAAAAACATACAGTACAAATATTAAGAATTAAAATACATATAAATTTGGCTCCAATTTTAAAACTAACAAACCAATTTAAAAGACGTCTAAAATTTCTTCCTAAGCCAGCCCGGCTTGTTGAAAAAAGTAGGTTTTAAGGGCACGGCGGAAGGCACTGAGGTCTTGAGATCTCCTTATCTCAGGGGGCAGCTGGTTCCAGAGGGTAGGTGCCCCCACAGAGAAGGCTCTCCCCCTGGGGGTCACCAGCCTACATTGTTTGGCTGATGGCACCCTGAGGAGGCCCTCTCTGTGGGAGCGCACGGGTCGGTGGGAGGTCATTTGTGGCAGTAGGCGGTCTCGCAGATAAGGAATAAGATAAGATAATGAATGATTGATTCATTCATTATTTGTTTATTTATTTATTTATTTTATTCGTTTCGTTTCGTTTCGTTTCATTTCGTTTCATTTTATTATTTTGTCAAGCATGTATAAGATAATAGATATAAGTATAAACATGGTCATGAATACATGAAATGGATACGAATAAATGGGGACAGTAGGACAGGGGCAGTAGGCGCATTGGTGCGCTTACAGACCTCTTAGAAATGGGGTGAGGCCAGATTAAAGTTGTGGCAGTTTGGGGATAAAAAGTCTGCCTCGGTGGTGCAGCGGACTAAAGTGCTGTTAAGTGCTAGCACTTAGCTGCCAGCTGCCTGCAATTAGTGCAAGTTCGAATCTCACCAGGCTCAAGGTTGACTCAGCTTTCCATCCTTTCAAGGTAGGTAAATTGAGAACCCGGATTGTGGAGGCAATAAGCCAACTTTGTATAGAATAACACCGCTTTGGGGGGGGGGGTGAAAGCCCTAATAAGCAGGTATATATAAAAAAGTATGCAGGCTATTGCTATAATGCATTGTAAGCCGCCCTGGATCCACAGAGAAGGGCGGCATATAAATTGGACTAATAAATAAAATAAATAAATAAAACCACAGAGTCAGGTAGTGCATTCCAGGCATTGACCACTCTGTTGCTGAAGTCTTGGATAGTGGTCTAAAGCACCCTGTTATTAACACCAGCTGCCTGCAATTATTGCAGGTTCGAATCTCACCAAGGCTCAAGGTTGACTCAGCCTTCCATCCTTTCTAAGGTAGGTAAATTGAGGACCCAGTTTGTGAGGGCAATAAGCTGACTTTGTATAAATATACAAAAAGTTTGAAGGCTATTGCTTAGCGCATTGTAAGCCGCCCTGAGTCTTCGGAGAAGGGCGGCATATAAATCAAATTAAAAAAAAAAGTCCTATTTTCTGCAATTGAGTTTGGAAAGTTTACCTTAAGTTTGTATCTATCGTGTGCTCATGTATTGTTGAGGTTGAAGCTGAAGTAGTCATTGACAGGTAGGACGTTGTAGCAGACAATTTTATGTACTACGCTTAGGTCAGACCTAAGGCAGCATAGTTCTAAGTTGTATAAGCCCAAAATTTCAAGCCTGGTGGCATAAGGTATTCTATTGTGAGCAGAGGAGTGGAGGACTCTTCTCGTGAAATATCTCTGGGCTTAGATAAGAATCATCTGGACATTCGAGGCCCACTGGCTAGATTGAAAGTTTGAAACAAAAAACTGGAAGAAGACAATAACCGATCATTTCTGTAAAGTTGTTAAAGGGTTCAGAAACACCCCCATGAAGTCACCAAGAGACAATTTTTAGTCAAAAGAGTCATTACAGTCTCATCTACATTACCAGAGGTTAACTGGTAAATCCTCCCTGCTAATTATTCAAATGTTTTATATGACAAAATAATTTAGTCGTATAGCTCATGCAGCTAGCTCAAACTAACTTACCTATTATGATATTCATTGAAATGGTTAATAATTTGAACATCCATTCATTCTGATTATCTATTCAGATACAGAAATCATCTACATTCTAAGGTTTTGTGTATTATTACAATCCTAGAGGCAGGATTTCTTGGCATCATAAGATAAAGTATAATCTTTGTCATAAACAAGGAGCCCACGCTGATAGCAATTGATGTAGCTCAGCTATTTATACTATGTGGATAAATGTGGATAATAGTGCTGTGTACACATATTTGCTTTCCCTAATCCAACTAAATCAATTTATTTTTCGCTCCTCATCATTCATCATCATTTTGCTTGCAGTGCCATGTAAAAACCTCGAATTCCGTTAAGTATCCAATGCAAGGAACTGTACCAGGAACAGAATATGATATATAAAATAGTCAGATATATTTGATTTTGTGGGAAAGTGACAAGAGGAAAATATTGAAATAATATTAGTCTGTTTATATCCTGTGATTTGCTCCCATAGTTCGGGGGGGAGAGGGACAGGACAGCTACTCTGTTCTAAAAGCAACACTCATTAAATTTTAGTTTGTTAATAGAAGAATATTCTGGAAATCTGACATGAATAAGCATGCTACCACATAAGCAGAGTTCCAACTTCAGGAAGACTTGAAGAGGCTATATGCACATTACTAATATGAGATGGATAGACGTTCTCAGCAGTTGGGTGGATCTTCTGATGCACAGTTCATTGTGAAACAGAATTATTTCTGCCTTTCCTGATTCAGGCATAGTTTAATCATCTATTTCCTTAAATGGACCAAGGCAAACACATGAAGCACCTGGAAGGCTGCAGACCTTTATTCCAAAATTCATAGAATTCCTAGGTTTGCCATTCTGCAGTTGGAGACATCTCTGACCCAGAGACGTGCAACTGATGTTGGATTCTCCTCTTCCCAACCAATTTCCCAAGTTAATGCTTTTCCAAGAATGGAAAAACTCTGCAAGCATGAAGAGAAGTCTCAGGAAATTCGTAACAGTCTTCCCATTCTTGGGGAGGCTTCCATAGGGAAAAGGGTGTCAGTTGATCTGCACAGCAAGACAAGAAGCAATGGGTGGAAAGTCATCAGAGGGAGATCTAACTTGGAAATAAGGAAGAATTCTCTTTTTAAAAAAAGTTTTATTAACATATTTTACAGTAATACAAATGTAAATATTTTTTTAAAAGTGGGGTGTGGGATGCACAGGTGGGTTCTACTTATCTTTACTACTGGTTCGCATTGCACCGGCGCACATGCTCTTCTGTGCAGATCACCTATGACAGTGATGGCTAACCTTTTTGCCGTCGTGTGCCAAAAGCGGGGGTCGCGGGGGGGGTTGCGGGTGCGGATGCCCACATCTATAATTCAATGCGCCCCGCCCTCCCGCGCATGTGCCCATGACCCCCCCACACTTCCCCCTGCTTTTGGCACACGATAGCACGGTGGGCCCAGTAGGCCCATTTTTCCCCCTCCCCAGGCTCCAGAGGCTTTCTAGGAGCCTGGGGAGGGCAAAAACAGCCTTCCCCATCCCCTCGGAGGCCTTCCGGAGGCCAGAAACAGCCAGTTTCCCGACTTCCAGTGGGACCCGAAGGCCTGAAAATCAGTTGGCCGGTGCGCGCATGCACTCTGGAGCTGAGCTAGGGCAACACTCGCGTGCCCACCAATATGGCTCCACGTGCCACCTGTGGCACCCGTGCCATAGGTTCGCCATCACGGACCTATGATGACGTCCGGGTCACTGGACGGAGCCTCCCGCCGGTTTTACTACCGGTTCTTGCGAACCGGTCTGAACCGGGGGCAACCCACCACTGGTGGGATGAAACAGAAAAGGAAAAAGGAGAGAAGGGGAGGGAGTGTTGACTTCCATCTCTTTCCAATACAATAAAATATTAATTAAGTTATGATCTCATTTTTTAATTTTATCTATAATTATTACAAGCCAGTTCTATAACTACACAATTATAAAATCTTCAAACCAAATTCTAAACTTCATTTTTTTTTCTACTTCAAGCCTAAAAACCAGAAGCAATATCCCAATAGAAACAAGACCAAATAAAATCTTTGTTTAAAACAGTTTACCTCACCAATTTAACCAAATCCATTTTTCCCTATTATGAGAAGTGATATACATTTCCATTTACACTTACCAGGTACTTATCTTTCTAAACTATCATCACTTATATTAACAAAAATTGCTACACTCTTTTAAATTCTTTAACCTTAAAGGTAAATATGCTGCCCTATTCTCTCTCTCACACACACATGGAACTGTGTATTAATATTCCGCAGCAATTCCCTTCACCAAAGAACCCAGAACTGTCCCAATTAAGTCCAGTCACAAGCATACCAATGTTAGTCCACAGAGCAATGGCCAAAGAGTCCACAAAGCACTTGAAAGTTTCTCAAACAAAATAAGGCAAACTTTCATCCACAATACAAGAGAGCTCACGAATCAAGAAAAGTCCAAAGTTTCCAAGGCACAATTCAAGTCAAGGCACGGTGTCAATCCACAGCAAGGCAGGTATCACAATGACCAGAAAACACACATATTGTTCCCAGCAATACCTCCCTCCATCTGCTGTGCTAAATAGCAAGGTTCCGGTGCAGCCAATCAAGAAGGGCGAGGCTTTCTCCTCTTGAGTAGTCTGGCTGAACTTCTCTGCTCCTGCCTTTTCTCTGCCCTATGTTTTCTTCGATCAGATACAGAAGGCAGTTCCTCCTCCTCCTCACTGACCATCTGCAACTGCATGCTTTCTCTAGCTGGAGCCTCAGTCAAGTCCCTTCCAGATGGCTGCTCAGACCCATCAATGTTGTGGTCCGCCAGCAGCCTGCAGAGGTGGCAGCGGAGTCGGATAGTGAGGATGCTTAGGAGGAACATGGGCCAGTCCTGGAGTTTCGGAAAGGCCTGGACGAGGGCTCTGCATTGGAGGCAGAGATGAGGCCAGGGCCATTTGGGAGTGATGCGCGGACTCCGGAGCCTCCAGAGTCAGACAGCAGAAAGGCAGAGGAACAGAAGGAGCCTGTTCCTAGTGCACACATGCGCAGAGCTGCCAGAAGGCAAGAGCAGTTAAAGCAAAAGGGACAACTCAGAGTAAGGCCAGGAGATGATTGGCCCCTCCCATAAGGCTTAAAAGAGAAAGGCACTGGGGCCTTTTGCAGGAAAGTAACATTGCTAACTCTGTTTCCAGTCAGCACCTCTTGTTTGTTTCTTAACTCCGTGGGGCTTTGCCATGTAAGGCCTTTGGCAGGGTATCAAAGAAGATAAAGGTTGGTGATTATCCCGAAGGACTTCTTCCAAAGGACTTGTTTTGCAACTAATTGGGACTCATCTGGGAATGAATGTAATTCTCAGCTGTTACAATAAAATAGGTTTATTTGGGACTAATTGTGTCTTGTAACAATTCAGTAGGCCTAGGTCACAACAATCAATTAAGTCAGCTCCTGACATGCCAAGAACGGGTTCATCCTCCCCTCCTCTGAGCTGATGTATAGAGAAATATGTATGTTTTTACTGTCATCACGGTAAAAAAACATGATGTGCAATGGTTAGAATGCAATATTGCAGGCTAATTCTGCCGACTGCCAGTAGTTTGATTCTGAATGACTCAATGTTGACTCAGTTTTCTATCCTTCTGAACTCAGCAAAATGAGGACCCAGATTGTTGGGTGCAATATGTTAACTCTGTAAACTGCTTAAAAAGGGCTGTAAAGCAGTGTGAAGCAGTATATAAGTCTAAGTGTGATTGCTATTGCTAAAACCCTTGTATATTCATTTTAAGACTCTAAACATTTATTTAAAAAGTTAATCTTTATAACTAAAGTCAATTAATTCTAATGCATGTATTTTAGAGTCTTTTTAACAAATTCATTTTCAATAATACTTTTCAAACTTTAGGAATTACTCAACCTTTATATATAAAAAAAGAAAAAAAATTACACATTTTCAAATCCACTTTATATGCACCAAAAATGCATTGGAACAATGCATTTATTTTAATTAGATATGTCAAATTAGAAAATCCATCCTAACTCAAATTAATTTGGTAAATTTAAGTCACTCCCTCCTGTTTGTCCTTATAAAACAAAATCTTGTTCTTCTCCAGAATGTCTATTAAATAAGTATAAATTTCTCTTTTTCTCAAGATATTGTCCAATATAATTTTTTTAAGCAAATACATCAATATTGTCAATTTCCATTTCAATTTTCAAGTAGAGAGCCAAACTGTTCTCTTGAGAATTGTAAATTTACTTTCAATTCTTCTTTCAGTTGCACTGGGAAACCTGTAATTAAACCATCTTTATATCAGGCACTGTTGATATCAGATTTATATTCCAAAATTACAGTTAAGTACTGTAATTTATCAAATACTTATGCTGTAGCCTCAGTGGTTTGATAACTTTCTGCACTTGGTTGAATCTCTGGATTACACATCTTTCTTCTATTTAATTTATTCCTCTTCCCTTCTTTCATGACATAGTTGATCTATAAAGTGAATTGTTTTGTTTAAATATCTGTGGAGATTCTCAGTCACCCAAGGTCATGGTTGTTCCAAAGGTGCTTTCTTTCAAAAAGCAGCTGGACTTTCTTCTTTTGCTTGAAGATTTTTCACTTCTGATCAAAGAAGCTTCCTCAGTTCTGATTGAATGGAAGGGGAATGGAAGGATTTATTTTCCTTGCAGTCATCTGGTCGATAGCCTCTTTCTGAGAGTCATTGAGCCCATTTGGAAGTTTATCTATGCCCTCAGAGGCACCTGAAAATTCCCAGAAAAAAAATTAATTATTGCATCTTTTCCCACAAATGCATGGCTGCTGAACTCTTAACAAAGGGCACGCTCAGTATTTGCTTTCAAGTTCAAATTGCTGTACCATCATTATATAAAGTCCATTTATATAAAATTAACAACAATATGTGATGTTAAGATTGTCTCCATTCTAGTTCAGCTGGTTCACATATTTTTTATGTGAGACAATAATTTATGGTATTTCTGAACAATTTCAGAAGTAGAGCATCCAGATGCTATTGTAGAGCATCCAGGGCACTGTACAGTCGTGAAATACTGCAAAATATTAGCTTTAGGTGCATTGTTTTGCTGATGTACATACTATACATAAAAATTATCTTATGTAAGTTGGCAATATTTTATTTGTGCCCTGGTAATTGACACATATTACACAAATAAGGGACGTGGTGGATCAGTGGCTAAGACACTGAGCTTGTCAATCGAAAGGTCGGCAGTTCAGCGGTTCGAATCCCTAGTGCCACATTACAGGGTGAGCTCCCGTTACTTGTCCCAGCTTCTGCCAACCTAGCAGTTCGAAAGCAGGTAAAAAATGTAAGTAGAAGAATAGGGACCACAGAATACTACATAGTATGGGAGATATGGTATGAATGGTTAGAGGAGAGGTATAAAGGGCAAGGAAAAAGTAAATGAGGAAGATATAGCAGTTGAAATGTAGTAACAAACAAGTGGAAATGGAACGGACACAGCATGTATGATTGAAATTGAGTACATTGTTATCTGTATGTATATAAATCAATATTAGAATCATACAGTATGTATAAATGATAAATTGAAGTAAGGGAGAAAAATGGATATGTAAGAAATGTTTACTGATGCGAAAATGTTGAAAAGAAAAAAAATTGTAAAAATTTCTTTTTTGTTTTTAAAAAAATCTGTTTAATAAAAATTATTTTTTAAAAAAAAGAAAAGAAAAATAAAGACCACCTTTGGTGGGAAGGTAACAGCATTCCGTGTGGCTTTGGTGTTTAGTCATGCTGGCCACATGACTACGGAGACATCTTCAGACAGCGCTGGCTCTTCAGCTTTGAAACAGAGATGAGCACTGCCCCCTAGAGTCAGGAACAATTAGCACATATGTGCGAGGGGAACCTTTACCGTTACCTTTTACACAAATAAACAAAAGGAATTGGAAGCATCCTGCCCATTCATCATACTTTGTAAAAATCAGAAAATTAAAAAGAGGCTAAGAGAATAAAAGAAAATATCTAATAGATTGGTTTAACTTCAGAAACACTATTGACCAAATCATAATTTTAGCCTCTGGAGAGTCATTTGGATGACACATTGCTCCTTCATCTTTTGGTTAAGATCAAGGGTGTGTGTAGAAACCTTTAAGGTCTTATAACATCCAAGAAGTAGTTATTTCACCTTTGAGGACTTTGAAGAAGCAAGATAAAAGGAGTATTGCTGCTTTTGATCTTTGGTGTTGGATAAAACTCCTGAGAAAATCATTGACAAATGGATCATTGAACAAAACAGAATTCTCATTTGAGGCATCAATGATTAAATCTTCAGATCTGGACACATTATACAAAGGTCTAGGTCTCTGGAGAAGTCTATACTGCTAGAAAAGGTCAAAAGAAGGAGAAGAGGGCAATTGGCATCAAGGTGGATCAACTCAACTACAGTGGCAATGGGTACATCTCTGGAAGACTTAAAGGAGCAGGTTTGGGACCAGTCATAATGGGGGGGGGGAAACAATCACTAAGAGTCAATATTGAATTGATAGTTCTAAATCAATCAATCAATCAATCAATCAATCAATTAATTCTCATATCTTTGTCCTAATTCTTCCCACATTTTACAGTTTAATGCTGCACCCAGCATTTTCTGCATTAAATCAGAGGGGTTCTCTGGCATCTCTACATTATTCTTTAAAATATTTAAGGAATGTACATTAAAACAAGTTAGAAAATCCTACCATTGGTCTCCTTCAAGTCTTCTTTTTCTACTCTTTGTGCAAATGGGATTAAGAATATCAGGTGTTTTTTTCAGGTCACTTCATGAATAGCAGTATTTATTTATTTATTTATTTATTTATTTATTTATTTATTTAATTTATATGCCACCCTTCTCCCGAAGGACTCAGGGTGGTTTACAAAGAAAACATTCAACAATTTGAAAATTACATAAAAATTAAAATCCATTTAAAATTTATTAAAATTATTTCAATGTAAAAAAAATCCCCCAACGGATCAGGCCATTTGATAAAAAAGCCACGTCTTCAGTTCACGGCGGAAGGAGAGGAGGTCGGGGGCTGTCCTAAGCCCAGTGAGCAAACCGTCCCAGAGGGTCAGCACTCCCACAGAGAACGCTCTCCCCCTGGGGGCCGCCAGCCAACATTGTCTGGCTGATGGCACCCTGAGGCGGCCCACTCTGTGGGAGTGCACGGGATGATGGGAGGATGGCAGGAGATGATCCTGCAAGTACCCCAGGCCCAGGGCTTTATAGGTGAGCACCAGCACCTTAAAACGGACCCGAAGGACCACCGGCAGCCAGTGCAGCTCGCGCAGGAGAGGTGTTACACGGAAGTAATGAGAAGTCCACATAACAACCCACGCGGCCACATTCTGGACTAGCTGTAGCCTCCGTGTGCATCCCAAGGGCAGCCCCATGTAGAGGGCGTTACAGTAGTCCAATTGAGAAGTAACAAGGGCATGAGAGACCGTGGCAAGGGCATCCCGGTCTAGGAAAGGGCGCAACTGGCACACCAGGCGTACTTGTGCAAAGGCCCCCCTGGTCATGGCCATCAGATGATCTTCTAAAGATAGCCGTGAATCCAGGCGGACACCCAGATTGCGAACCCTTTCTGAGGGAGTGAGTACCTCCCCCCCCCATCACAAGTGACGGGACCACTAGATTACGAGATGCCAGCATCCACAGCCTCTCAGTCTTGGATGGGTTGAGTCTGAGTCTGTTTCTTCCCATCCAGGCCCGCACCGCTTCCAGGCAGCCTGGCATCACGGAAAGGGCATCCCCAGGGTGGTCCGGGGTGGAGATATAAAGCGTTGTACTGTGAATAGCAGTAGCTATTGAATAAATGCTACTGATGACATTCTACTTCCTCCATTTTTTTTTCTATGGCACAGTCACAAGACACTAGACCCATGCTGGCGAACCTATGGCAGATCCCTCTCTGTGGACACGCGAGCCATCATCCCAGCTCAGCTTCACTGTGCAAGCGCGTGCCTCCCAATGGCTAGCTGGTCTTCAGGTCTTTGCCGTGCATGAGTGGGGGCGGGGGGCATGCGCAGGGGGGACACCTGAAAACCAGCTAGCCATTGGGAGGTGCACATGCATGAAGGGTTGCATTTTGGGGGTTCCTGTTTTGGGCCTGGAAGGCCTCCTACACCAACCTGGAAACCAAAATGGGATGCATTGCATTTTGGGGTTCACACACGCACACGTACATTCACGTGTGCATATGCACGCTTTGGACACTTGGCACCAAAAAGGTTAACCATCACTGCACTAGACTGTTGAGTAAAAGAGCCAAACAGGGGAGTTATATTTGCTCCCTTTTGCAGTATTTTTCTCAACCAGACATTCACAACTTTTCATAAACATTCATCTTCAAGCAAAGACCAAAGTTGGAAATATTCATCCTCCCAAGTGAAAACTTCAAAAGATTTAACAGCCACTACATTCCCAAGACATGCCTAAACTGCTTATTACAGGAAGGTGGTGTTGAATGAGGAGAATGATGGATCGCTCTATTACCACCCTATGACTTCTTATTCATGTCTTCTGAAGTCTCCAATAGTGGCCACTATCAGAGGTGGTATACTGAACTGGATAGACTATTGAGCTCACCCAGAATGGCAGTATTTTAAGTATCTTAATCAATCTAACACAAGGTTCACCACTGTACTTTAAGGGTTACTTAATAGGCAATATTGCTTTAACTTGGCTGAAAGCACATTCCTATTCCACAAATTAATTGCAAGCTTAACTATGCCTGATTCCGGTACTGACACTTTTCTAGTAAAAGCCACAAAATTAAAGGAATTATGAATGGCCACCATAACCAGATGTCACTGAATGAGGAAGGCAATTATAACTTCCTATTAAGTTACATAGGAACCATGAAAATAAGAATAACATGTTTTTAATTCATTTGAAAATTGTGGAAAGGTGGGAAGGACATAAAAGTTGGAGACATAGCTTCAAAAACATTGATATTTTTTGCATCGATTTGAAGTAACAATGGCAGGCAAGAGATTCCTTCTCTTTTCTTCTCTTTGCACGTAGCTTAGTCATTATATCTACATTTCAGTTCATGAGCACAAGACTTAAGTGTCAAAAATGTCAGGAAAAGCCAAACCAGCTTCTTCAGCACAGAGACTGCCTAGTTGCTTCCATTCTGTTTTCATTCATCTCAGGTGAATTAAATGTTGATTAAAACTATTCAGATCCAACTAACATGGCTTCTTGCAGGCCCTCTGCAATACTGTATGCTCAGAGAAAAAAGGCAATATTAGTTTTAACAGCCCTTGATCTCTGTAGCATCTAATTTTGATTTGGCTTCTTCATGGCTGAGGAGAGTAGCTCAAACAAAGTCATTCCTTCTTTGGTAAGAGGGTAAAGGTAAAGGTTCCCCTCACACATATGTGCTGGTTGTTCCCGACCCTAGGGGGCGTTGCTCATCTCCATTTCAAAGCCAAAGTGCCAGCGCTGTCTGAAGATGTCTCCATGGTCATGTGGCCGGCATAACTAAATGCCAAAGCTTCACAGAATGCTGTTACCTTCCCACCAAAGGTGGTCCCTATTTTTCTACTTTCATATTTTACGTGCTTTCGAACTGCTAGGTTGGCAGAAGCTGGAACAAGTAACGGGAGCTCACCCATTACGTGGCACTAGGGATTTGAACTGCTGAACTGCCGACCTTTCGATCGACAAGCTCAGCGTCTTAGCCACTGAGCCACCACGTCCCTTTGGTAAGAGGGAGGGTATGTCAAAAGCATCACTTTTAGGAAGAAACAATCAGAATATTAACACTTTGTCTTATTGGATCTGCCCTATAATGTTTTATTATTCAATTTTAGATGAACCTGTTATGAATTCATGAAATTTTTAAGTTGGACAATTCATGGGTCTTTATGTAATGTAGATCCCTGCCATTCTTTCTGTGCTTCTTGATGGGTTTTTCTTAGTATGTATTTATCTGGATTTCATCCGTAGGAAAAGATTCTCAGACCAAGAATGCAGAGAATGTAAACAAGCAACATTGGACAGTTATTAATGGCTTAGCGTGTCAAAACCAGAGGGCAAGAATTCCATTACATGGCAGAAGTGCAAAAAAACGAGGATGCTAGGTTTGACCTAGAAGAGGACATAATGTTGCATCAGCTTCACGCTACTCGGTGACTGTCTACTGCTTCTGAATTTTCTGATTTTAGATGTAGTTCTTAGCCATCTTGTTTAAGTCCCTGGGAAGTTTCCATCCATTTTTATTTGCAGTGAGGGACAAGGGAGAGGCGATTGACAAAAGGAGCATTGGAGTAAGTCATTGTCCTTTTGTGCACACAACTGCAATGTCAATGAACACTCCAAAGAGAGGATCAGATGACACAACACCATGACTCTGCTTCTGTCATTCAGCAGAATCAGTAAGATTCTTAGGATGCCTCTAGTCCAGTTTGACAAATCTATTATTATTCTTTTGTTATCTAGCCCTTATCTCAAGGAAAACACCGTACCGCAGTTTCACAGAAAGTCCTAGGCAATTTGATAATGTCCCTAAATAGTAGCTGTGAGGTCTATGAAGGCTGTAGGCCTTTGCGGCTGACATTGGAGGAAAACTTTTCATAGCAATTTCTGAAACTCTCTGCAATGCGGTGGATGAAATAACTCATGGACAGGGAGTGAAATGAATGTTTCTTCCCATCCATTTGTGTCAAGTTTAAATGAATTGGTCTTAAATGATCAGACATAATAGATAAATCAATGGATGGATAACTTTGCCATGTTTATTTATGGAATGCTTTCACAAGCTGTAAAGAATCTTGCAAGCTGCTTTTTGATTTTGCAGTAACTTTTTGACACATCGACCGATTCCATCATTATTTCATCAATGAAATAGATTGATATCTGAACTTGGTATACTTACTTCTTCAGGAGAAAGGCACAGGGTTATCCTGGGGAAAGCATGGTAGTAACTGTGTAGTAGAGTAGAAAGTAGAAATGTGTCAATCATCTCCAGTTGAGGTTACATCTAACACACTCCCAATCAATCATTATATCAGATCAGGCCAAGCAGACATACCACTCAGAACAGCTAGCATAATATAGCTTGGTTTGCAAAGATTAAAACCAATTTATTGCCAAAATGGAGAAATAGGTGAGAGAAAAGCAAGGAGTGATAGACATGAACAAGAGGATATAAACAATACCTATCATCTATCTCAAAAGGGCAGAATCAGTGGTGGGCTGCAACCAGTTTAACAACTGGTTCTGTGAGTGCGCGCTTTGGCACATGCGTACCTAACACACTTGCGCGCAGCGTTCAAAATACAGCAATTTGAAGCTCAGCTGCTTACCTTCTAAGGCAGCCGCAGTAAGTAGAACAGCGGAGGTGCGGTAATCAGCTGTGCCATGCAAATCAGCTGAGCTACAAAGAAGGAAATACAGGACAGGATAGGGAGGGGGCAGGTGGGCAGGACCAGCCGATCGTCGGAACTACCGGTTCCCCCAAACCGGTCCGAACCGGCAGTGGCCCACCACTGTGCAGAATTTTCCAGAGCTACTGGAAATAATACTGTGGGTAATTAGCATGGACAGTCCCGAAGAGAGTGGACTTTAGTTATTCCAGCTTTAACCCTTTTTTGTACCTAGCAGCAAAAACAGATGGAAATTGCATACCAAGTAATCCTTCCTCAATTCTGCACATTTGTTCTGACTTAGGCTTCCTTAGAAAGTATACAGCACAATCTTAGTCCCAGCAAACCTCTGTTATTCATACGGCTGTGAATTATTGTCATTCACAGTCCGAAAGGCTTCTCAAACAGTCTTTCAGGGGAATGTTTACAAACACCCACCTTATCTCCCTTGGAATGCTGCCAGAGAACTAATTGCCAAATGCAGGGCAAGGCCAAACTTAGCACAGAGTCAAACAGAGCTTTTCCAGAGCTTTAACCAATCAGATGAAATAATTGCTTCCTGCAAAAGCTCACATCCCATTTGATTTTATGTCTTTTATGTCTTATGGCAGGGGCTAATCATCTCCAAGCCTTACTCCCAAGTCGCCCCTGTTTTCTTAATTGTTCTTGTCTTCTGGCAGCTCTGTGCATGTGCACACTGGGAACAGGCTCCCGCTGTTCTTCTGCCTCACTGATGTCAGACTCTAGAGGCTCCAGAGGCAGCAAAGAACTACCAGATGACCTTGGCTCCCTCTCTGCCTCCAACTCAGAGCCCACGTCTGAGCCTTCCCCAGACTCCAGGACTGGCCCATGTTCCTCCCCAATCTCCTCACTGTCCGAATCTGCTGCCAGCTCTGCTGGCCACTGGCGAGCCACAACAACATTAAGAAAAATTTCGTAGGCAGGGATAATATCTGCATCAAAAAGAAGTATAGTTTTCCTTTCCAGAGCTTTAAAAAAAAATGAGCTATGAATGTTGGTACTGCAAATATTTTCTTTTTAGTGAAGGTGATGGCATACTTTTGCACCAGGGAAAGGTCAAATCATATATTACAAGATACAAATACCTATTAAATTTGGAGTTAACTTCCTGGGCAATCCCCTGTTGGAAATGGATCATATAAATACCGACTCAATTGTTTATCTGTCCTTTAAAAAAAGTCTTTTTGCAGAATTCCTTGTTTACTGAGAATAAAGCTCAACGCTTTTATGAGACATAGATGCTTTCTGATGTCCAGAATATACATGGTAATATTCAGTAATATTTTACTGAAATTATTATTCTTGGTGGGTGAATAGTTACCTACACAGATTTAATTAATAGCAGCAGCAACCGAGTTTTTGTAGTTTGAGCACCGTGGGGCAAATTGCTAATCAGAACTTACAGGCCCACTGGAGAGAACTGAAAGCACAGAAAATGACGAGAGTTTTTTCTTCAATGTGCAAAAGCGAGCTTCATTAACCAATTTCATATGTAATCAATTTGCAAATAAGCTACAGCTTTGAAGCCCAGCGGGCTAGCACCTAAATACTCACCATTACAGGATGGCGAGCGAGTTATTGAAAAGACGGCAGGAATAATTATTTTATCCATGATTGTGAGGGAAAACAGAAAAGGAATTTCCACTGGTCAAGGTCACAGGCCGGGATCATAGCCACTGCAATCAATAATGAAACAGCAGCCAGCATAAATCAACCATTTTCACATTCAATCAAAGATAAGAGCTAGGAAGGGGTGACATATGCATATCGTTTGTTTAGCTTTATTAAAGGTTTTGCCCTTTCTTTATGAGGCTTTGTATTGTAGCAGGGCAAGGGTGAAATGCTCCCGGTTCAGACCGGATCGCCCATTCCGGTAGCGATGGCGGCGGGTGGTTTGGAGAACTGGTAGCAAAAATCCCCGCCGCCCCCCCCCCCCCTATTGCCCAGCTGAGCTGTGGAATCATCAGAGGCTCTTTTTAATTATTTTTTAAAGCATTTTTTTCTACAACGCAGAGCCCTTGTCCGAGCTTTCCCCAGCTCCCAGGAGTGGCCCAAGTTCCTTCCCAACCTCCTCACTGTCCAACTCTGCTGCCAGCTCCGCAGGCCGCCGGCGGGCCACAACACTTAGATGTAATTGTAAGCCACCCAGAATTACCTTATGGTAAGATGGGCGGCCAATAAATTTTATAAATAAATAAAAACTGCTGAGCTGGTGGCTCAGCAGATTAAGGCAGTTATTATCATCCACTTACATCTGCTGCCTGAAATTACTGCAAGTTCAAATCCCACCAGGCTCAAGGTTGACTCAGCCTTCCATCCTTTCTAAGGTAGGTAAAATGTAGGACCCTGATTGTGGGGGCAATAAGCTGACTTTCTATAAATATACAAAAGTATGAAGGCTATTGCTTAGCACATTGTAAGCCGCCCTGAGTCTCCGGAGAAGGGCGGCATATAAATCAAATTTTAAAAAAATAATAATAATATAATAAAAAAAGCTCTGAAATTTCTGCAAAACTACATTGAGGATATAAATGCTTAATATTCTTTGGGAAGTAGGCAGAGGAAATACAAAATACGTTGTATTTTGATCACTGGAAAAAGAGTAGAAACGGAATGATTAAGCAGAAGGAACAGATCAGCTGAACTGCAGTGCAAATTCCTTTCAATGTTCCTTTCAATTAAATTTCCAGTTGCAAAACTTCATGTTACTGCATCCTTTAATGGGGTTAGCTCGAGGAAAGTTTGCATTCAGAGAAACAAAGAGACTGAATCTCTAAATAGAGTCATGGTTTAGCATACACCATATTCTTTTTATTCTACAAAGAGTCCCATTTTAAAAGAAATAATAATCGCATCATAAGCACTGTCAGTAGGTTTAATTATAAATGACTACTCTCTAAAATTGGGCAGAATTGTTAATTAAATTGCATCTTTCAAATGTATAAGATTGAATAGACCCATCCTTAACTCAGGACTTGATTCTGATGAATTGTCTATTCTGATGCGAATTATGGGAGGGAGATTGGATGAAAGAAGAAGCATTCTTAATATTTTCTCTGCCCTGCTGAACCTAACTGCCAGATACTATTCACTACTAAGGATTATATGGGGGAAAGGAGAGGTGAGAAAATAGCAGTACTGATATTGGATGAAACGTGCTTCTATTTGAGGCTTCACCTTTCTTATCTGCCTCCAGACCTTCAGACTGTGTGAGCTAGAAACCTAAATTATACTTCGACATTATGGAATTAGATTATAGTAAACTGACCATTTTTTGTGATCAACAATAATAGAAATAGCTCAGCGGAATCTGAATGAGTGATAAAGGTTAGGTTGTGCTGTTCTGTGACAGGGGTACTAGAAAAGAGAAAAGATAATCACACACACACACACACAGAATGAGAGAGAGAGAGAGAGAGAGAGAGAGAGAGAGAGAGAGAGAGAGAG
>WNWU01000049.1:15752124-15772405 GCA_012654045.1 Ptyas mucosa | reverse complement strand
ATAGAATAGAATAGAATAGAATAGAATAGAATAGAATAGAATAGAATTTTTTATTGGCCAAGTGTGATTGGACACACAAGGAATTTGTCTTAGGTGCATATGCTCTCGGTGTACATAAAAAGAAAAGATACATAAGGTACAATACTTAATGATAGTCATAGGGTACAAATAAGCAATCAGGAAACAATATCAATATAAATCTTAAAGATACAAGCAACAAAATTACAGTCATACAGTCATAAGTGGAAGGAGATGGGTGGTGAGAACGATGAGAAGTTTATTAGTAGTGCACACTTAGTAAATAGTTTGACAGTGTTGAGGGAATTGTTTGTTTAGCAGAGTGATGGCATTTGGGAAAAAACTGTTCTTGTGTCTAGTTGTTCAGTGCTCTCTAGCGTCATTTTGAGGGTAGGAGTTGAAACAGTTTATGTCCAGGCTGTGAGGGGTCTGTAAATATTTTCACAGCCCTCTTTTTGACTCGGGCAGTAAACAGGTCCTCAATGGAAGACAGGTTGGTAGCAATTGTTTTTTCTGCAGTTCTAATTATCCTCTGAAGTCTGAGTCTGTCTTGTTGGGTTGCAGAGCCAAATCAGATAGTTATAGAGGTGCAGATGACAGACTCAATAATAACCATATAAATTGGGGAAAATCTGAATGAATTATGTCAACCTACACATAGAAACATAAGGAAAAATAATGACAAGAATGAAGAATGAAACTAAGCTTGTTGAGATCTTGAAATTAGACTGAATGGTCATTGCATTGCAACTTCACCTATTCCTCTGCCCACTCCACCCCCACCTCCAAAGTCCACATTATCCAGATAAGGTTATAGATAGTATATCAGTCCAATCTTGTAAAATGCTCCAGAGCCTTGCTTAGGCCATCAAGAACCCTTGGACTGATCTCACCTAGACGTGGGTTGGCTGTTCACCATCAATCACATACTTGATGCAGTTGTCTGCACTGAGGCAGCCTACATACAGTAGATAAAACTGTGTATGGTAGATCATAAAGGTAGCTGTTGAAATGCTGGCTCTCCTTTTGTAGACATTACAAAAGTAACTTTGGTGGGTGCTCATGGGGTTGTACGCAAAGTTTGGCTGGAACTTAACGAATTTCTAAATCAAATCCAAGGAAAAATCCAACTATATCTTTAGTTCTTTGGCAAAGTTTGATCCCTGTTTATATAGTTGCAAATGTTGGTTCAGAATTGTATTTCCCCCTTACCTATAGAACTTCTCCCTTGCTGGGAGAGAAGCCAAAATGGCACTAGTGTCAACTTGCAAAGCTTTCAAGTTGCCATGAGCAGGAGGGAGGGAGAACTGATAGAGCTGATTGATTTCCCTAACTGAAGATACTTTCCATAGATGCTTTCTTACCACAATCAGTAGGAAGGTGTTGGATTTCACAGCCAGCCAAAGTGGTTAATTGGAGAATGTGATTTATGACATGGCCAGGGAGGAGGGGAGAGACAGGGTCATAGGGGAATGTAAATCTACGTGGGATTAGTTCTAATTGCATCCGAATATTGCCGAAATGGTGCTCCTAATAAATGACTGTATTTCTTTTGAAGTTTGGCTCATGGCTCATGAAATAATTAGGGCATCTTTCGGAAACTTCACAGACAGTTAGAACTAAACCCACGTAGATTATGTGGGATTCAAACTAGCAGCTTTGAAAATTATGCTCTCAGGTTCTAATAGGTTGTCAAGCTTCCAAGTAACATGTCCCATGAAATAAAATCCAAGGCATCCATTTTCCATTAAAGTCGATTTATTAGGAACATATCAAATTGGCAAAGGACTTGGTGCAATTCCGACTCTGACCTGGATCCAGAATTACACCCAATAAAAAGCAAAAAACAGAAACATCCCCCCTGAGTCACAATCTCCAATCAATTCTGAGGCCATCAATCCAGTGACTCCAAGCTCCACCTTCCTCCAGCTGCAGGCATCTTCTCTGTTTCGCACGGGAAACGAATACCACCTAGACATAACATTCCGCCTTTATCTCTATATCCCCCTCTCAACAGTTAGAGAGTGGAGAGCCTGAATTCCTTTACTAGCAAACCTAAAAGCTAAGAAAAGAATAGACAATATAAAATGGCTACACATATGTCATCTTCAGGGTCGACATAGGCCTTATCACTTCTGGCTTAACTGATACCCCTGGAACTGCCCTCTCAAGGACTAGAAAGAAACCTGGACCAACCTTAGCAAAGTTACTGGAACCCATAAAGGCAGGGAAGTATATGTGGATCAACTCCTACCTCCCCAACACAGAGACAACTAAAAATAAGAGCAATCGATCCATGGCCTTCACCTCCAAAGACTGTAATAACATAGGACCAAGCCTGAGCACCGGTCAACTCTCCAATGACACTGTCCCAAACATCCCCCAAAGCAAGGAGCAAAATTCCTGGAGAAAGCTCCTGGTCTGGTGCCCCCCATAACAACTGTATCACTAAATCTTTCCAGAAGGCTTGCCTTCTGTCTGCAGAAACTTTGATTTTTATATTGCAATCATTAAATGAAATTGCAGCCAAGGTGGACAAGTTCCAACAAGCCCTGGACCTACAAATCACCCACAGCAATCAGGGAGTTAATATGACAGTAGAGGTCAGCCATATCAGCACTTCATTGAAGCAGCTGGTGTATCCAGGCATCGGGAAGCAGTTAATTTAGCCAACCAACCCTATGCGCTCCAGAAAAACCAACTCCTCCCAGAAATCCTTGGAATGGGCATAGATGGAAAAATCAAAGACTATAGTGACTTCTCCTTTGCCTGGATTCAGCTCAACTTGCACATAAACATCTGGCTTTTTTTCCCAAAGCAATAGATGGAAATGAGACATGGAAGTGAAGTTGCTCTGTATAGGGATGTCCCTAGAGACTAAATCTCAGATAACTTCCAGTTAAAAAGCTCTTGGTTCATTCATGGACAGTGAATTGGGTGCAAGGCAGGGGTGAAATCCAGAAGGTTCTGACAGGTTCTGGAGAACCAGTAGCGGAAATTTTGAGTAGTTCAGAGAACCCGCAAATACCACCTCTGGCTGGCCCCAGAGTAGGGTGGGAATGGAGCTTTTGCAGTATCCTCCCCTCAGGAGTGGGGAGGGAATGGGGATTTTGCAGTATTCTTCCCCTGGAGTGGGGTGGAAATGGAGATTTTGCAGTATCCTTCCCCTGGAGTTAGTGGTGGGATTCAGCCAGTTCGCACCACTTCGGGAGAACCGGTTGTTAACCTTCTGAGCAGTTTGGTGAACTGGTTGTTGGAAGAAATCATTAGGGCAGAGAACCGGTTGTTAAATTATTTGAATCCCACCACTGCCTGGAGTGAGGTGGGAATGGAGATTTTGCAGTATTCTTCCCCTGCCACGTCCACCAAGCCACACCCACCAAGCCACATCACGCCCACCAAGCCACGCCCACAGAACCGGTAGTTAAGAAATTTGGATTTCACCACTGGTGTAAGGGTGTTAGGGCTGTAGGGTTTTACTGAAGATTCAAGAGGTGTTCCTCAGAATACCAAAGCAATGACATCTTCTTAAAGATTTGCATAGCTGCTTCAAAGATGAGCCCATATTCCTGGGCACAAGTTCGAATGCAGACAGCATCTCTACTAGGAACTGCTCATAAAAAGTACCTAGCCTGAGATGATCTTCAAAGTGTTTTTTTCCGAATAACTAGCGTTTGTGGCCACTTTCGTGTGTTGAGAAGAGAGATCGTTTGCCCTCACTAAATGACTTTGCAAAAGCATCTCTTTTAAATACTCTGAAGAATCCTAAAAAAATGTTCCACAACATACCCCCGGTTGCACCCATGCAGAGTAATTGTGTAACAGTAAAAAGAAAAGAAAAGAAAAAGAAAAAAGAATGGCATTGCTTTCCAAAATGATTATGGATTTACCTGCTGTGCTATTTCTTCTCTGTTTTTATTATTCAGTGCTGGAGTGGGGGATTCACAGCTTGCAGCTCCTATCAGCATTTAGTCTAATGCCAATGAGCCCTTTTCCCCCTTCTTCGTATGGGACTGTAGAGTGCTAGAAAATGAAGGAGGGAGAGGGATGACCCACGAGAGAGAAAACAGCAATGAGGCATGGAAAGAGAAGGTGCTGTGGGATCAAGTTCAAGATATCTTTGCATTCTTACCAAGCTGTATGGTAAATCTTTCTCCCTTTCCGTTTCTGCCTTTGCTCACTGTTGATTAGGACCAGTGGTGAAATCCAACATTTTTTTACTACCGGTTCCGTGAGTGTGGCTTGGTGGGCATGGCTTGGTGGGCATGGCAGGGGTAGGATTCTGCAAAATCTCCATTCCCACCCCATTCCAGGGGAAGGATACTGCAAAATCCCCATTCCCTCCCCACTCCTGGGGGAAGGATACTGTAAAATCTCCATTCCCACCCCACTCTGGGGGAAGAATACTGCAAAATCCCCATTCCCTCCCCACTCCTGAGGGGAAGATACTGCAAAAGCTCCATTCCCACCCTACTCTGGGGCCATCCCTATACAGAGCAACTTCACTTCCATGTCTCATTTCCATCTATTGCTTTGGGGGAAAAAAGCCAGATGTTTATGTACAAATTGAGCTGAATCAATAGGTGGTATTCGCTGGTTCTCTGAACTGCTCAAAATTTCTGCTACCGGTTCTCCAGAACCTGTCAGAACCTGCTGGATTTCACCCCTGATTAGGACCCTTTGAACAGCGATTCCCATGGGTCGGTTCTCTCTTACAAGTGCAAACGATAGACACAAAATTCACCCGGAACAGTGGAAAGAGTAAGACCTAGAAAATGATGTGAACAACAATAGGGATTCAAATGTAAAGTTGAACAAAATAGAACATTTCATTTTTTTAAAAAAGAAAGAAAGAAAGAAAGAAAAGCAGTTCTGACTGTACGTAGCGGTAATCACCATCAATCCATGAGTACAGTTCACAGAAAGGGTATTGAGCCACAGATAAAGGCTTATAATTTCATCGGAGACCACCTCGATAATAAGTTATTTGACCTGTTCATGTTACAAAGAGTGAAACAGATGATTAGTGCCACAGGAGATTGCGCTAATAGACTCCATCTGGGAGAAGCATGATGCAAAACCAAATCAGTGACTCTGAAGGGGAATAGGAAAAGGAAGTTAAGGATGCTAATAGCTGAGACTGTAAGGGCATGAAAAGTCATTTTGGCAGTGGGGTAGGCCTACAATCTAAATGATTTTTAAAATAAAAAGAAATAGAAAGAAAACTTGAAGGATGAGCATGGAAGCTTGTTAAAGAGACATCCAACCAATGGTGTTATTCAACCGGGTTGTATCCGGTTCTAAACCAGTAGTGGCGGCTGCGGGAGGCTCTGCCCACCCATCTGGACGTCATCACATCCCGTTTTTCCACGTTTTTGACGCTCTGTGCATGTGCTGAAGGCCCTGTGCATGCGCAGAGATGCGCGCGCTCTCACATTTGCGAACCGGTAGCAAAGGTAAGCGAATACTATCCCTGCATCCAACCTAGAAGTGAGGAGATGTTTTCTGACGGTGAGAACAATTGATCAGTGGAGTAGTTCTGCAGTGCTCCATCACTGGAGGTTTTCAAAAATAGACTGGGCAACCATTGTTGTTGCAAGGTCTCAACAATACAAGGGGGGTTGGACTGAAAGACCGCTGAGGCCCCTTCAAGCCTTGTGATCCAATATTCTTATTATGCGAAATCTCTTTTAGTCATGGGTACGTGCAGGATTAAATCTGTTCCGCATGTTGTCTCTCTGAAAGTCATTTTTGCCATTTCGGAGTCTGAGAGGGATACAAAGCTGACAGTGTGAAAAACCAGACTGCACTCCCTTGCATTTCTGCCATGGGAGGAAATTGGAGGAAAGGAAAGGCTTCGCAAAGGTTACGGTCACCCATATATCCTGTATGTCAGAAAGATCAGGAAATGCTTGTAATAGAGTATTTCATTTATTATCCTTTTAGTGTGTATGAGTGTATGTATGTATATATGTATATATAATATTTGCTGGTAAAGAAATAAAGGGAGACTAGTATAGATCTATTTCAAGCTATTTAGCTCTCATCAGCTAGCCATACCCTTACTCAGATTTGAACTTGGGCTGCCTGCATAATAGGCAGTTGTATTAACCTCTGAGCCACAAGTTCTCCTCCCTTTGTCAGCTTGAACCAGGGGAGAGATTAAAGGCGAAAGGGAAGCAGGATGCTCCCTCCCATATTGTGGTAGACCAGGTGCTTTGATAGAAAAACACTTAATCTCTCCCCTGGTTCAAGCTGATGAAGGGAGGAGAACTTGTGGCTCAGAGGTTAATACAACTGCCTAATATGTAGGCAGCCCAAGTTTGAATCTGAGTAAGGGTATGGCTAGCTGATGAGAGCTAAATAGCTTGAAATAGATCTATACTAGTCTCCTTTTATTTCTTTATCAGCAAATATAAATTTGGTATTAAATGGTTTGTTGTGAATGCTTGAGGGCTCCTGGATTGGAGCTGAAAGGTGAAAAGGAAGCAGGATGTTCCCTCCCATATTGGTATATTTGATAGAAAAACACTCTCTCTCTCTCTCTCTCTCTCTCTCTCTCTCTCTCTCTCTCTCTCTCTCTCTCTCCCTCCCTCCCTCCCTCTCTCTCTCTCTCTCTCTCTCTCTCTCTATCTATCTATCTATCTATATTCCTGAAAGCCATCACTCTGCTTAACAACTAATTCCCACAACACTGTCAAACCATTTACTAAGACTGTATTACTATTATTCTTCTCTTCCTTACTAGTAATATCTTACTAATATACTAGTATCTCTTCCCACTTATTACTATAACCATGTAACAGTAACAGAGTTGGAAGGGACCTTGGAGGTCATGTAGTCCAACCCCCTGCTCACACAGGAGACCTATTCTAGGGATTCGAACCACCGACCTTTCTGATCGACAAGCTCAGCATCTTAGCCACTGAGCCACCTAGTCATGCTTGCACCTTTCAATTTATATTGTTTTTACTTGTTTCCTAGTACGATTTGATAGCTTATTAGTAACCTTGACTTTCACTAAGTGTTGTATTTTTTTATTCTTGATGAATGTATTTTATTCTTCTTATGTACACCGAGAGCATATGCACCAAAGACAAATTCCTTGTGTCCAACTTGGCCAATAAAGAATCCTATCCCTATCCCTATCCCTATCCCTATCCCTATCCCTATCCCTATCCCTTATTCTATTCTATGCTGTTCTGTTCTGTTCTGTTCTGTTCTGTTCTGTTCTGTTCTGTTCTGTTCTGTTCTGTTCTGTTCTGTTCTATTCTATTCTATTCTATTCTATTCTATTCTATTCTATTCCATTCCTAATCCTAGCCCTAGCCCTAGCCCTAGCCCTAGCCCTAGCCCTAGCCCTAGCCCTAGCCCTAGCCCTAATTCTATTCTATTTGATTCGATTCGATTTTATTCCTATTCGTATCCCTAATCCTAGCCCTAATCCTATCCCTATCCCTATCCCTTATTCTATTCTATTCTATTCTATTCTATTCTATTCTATTCTATTCTATTCTATTCTATTCTATTCTATTCTATATGGGTAAAAACATAGACATCTAAATGCTGACATTTAGTCATTCAACGAACAGCTGATGAACAGTTAACACTTCAAACAAGTTAACTGTAGGCTTTGCTTGCCAATTTCCCATTACAGAAAAAAATCTGGACAGCTCTGATTCAGATTCACAGTCACCAATCCATATGAAAACCTTGTGAAGCACATCTAGTAATTTTGTTTCATTATAGAGGACAGGATGGAAACTACAGCTTGCTTAAAGCCATCCAGAGAATTCATTGCTCATGTAAGGTTTGAGCTACATATGTCCACTTCAGGCTACATATTCCTAACTGCAGCACCAGATGCACCATTTAGTTGAGTTTGCTTTACATAAAACAACCACCATAAAATGATGTTTAGCTTCCTTGAATCAAGCACAACTTTTAATTTCATGGATACAGCAAGAGTAAAGAATTATTTACTGTTTATTTATCATTTACTTACTTGTCAAATTTTGAAACCACCCATCTCCCTCCTAGAGGGATTCTGGGCAGTGTAGAAATGTTACAAATATAAAGAACTTATTATGGTGTTATATATATATATATATATATATATATATATATATATATATATATATAACAAATAATTGTCCTTGTTTCTTTCCATTTTTCTTTTTCACATTTTAGCCTAGGAAAGTAAAATTTAAAATTTCATGGTCTCCCATCCAAATAATAACAAGGTCCAACCTTGTTCATTCTCCGAGCTCATTATATATCAGCTAGGTCCTGCTACCTAGGTGAGTTACCACTTCATACATTATTCTGTATGATCAGTCCATGATCAAGAATGAAGAGAGATTTATGTGGATAGAAAAAAGAAAATCCCATCGCAAATAATTAAAATCAATCATCCCAGTCAGCCACTGGGGTAGGGAACAAGTAAAAAAAAGGGGGGGGAGATACTTTCTAGTATGAGAAAAGCAAGGACCAGAAATTAAGTATTGGATAATTTACACAAAAGTATCCTCTTTTCCCTTCCCCAAACTTCAATGATAACTGCATTTTTTTAAAGGGGATATTGCACATTCCCTAGAAGTCAAACTCTAAAACCAGGGGTGAAATGCTACTGGTTCACTCCGGTTTGGGCGAATCAGTAGTGATAAAAACCAACAGTTCAAGTGAACTGGTAGTAAAACAAAAGCTACCCTGTTCGGGCGAACCAATATTTCTGACGATCAGCTGTTCCACGCAGTTTAGCTTTGCAAGAAAGCAGGAAATCCTGTTTTCTAGCGAAGCTAAATCATGCTGCACAGCTGATCCCCATCTCGCTATTCTACTTACTTTCCCAAGCCTTCTTTTGGTGCGCACTGCGCATGCAAACGCAGAGCGCACACAGCACTCATGCATGGCCAACAAACCGGTAGTAAACCAGTTCGGATTTCACCACTGTCTAAACCTCTTAAATTGCACAGAAATGTTATAGAAACCATCTCAACTCTCAGGGGCTGGCCAAGAATTCAAGTGATTTATACCAGTATTGAGAACAAACCATTGCTAGTTACTACATATTTTTACAAAGGACAAAGCACTACTTTTGCATTTAATGAAGTGCAGAGGCTCTGATCTTTTCACAGCTGAGTTGCTGGTTCATTATTCTAAGTGAGATCCACAAGCCTTCCTTTATTCTTAGAACATAGAATCCTAGGGTTGGAAGGGGTCTGGGCGGTCTTCTAGTCCAATCCCCTGCTCAAGGCAGGAAACCTTATACCATTCTGGTCAAATGGTTATTTTTGAAAACCTCCAACAATGGCCGCATCCACAACTCTGGGAGGCAAGTTATTCCATTGATTAATTGTTCTCACACTCAGAAAATGTCTCTTCACTTCTCGTTAGGTCTCTCTGTAACAAGTTGCCAGCCATTACTTCTGTCCTGCCCTTAGGTGCTTTGGAGATTAACCCAACCCTCTCTTGTCTGTGACAGCCTCTCTGGTATTGGAAGATACCTATCAAGTTCCTCCTAATCGTTCCCTTTGATAACCTAGATAGACCTAGCTCTCTCAATTGTTCATCATACGATTTAACCCAGTGGTGGAATTCAATTTTTTTTTTTACTACTGGTTCTGTGAGCGTGACTTGGTGGGCATGGTGTGGCTTGGTGGGCATGGCAAGGGAAGGATACTGCAAAATCTCCATTCCCACCCCACTCCAGGGGAAGGATCCTGCAAAATCCCCATTCCCTCCCCACTCCTGGGAGAAAGACATTGCAAAATCTCCATTCCCACCTCACTCTGGGGCCAGCCAGAGGTGGTATTTGCCGGTTTTCTGAACTACTCAAAACTTCCACTACCGGTTCTCCAGAACCTGTCAGAACCTGCTAAATTTCACCCCTGATTTAACCTCCAGACCCCTTATCAACTTTGTTGTTCTTCTCTGCATTCCAGGGTCTCAAAATCTTTTTTGTATTTTATTTCTTTTTTTATTTCTTTCTCCTTTTTTTTTTTTTTTGGCTGTCTTTATCTATGTTCTTTGGCATATATTTCTGGAGCAGGAGGAGGACCCCAAGAGGTTAAAATCCACTGTAGGCTCCTCTTCTCTGATAAGAAAAATATTGTGTCTGGAGTATCTATGGATTACTTTATTCTGCACAAAATATCCCATTATGACTGGCCTTAACCCATTTTCCAAGTGTGCGTGATGTTAAATTAGATTAATACATACCCTGAAGGAACCGTAATTTCAAAAGAGATAGCTATATTATTGCTTGGAAATTAGATGACAAAAAAAAAAGGAGCACATATCCCTAGGGTGAACCCAAAACACAAAGACCATTCAAGCTGGAGGCAGCAAACTCTATCTACACTTTGTCTAAATTATCTTGTCAACGGAAAAAATATTCTCTCGCTCACGTAAGCTAACTTAATCAACTTGATCTGAAGCTGCTCGGTTTCAGGCTCAGCGTTTGGAACTTTATTTCCTCAAGTTTTGGGCTTCCATCTGCAGCTCCTTTTCATTATCTGAGAAAATTTAACACACAAGCATACAGCGAGGGAGAACCCACATATTTCCAATTCAATGCAGATTCCTGACAAAACGTAGAAGGGGAATTACTTGAAGATTTTCTTTTTAGACAAGCAGAGCTGGGATTTGAATTGGGAATAAAGTGATGGCCGAAACCTCTTTTCCCACAAGGTACATTAGAGATAAAGTGAAATAGATGGAAGGGTACTGGAATGAGATATGCACAAACACAGTTATAAAGTTTAGGTTTTATTTTGCAGGCATGGAGTCCTGGGTGCTTCCCAAGCAGAGATTTTTGATAGAGACATCATCAAAAGATCTCTAAGTAGCCTTTTTTTGTAAAAAAAATGTCTAGAGACATAACTGGAGATTATGTCGTTATAATCATTCTCATGGTTATTTTAGGTTTGAAACCCCCATCTGTTTTTTCAGCATCTTAAGATGACTTATGTGGGAATCTTATAAATTGTATTGAGTATGTTGGGTTGAAAGTGACTGACTGGCTGAAAGTCACACCTACGGTGTGGGAATTGATTGCAGCCACCATCTCAACCATTTTGACCTTCCCTCTGGACATTCCTTAATTATCCAGTGAATTTCCATGGCTGAGGATAGATCATGGGTGCCTCCAGTCTGGGTCTATGCAAGTTGGCCACGGTGAGTTGGCCACGGTGAGTTGGCCATGGCCATGGTGAGTTGGCCATGGCCATGATGAGTTGGCCACAGTGAGTTGGCCATGGCCATGGTGAGTTGGCTGCAGTGAGTTGGCCATGGCAAGTTGTCCCATTCACTCCAATCCTAGGCCAACACTGTAAACAACTGGCAGACTATCTCTGTGGTACATATTCAGTAATGAATACAAAAGGAAGTAAAAAGGGGATATCCTATTGATAGTACAAAATCATAGGTATGATTTTCGGATTCCAGAGCTAATCTGAAAAGGGTATCATTTTATGCCTACACCATAACCTGAACTCATGAACAAATTAACTTAAGAGCCTGGTGGCTCAGCAGACTAAAGCATGTTATTAACATTTAGCTGCCTGCAATTACTGCAAGTTCTAATCTCACCAGGCTCGAGGTTGACTCAGCCTTCCATCCTTTCTAAGGTAGGTAAAATGAGGACCCAGATTGTGGGGCAATAAGCTGACTTTGTATAAATATACAAAAGTATGAAGGCTATTGCTTAATGCATTGTAAGCCGCTCTGAGTCTCTGGAGAAGGGCGGCATATAAATCAATTTTTTTAAAAAAACTTTCAACTTTAAGACATATAGGGAAATAATACATTTACTTCAGGTTTTTTTTAATGGATAAAATTGAAGGGGCAAGTGAGTTACCATTGCTATCGACAAACATGAACACAAAAGTCAAGTGAATGGGTTAACCTTCACATCAAGTTCTTTGATAGTTCTTGGAAGATAACGTTAAGAATGCAATTTTCTCTTCAACTACCGTAAACATTTTTCTTCCAGAAAATTATCCAGGAGTGCCACGTCAACAACGTCGGTCCCACACTTTGCATGCATATCATCTTCAATGTACTTGAAGTATTACTCAGGTTATGACAAACTGCCACATCAAATACATTGAGTTTCCTGCTGAGGACTCATTCTGATATTTTCAAGGCATCGCAAGAAGCAGGAAAGTGTCAAGGAGATATTGTAGCTTTGCAATGTTTATTTTAGGATCTCATTACAAATCTGCTTTAAAGCCCGTGTTTGTTGACTAAATGTCACCAGAAATTACACAAGTCTTGCATCTTGCAACAGCTTCTATTATAATTTCCAATACATCTATAACAAAATGCAAGATCGTATATCTTTTGAAGAATGGATTTTGCAAGCTGTTCTGCAACCTTGAAAAATAATTTCTAATGTGATCACAATTGTATACTATTAAACAAGCCTAACTACTATTCAGGTTGTTTTTAATATATCATGGAATCATGGACTTGGAAGGAACCATAGAGGTCATCTCAGTGCAAGATCTACTAAACCCATCTGTAATTGATGACCATCCAGTAGAAGTCTTCTAATGTAGGAAAACCCATCATGTGCCAGCTTCTTCTTCAGACTGATAGCTCATATAGTCAAGAACTCCAAAGAAACTCAAATATATCAATGCATCAATTATAAATAATGAATGAAATAGAAACATTAAGCTTTCCCACGCTCTATATAACCTAGATATACTGAGTCATATATTACTGAATCATACTGATTTTAATGTTAATTAAAAGAAAGTTTCAGTCCTTAAGGGCTTAAAGAAGACGTGAATTTGGTGATCATTACTGCTGGAAAATTAGAACATTTAAAAACATTTTTTTAAAAAAATACTGGTATACAATACATGAACTAAGCAATATATTGTATTTATTCAAACACAACAGAATTCCTATTACCAGGAGGGTTATTGATTACATGTCATAAAAAAGGAACAAACAAGGGAAAATGACTACAGATGAGTCAGTGGTTCAGATTTGCCTTTTGAAAAAAGCTTGATTTATTGCCTAGGGAAAAAAAGACAAAGAAATATGCCAAGAATTCCATTTTCATAATAGTGTAACAGTAAATCAAGTGGTCAATTCAAATAATCCAAAATCTAATACAATGTTATTTCAAATAAATCGATCTGGGTAGTTTTAAACTAGAGCATATTTCTATATTGTTTTCAGATACTAACTCACATTTCCCTTTTTCTTATGTATTTTTTTTAATTCACTATATCTTTTAAAATAGGCCTTTTTGTATCGGCCTCAACTCCTATTCATTAACATAATTTTGAAAGGTTACACCAACAAGAGAGAATCAAGAATGTACTCAAGCAACAACCCAAAATTGTATTAATCAAATGAGTTACCACTAAGAAAACAACCAAGCACTTGAATGATTCAAACATTCATATAGAACATAACAGAACTTACAGAACAGAATAGAACAGAACAGTACAAAACAGAATTGAATTCTTTATTGGCCAAGCATGATTAGACACACAAGGAATTTGTTTCCAGTGCGTAAGCTCTCAGTGTACATACAACATTAGTGATAGATCATCATCACTGTCATTGTAGAAATACATTCATCATAAATCGTTAGATACAATATTTAGTGATAGTCACAAATACTAAATACACAATCAATCATCAATAAATCATACTAGAATACTAATTAAACAATTTAAATAGTAAGATACAAGCAAAAAGTTATAGTCATAAGATAATAAGGTGATAGGTAATAAGGAAGACGAGAATAATGATGATAATGCTGCCTTTCTAGATAGTTTGACAGTGTTGTGGGAATTAGTTGTTTAGCAGAGTGATGGCATGGGGGTGGAACTGTCCTTGTGATGTGGAGACTCTAGAAAGAGTGCAGAGAAGAGCAACAAAGATGATTAGGGGACTGGAGGCTAAAACATATGAAGAACAGTTGCAGGATCTGGGTATGTCTAGTTTAATGAAAAGAAGGACTAGGGGAGACACGATAGCAGTGTTCTAATATCTCAGGGGCTGCCACAAAGAAGAGGGAGCAAAGCTATTCTCCAAAGCACCTGAGGGCAGGACAAGAAGCAACAGGTGGAAACTAATCAAGGAGAGAAGCAACTTAGAACTAAGGAGAAATTTCCTGAAAGTTAGAACAATTAATCAGTGGAACAACTTGCCTCCAGAAGTTGTGAATGCTCCAACACTGGAAGTTTTTAAGATTTGGATAACCATTTGTCTGAAGTGGGATAGGGTTTCCTCCTAAGCAGGGAGATGGACTAGAAGGCCTCCAAGGTCCCTTCCAACTCTGTTTCTTTTCTTTTCTTTTCTTTTCTTTTCTTTTCTTTTCTTTTCTTTTCTTTTCTTTTCTTTTCTTTTCTTTCCTTTCCTTTCCTTTCCTTTCCTTTCCTTTCCTTTCCTTTCCTTTCCTTTCCTTTCCTTTTCTTTCCTCTCCTCTCCTATCCTATCCTATCCTATCCTATCCAGTGGTGGGTTCCAACCGATGTTACCACTGTTTCTCTTCATACACGTGCTTTGCGCATGATCACCATACGAATGCTCGCTTTGCTCGCATATGCACCAAACTGGCACTCCGCGCAAGCACATTAGATTTCGCCCAGCTGAGGGGCAGCAATCCACTCTGCCGTGCCTAACAGCTGGGCTAAAAAATGACAAAAAGAGGTAGGTACAGGTGAAACTCGAAAAATTAGAATATCGTGCAAAAGTTCATTTATTTCAGTAATGCAACTTAAAAGGTGAAACTAATATATGAGATAGACTCATTACATCCAAAGCGAGATAGTTCAAGCCTTGATTTGTCATAATTTTGATGATTATGGCTTACAGCTCATGAAAACCCCAAATTCACAATCTCAGAAAATTAGAATATTACATGAAATCAATAAAACAAGGATTGTACATAGAACAATATCGGACCTCTGAAAAGTAAAAGCATACATATGTACTCAGTACTTGGTTTGGGCCCTTTTGCATCAATTACTGCCTCAATGTGGCATGGCATGAATGCTATCAGCCTGTGGCACTGCTGAGGTGTTATGGAAGACCAGGATGCTTCAATAGTGGCCTTCAGCTCTTCTGCATTGTTCGGTCTCATGTCTCTCATCTTTCTTTTGGCAATGCCCCATAGATTCTCTATGGGGTTCAGGTCAGGCGAGTTTGCTGGCCAATCAATCACAGTAATCCCATGGTCATTGAACCAGGTTTTGGTACTTTTGGCAATGTGGGCAGGTGCCAAGTCCTGCTGGAAAATGAAGTCGGCACCCCCATAAAGCTCCAGCATGAAGTGCTCCAAAATCTCCTGGTAGATGGCTGTGTTGACCGTGGACTTAATGAAGCACAGTGGACCAACACCAGCAGATGACATGGCTCCACAAATCAACACAGACTGTGGAAACTTCACACTGGACTTCAAGCATCTTGCAGTGTGTGCCTCTCCATTCTTCCTCCAGACTCTGGGACCTTGGTTTCCAAATGAGATGCAAAAGTTGCTCTCATCAGAAAAGAGGACTTTGGACCACTGAGCAAGACCAGTTCTTTTTGTCTTTAGCCCAGGTAAGACGCTTCTGACGTTGTTTGTGGTTCAGGAGCGGCTTGACAAGAGGAATACGACATTTGAAGGCCATGTCCAGGATCCGTCTGTGTGTGGTGGCTCTTGATGTACTGACTCCAGCCTCAGTCCACTCCTTGTGAAAGTCCCCAACACTTTTGAATGGCCTTTTCCTGACAATCCTCTCCAGGCTGCGGTCATCCCTGCTGCTTGTGCACCTTTTTCTTCCACACTTTTCTCTTCCACATAACTTTCTATTAATGTGCTTTGATACAGCACTTTGGGAACATCCAACTTCTTTTGCAATTACCTTTTGAGGCTTTCCCTCCTTATGGAGGGTGTCAATGATGGTTTTCTGCACAACTGTCAGGTCAGCAGTCTTTCCCATGATTGTGATTCCTACTGAACCAGACGGAGAGACCATTTAAAGGCTCAGGAACCCTTTGCAGGTGTTATGGCTTAATTAGCGGATTAGAGTGGGACACGTTGAGCCTAGAATATTGAACCTTTTCACAATATTCTAATTTTCTGAGATTGTGAATTTGGGTTTTTCATGAGCTGTAAACCATAATCATCAAAATTATGACAAATCAAGGTTTGAACTATCTCGCTTTGCATGTAATGAGTCTATCTCATATATTAGTTTCACCTTTTAAGTTGCATTACTGAAATAAATGAACTTTTGCATGATATTCTAATTTTTCAAGTTTCACCTGTATAATGTAGGGGCGGGCGGGAGGGCCCAGCTCACAGTCATAGAGAACCAGTTCACTGATGTCACATCATCACCACTACCAGCTTACCCGAACCGGGCCGAACCAGGAGCAACCCACCACTGATCCTATCCTATCCTATCCTATCCTATCCTATCCTATCCTATCCTATCCTATCCTATCCTATCCTATCCTATCCTATCCTATCCTATTCTAGTTATTCTGATCTGCAGTGCCCTGTAGCATCATTTTGAGGGTAGAAGTTGAAACAGTTTATGATCAGGATGTGTATATTTTCACAATCCTCTTTCTGGCTCGGGCAGTATATAGGTCCTCAATGGAAGGCACATATGGGGAATTTCTAGAGATGAATTGGATTTTTCTGTAGTTATCTTCATATTGCTTCTTATGCAATTCAAGTTGCTAACTTTTCTTTGAGGGTCTTTTTTTTTTTGGTCCCCAAACTTCATGGGAGAATAATGTTGATGGAATTTGTGAAGTGCAAATCTATTAAAAAGGTCATGTGGATGCAGAGATGGGAATAGAGCTGGTGAGCCCTTGGCCCACAGCCCTGCTCTCAGTCCAACAGCTGCTCGGCTTTATCATTCAAATTCTCAAGAGTCAATTTTCACATTCCTTGCAAAATAAACGTTCAGAATGTCACTAGCTTCATTATAAGTAATCCGAAACTGTCTTCAATGTAACAGTGAGATTTAAAGCCCTCGTAGTCAAAATTTTGTGGATAATAACCCATCTTAGTTGAATGGATATTTAGTCTTCCACTTTTATATTTCACCATCCAAAGACTTTTTCTATTGGGCTCCATGGACCTTAAATGAATCTGCTATGGAGCTTAGACAACTGTCATTGTAGGAGTTTTGTTCCTGCCACAATAAGCTGCAATGCAAGGGAATTTTATCTTCATTTGCTGGACAGTTAAAACGGCGCTACTATAAACTATTAATTAAAATGAATGCAAAACTGCATCAGTTATTACATAAATATGTCTGCTCTTCAGGCAAAAGGTAGGGCAGACATCAGACAATGAAATGCCACATGATGCTATTTATTTATAGCCAAATAATCTGCTTTGTCTTACTCCTGAGTAGGATAATTAGACTAAGTGGGCTTTGTGAATTAAGTAACTCCTTAGGAAGTTTCTGAGCTAAGTTCCAATTTGTTTGTTGAATGTTTCCAAGGATCGATCCCAAAGAATCCCAACACGAGGTTTCCTTTTATAGAATGTTTATTAACACATGTATCCTCTCTTACAGAAGAACATCTGGAACAACCCATGTGCACCTTGGGCATGGCCTTATATACCCTGGAGGCGGGGTCAAGGTAAGGAGGGGTCAAGGGAAGGGTCATGGTGGGAAGCATGTGGGGTAGGTGGTTTAACCCCTTCCCTGCCAGGATGGTCTAGGCATTTCCCACGTAACATTGTTAATATCAATGCATTGAGATAGGTAAAGAAGTAACTGTTCTACTGCCTTATATTCTATCTTGTGGGGAAACAGTGTCTCACACAGATTTATTCACAGGATCTAATGGTTTTATCAGAATTATTGAACCAGAGTGGTTAGAGTGCAGTACTGCAGGCTACTTCTGCTGCCTGCTGGCTGCCTGCAATTTGGCAGTTCAAATCTCACCAGGCTCAAGGTTGACTCAACCTTCCATCCTTCCGAATGGGTAAAATGAGGACCCAGATTGTTGGGGGCAATAGGCTGACTCTGTAAACCTCTTAGAGAGGGATGTAAAGCACTATGAAGTCATATATAAGTCTAAGTGCTATTGTTTATTGCAGTGCAAGCTCCACCCCTTATATATGCATATATACGGATGACCTGAGGGAACAGAAATCAGGAGAGAGATATTAAAATGCAAAGGAAATTTTTTACATATTTGCATCCATGTCATGATCCATACAAAGAAGATCATTCATATTCATACAGCCATCTCATGGTCCATGCAGAGGAGATTATTTACTGTACATACCTGCATACTATCCATCTCATGGCACAAATTCTGATTCAGATTCTTTATCCTGTGGCATCATGATGCACTTGTCATTTTGATCTCATCGCAGTTTGTTATGAACACCAGTGCCTGAGAACAAAATTAAAATGATGCAACCTTTCCAGAAAGTAAATCCAGTCCAGAAGTTTAACTAAGGTATAATATAAGCTGCCTATCAGGGTTCCGACGGATGCCCTAATTAAATCATGAGTCTTGAGCCAAGCTTCAAAAGAAATCCAGCTATTTATTAGGAGCTTCATGTCAGCATGTTCCCAGGTGAAGCCAGTTCTGACCTGACATAATTTACGCTCCAATTATGACCCTGTTCCCTCCTCCCAACAGGGTGTGTCATTAATCACGTTTGCCAACGGAGCAATTTTGTGGTTTGTAGAGGTCACTCCCCTTCGACTGCTGTAAGTATCCCTGGGATACAGCCTTGAGGGAGATAAGCATGGAATGTGCATCTGTTTTTGGCTGCTGTGCAGCTTCACCAGTTTCCCATCCTCCCTGGCCTATGGCAACTCTAGCGCAGGCCAGGGATGCTTTGCGAGTTAACACTGCCCTGTGGTACTAGGTAAAAGTGAGGTGTACAATGAATGCAGAGGGCAGCCAATGAAAGATTCTAAAGTAACAGTGCAGCTGTTTTAAAAGGTTGCAAACAAAATTATATTCTCTTACATTGCTTCAAAGCACCTTTTTTGCAAATTACCCAAAGTACTACATAGCTCTAGGAGCTACCAATTCAGTGCACGTTTGTCCAGAAATAAGTTTACTTTAGATCAAGAAGGATGACATTGAGTAAATGTACATAGATTAATACAAATCAGGTCAACTTGATTAGAATTGGTTTTCAGACATATGTTCAAGATTGGTTCTGTTTAAATACAGAATTAAAAAAATATCCATTCCTTTCTTAACAACCTGTGATTGATCTGCTGATATCATCAAGCAGAGGCAGATGCATGCAGGTTGAATCTGATATTAAAACCTACCAAAGTCAGCTCTAGAAATGGCCCAATTATGGTATTCCAAGAAGAGTCAAAATTTGCAAGATGATGGGTGCAGAGCCACAATCAAGGCGCTCTGCTTTTTTGTATTCTGTGGCTGCCATACTGAAAGTTTTGACATCTCCACCTACAAAAATTCATGAAGTTTTCACTATTCCAAAAAAACATACACCTGGACTTAGTGCATGCAATATTACTCTAATGATTCATAGCATGTCATGGTTTCCCAATTGTTACTTGAGAATGACGTTTAAATAGCAAAGCTTCTATGTACCCGCTTTCCAAATAAATAGATTAGAGTATGAGTAAGGCACATGAGACCTATGCAGTGGTAAAATTCAATTTTTTTTACTACCGGTTCTGTGGGCGTGGCTTGGTGGGCGTGGCTTGGTGGGCATGGCAGGGGAAAGATACTGCAAAATCCCCATTCCCTCCCCACTCCTGGGGGAAGGATATTGCAAAATCTCCATTCTCACCCCACTCTGGGGGTCTCCGAACTACTCAAAATTTCCGCTACCGGTTCTGCAGAACCTGTCAGAACCTGTTGAATAGCGCCCCTGGACCCATGGAATAGTATTTAGGTGATCATTTAAACTTGGGACAGTTTTTGGAGATTCCCAGTTGTACTGAATGTGACTTGTGTCTGAGTCTTACAAACACTTTGATCCTTGAAACAAGATGCTTAACAACATCTAAAAGTAAACTTTTATGAACGTCCATAAATCTGTCCTTTTCATCAGAAAATGCATCTGTTTATGGCTCATCAATTAATGTCATGTACAAAGACTATTCCAAAATCAAATCAAGAAAGCCCTACTAAGCAGGTATATACAAAAGTATGAAGGCTATTGCTTAAGGTCTCTTAAGGAGACGCCCTGAGTCTCCGGAGAAGGGTGGCATATAAATCGAACCAAGAAAGAAAGAAAGAAAGAAAGAAAGAAAGAAAGAAAGAAAGAAAG
>WNWU01000049.1:15714329-15747429 GCA_012654045.1 Ptyas mucosa | reverse complement strand
GAAGGAAGGAAGGAAGGAAGGAAGGAAGGAAGGAAGGAAGGAAGGAAAGAAGGAAGCATTTGAAAAACAAACTGCAAACTCACAACCTTTATAAGTATTTCACACATGCTTCAAATGAAAAGTATTTTTTCTAATTAGCTAATTATTGTACGGTAATACGAATTCACAGCTCAGGAGTAGACCCTTACCAGCATTTTGTGTCTGTGAAAAGAAATGCTTTGAGATTTGAATTTTATGAGAAAAAACTTTCTTTACACTCTGTTATGGATGAGCTTTGAACACTCCATGGTTGAATGATAGCAACGCAAGACTACTCTTCATACAGAAAAAAAGAGCTAACTTTCTATTGTAAGCTGCCAGTTTCTGGCTGAACCACGATCACATCTTGTCTCTCAGTTGTGTACCTGACAACATGCATATGGATATTTTTTTAAAGGAAGTCAAGATGGCAGCCGGGAGTGCATGATTGAATGTCTGCCCTTTTTTCAGTTCAGACTGAGTAGTAAGATTGTAGACAATGTGAGACTATAAGAAATGTATCTTAACATACATAATTCTATCGTGACTTCTTATCTGTTCCACTTTCCTATCACAAGCACATGGATACATTAAGTCTGTGATGTACATGCAAAGGATCACACATTATTTTAGATGATAGTATTTGAAATTTGACAGTTCCTGAGCTATTCACACAATGAGGATCTCAAACTATTTCTGCTTTTGGGGCAACATTTGAAGCTCATGTTGGCATTCCATATGGATTACTGATAATAACTTACTTAGCGTTCCCTAAGTCCAGTGGGGGGATTCAAGTAATTTAACAACCAGTTCTCGGCCCTAATGATTTCTTTCAACAACCAGTCTGCCAAACTGCTCAGAAAGTTAACAACCGGTTCTCCCGAAGTGGTGTGAACTGGCTGAATCCCACCACTGCCTAAGTCCTAGATGTTTTTGATTGGGACACTATGACTTCCTTGCTCTAAAGCAGGGGTATCAAACTCACATCGTCACAGTGGTGTCACATGATATATTGGGACTTTTTTCCCCTTCGCTAAACTGGACATGGGCATCGCCATATATGATGCATCTGGCCCACAGGCCAAGAGTTTGACAGCTCTGCTCTATAGTCACTTGGAGAACAAATTTGAAGAACGATGGTTTGGACATCAGAATATAATTGGTCACCTTAGAAGGTGACTTGCACTGGGGACAAAAGACTGAACTGTCATTTCTCTGGACCTGTGGCTTTTTTATTTTAAATGTATTGTTTTATGATAGAAAATAAAATACAAAATAGTAAAACAAGCAAACAAAATGAAACAAAACAAAAACGTACATTCAACCCTAACAACCTCAAAAAAGAAAAAAAAACAGTGTACGAAAAAGGAGGAAAAAGTGGTCTTCTTTTATCTTCTCTTCCTTTTCCCTCAGGTCCATGCAGTGGTGGGCTGGGCTGCTGCCGGTTCAGATCGGATCAGGAGAACCGGTAGTTCCAATCAGCGGCTGGACCCGCCCACCTGCCCTGGCGCTATCACATCAGTGGTGGGTTTCTACTGGTTCGCCCCGGTTTGGACAAACCGGTAGTGGCAGCAGGAAGCTCTGCCCACCCACCCAGACGTCATCACGGATGCTCTGCGCATGCGCAGAAGGTTCTGCACATGTGCAAAAGTGCTGCACGCGAGCAAAGCACTATTGTTTAACGCAGAGGTTCCCAATCGTTTTCGGTTCGCGGCTCCCATAGCAATCCGACTTGCAACTGCGCGGCTCCCATAGCAATCCGACTTGCAACTGCGCATGCGCATTAGACGTTAGACCCAGCGGGCGGAATATTTCGCGGCGCCCTTATGACGATAGCACGGCTCCCCAGGGAGCCGCGGCGCACAGTTTGGGAACCACTGGTTTAACGCATTGTAAGCCGCCCGGAGAAGGGCGGCATATAAATCAAATTAAAAAAAAAAAAGCAAGCACCCATGCTCACAGTTCAAAACTGGTAGGAAGGTAAGTGGAATCCATGCACTTGCTCACATTTTCAATTCTGGGTGAACCATTTGTTACAGTATGTGATGCCTACCTGTGGATCCATGGAGTTTAGTGACCAGTGTGAGTGGGATAGTGACACTCTCACTAAAATGATTCTATTGCAATTTCTATATGCAGCCATGTTTCTGTCATGAAATTACAGAAATGGATACACAAGTCTCTAATTCTTTCCTTTCCCCTAAAACTATGATTTTTCTCATAAAGGGGAAGGGCTTTCCAGGGTTTACCAATGCCCACCACCAGTGGTGAAATCCAATTTTTTTTTACTACCGGTTCTGTGGGCGTGGCTTGGTGGGTGTGGTGTGGCTTGATGGGAGTGGCAGGGGAAGGATACTGCAAAATCCCCATTCCCTCCCCACTTCAGGAGAAGGATACTGCAAAATCCCCATTCCCTCCCCACTCCTGGGGGAAGGATATTGCAAAATCTCCATTCCCACCCCAGTCGGGCCAGCGAGAGGTGGTGTTTGCCGGTTCTCCGAACTGCTCAAAATTTCCACTACCGGTTCTCCAGCACCTGTCAGAACCTGCTGGATTTCACCTCTGCCCACCACAAACAATATTTCTTTTCTTTTTAAACAAAACTCTGACAATTCAGTGGTAGAAATATAACACTGCATAAAGAAGTAGAAAATTGACCATAGCTACAGATTTCTGTGCCTTCAATATTTTTTTCTCAGATATGTAGTTTTTTTTCTTTCTTGGTGCAATTTGCAAAACTTTCCTGTGGTAATCAAGTAAAACAAGAGTGATGGTAATAGCATAAGAAATTCTAACAAAAATGCTGTTTTACCATGTTGAGATTGACGTTATATAGTCTTGGCTGTTAGCAACTGTCAAATAAAGATTTGTGTGAATAATTCCTGGTTAACAAAGGTTTAGGATTAGATAGGAAAAAAACAAAGGGAATCTGTTTCAAACCTAACTGAGATTAATGTTATCATATCCCTCTGTAAATGATTGAAATGGCTTTCTTTATCCTATTTAAGGTTACTGTCACTTAGAATTAGCTTTCTTTGGCTTCAGTTTCTCCATTTAAAGATTTATATTGAACACAATCATTTCAGTATTATCTGACTTAGTCTATATACTGATATAAATAAAAATTTAGTCTTACCTACAGAGAAAGTAGCAGGAGGTAGAAGGAACAAGTTTTTGTTTTAAAAGGAGGAGGAAAAATAAATGATACTAAATGTGACAAGGAAATAAAATTGTATTTTTTAACGGAATAAATTTATTTTATGAGGTATAGAAAGGGTGTAAGTTAAGAATGGCAGAAGCTTTGCATAACAAGAAAAAAATCCTTGTTAACTAGAAACATGTTTTGTTGAGTGCAGTGGTGAGTTTTTTAAACGTTTGGGCAAGAATTAAAAAATTGTAAGTACTGCACTAATAAATAAGTGACAAGAAATATTCCTTCATGTGTTTACTGTTGAAGATCACATTTTTGGTGGTGATGGACTTCTTAGTCCTACATATATATGGTATTGGTGTCATAGATGTGATATGGGAAGTGATTTATTGTATATATATTTAGAGAGAGAGTTTGTGTATATATACATATACAAAGAGAGAAAGAGAGGGAGGGAGGGAGGGAGGGAGAGAGAGAGAATATGAAATATGGATGTCATATCAACAGAAGGCATCATCTAATTCAGAGGTGTCAAACTCGATTTCATCAAGGGCCGCAGCAGGATTGTGTTTGACCTCAGGAGGCTGGGGTGGGTGTGGCCAGGGTGGGTGTGGCCAGCTCAATGTCACTCATGTCAGGGCATCTGTGGTGTTCGGAATGCTCTGCCAGCGAAATGGGCTCCCAAGCTCCATTTTCAGCTGCAACGGCGTCCTGCAACCCTCTACCAGTGAAAATGGAGCTGGAGAGGGCCACACATGGCCCTCCAAACTCCATTTTTGCTGGCAGAGGCACTGTGGGCCGGTCCATTGCTGTTTCTAGGGCAGCCCCGCAGGCCAGATCTAAGCACCCTGTGGGCCTTGTGTTTGACACTCCTGATCTAATTGAAGTTGGATTATCACAAAAAGTTCAATAATGGGCCAGTTGGGAGATTCCAAAACAATATACTAGATTGAAGCTTTAAAAAATATATATATTCTAGGAAAAAATATGTTAAACATCCTCTGTATTGCTGCCAAGAAAATCACTGAAAGAAGTTGCCAATGAAGTTATCAGATATTGAACTGGATTTGAAATTACAATGCTCTGAGTAGGTCATCCTTGATCCTGTCAACATCATTACTAATAACTCGTCTTCAGTTACCATCTCAGTGATAATGTCATTATTTCAGCAACATCCATTTGACTTATAGCTTTAATCAGTGTTCTTACCGGGGAGCCATAGCACCTTCAAATAGATGCTGAATTGGGTTATCTATTTCCTGGTCAGTAGCAAGCAGTCTTCACATTTTGCCCAGAAAATTATAGGTAAATTTCAGTGGTGAGAAGAGGCTTTACCTTACATCAATAAAATGACACAAACATTGAGTAAGACTAGAAATAAACATGTGTAAGACTTTCTACTTTCTTATTTTCTAACTTTCTCCAACTATGTATTTGCATTCAAAGAGCAAAGATATTTGTCTGAAGGTTTAAACTCTTTGCTTCTTTTAACAGGACTTTTGATGCTTGATAAAGGTCCTTAGTGCGTTAAGGATGCAGCACATCTGTGTCATATTCCGCACACCTACTAAACATATCAGAGCTCTGCAAAACGTTATAGATGTAAAATGTTCAAAGCCCTTTTATCAGACCAGTAACAAACTCATTCAAGTTCCATTCCACCCATTTATTTATTTATTATTTATTATTCGTATTTCTATGCCACCCAATTCTCCAAGGACTCTGGGCGGCTTACAACAAAGACAATATGAACAATATACAATAAGAGATGTTAAAAACCCATACACACCGCTCATGGCCGGATCTCACAAGATCACAGTGGTGAGATCAACAGCCCCAAGCCTGCCGGAAAAGCCAGGTTTTCACCATTTTCCGGAAGGCCAGTAGGGTGGGAGCGGTCCTGGCCTCAGCGGATCAAATCTCACCGGCTCAAGGTTGACTCAGCCTTCCATCCTTCCGAGGTGGGTAAAATGAGGACCCAGATTGTTGGGGGCAATATGCTATTTAGTATACTGTCAATTGTTGTAAGCTGCCCAGAGTCCTCGGAGAGTGGGCAGCATAGAAATATGAATAATAAAATAAATAATAAATAAATAAACTTCAGATGATGTGTAATGCCAGCAGCAGTATCTGTGGTATATTAAAGAGAGGGACTCCATTGTTGAAATCCCACAATAAAAGTATAGTTTCCATTTAGCAAATATTTAATCATATGATTATGAGTTTGCAATGATTGTTTCTTATTCTAATGGGTGTTGTCTCATTTGCATCCAGCTCTAAACAGTTTTACAAATCTCAAAGGCTGCTATAAACCAGGTAAGCCTACAATTCTATTTGTTCTTCTTCAGGTTTAAGCTCAGTACAGAGGATAAGGTTGCAAGTGTTAGCGATGCCTACACATGACTGTGTCTGTGCAGGAAATTGTCATTATTCTCCTCCAGATGATAATCACAGTAAGAAACAACTACATATTGCAAAAGTTTACACAAGGTTCCAGATCCCAACATGTACAGATGAATTTTGTAAATCTGTGAATGGAAATGGAGAATGAGAAACTAATACACTTCAAAAATAGCTTCAGCAGAAGACTCTTACAATTTCAGTAATAATACTAATGGTGCTCAATAATTTCAATTGGCTATTATTCCAGGAAGTAACATTGACTAGCTCTTAGTTTGTTAAATACCCCCAAGTTTCCCATCCGGGTCTTTTCTCTCTATCTTCTTCATATTACTATTTTTGCAGGCTTACATCATTTTTCTTTTTAAAGAAGAATCTGTGAACTACAGAGTAAAGAGGTAGCTGTCCATTATCTTTCCATAGAATAGAATAGAATAGAATAGAATAGAATAGAATAGAATAGAATTCTTTATTGGCTAAGTGTGATTGGACTCACAAGGAATTTGTCTCTGTTGAATAAGACAATATTATATACAAGTATATACAAGAAACAAGTGATAACGCATGATCATAATCGTCATAAAAATACATTCATCGTAAATCATAAGATACAACACTTATTCATAAGATACTAAATAAGCATCAACATAAATCATACTAGGATACTAAATAAAACAATATAAATTTTTAGATACAAGCAACAATGTTACAGTCATAAGAAGATAAGGAGATAGGTAATAGGAAAGATGAAGAATAATAGTAATACAGCCCTACTAGGTAGTTTGACAGTGTTGTGGAAATTAGTTGCTAGTAGTAGAGTGATGGCATGGGAGAAAAACTGCCTTTGTGTCTAGTTGTTTTGGTGTGCAGTGCCCTATGGTGTCTTTTTGAGGATAAAAGTTAAAACAATTTATGGCCAGGATGCGAGGAGTCTGTAGATATTTTCACAGCCCTCTGTTTGACTTGTGCAGTATACAGGTCCTCAGTGGAAGGCGGTTGGTAACAATTGTCTTTTCTGCAGTTCTAATTATCCTCTGAAGTGTGTCTGTCTTGTTTGGTTGCAGAGCCAAACCAGACAGTTATAGAGGTGCAGATGACAGACTCAATAATTCCTCTGTATAACTATATCAGCAGCTCCTCGGGCAGTCTAAGCTTTCTGAGTTGGTGCAGAAAGAACATTCTTTGTTGTGCTTCGTTTTATGATGTCTTTTATGTTAGGTAATCATTTTAAGTCTTGACATATTATAGAACCTAGAAACTTGAAGGTGTCTACTGCTGATACTATGTTGTCTAGTATTGTAAAAGGTGGTAGGATAGGAAGGTTTCTCTTAAAATCTACTATCATTTCTACAGTTTTGAGTGTGTTCAGTTCAAGATTGTTCCAGCCGCACCACAAGGCTAATGGTTCAACTTCCTGTCGGTATGCAGATTTGTCGTCGTCTCAAATGAGACCAGTCACTGTTGTATCATATGCAAACATCAATACTTTAACAGAGAGATCCTTTGAGATGCAGTCATTGATATATAGAGAGAAGTGGAGAGACCACATAGCCCTGGGGAGGGGGGGGAGATGTGCTAATTGTACAGGTATCTGATGTGATTTTGCCTAGCTTTACCTGCTGTTTCCTGTGTGTTAGAAAGTTTATGATCCACTTACAGGTGTGGTCAGGCACAGCTAGCTGAATCAATTTAGTTAGAAGAATATCTGAAATGATGGCATTGAATGCCACACTGAAGTCTTCAAAAAGGACCCTTGCATAGGTCCTTGGAGTTTCAAGATGTTGTAGGATGTAGAGCAAAGCCATACTAACAGCATCATCTGCCGATCTATTTGCTCAGTAGGCAAATTGCAAGGGGTCTAACAGTGGATCTGTGATGGTTTTAAGCTGGGCCAGCACCAGCCTTTCATAGGTTTTCATAACTACGGATGTAGTTAATAACTGGCCTGTAGTCATTCAGTCATTCACAATTCAGTAATTGTATCTTACAATCTATATTGTTTTATTGAGTATTCTAGTATGATTTATGCTGATGCTTATTTAGTATTTTATGAATAAGTGTTGTATCTTATGATTTACGATGAATGTATTTTTATGATGATTATGATCATGCTTTATCACTTGTTGCTTGTATATACACTGAGAGCTTATTCAACAGAGACAAATTCCTTGTGTGTCCAATCACACTTGGCCAATAAAGAATTCTATTCTATTCTATTCTATTCTATTCTATTCTATTCTATTCTATTCTATTCTATTCTATTCTATTCTATTCTATTCCATTCCATTCCATTCCATTCCATTCCATTCCATTCCATTCCATTCCATTCCATTCCATTCTGTGCTCTTTAAACAACTTTTCCCTGAGATAATCCCATTGTAAAATAATGATTTCAGCCACACAGCCTAAATCTTTTCTATTTGCAGGTTTTCAGAGAAGAAGGAAGGAAGACTAATGTTTCAGAAACCTAAAGCTTAAAGTATAGATTATTTTTTGAAGGAGAAGCAATATATGGAAGAAGTTTTAACGTTTGTAATTGTGTTTTAATTAGTTACTTTGTAGGAGAGGTGATTTGAAATTCTGATTTCTCTTTTGATCTGTGCCAAGGTTTCTTTATGAACTTCAATCACTCTGAGTTTTACACCTTCCTTTTGAGATGCTTTCTGATTTTTTTTTTTTACCACTAATATGAGAAGGAAGCTGTTCTCTCTTTGAAGTTCCATTTAGGACTTGATCCAGATCCTTCTGAAGCTGAAAATAGGTTCACAGGGGGTGAGTTTGATCTAAATCAACTTGATTCAATTTGTTCATCAGGCATACTTCAAATTGTTTATGTCCATTTTTTTTATAGTTCTGCAAAAGGCTATAATAATTTCTAGTATTTCACTGATTTTCATTATTTCATTAGTTGTCCTGTGTATTCTTCAATGTGCAGAAAACAATTTTTGCTGAAAAATTATACTTGCCAGGTGAAACAATCATTTAATCAGTATTGTTCTTCAGATTAATATTCAGGAAAAAAGAGAATATAATGATATTAATGCCAAGAAACCAGCTATGAATTTGTAAAATCATTAGGAGTTGAACCTGTTCCCATTCAATTAATAGATGTGACTATTTGGAGGAATTTTACCATAAACTGCTAAGTGAAGAGACATTAGTAACATTAATATTTTATTCAGAATCCTGTTCTGCCTAGCTTTTTCTCCCAACAATAAATAGATTTAAAAAATAAATAGATTTTAAAAAATTAACAACTGTATTTGTTGCCAGGCATAATATAGATAATATAAATAAATTGTTTTATTCATAAATATTTTTTAAAGTAGGCAATTCCAGCTAGGTCAACTAAGAAAAAAAATTGGTAGGCAGTCAATTGTATCTTTATTTGTACCTTCCTCCACATTCAGATATTGAAAGAAAAAAAAACTAAGCTTTCCTGCTGTTTCAATTTCAAAATTGCCTCTCTGCATTGAATAAATTAATTTAAAGAGGGGAACAAAACACCTTTTCTATACCAGCAGACAAAGCTGATTTCTACTCTAGTGATCTTTGAATGTAAACAATTGAGTGGTTTTTATCAGATTACCAGCGTGACTTTGATTAAATATCCAAACAATTTTAAAAATATCGTTAGCAAATATATTTCATGAATATATTACTCTTTGCCCTGAAATTAATCACAACTGGGCACCATATAAAGATAATTATATATGGGGGCAGGAGAGGGAGTGCTAGTGCCTGCAGTTTATCTCTGACATTGCCTATTTCTCTTTTGAAACTGAAACTCAACTCCTTCCATAGGGCAATTACAGCAAGGAACTTTGCATTCTTCTGGTACGACACAAACACAGATGATGGGATTATTCAGGTTTGTGCTCCAGCCATTGTGATTCTGGGTAATGATTTCCCTTTCAAAAAGTTGCACATTTCTCAGTTTGTTCCTTATATATTTTATCCATAAATTTCCTGTCCATGTCATGTCCATTGGATGGACTGCATCTTAGCTAAAGTTTTGGTAACAACGGAAGGTCTTGTACAAAAGCAGAATCTTGGAAGCTCATTTGGGAGGATAAATCAATAATTAATACTTTGGGGAGGATAAATTAACACATTTGGGAGGATAAATAAAAAAATAATACTCCATTACTCTTAAATAATAAATATACAGTTCTTGTATTGATATTTGAACTGATGCTGATGTTGTCAGCTCTTTTACTTAATACTATAAGAGATAACTCTAGTATTTATGTACAGAGGTGAATGGGACAGAGAAGGTATATATTCTGTCTTCTGCCTACACAAAACAATTGTATCATAATTAGTTAAATTTTTATAATAGCAGTTTATCAACAGGTATGTTTTTATTTATTGGTCGTTTTATATCTCACCACACTTTCAGTTATTCCCAATATCTAGTAACTTAAAATATTACTAATATTACTAAAACATAAAGAAACAAATAGCATCTACCATCACTACTTAGCATCAGTGGTGGGTTGCCCCTGGTTCGGACCGGTTTGTAAAAACTGATAGTAAAACCGGCAGGAGGCCCCGCCCACCACCCCGGATGTCATCATCAGCGATCTGCGCATCTGCACCGATACGAACCGGTAGTAAAGGTAAGTAGATCCCTGCCTAGCATCCATAATCACCTGTAACAACTCTCACAAATTAAAAACTGAAAAATATTTCCACATTATGGTCCTCCTGAATCAAGAAGAGAGGACATCATCCAAATTTCCAAGAAGTTGTTCCAAAAAATGAAACAACAATGCAGCCCTAGGCTCACCTGAGACTGACTCCAAGAAACCCCCCTCTCCCACAACAAGAGACAGAATTTTCCAGGGAATGGATTTCCCTGGAAAATTTCCCAACTGGAAACAGTTGGGACAATAATTAGCATGGACAGTCCCAAAGGAAGTGAGCTTTGGTTATTCCATCTTTAACTATTTTATCAGGGGCGGGTTTCAAAAATTGTTACTACCGGTTCTGTGGGTGTGGCTTGGTGGGTGTGGCATGGCTTGGTGGGCGTGGCTTGGTGGGCATGGCAGGGAAAGGATACTGTAAAATCTCCATTCCCTCCCCACTCCAGGGGAAGGTTACTAAAAAATCCTCATTTCCTCCTGATCAACTGGAACTCCGAAGGCAGAGAATAGATCACGGCGGGACCAGTCAGAATTTTTACTACCGGTTCTCTGAACTCAAAATTTCCACTACCGGTTCCCCAGAACTGGTCAGAACCTGCTGAAATCCACCTCTGCATTTTATGTATATTTTATGTACCAGAACAGAGATGGAAAGTAAAACCTAGGATGAACCCTCTTCTAATCTACAGTACGAAAGGAGCAATTTTATGATCAGTGATAATCTATCCAACAGTGATAAAATTATGTGATAAACAACTATGTCGATAGGCTTTGCCAAGTGAGTCCTGTAGGGCTGATTCAAACCAAATATCAAAAGATTTAAACGGAATACCCTTTATAAATTAAAACCATAGTATATTAAACCATATACAATATAAAAAAGGTAAAGGTAAAGATTCCCCTTGCACATATGTGCTAGTCGTTCCTGATTCTAGAGGGCGGTGCTCATCTCCGTTTCAAAGCCGAAGAGCCAGCGCTGTCCGAAGACGTCTCTGTGGTCATGAGGCTGGCATGACTAAACACCAAAGATGCACGGAACACTGTTACTTTCCCACCAAAGATGGTCCTTATTTCTCTACTTGCATTTTTTATGTGCTTTCGAACTGCTAGGTTGGCAGAAGCTGGGACCAGTAACGGGAGCTCACCCCGTTATGTGGCACTAGGGATTCGAACCGCTGAACTGCCGACCTTTCAATCGACAAGCTCAGCTTCTTAGCCACTGAGCCACCGCGTCCCTTTTACATACAATATAAAAGCAATTTATTTTGGTACAAATGTGCACATACACAAATAATATGAAGTAATAAAAATTGACTTGAATAATGTGTTTTAAAAAGGGTTCAAATATTCTTCTGGTTCATGAAGAAGTTGGACATTTTTTTACCCTTCTCTAAATATTATAATTCTAACACTGGATACAATGCACATGGAAGAGATGGTCCTATGGTGTCAATAAAATATGACAAATGTCAGGAATATAAAAATGGATTCTCTATTCTTTTGAAGTCATAGGGATTTGAGTTAGTTAATTCCACGCCTGCTAGCATAATTTTATCCTTTCTCAAGAATTTACAGCATTATTATGTTCATTTAAGAGTTTTACAAAGAAATATAAAATCACTTAAGATAAATCATACGATTGCTAAATATAATTTCACTTATGTTTCTAAAACAAAGACCAATTAACAATAATTGTGTAAACTACCAAAATGCTATTTTGTTTCTAAAAGGCACACAATTAAAAATTATTGCACATTATGGCTAAGTTGAATGTTGACTGTTTCATATTTCATCCAAGAACCTTTTGCTTGTATTGTGTGCATTTTAACATTTTATGACTTTTCATTTAGTTATTTTAATTATAATGTAGTAATAACTACATTTGTAGTCAACTTCCCCCCCCAAAAAATTCACATTTTATTGTTGTAACAACAGAATACCAACAATTTCCCCAGGGGTAATAATAGATTGGGATAGCTGAATTATGTACACACATGTCTCTATTTCATTTTCAGGCAATTCTTCCTAATACATTGTTAAAATCCTTTATATGTTTGTTTATTGATTCGCATTGGTTTAAGCCCTATACGCTGTAAAACATTACAATTTAAAAATAGGTGCTTTATCAACTGTATAACCATTCAAATATTTGATAATTCTCACATCAACTTTTGTATCACATGCCTGGCTAAACATATTTAGATTTTTAAAATGCAATGTCTTTATTACAGTTTTTCATAAGCCTCCACAATAAGAAAAGGGAAATAGTTGCTACAGCAATTCATTATCAGGGAGCAGAAGAAAACAATAAGATAATAAAACAGCACATCTAATTAATTTTGGGGGCAATTCAATGACTGGATGAATACGTCTGGCCGCATGGTATGTGGTTAGAGTTAGCATCCCTTAAAAAATAATAAACATAAAATGTATCAGTATGAAACTCAAAATTAGAAATGGCTGAGGAGATCAAAGCAGATCTGGGGGGGAATCATAAAAAGGATACCATATGAGGACTTGGGCAAGAGTTTCTCTACGTCCATGGATCTTCAAAGGCAAAGCTTGTGAGTAAATAAGGAATTCCATGCAATCTTCTCACCAATCTTCCCTGCTGAAGGGAGGTCATCAGCGGGTTCTGGAAAAGGACTATCTACTACTGGTATATTTGCTGAGGGTTAAATTGTATGGATATGCCACAGTAGAGGGCTTGCGTCTAACATTTGGCAGTAGAACTTAAAAACACTGGTGATACGATTTTGATGATCGCTATCACTATTTTTTCTTTTAGCAATAGCACTTAGACTTATATACCGTTTTAAAGTGCTTTACAGCCCTCTCTAAGCAGCTTTACAGAGTCAGCATATTGTCCCCAACAATCTGGGTCCTCATTTTACCCACCTCGGAAGGATGGAAGGCTGAATCAATCTTGAGCTTGGTGAGATTTGAACTGCCAAATTGTAGGCAGCCGGCAGTCAACTGAAGTAGCCTGCAGTACTATATTCTAACCACTGCGTCACCACGGCTCTTTTACTATTGATTTGACCTATTACTATTGCTATATATATTACTATACTATACTATTGCTATATATATTACTATATATTACTATATATTGCTATATTTTGAGCGAGCCTGTGTGGTGATTGCACTTCCAAACCGGTAAGGAAGGTAAGTAGATTTCACCATAGAATAGAATAGAATAGAATAGAATAGAATAGAATAGAATAGAATAGAATAGAATAGAATAGAATAGAATAGAATAGAATAGAATAGAATACTTTATTGTCACTTTGAATGTACACTAATCGGCATACATTAAAATGAAATTACATTGCATACAGTTCTCAAAGCTGTAGATATCTACTGTTATCCCTTTAAGAGCCTATATAATAAGAAGAGGCCCTGTTAAAGCGTCCCCCCCCCTCTCTCTCCCTTCCTCCCTCTCCCTCTCCACCTCTCCCCGTGTGTTCACTGATTGTTTGGCTTCTGCCTAAAGTACGTGTATGTATAGTATCGGGTGGGTTCTACTTACCTTTACTACCGGTTCACAGCAGGGCCGCGCATGTGCTTTTCTGCGTAAGCACAGAAGCTTCTGCGCATGCGCAGAAGCATTTTGATGACGTCGGGGTTGGTGGGCGGAGCCTCCCGCCGGTTTTACTACCGGTTCTATAAAACTGGTGCGAACCAGGGGCAACCCACCACTGTATAGTATATATTCTTTTGTAGATAAAGCCACTATTTCTTACAAACCTCTGTTTGCGGTTATTTCTCCTGTGATGTCTCATGTTGTAACGCTGTGTACACTCTGACAGCTAATTACATTGCCAAATTCTGGGATGGGCAAATGCTGAAATGGAAATGGGATGGATTCTGAGCAAAATGCAAATCAAACAACAGTCCCCCTCCCCCTCCTCTTTCAAAAATAGATGGCCTCTGCAAGTTAAGAAGGATAATCTCTGAAGGAATGACACTGACGAAGTCTGAACACAAGTATAAGAAGGATAATGAAGATAGAAAAGGGAATGGGTGGGGAAAAGAGAAAGGTTATTGAGATTTGCTTATGGTGCACTTCAGGGTGGGTTCTAAAATTTTTTACTACCGGTTCTGTGGGCATGGCTTATTTTGTGGGTGTGGCTTGATGGTCATGTGACAATTCTTTAGGATTTAGCAGAGGTATTGGTTTACCAGGCTTTTAACTGCTTGCAGAGCTGTACCGGTCTACCCATTTGTTTTTGGAGGCACCGGTCTACCACCACACTGCCTTTTAACACTGATCAACTGTAGGGCGGCCCTTTGAAGCCTCGCGGCAAGAGTTTAAACAGTTTTTTTCCTTCTAGCTGATCAGCTGGGACTCAGGAGACAGCAATAGATTGGGGGTGGGGCCAAATAAAAGGTAAGAATAATGCGGGGGGGTGGGGAGGTGGGAGGCTGAACCGGTTCGGTGACGTCATATCGTGACCGCTACCGGCTCGGCGGAACTGGGCGGAACTGGGAGGAACCCACCACTGGTGCACTTACAATCTTAGATCAGGCAGTCCTCTCCTCTGCTATCCATCCTTGTAACTTCTGATGAAAAGAAGCCCAGAAGATTTCTTGGCTCTGGCAAAAGAAAAACTCGTTCTGATGATGGAAAAAAGCAGCAGTGGCAAATGACTCCTGCATATTTGAAGGAAGGAGAGAGGCTACTCATGCATGCACCCAATCAGGAACATGTTATTTCATTGGTATGAATAGAGAAGAGAGATTGTTGTTATCATGGAGCCAGAGGAAAGACTGGAAATGCATTTAGTTAAAGTTCAATAGTGGTAAAATCAATTGAAGATTGTTATGGGAAGATGTTCTCAAAGCATCGCATTGAACATTAAACAGGTGTGTCACTGTTTGCATTTATCCCAAAGCCACCCACAATATTATATTTTGAATTTACAAGCAGATTATAAATGATTGCAGATAGTCCTTGATTTACAACCGTTCATTTAAAGTCCATTCGTTTCATGACCAATATGACCAGTCCTCACATTTATAACCATTGCAGCATCCTCAGAGTTATATGATCAGACTTTGGGTGCTTGGCAATCACCGTGTATTTAGAATGGTTGCAGTGTTCCGAGGTGCTGTGATTGTCGTTTGCAACTTTCCTAGGGAACTTTTGACAAGCAAAGTCAATGGGGGTGAGCCAAATTCACTTAATGACTGCATGATTCATGTGACAACTCTAGTTATTCACTTAACAAACATAGCAAAAAAGGTAAAATGGGACATGACCTACTTAGCAACTGCCTTGCTTAGTAGCATAAATTTTGGGCTCACCTTTGGTCATAAGTGAAGAACTAGGTCAGGGGTGAAATATAAAATTTGTTACTACCGATTCTGTGGGCATGGCTTGGTGGTGGTGGTAATGTGACTGGGTGGGCGTGGCCAACTTTTTTTTTTTAACTTTTCAAAGCATTTTTTCTGCAAATGCAAAAAAATGTAAAAAAGCCTCTGATGATCGCGCGGCTCAGCTGGGATCGTCAGAGGCTTTTCAAAGCATTTTTAAACCACCTCTTCCTCTGAAGAGATTGCAGAAAAAAATGCTTTAAAAGTCTCTTTAACAATCCCAGCTGAGTTGTCAGTATTTTTTTAAAAGCCTATCTGACGATCAGGCAACTCAGCTGGGATCGTCAGAGAAACTTTTAAAGCATTTTTTTCTGCAACCTCTTCAGAGGAAGAGGTGGTTTTAAAACATGTTTTGAAAAGGCTCTGGCGATCCCAGCTGTGGTGCCTGATCGGCAGAGGCTTTTCGAAGCATTTTTTTAGCCACCTCTTTGGTGGAAGAGGTTGCAGAAAAAAATGCTTCGAAAAGCCTCTGACGATCCCAGCTGAGCCGCGTGATCATCAGAGGCTTTTTTACTTTTAAAAGCATTTTTTCGGTGGAAGAAGTTGTAGAAAAAATGCTTTTAAAAGTAGCAAAAAAAAAAAAGCCTCTGATGATTGTGCGGCTCAGCTGAGCATGGTGGGGGGGGGGGGTGCAGGGATTTTTGCTACCAGTTCTCCGAACCACCCGCCGCCATCACTATCAGATCGGGCGATCCAGTCTGAACCAGGAGCATTCCCAGGCCATTCCTGCAGGGGAATAGGAGTATCCTGAAACTCAAAAAAAAAAGCAGTGTTATTAGCCATCAAACCTCAAAAATACACTTTTTCCAAAAGGTTTCCACAATTTTCGCCATTACTGTATAACATGCTAGAATCTCTCTTGACTATTATTTGAAGGCTTCATATATTCTATAATGTTTGGGTTGGAGCCAACAAAAATACCAGAATCTGTGCTTCCTTAAAAATATAATACATTGTACTTTTTTTTTTAAATAGTACAACCGGAGTACCTTTGAAATAACTCTAGAGAGTTGCATGCCAAGTAATGGGTAACCTGAACAACATTTTGTCAGATTGTCGATCAATGAAACATAGAGAATTCCCCCAACCCCCGAAACATGACACTATTATGGGTTTATAATAGTGGTGGTCGTTTGAAGATTGCAATAATCTACTTGAATATTTTGGAAATAGAAGGGCTTAACCATGGAAACCGTTTATCCCCTGCTAAGTCACAAATCCATTATAAGGCAAAGAACTTGTCCAAATCAGTGTCAAGTGGAACAGAATTACATGAGTTTGAATAAGATGGTTGTTCAGCTCAAGGTTGTCCACTGTTTAGGTTGTCCACTATTTAGAATATCATACGTAACTTTAAGTTACCTGCAAAAATATACTTTTTTGTTTGTAACACACTGAGCTGGACTTTGTAGGCCACTCAATGCTGAGTGAATAGATCAGGGGTGGGATTCAGCCAGTTCGGATCAATTCAGGTGAACTGGATGTTAATTTTAATCTGGTTCGCCGAACCGGTTGTTCCAAAAACTGGATGACCTCACCCACCTTGCCCTGCCCCTCCCAGGAGTCTCCACACGGCCCATTTTGAATGCCGGCTAAGTGCAGGGTACACGTGAATCAGGGGTGGGTTCTAAAAATTTTTACTACCAGTTCTGTGGGGCGTGGCTTATTTTGTGGGTGTGGCTTGGTAATGTGACTGGGTGGGCGTGGCCAACTTTTTTTTTTGTTCTCACTGTTAGGAAATTTCTCCTTAGATCTTGGTCTCTTTAACAAGCTTCTATCCCTTATTTCTTGTCCTGTCCTCAGGTGTTTTGGAGAATAAGTCAACTCCATTCTTCTCTGTAACAGCCCCTCAAGTATTGGAAGATACCTATCATGTCACCCATAATCTTTCTCTTTGATAAGCTATACATGCCTAGCTCCCTCAGTTGTTCATCAAAGAATTTAGCCTCCAGATCTTTTATCATCGTTGTTGCTCTTTTTTTATATTGTAGCTTTTTTTATATTGGCATCTTTTTTTATATTGTAGTGAACAGAACTGAACATTTTATTCAGGGGTGGGTTCTAAAAAAATTTACTACCGGTTCTGTGGGCGTGGCTTATTTTGTGGGCATGGCTTGGGGGTAATGTGACTGGGTGGGCGTAGCCAACTTTTTTAAAAAGCTTAAGAGGTTAAACCTTAAGAGGTTGCAGAAAAAATGCTTTTAAAAGCCTCTGACGGTCAGGCAACTCAGCTTTGCCAGAGGCTTTTAAAGGCATTTTTTTTCTCTACAACCTGTTCAGCTGAAGAGCTTGTAGAGAAAATGCTTTTAAAAGCCTCTGACGATCCCAGCTGAGCCGCATGATCATCAGAGGCTTTTTTTTACTTTTAAAAGCATTTTTTTCAGCCGAAGAAGTTGTAGAAAAAATGCTTTTAAAAGGGAAAAAAAAAGCCTCTGATGAGGTAGGTGGGGTAAGCATGTCTCCTCCGATAACTGAATGCCTCTTCCCCACTGGTTTTCAGAAATATCATTAAAACTTCATTATTTCAGCAAGACTTGGGAGCTGAAAAATTATGATATTTGTTCCCTCTGGTAGAGGAACACTTTTTTCTGGAATTTAGCTTAATTGATCCCCACACAGTGAATAGATTGTGATGATGATATGCTTTGCTTTTTATTGTACTTCTGTTTAAAATCCAGATTAAGTGTGGTTGAATTATGCACCACTCGCAATCATTTGCAGCTGGTGCGAACTCTAAGCCCAATGCAATCAATCAGTCTATCAATCGTAATGACAATAAAGAAATTAACATTTAATTGGTATTTCAAAGCTGTAGCTGACTGCAGTTGGGGCTATCTTCAACAAGCATAAAGTCCAGTTCCATGTCAGAGTTAAAAGTGAGTAGTAGTCCAGAAAGGGAAAGGCTCACAGGCTCCAAATCAGTGGTGATATTCAGCTAGTTCTATCCGGTTCAGGCAAACTGGTAGCGGCGGCTGTGGGAGACTCTGCCTACCCACCCGGATGTCATCACGTCCATTTTTGATGCTCTACGTCCTGCGCATATTATGAAGTATGCAGATGACACGGCAGTGGTGGGTCTTAACCAGGATGACAATAAAGATTCTTATAGGGAGGAGGTGAAGGCTTTGGTGGACTGGTGCAATAAAAATAACCTGGTTTTGAATGTTAATAAAACAAAAGAGATCACTATTGATTTTAGAAAGAGTCAGCATAGTCATACTCCACTTCGTATCAAGGATGTAGCTGTAGAGGTGATCAACAATATTAGGTATCTGGGGGTGTAGATAACTTAACAATCTGACTTGACTTGGTCTTTTCATAAGTTATCTTTAGTGAAGCTTGCAAACCAGTGTTTGCATTTCCTGCGTCAGATGAGGAGAGCACAACTTTCTCCCTCTGTCCTGGCCACTTTTTACAGAGGCACAATTAAGAGAGTTTTAACAAACCAAATCTCTGTGTGGTAGCAGTGCCTCAAATAGAAAGTCCAAACAGAGAGTGGTAAGGACAACTGAGAAGATTATAGGAAGCTCGCTTCCCGTTATTCAGGATACTGCTTATAAGCGCGATGTGCTTACTGCTCAAAGCATTTTTAGAGACCCCACACACCCACTTTGCAGTTGGTTTCTGTTGCTCCCCTCTGGGAGGAGGTTTCGAAGTATTTATAGCAGGACTACGACATTCTGTAACAGCTTTGTTCCTTATGCCATCTGTCTTGTAAATTTGCAGGGTTCTTTTTTCCCCGCCATGTATAGGTATGCATTTGAACTAGAGTGTGATGTTTATCTGTGTCACAGATGTCCATCTATGTGGGTATATGCACGTGGTGTGGTTCAAAAATTTTAGCAAGGGGTTCTCTGCCCGGTTGCTGGGTGGGCGTGGCCATGGTGGGCATGGCTTAGTTGGCCTCCTGCACAACAGCAGGGGGGCGTTTTTGCCCTCCCTGGGCTCCAGAGTTTTTCCTCAAGCCTCCAGGAGGGCGAAAATGGCCTCCCCAGGCTCCAGAGGCCCTCTGAAGGCAGGAAACGGACTCGTTTCCAGTCTTCCAGAACTTCCAGTAGGCCCGTTTTTTGCCCTCTCCATGCCTCCGCATACGCCCTGCATTTACCTGCATCCAAAATGGGCCACGTGGGAGGGGAGGGGAGGGGTGGGGTGGGGTGGGAGGGGCCAGCCAGGAGTGGGATTTTGGTTTTCTCTGAATTGCACAGAATCTTAGCTAGAGGTTCTCCCGAACCGCTGCGAACCCCCAGCAGCCCACCCAACAGCCCACCCATGCATAATGGTTATCCTCTGAGAGCTGAATGCAACAAAACTTAATTTTAATGTATTGTGATTAGTGTACATTTAAAGTGACAAGAAAGTTCTGTTCTGTTCTGTTCTGTTCTGTTCTGTTCTGTTCTGTTCACGTGGCACAGCTTGTACAGAGATTGAGCCAAACACCTTTGCATCTGAATTGCATCACATCTGCATCTAGGCTCACAGCCTCCCTGGAAATTGGAATCAAATCCAGCTGGCTATTTTCAATGGGGGATATCATGTCACTCCTCCATTCTTGCTGCCCCACTTTCCCAAAGGATGAACCTCCTTAGAGAACCCAAAAAGGACTTCTGGGCTTCCACCACCTGGGAAACGCCTGGCTTATTACCTTTTACTACCTGCCCATTAAGCACATGGCTTTCTGTTATTTATTTATCCGACGTGCCAAGACACATTGCTTAAGCTGGCTGATGTATTATATTATGCAGCGCCTCCGTTTAGAAATAGACTTTAGCCTGTCAGAATAATCCCTCTTGCTGAACTCAAATAAAACTGCACCAGCCTTGGATCAAGGTGGCTTAAGGAACTTATATGGTTTTAATGCCTCTGCCATGTCCTATTTATATTTATTGAGCCATTCACGTGAGAAACTGGTGGGATCTGTTCTTCATATGTATTCATAATTCCTTCTATTGTCAACATAATAAAAGAAATATACAGGCAGAGGGGTTTTTTTCCTGCAAATATTTGATTCTATTTTTGTTCTTTCTTCCAGTTCTTCTCCTATGCAATGCTTTTAGAATGAGTTCAGTGCTTTTAATCTATTGAAAGGGCAGCGTAATGGCCTTCCTGCCATTTTAAGTATTTCCCCTTCAATAGTTGTCCCTCTGTTGGATACTGGATATGTTTATCAGTTATTTATAAACTGATTCACCAATTGGCCTGGAAGATATGGAGAGCCAACCAGTATCTTGGAGTTTCCATTGATCAAAAGAACTGCATTAGTCCCAAACTTCTATATCAGTGATGGCTAATCTTTTTGCCATCGCGTGACAGGAGCGGGGGGGGGGTCGCACATGCGCATTCCCACACCCACAATTCTATGCGCCCTGGCCCCGCGCATGCGTGCATAACAAACCCCCCCGTTCCCTCCGCTCCTGGCACATGATGGCATGGTAGGCCCGTTTTTTGCTCTCCAAAGGCTTTTGCTCCAAAGCCTTCTAGGAGTCTTGGGAGGGTGAAAATGATTCCCCCCCAGAGGCCCTCCAGAGGCCGAAAATGGAAGGGAGGGAGGGAGGGAGGGAGGGAGGGAGGGAGGGAGGGAGGGAGGAAGGAAGGAAGGAAGGAAGGAAGGAAGGAAGGAAGGAAGGAAGGAAGGAAGGAAAAATACAGGTACCGTAATTTATTTTAGTATTATTTATTATTTTTTAGTATTTACTGTAGTATTATTTATTATTATTAGTATTATTTTAGTACCTATATACTCGAGTATAAGCCAACCCGAATATAAGCCGAGGCACCTAATTTTACCACAAAAAAGCTGGGAAAACTTATTGACTCGAGTATAAGCCTAGGGTGGAAAATGCAGCAGCTACTGGTAAATTTCAAAATAAAAATAGATACCAATAAAATTACATTAATTGAGGCATCAGTAGGTTAAATGTCTTTGATTTCAAAGAAAAACAGTAAACTAGCTCTGTAAGTGGAAAAGAGGATCAACAAAAACAATATGGTATCAACAATAACTTTAAAAGTACTGTATATGAGTTGGGTAGCTATATAAATTTGTTTAATAAATACAATGGGAAAGGTCTTTAGGGATTCCAGAATTTACATGGCACTAATTGGATTAGTGCCCCATTTTACCTTTAGCAAGCCTCCCTGCAGCCAAAACGGTTGCAGGAAAAAAGGCATTTTTTCCTCACTCGAGTATAAGCCAAGGGGGGCTTTTTTCAGCATAAAAAATGTGCTGAAAAACTCGGCTTATACTCGAGTATATACGGTATTCATTACATTGGATCTATATATTTTCTGTCCCAGCTTAAAAAATTTAGAATAAATTCTGTTTTTCATATCTCTCTCTAACCTGTTCTTATATTCAAAGAAAAATATGATCTAATAATTTAAATCAGCTAAAATTCTGAAAAGTGAACAATGGAGAATTGTGCACTGATCTCCACTGTAGGCCAAAATTTTCCAATTTGGATTGATTTGCTTACCGACCCTGACACAGAATTATCGTAATCCTCTTCTTGTGAAGAAATCTATTGACAAGAAACACATCTGAAAAAAATCTAAGAGCAGAAATATATTTGTAAGTATGTTCCAAAAACCTCCATCTCCGTTTCTTAATAGAACCATTCAGATGGACATGACTTGAGAACTGGATCTCAAATGCAAGGAAAGTCTATTCTGACAGATGAACAAGAGAGAGAATAACCCAGTCGTTTGCCTGGAGCATAGAAAGTGGGCGCATTTGGCTTCTCACACTATTTTTATGTTTCACATCACTGATTCAGAAAAAGTTGGGGATGTGATTAAGAGTGACCTATTTTAGCCATTCTAGCTAAGCCATCTCTTCGCTAAAGCAGAAGACATGCTATTGTAAACAGTAGCCCTCTATAGAAACTGTGGTTCTGAGATTGCTTTGTAATAACTATGATGAACAGTTGCAGGAACTGGGCATGGCTAGTCTAGTGAAGAGAAGGACCAGGGGAGACATGTTAGCAGTGTTCCAATATTTGAGGGGCTGCCACAGAGAGGAGGGGGTCAAGCCAAAGGTGGGCTGCTGGGGGTTCGGAGGGGTTCGGGAGAACCTCTAACTAAGATTCTGTGCTGTTCAGAGAATCTCCAAATCCCACTCTTGGCTGGCGCTGCCCACCCCACCCTGCCCCTCCCAGGAATCCCCACGGGGCCCGTTTTGGATGCAGATAAGTGCAGGGCCTGCACGCAGGGTCGGAGAGGGCGAAAAATGGGCCTACCAGAAATTCAGGAAGACCTCCGGAGCCTGAGGGGCCGTTTTTGCCCCACCACCACCATGGTTCAGGAGGCCACCATGGCCACGCCCACCCAGCAACCAGGCAGAGAACCCCTTGCTAAAATTTTTGAAGCCCACCCCTGGGTCATGCTATTTTCCAAAGCACCCAAAGGCCAGACAAAGAATAATGGGTGGAAACTGAACAAGGAGAGATTCAACCTGAAAATAAGGTGGCATTTTCTGACACTGAGAACAATCAACCCATGGAACAGAAGTTGCCTTCGGAAGTTGTGGACGCTTCATCACTGGAAGCTTTCAGGAAAAGCCTGGACTGCCATAAATGGTGAAGGGTCTCCTGCTTGGGCACATTGTTGGACTAGATGACCTACAAGGCAGTGGTGGGATTCAAGTAATTTAACAACTGGTTCTCTGCCCTAATGATTTCTTCCAACAACCAGTTTGCCAAACTGCTCAGAAAATTAACAACCGGTTCTCCCGAAGTGGTGCGAACTGGCTGAATCCCACCACTGCTACAAGGTCCCATCCAACTCTGTTAATCTGTTAAACTATTAATATTCTACCGTCGGTGGAAACCTGGCTTAAAAATTATTTCGTGGAGCATTTTAATTTTTTTTTTGGTCCTGTTGGATCCTTTGTATTAGAGTAAAGGTAGTCCTCAACTTATAACAGTTCATTTAGTGATTGTTCGAAGTTATGTCACTGAAAAAAGTGACTTATGACCATTTTTCACAACTTTTGTAGCATCCCCATGATCATGTGATCAAAATTCAGATGCTTGGCAACTGGTTCATACTTCTTATGACCATTGCTGTGTCCCGAAGTCACATGATCCCCTTTTGCGACCATTTGACAAGCAAAGTCAATGGGGTTGGGGGTTACTAACCGGGTTACTAACTTATTATCTGCAGTGATTCACTTAACAACCGGGTTACTAACTTATTATCTGCAGTGATTCACTTAACAACTGTGGCAAGAAAGGTCATAAAAAATCGGGCAAAAACTCACTTAACAAACGTCTCACTTAACAACAGAATTTTGGGCTCAATCGTGGTCATAAGTTGAGGACTACCTGTACTGAAAATTATTATCAGCAGTACAGGTACTAAAAATACGACATTAAGGACTGAGTGAGCCCATAATTTAATTTATCATTTTACGTTTTTCAAGAGCTGAATACCATACAAGCAGATTAACCTGATATGACAAACAACACCTCTATAATAAGACATTAAAATGATATCTATGTGCTTCCTTACACTTATGATCTTTCTATAATAATCAGTGAACTTAATTGTACTTCAAAAAGATAGGTATTAGTGTATTATGCACTTACTGTATTAGACACGATATATTATTAATATATTAAGCCTCTTAAGACTATAGAGACATTTCTACATTTGGTGGCACACCCATTCAACCTGCTCAGGTACCAATTTCTTCTCATGAGCAACATCCCCAAAATTATCAAAAAAAAAATGCATGTTTCAGTATTAATTAAATACTTCCTCAGTAAAATAAATTAGAATTACTCTGTTTCAGCAGACACTGACATCAGTTAATGCAATATATAATTAGAAGGGGTTTTAATGCACAATATTGTCTAATCCTTTAATAATATAATTATGGAGCTTGAAATATAGATTCTTGCTGCTGCTGCTAACTTGTAAATGATCAGAAATAAATTACCGTACAGATCCCTAGCTCCATGCATTCCCACTGAACCGCCCAAGGTTGAAAAGGTGAGTTATCCCCAATATTAATGGGTTATTTGCATTGAAAGAGTACAATAGGAGATGGAATTAAGCAAGAAGGCCATCCAGAACAGGATTCTGATCAGCGGAAGCAAGTAAAATTGCTTGGGATTGCAACATTAGAAATACCCACAGTACATATGTAAAGATAACGAAGTGGATTCAATTAAATTGCTGATTCTTCTTCTAGTATTTTCCCACAGGGGCAGGGTCTGGTTTTTTTTTTTTTTGATCAATGAATACCATTTCACATGACTGAATCCAGCAATTATAGATATACGTATTATATAGAATGTAGTATATAATATAAGGTAAAGGTAAAGGTTCCCCTTGCACATATGTGCTAGTCGTTCCTGACTCTAGGGGGTGGTGCTCATCTCTGTTTCAAAGCCGAAGAGCCAGCACTGTCCGAAGACGTCTCTGTGGTCATGTGGCCAGCATGACTAAACCCCAAAGGTGCACGGAATGCTGTTACCTTCCCACCAAAGGTGGTCCCTATTTTTCTACTTGCATTTTTTACGTGCTTTCGAACTGCTAGGTTGGCAGAAGCTGGGACAAGTAACGGGATCTCACCCCGTTACGCGGTACTAGGGATTTGAACCGCTGAAGATGCTGAGCTTCGATCTACAAGCTCAGCATCTTAGCCACTGAGCCACCACATCCCTAGTATATAATATACATAGTACTATATACACTACTTTAATAAATTATATATTAAAAGCCAGTTTCAAATAAAGAAGAGTTTATAGGCAACATACTATACGCTACTTCGTCATTCAATCTGGCACAAAAAATCTGAGTCAATTTGTTTATGTCTTAAACTCCTAATTTCTACCTCTACTGTCCAACCATTGATAAAATAAGTCCCAAATTCAAAAATATTCTGTGTCTTATTTTTCTTTTATATTCATTGTTAATCTGACCATTTCTGCACAGTCCAGTATTTTTGTTAATTACATCTTTTCTGTAGGTGTTTCCTCGCTTTTGCAGTGTTGTGCAAATACAATTCTTGCTGCTGTTAAAACATGTAATATCAAATATACATTCTCTTTGTCATATTTTTCTAGTATTATGCTCAACAAAAATAGTTCTGGCTTAAAATCTATATGCTGTCTTAACATTTTTTCTAACCACATACGCATTTTCGCCCAAAATCTTTTTGCTTTTGGGCACGTCCACCACAAGTGGTAGTATGTGCCCAGTTTTTGATTTCCAACACTTGGTGGACATATTTTTAAACATTTTTGCTAGTCTTGCCGGTGGTAAGTGCCACCTATAACAAAGTTACTTTTTCATCACCATTATAACTGCAAACAATCATTATACGAGGCAGTCACTAAACAAGGACTTCCTGCGATTGCAGTTAAGATACATTGGACAATTCATGTCTAAGATGCCCTGCGGATTAATTAGAATAAATAAAGAGCTACTCTGGTGACTACCCTGTTCCATACACACATACACGCTCATCCACATCTATATTTCTTCTAATGTATTCTAATGTTTTTCTCGCCAATCGTAATCTTTTACTTTTTAAAAAGAATATGCAAGTCAGTGTCTGTGCAAGTTCCTACATGAACACAAAGGGAGTATCTGAAATATATAAAAGAATTACTGGAGAAATCTCTTGATGTTGTCTTCAGCAAGATGGAGAAGAAAATGATGGCATTCAAAACAGTTCCAACAACTGGACTGTCTCCCATTTAGAATCAATATCTTATCTATATAAGTTAAGTTAGGGCAGGAACTTGCACTCTTCTTTCTGTTCATGCAATGTGGAGGTGAGTTTTTTTTTTCCACTGACAATAGATAAGTGTGCAGTTGGTTTCCTGAATCTTTATCAGTTTAGGAACCACCTCTCGCCAATCATATTCTTGAACAAAACCATCTCTAAGATATAATTCAATGTATAATGATTGAATTACTATACTTCCAAACACCATATATAGCATGGATAGTGAAGCTGGCTGCACATTTGCAATTTAATAAGATCCTTTCATCAGTGAAATATGAGAACTGATGAGTAGGCAGCATGCAAATTGGTATAAATAAATAAGTTATACATTTGTACTACTTCATAAACCAGCAGCACATTACAGACAGTATTGAATTTTTAAAAAATCAGGCAATGCCAAAATACCAAGATTTGCTTGCTTATTTACTTTCTCTGTCTAGAACTCTAATGCCTAGAGAAATCTTTCCAGATAGCATAATGTCTTAGACCCTAAAGTTGGCACCCTCGAGATGTATTGGACAACTATTCACCTCACCCTAAACCAGAACATACACACACACACACCAATCAGGCTGTAGAAGGATACTATATAGAACAGAGGTGTCAAACTCGATTTAATTGAGGGCCTCATCTGGGTTGTGTTTGATCTCGGGGGGCTGGGGTGTGTGGCCACGGTGGGCATGGCCAGTTTGATATCACTTGGGTCAGGGGCACCTGTGGTGGCCCATGCGCTCTGCCAGGAAAAATGGAGCGAGCTCCATTTTCACTAGCAGAGGGCTGCAGGAGGCCATTGCAGCTGAAAACGGAGCTTGGGTGGGCCATGTATGGCAGGGATGAAATCCAGCAGGTTCTGACAGGTTCTGGAGAACCGGTAGCAGAAATTTTGAGTACTTCAGAAAACCAGCAAATACCACCTCTGGCTGGCCCCAAAGTGGGGTGGGAATGGAAATTTTGAAATATCCTTCCCCCAGGAGTGGAGAGGGAATGGGGATTTTTCAATATCCTTCCCCTAGAGTGGGGTGAGAATGGCGATTTTGCAATATCCTTCCCCTGCCGTGCCCACCAAGCCACACCCACCAAGCCACACCACGCCCACCAAGCCACGCCCACAGAACCGGTAGTAAAAAAAATTGGATTTCACCACTGATGTGCAGCCTTCACGAGCTCTTTTTCACTGGCAGGAGCACTGTGGGCTGGTCCTTTGCTGTTTCCATGCAGCCCCGTGGGCCAGATCTAAGCACCTCGCAGGCTGGATCAGGCCCGCAGGCCTTGAGTTTGACACCCCTGATATAGAAGAATGGAATCTATCAGTGTTATTTGCCCACATATAGCTAAACATTTGCTTTCTTTGAGGCGAAAACCACAATAGTGGGTAGAAATGAATGATTTGCTATATGAGTAAGACGCTATTAATAGTGAAGGTGCAAGGTATTTTAAAGCAATGGAGTTTCATTGTCATCTAGTGACGTATAAGTATATTTACATATAATTTTAGGACCTTTAACTCATCTACAACTCCTTCTTGATTTTCTAGAAAGAAAACGTGGAGTCATACTATCATGTGATAAAACAAGGCAAAATCAGGAATTCTATCATTCTCTTGGGTTTAATGTTTTATTTTCTGCTGCCTTCCTTCCTCCTTGAAGACTTGATCTGTGGAAAGCCCAAGTGACATTTTGTGTATATTCAAGGCTAGCAATATGAACTGCACTAATACACCTGCCCAAACACAGACACTAAGCTGACTGGGTAAGTTCAGTTTTCAGCCTCAGTTTTCCAGAGATAGATTATAATTACAAATGGAGGCATGATTTCTACAAATATTCTGTGCCACCACCTAATTTTTCACACTCTCCTTTATCTATCCTGCTGTTGCCAGATTTCTTTTCAACTAATACAGCTCATTAAAAAGAGTTGACTTAAAATATTTTAATTGGGATTCAAGGATCAAACATTCAACTCAACATATGCAAGTTTATCTTTCCTTAATAGTATATTCAGCAACTATCTCTTCTTAAAAACCTGCAGTGATGGGGCACTCACAACTTCTGGAGGCAAGATGTTCCACTGATTAATTGTTCTCACGGTCAGGCAATTTCTCTCAATTCTAGGTTGGATCTCTCTTTGATAAGTTTCCACCCATTACTTCTTGTGCTGTCCTCAGGTGCTTTGGACAATAAGTTGTCCTCCTCTTCTTTGTGACAGCCTCTCAAATATTGGAAGACTGCTATCGTGTCACCTTTCCAGAGTTTCAACACCTCTTTTGTATCGTAGTGACCCAAGAATCCAATTTAAATTCAGATTAATTTCATTGCTAAGACCAATAGGGCCAAGTCTTGCATTTTTCTGCGTATTTTCCATTTCTATAATGTCACTAAAACATCTGCATAAGTGGTCCCAAAGGTGCTTTTTCAGGAAGCAACTGGACTTCCTTGTTTTTTTTCTTTTGAAGACATTTTGCCTCTCATCCAAGAAGCTTCTTCAGCTCTGACATGATAGTGGGAAAGGAAGGATTGATACTCCTTGCAGACAGCTGGTCATTGGCATCAAATGGTGCTTCAAGTGCTCCAAGTGCTTTTCGTTTTTTCAAAAGAAAAAAAAACAAGAAAGTCCAGTTGCCTCCCAAAAAAGCATCTTTGGGACAACCATGACCTGGATGACTGAGAATCTCTACAGACATCTGCATAAATAGAGTCATCAAGAAAGTGATTCTGGATGTGGACGGGCACAAGACCCCTTTCCGTGGTCATTTGGAATAACTTCGAAATAAACCTGTTTGCTGTTTCAGGAAACAGCGACGTCTACGCTGGCTGGGGCATGTCGTGAGAATGGCTGATGGTCGGATTCTGAAAGATCTCTTGTATGGAGAATTAGTGCAGGGAAAGCGCCTCAGAGGGAGACCACGGCTGTGATATAAGGATATCTGAAAGAGGGACCTAAAGGCCCTGGGAATGGACATTAACAACTGGGAAACCTTGACCTCCGATCGTTTAGCTTGGAGGCTAAAGACGCAGCATGGCCTTCTCCAATTTGAAGAGACACTTGTTCGGCAGGCTGAGGCAAAGAGGCAGTTCCGGAACCAGCAAAATCTGGGGGCTGGGCAGGGTACAGAATGTATCTGCCCTCAGTGTGGAAGGGATTGCCACTCTCAAATTGGCCTTTTTAGTCACACTAGATGCTGTTTTAGGACCTCTTTCCAGAGCACGATACCATAGTCTTTTGAGACTGAAGGATGCCAATGATAATAAACCACACACATCACAAAATGGACAACATTCCATGACACTACAAGGTTCCTGAAGACATTTCACTCAAAGATAAGCACCACAACCCTTCAATAAATAGCAATTTTTGAGTTCCAGAAGAATACAACCAGCAGCTATGATCCTGAGAAAACGGGGTATGTTTTGACCAGCATTAAACTGAATCCAAGCTGAGTCATGTTTCAAGTGGCTCTGTTGAAATCAGTGGGTGCTAAATTATTTCTGGATAGCTTGTTTCGTTGATTTTAATTGCCCTGCTGTAAGCACAATTAAACCTCATCCATCCCATTTGGCAGAATTTTCTTTATGTTCCACATCCATTTACAACAAGGCAATGAATAGGGTTTGTTCACACATTTGGTTACAGTGCAGTGTCCTAGTGAAATGATGTGTGAATGTGCCTTCAGAAATCTAATATAACAGCCAATGATCCTTCAAATATAACCATGTTCAGTTGTTTAAACATTGTTTGCCACATTGTTCGGACAGATTCAGATACTTGACTGAACCAAAAAGTGTTACTGTAATGTATGAACTCAATGATGCACCATCCAATTCCCCCATCCCCACCCCATAATCCCTATCATTTCAGGGAGTCTGCAGACAAGTCTATTGTGCCCAAAACAAAAGTTGTAATGAAGAAAACCATGAACCCTGATGAGGATTTGTGTACTAGGTTCATATTTCTAGACTAACCTCAAATCCAAGTAGCTTCCTCCCTCACACACAAATTCAATGCAGTGAGCACGGACTTTTTGATCTGAAATGTCTATCACTGGGAACTAGAAAATCCTCTGATCCTGATTTGTTTAACCTAGAGCAGGCTTTACTCTGGAAAAGAGTACCCATTAATAATGTGTAGCAAAACATTCCATAGAAAGACTTAATAATGCGTCTTGTGGACCTAGCCTTGCCAGTTGTCCAATATTTGCCACCTCAGCTATATTTGTTCAAGAGTCTTGGCACCATAGAGATAAAGAAGACAGCTCAGTCCAAGAGTTCATCAAATTATAGTAGAAACTGTTTGGACCAAACTGCTGAACGTGTTAGATTTTTGGTTTTTTAAGGTGGTCTGAAACTGTTTCTTCTGTTTCTGTAAGATAAAGGTTCCCCTTGCACATATGTGCTAGTCATTCCCGACTCGAAGGGGCGGTGCTCATCTCCGTTTCAAAGCGGAAGAGCCAGCACTGTCCGAAGACATCTCCGTGGTCATCCGGCCGGCATGACTAAAGGCCAATGGCACACAGAATGCTGTTATCTTCCCACTAAAGGTGGCCCCTATTTTTCTACTTGCATTTTTTACATGCTTTCGAACTGCTAGGTTGGCAGAAGCTGTGACAAGTAACAGGAGCTCACCCCATTATGCGACACTAAGGATTTGAACCGCTGAACTGCCGACCTTTCGATCGACAAGCTCAGCGTCTTAGCCACTGAGCCACCGCATCCCTCTTCTGTAGTTATTTATTTATGAAACTGATATGGCCACCCATCTTAGGTCAGTGGTGGGATTCAAGTAGTTTAACAACCGGCTCTCTGCCCTAATGATTTTTTCCAACAACCAGTTTGCCAAACTGCTCAGAAAGTTAACAACTCAGAAAGTTAACAACTCTCCCGAATGGTGCGAACTGGCTGAATCCCACCACTGTCTTAGGTGCTATAACAGGGGACAGTTCACAGCAACAATGATAAGAATGCAAAGAAACAATGCAAACACCATCTTTCAAAACCAATGAAACCCATTCCCGAGAGTTCAAAAAACAGTACGTTAAAAATCACACTCACTGTACTCCAGCTTCATCCTATTCTAATACTGTACTCCAGCTTTTTATGGCCTTCTGGAAGGCTAGGAAGGGGGAGGAAGGGTTTTCCACAGGGCAGGGCTACTAGTAAGAAGATATGCTTCTTGCTAGATCTTGCTAGATTATATGTGAAAGAATGGAGCTGGAGCCTCCCGTCACACCTTACCTGCCCTGCCTCATACATCAGGCAGATACCCTCAGGCTAATGTTGTCATAAGTGATGACATTTAGCCACATTCTCTTCTGTTGGCCTTTTTTTTTTTTCAGTTGTGCTCGTTTGTTCCAAGCATCAAATTCTCTTTCAGTGATTTTTGCCTTCCTATTATGTTGCCAAAGTGTTTAAGCATTAGCTTCATTATTAATGCTTCCAGTGAACTGTCTGGTCTATTTCATCTAGTATTGTCTCCTTGTTTTCTCCTTTATTTTTTAACAATCTAAGGTAGTCTCAAAAGTTTGCTCAACCACTACACTTCTGGGATTTTTTTTTTAAATTCAGCCTTTCTAATGATATAACTTTCATGGGCTAGATGAGAGAGAGGAGGAGGGAGGGAGGGAGGGAGAGACAGATATGATGGATGGATGGATGGATGGATGGATGGATGGATGGATGGATAGTAGATAGATAGATAGATAGATAGATAGATAGATAGATAGATAGAAGATAGATAGATAGATAGATAGATAGATAGATAGATAGAGTAGATAGATACATAAATCTGTAAATAAATAGCCTCTGAGACACAAAATAAAACTATACAAACAATATAATTTCATAGAAGGAGCCTAAAAGAACAAGGAAGACAACAAAAATGCCAATTAAAAGATATCTGTTTAACGAGAGGAACCACATGCATGACAAAATGGACTTCCTTTTCGTTTTCAGCATACCTTGATTAGCACAAGGGGGGAAAAAATCTGCTCCAGCAATTTTCGTCCTTGCAGCAAGCAGCAGAGGCTCCCACAAAACAGCTGAGAGCAAAACAGCTGAGAGTCGGGAGGCCAATCCAATCAACTTGTGCTAATTAGGCTGTGCTGAAGCTGAAAGAAACTGTTTTTTCTTACTATTTGCTGCAAGGAGGTAACCGCTGGGAGGCAGAGGCCAGTGGGTGGGCGGGGCTACATTCGGTGTATAAGACGCACCTAAATTTCACCCCCTTTTAGGGGGGGAAAAGGTGCGTCTTATATGCCGAAAAATATAGTAGTCTGTCATAAACCAAACTCAGGACTTAGATTATGAATCTGAATCTGAATAAGCTGCTACACTGAACCTGTGGCATGTCAGCCTCAGGAAACACCAAGTCATGAATCACATGTGGCTCATCAAACACAGGCACTACCTGGATAGCTGTAGCAGTCCAATAAGGTTGGCTTATACACACCCAGTGAGTAAAGAGGAAATCAGAGTAGAGACATTCAATGAGGCTACTCGCCAAACAAGGGAGTAAATCTCTTGATGAGTGATACCTAGCTGCAGCCTCATTTAAGAAGCAGCTCTCACCCAGCTTCCCTTTGCTGAAAACATCACCTGATCTCTGGTTTTTGGGTGATGTTCATGGACAGGTGGAATTCAGCTGGTTCTCACTGGTTCACCCAAACCGTTAGTAAATTGCTTAGACAGTTTAGAGAACCAGTTAAAAATAAAGTGCAAAAGAGGGGTCTCTCTCTCTCTCTCTCTCTCTCTCTCTCTCTCTCTCTCTCTCTCT
>WNWU01000049.1:15638008-15714319 GCA_012654045.1 Ptyas mucosa | reverse complement strand
CTCTCTCTCTCTCTCTCTCTCTCTCTCTCTCTCTCTCTCTCTCTCTCCCTCCCTCCCTCCCTCCCTCCCTTCAGTTCATAGCTCCACTTAACAGTTGCACCTGGAATGCACGCTGAATCAAGTCAATAAACAACAGAAACTGATAGGATTAGGGCAGGGAAACCTATCAGTCACCCATCTAGGGATGGGATTAACCTCATCCCTTCAGGAAGAAGGACAAGATTACAAACATTTTCATTATAAAGTAACACTTCCGTGATCAGCTGATACTCCCTGGAGTTTCCCAAGACCTTTTATAGCTGCTGCAGTGTTGGCTACTTCTTGTTTCTTCCTGGGGGAAAAGATACAGGAACGGACAATGATGCAGCTTGATCATACAGGCCAGTGGTGGGATTCAAGTAATTTAACAACCGGTTCTCTGCCCTAATGATTTCTTCCAACAACCAGTTTGCCAAACTGCTCAGAAAGTTAACAACAGGTTCTCCCGAAGTGGTGCGAACTGGCTGAATCCCACCACTGATACAGGCTGCGAATTTAATGCATGTGTGGTCCAGCCAGCTGTATTGCTTCTGCTGTGAACATAGAGAACATAGAATAATAGAGTTGGAAGGGTTAATGGCTTTTGGCAGCATGCCCAGGCTTTCAATTAGTCTGAGCAACTGCTCTTAGTTTCCCTCTCAGCTGCTGCGTTTGCTTTGGGGTTGACTTTTTTTCTAAAGGAGAATGGCTGTTTTAAGTTTTCTACATTGTTTTAGTGGTTCATGGCACTGTCCTTTTGGGGTGTACTTCCCTCACTCTTTTTGAAAGCCACTAGTGATGGAGCACCCACAACTTCTGAAGGCAAGCTATTCCATTGGTTGATTGGTCTCACCCTTAGGAAATTTCTCCTTAGTCCTAGGTTGCTTCTCTCTTTGGTTAGTTTCCATCCATTGTTTCTTGTGCCTTTTGGTGCTTTGGAAAATAGACTGATTCCCTCAAATTTCCTGACAGAACAATTAATCAGTAGAACAACTTGCCTCCAGAAGTTGTAAATGCTCCAAAAACTGGAAGTTTTTAAGCAGAGATTGGATAATCATTTGTCTGAAATGGTGTAGGGTTTCCTGCCTAAGCAGGGGGTCGGACTAGAAGACCTCCAAGGTCCTTTCCAACTCTGTTATTCTATTCTAAATATTGGAACAGTGCTATTTTATTGTGCTATTTTATTGTGACTAAGGAGAAATTTCTTAAGGATGAAACCAATCAAGTTGGCCATACCCACCCAGTCACATAACCCATTTCCCACAGAAAACACTGGGAGCCCCAAAACCTGGGTAGTGTGGCTGGGGGGTTCATGTGACTGGATGGGGGTGACATTGAGTTGACCATGCCCAGCCACTCACATGACCACTCAGCCATGCCCAGCCACTTACATGACCACCCAGCCATGCCCGCAGAACCGGTAGTAAAAAAAATTGAATTCCACCACTGTGTTCATGTAAATCCTGTTTATGTGGAAAACTTTAATCTCTGGACTGGCTGATAACCAAGAACTGGCTCAGCAATCTTGGAATGGACTTGGACTGTTTTTCTGCACGCTCCTATTGAAAGCAAACTCTTTAGCAAGCTTCTGTTTTGTTTACATTCTTTGTTCCTTGTTATCTCTTCACTTAAGAAGAGATAGAATTGTTAAGAATTGTTATCTCTTCAGCTATCAATTAAATAAAGTTTTTATTGTCCATAGCAACTGTGTTTTAGTGGTATAATTGAAACCTGAAGCTGGACACTGTCTATGTATAGTGATAGAAACTCTTAAAGTTAATTTCTGACCCCATTGTTCAAAATGTTCAATATGTCCAGTATGAAAAAAAAATTGCTCTGTTCTGTATTTAAAAAAAAATTAAAAATGAAAATAAAAGCATTTCCCCAAGAACTCTATATAATTCCAAAATCTTATTTCAAATTTATCTGGATTCTTAATCCATTGGTAAGTTTCTAAAATCAAGTTTTAATAATCTTTTGCTGTTTAATTCAGGAAAAAAAAATAAAGTCCTTAAACTTACATTTAAAACTTCTTTCATTAAGTTTCCTTCAAACTCATCCCAGTGCTGTAAAACCTGTCCATCCAAAGCTTCTTTATACCTGAAAAGCATTTAACAAGTAATTTGCAAAAGTGATTTAAAAAGGAAGCAAGGGAACCCAATGTCCTTAAAGGTGTTGACCAGAGTTGGAGCAAGATGTCTAATTGTCTATTCCTTCATTTCTCAGAGCTCTAAAAACCTGAGAGGAATTGCAAAGAGCAGATTTACTCACCAGCTCCTCATTCCATTGCATTCGTTGGCTCCACATTTACCAGAATCATCTTCAGTTTCCCATTTCTTCCCCCAGAAATGAAGAGAAATGATGTCCAGAAATGAAGAGGGGCACCTATATGTTTCACCAGTTTTCTTTAGCTGCAGAATTGAGTAATTCCAGAGCTGTTCTCTAGGGCTTGAGAACTATCCCCAGAAGAGTGCCACCGGCAGTACAAGCCAATGGAGTATAAATACCACCTGAATCATTCACAAAAGCATTGTCTATGCAGAGTTGCAAAGTGCTGAATAATTCAGATTCCCTTTAGGAGCAACTTTTTCACGAGGAATGATAATGAGACACAAGTGGCTGTGAGAGCTTTATTGGTTTTCCCCAGGCAGGCAGCAGAGGAATAAAGGAGCAAGAGGAGACTGTAGCAATAGAAGAACATAAGGAAGGTTGAGGGGAAGAATGACTAAAGCTGGCATTCACTATCCACTGAGATTTTAGAACCTTTAATCATCTCTAGCAAGGCTTCAGAGAGAATTATCCTACTAAAATGAGGGTGAACCTTTAATAATCTCTAGCAATCCTTCAGAGAGAATTATCCTACCACAGCGAGAGAGAATGTATGTATGATACATGTTTCACAGGTGAGATGACATGTCATTTTTGGTGACACACCAAGCCTCTGAACCCCCTGAAAGTCATGTAAGGGGGCTCTGCTCTCGTGTGGCCTCTGGAGCTTCCAAAAATCAAGTGGGAATGGAGTGTCTGGCCCCATCAGAGCCTGAATCTGCAGAGAAGGATGAGCCAGAGCTGGAGCCGATGGAGATTGAGGGGGCAGCTTCTTTGGCTTTGGAGGAATGTGGAGACAAGCAACCGAGGCAGCCCAGGGCTCCTCAGAATTGGGAAGGCTTATTAGCAGGGAGGAAAGGGGCAGGATGGGCGTGGACCATCAAGCCACGCCCACAAAATCAGCCACTCCCACAGAACCGGTAGTAAAAAAATGTAGAACCCACCCCTAGCCCACAGGCCTTGAGTTTGACACCACTGCTCTAGATTCACTCTATATTTGGTGTGTAAACATGTACTTGCACACATTCCACCAAAATTTGGCCCTCTGCTTGAAAAACTGCAAATATGTCAAAGTTGGCTAACACATCGTCCTCTCTAAGGACGGAAAAATGTACAAAATATTAATTTTGTATAATTGCAATACTTTCCCTCCTTTCTGGTTGTCTGTTTTCAGCAACTGCATATGATTGCCTTTACTGGCAATTTAAATGAGGAATAGCAGAGGCCAAGAACTGGTTCATCGTCCATGTGGAATCTTCCAGAAAAGAATTGTGAGAAACATGTTAGATTCTGGTTAAGCTGCTCAAGGATTTCTTTTTTTCTGGAAATGTGTGTGGAAGATAACCTGAAGAATGTCCAAAAAGACAAATTCATACCTTTATAGTTTTTAATTAAAAATGTAAGAGAATAGAAATCAAGCCAATGGGATATGCAAATATGAGTAAAATGTTGTCTTTGTGGTGACATGAAGACAGCTATTCAAATTCCTCTACTGAATTGACCCCCCTCAAAGAGGAAGTCAACCTATTCTCCAAAGGACCAGAAGGCAGGACAAGAAGCAATGAAACTAATCAAGGAGAGAAGCAAACTAGAACTAAGGAAAAATTTCCTGACAAAACAGTTAATCAGTGGAACAACTTGCCTCCAGAAGTTGTGAATGCTCCAACACTGGAGGTTTTTAAGAAAAGATTGGACAACAATTTGTCTGAAATGGTATAGAGCAGTGATGGCTAACCTTTTTGCTGTTGCGTGCCAAAAGTGGGGGGAGAGTGGGGGGATCGTACGCGTGTGTGCCCACACCCATAATTCAATGCCCACCCATGCCCCGCTCTCCCACACACGTGCGCGTGCTCCCTCTGCGCTCCCCCCGCTTTTGGCACATGATGGCACAGTGGGCCCGTTTTTCACTCTCCCAAGGCTTTCTAGGAGCCTGGGGAGGGCAAAAATGGCCTTCCTCAATCCCCCTGGAGGCCCTCTGGAGGTCCGAAACAGCCCATTTCCTGATTTCCAGTGGGTCTGAAAAGCCCAAAAATCAGCTGGCCGGTGGGCACATGTGTGCTGGAGCTGAGTTAGGGCAATGCTTGTGTGCCCTCAGATATGGCTCCGCGTGCCACCTGTGGCACCCGTGCCATAGGTTCGCCATCACAGGTATAGAGTTTCCTCCTTGAGCAGGGGGTTGGACTAGAAGATCTCCAAGGTTCCTTCCAACTCTGTTATTGTTATTCTGAATTCACAAATTACTAGTCAACATTTTTTTTAAAAAAAGCCTTACTTTCAAACTGCCTAAAGCTAAAAGTAATTTGTTTGCCAGCACAATTCTTATACAATTCTCTTTAATAAAATGTATTGAAATAAAAAGGATGGGGTTACAAGAATTCCAGCAACTAAACTATTTTCAGTTAATAACCAAGTTATCACTATGTGCATTATTTTAGAGAGTTCCTTTCTAGCAGTCTCCCTGTGATCCAGCAAAGAGGTGAGTCATTGAAACGTGCAGCTGGAATCATCTCCAAGTCATTTATTAATCTGGAAACCAATTTTTAGACTCACATTCATAACAACGTTGCTATAAATATATTTAAAGGAAGGTTCAGTTCATTTTTAGGTAGTATATATGGGGGATCCATTAAAGAATAGTAGAATGGCAATTCTTTCGGAAAATTCATAGTGAATCAATCTGGCCATCTCTTTTTTCTTTCTTCCATACATTCATATAGGGATATAGGAATAAAATGTGAATGTCTTCATGAATGCATCTCCCTTTATAATCCAGAAACCTGCTTTTTTAAAAAAAAAAAGGTGTGTAATAAGAACTTCTTTTTCTTATAGAAATGGGACAATACATATAGTTTGCAATTTGCAAATTTTCCTAATTAAAATGTAAAAATCCACTAACAAATACATCTTATATGACATATACCAGCGATGGCTAACCTTTTTGCTGTTGTGTGCCAAAAGTGGGGGGAGCGCAGGGGGTCGTGCGCGTGCGTGCCCACACCCATAATTCAATGCGCCCACCTGCACGACCCCCGTTTTTGGCACACAATGGCACAGTGAGCCCAGTAGGCCCATTTTTCACTTTCCCAAGGCTCCAGAGGCTTTCTTGGAGCCCAGGGAGGGCAAAAACGGTCTTTCCCACCCCCCCACCCCCCCTCCAAGGCCCTCCAGAGGCCGGAAATGGCCCGTTTCTCAACTTCTAGTGGGAACGGAAGGCCTGTTTTTCCCTCTCACCAGGCTCCAGAGGCTTTCTAGGAGCCTGGGGAGGGTGAAAACAGCCTTCCTCATCCCACGGAGGCCCTCTGGAGGCCGGAAACAGCGTGTTCCCTGACTTCCGGTGGACCCCAAAGGGCCAAAAATCAGCTGGCCAGCACGCACATGTGCGCTGGAGCTGAGCTAGAGCAATGCTTGCGTGCCCACAGATATGGCTCCACGTGCCACCTGTGGCACATGTGCGTAGATTCACCATCACAGACATATACACAGGGACTTTGTCAGAGACTGCTTTTGCAACATTCAGAATTACTCATTTTCTGTTAGCGATGTCTTTAAAAAGGAAACTCTTGAGTTTGCCTAAAACTGGCACAAATGCTGAACATCGTTGCCATCGTTTTAAAAGACAAACTTTACTAGCAAATATTGATTCAAACTTCCATGCAGTTTTCTTTGTGAACAATACAAAAATGATTTGCCATTGCCTTTTGCCAGAAAGGTTTAACACAGAGAGTAGGAATTCCCTATTAACAGAAGTGGATTTCGCATAATTTTACCACTGGTTCGCTGCGCACCAAAAAAGTGAGTGCGCACATGCGCTTTGCTCATGCGCATGGCTTGCACACATGTGTGCGGCTTAGAAAATGTGGCTAAATAGGATGGGACAGTGCCGAGGCGGGTGGGCGGGCCCCAGCAGATTGCCACTATCGGTTCACTTGAACCAGTCTGAACCAGCTGAATACCACCGCTGCCTATTGATTTCGCATCCCAATAACAACTACCCTGTTTTCCCCAAAATAAGACACCCCCGATAATAAGCCCAATTGGGCTTTTGAGCGCATGACAATAAGGCCAAGCGCTTATTTAAGGGTTCAAAAAAAAAATATAAGACAGGGACTTATTTTCGGGGAAACACGGTAGGTCTAATTCATTTTTTCCGAGAACAGCCAAGAAAACCTTGTTCAGGATTTTTCAAACCACGTTCCACAGGACGTTCGGACTCTGTGCAAACTTGATGAGTTTCCATGAGAAAACTAAAGGAGAAAATGCAGAGGTGCCCATGAGCGATTTTCTAAGGTACAGAAAAAAAGAGCAGGGCTTATCAGCTGACCATTAAAAACACCCCCCGTCCCAAAGTACTTGTAGTAACTCAATGTTTTGAGGGATTCTGGGTTTTCTTTAATTAGCAGCTTCCCTGGCCTAAAAAAGTTTGAAACATCTGTTCTAGATTCCGCCACTGTCTGTGACTCGAACTCAGGACAAGCATAAAGAAGGTACTATGTTTGAAATTATTGCATGGTCCTATGTAATTCCTTCATTTATAAACTGGATCTATGGGATTGGAATAAATCCAGCTTGATTTCATACTACTAATCAGTGGTTGAACTTTGGAAAATACGCAAATGTGCATATATGCAAAAACTAGGTGCAGTGAATACCTTGTTCACTGACATACTGTACCTGCAAATTGATAATTCTATAGGTAAGCAAAGGGAATGGTTCAAGGTTTGTTTGTTTGTTTGTTTATTTATTTATTTATTTATTTATTTATTTATTTATTTATTTATTTATTTATTAATTAGTTCAATTTATATGCCGCCCTTCTCCGAAGACTCAGGGCGGCTTACAAAGCACTTATAGCAATAGCCTTCATTCTTTTGTATATACCTGCTTATTAGGGCTTTTGGCCCCCCCATAAGCGGTGTTTCTACAAAGTCAGCTTATTGCCCCCACAATCCGGGTCCTCGTTTTACCTACCTCAGAAGGATGGAAGGCTGAGTTAACCTTGAGCCTGGTGAGATTTGAACTCGCACTAATTGCAGGCAGCTGGCAGCTAAGCTGGCAGCACTTAGTCCGCTGCACCATCAAGGTTGCTGATGTTCTGTGACTAAAATTCTGTGATTATCTGAATTTGGTAATCTAGGCAGCCTAAGTAAAACAGACTATTTCTACCCAACAGAACTGATAAATCTATTAAAATTAAAGTTAATGGAAGTAGTGATCTGGTGTCTCTCTTCTCCTCCCACAACCCCTCCCCCTGGCTTCTTGTCTTACTGATTTCTCCAAAGGAAACACCACACAATGGTAGGAAGTGTTTCTAATAGCAGTTAAAGGTAAAGGTAAAGGTTCCCTTCGCACATATGTGCTAGTCATTCCTGACTCTAGGGGGCGGTGCTCATCTCCGTTTCAAAGCCGAAGAGCCAGCGCTGTCCGAAGTCATCTCCATGGTCATGTGGCTGGCATGACTACATGCCAAAGGCGCACAGAACATTGTTACCTTCCCACCAAAGGTGGTCCCTATTTTTTTACTTGTATTTTTTACGTGCTTTCGAACTGCTAGGTTAGCAGAAGCTGGGACAAGTAACGAGAGCTCACCCCATTACACAGCCCTAGGGATTCGAACCACTGAACTGCCGACCTTTCGATTGACAAGCTCAATGTTTTAGCAACAGCATTACAAGGATGCAAAACATAATGCTAGAAGTTGTGGTGTATAAACCTTCAGTGAAAGCTCCCTGTAATTCAGCTTTCTTTATTAGCATCTTTCTAATTCCCCTGAAAAATATATTGAACATCTTCAAAAAGGCTGATCTAAACTCTTAACAAGCTTCCATTGTTTCTCTTTTAAAGCTTCAGCATTGCTCATCATACCTAGGTATTTTGAGTTGCAGAAATCAAAACACAATCATAATAACCCAACCACAATGCACTATAATAACAAACTGAAAGTGCTAATCTTAGATTGCAAAATGTGTCAATGTGACACTATGCTATCAAAACAAACTCCGCACAGAATCTGTACGGAGTGAATGTTAAATAGTATACCTCGCAATGTTGTTCAGGTGGCAGGAAGGGACAGGGTGGTTATCAAGATAGATTTGAGTTTCAGTTCAGAACAAATGGGCTTAGATTGGAGCTAATTTTAATGAACAATCATGATTATGCTGGTCTAGTTTTTGTTCAGGAATTGAAAGCGAGAGGAGTTGCAACTTTCCCCCCTGTGATTAGCAAGCACTCTATATAGTCCCTATATTGGCCCAGTTTAAATCTCAGAAGTTGGGAAGGCTGTGCGGAAGATATTGGTATTCCTTTGCTCAGCCAACATACCAATACTGCCAGTGGTGGGTTCCTCCCGGTTCGGCCCAGTTCTCCCAAGCCGGTAGCGGTGATGATATGACATCACTGAACCGGTTCTGCCCCCACCCCCTGCACCCCCCGCACCCCCCACGTTATTCTTACCTTTTATTTGGCCCCACCCCAAATCTATTGCTGCCTCCTGAGTCCCAGCTGATGGGTAGAAGGGAAAAAACTGTTTAAACTCTGGCCGCCCTACAGCTGATCAGTGTTAAAAGAAAACAAACAAAGGGCCGCCCTACAGCTGATCAGTGTTAAAAGAAAACAAATGAGTAGACCGGTGTCTGCAAAAATACATGAGTAGATCAGTGCCTGCAAAAATAAATGGGTAGATCGGTACAGCTCTGCAAGCAGTTAAAAGCCTGGTAGACCAGTACCTCTGCTAAATCCTAAAGAATTGTCACATGACCATCAAGCCACGCCCACAAAATAAGCCACGCCCACAGAACCGGTAGTAAAAAAAATTTAGAACCCACCCCTGAATACTGCTGTTTCTCCTATGTCAGGTCCTAGCATCTGCAGCTTCTAATTTAAGCCAGTTACCTCAAATAAATAACAAAATACTAAGCTGGTTTGGTCCCAATGTTGACTGTCACTTCGCAACATCAGTATCAGAATAGAATCAGAATGGAGCTGGAAGGGACCTTGGAGGTCTTCTAAATCCAATCCCCTGCTCAAGCAGGAGACCAATACCATTTCAGACAGACGGCTGTCCAGTCTTTTCTTAAAAACTTCCAGCGATGAAGCCTACAACTTCTGAAGACAAGCTGTCCCACTGGTTAATTTTTTTATTTTTTTTATTTTATTTATATTTATATGCCGCCCTTCTCCGGAGACTCAGGGCGGCTTACAATGCGTTAAGTAATAGCCTTCATACTTTTTGTATATTTATACAAAGTCAGCTTATTGCCCCCACAAACCGGGTCCTCATTTTACCCACCTTAGAAAGGATGGAAGGCTGAGTCAACCTTGAGCCTGGTGAGATTAGAACTCGCAGTAATTGCAGGCAGCTGGATGTTAAATGCTGCCTTAATAGGAGGCATTAGCCTGCTACGCCACTCAGGCGTAATTGTTCTCACTATTAGGAATTTTCGCCTTAATTCCAGATTGTTTCTCTCCTTGAGTAGTTTCCATCTATTTTGTTCCTTGTCTTACCTTCTGGTGCTTTGGAAAATAAGTTGACCCCCTCTTCTTTATGGCAGCCCCTCAAATACCGGAATGCTGCTATCATGTCACCCCTAGACCTTCTTTTCTCTAGACCAGTGATGGCTAACCTTGTTGCCGCCGTGTGCCAAAAGCAGGGGAAGCGCGGGGGTCGCGCGCGCACATGCTCACATCCATAATTCAATGCCATCCCGCCCCCCTGCACATACACGTGCGACCCCAGCGCTCCCTCTGCTTTTGGCACGTGATGTCACAGTGGGCCCGGTAGGCCTGTTTTTCGCCCTCCCCAGGCTCCAGAGGTTTCTTGGAGAACCGGCGAGGGTGAAAATGGCCTTCCTCACCCACCCCCAGAGGCCCTCCGGAGGCCAGAAATGGCCCCTTTCCCAACTTCCAGTGGGCCCAGAAGGCCCATTTTTCACTCTCCCCAGGCTCCAGAGGCTTTCTAGGAACCTGGGGAGGGTGAAAATGTCCTCCCCCCCCCCCGAGAGGCCCTCCGGAGGCCAGAAACAGCCCATTTCCCGACTTCCGGTGGGCCTGGAAAGCCCAAAAATCAGCTGGCCAGCATGCACATGCACACTGGAGCTGAGCTAGTGCAACACTCATATGCACACAGATATGGCTCCGCGTGCCACCTGTGGCACGTGTGCCATAGGTTTATCATCACAGCTCTAGACTAACCATATCCAATTCCTGCCACCATTCTTCATATGTTTTTGTCTCCAGGCTTATAATCATCTTAGTTGCTCTTCTTTGCACTTTTTCCAAAGTCTCAACATCTTTTTAGTAATGTGGTGACCAAAACTAGATGCAGTATTCCAGGTGTGGTCTTACTAAGGATTTATAAATCCGTGCTAATACTTCACGTGGTTTTGGTTCTATCCCTATACCAAGGATTGTATTAGCTTTTTTGGCTGCCGCCGCACACTTATATTTAAGTGATCGTCCACTAGGACTCCAAGAAGAAAATATGAATGTCCACAGTCCCTATGCACTGGATTTTAGCTCTTTCTTTGTTTTTTGCTCCTTAAAATGTCTCATGTGTGCCTGTCTCACCTTCAATAGGTTATAAGTTTTCAACAAAGGTCTATATTTATTCATGATTATAGGTCCTTTTTTAAATTAACAGCGTAGTTGATAATCTCTACAGAAAACCAAAAATGCACTTTTAGGACATTATAATATTATTAATAAACAATATGCTTCCTTAGTGCAGAAATATTGTTTTCTATTAATTGTGAACATAAAGCGGGGGGAAAAGCATTATAATGTGTTGTATGCACTTGGATTTAAGAAATAAGAGTGCTAAATTACTCCTGTGAATTATTTTATCTAACAATGAACAAAAATGGGTTTTGCAGCAAGTGATATATAGAATTAATACATTTCTGCAGGCCTGGAATCTGAATCAGCAAGGTATATTTTATTGCTAGAAGCAACAACAAAAAAACAGTCAGCTCCTAATCACAGTGTTCATTAATAGCCATCTTCTTACTTTATTCCAGAAGATGAGTGTGGCACATGTAAACAAGTATATTTTTATGTAACGAGAACAGCTTTGCTTCTAAGCCCAGAATGTTTTAAGAATAGTTTGAATATTAAAGTGAACTCGGAGCCCTCTGGGAAGTTGACCAGAGAGTTGAAATTCAACATCTCCAGAGAAAACCTGGCGCCAGAATGGGGTGGGAATGAAGATTTTGCAGTATCCTTCCCCTGGAATAGGGTGGGAATGGAGATTTTGCAGTATCCTTCCCCTGCCATGCCCACCAAGCCACACCCACAGAACCAGTAGTACAAAAGTTTGGATTTCACCACTGACTTAGAGGTGTACTCACTTTTGTTGCCAGAAGTTTAGACATTAACGGCTGTGTGTTGCGTTATTTTGAGGGGATACCACATTTACACTGTTATACAAGCTGTATACGCACTACTTTACATTGTAGCCAAGTGTCATTTCTTTAGTGTTGTCACATGAAAAGGTATACCTAAATATTTACAAAATGTGAGGGGTGTACTCACTTCTGTGACATGCTGTGTATGTGTATATATATATAAATATGTATATTTTTCTTCAAGCGGGTATTTTCCTACGTAAACCAAATTTCTCAACTTGCAGCCATAGCTCAGTGAAATCACATCCATTATCCTAGGCTTTTTCAGACAGCAAGCAAGCATTTTGCTGCCTATTGGCAGACTAATATAGATCTATTTCGGACTGACTGGTCCTCATCAGTTAGCCACACCCTTACCATATGTTCCCTCCCCGTAGAGGCTACGTATTTGCTTTCTTCTATATACACACAAAAAATATACACACAAAAACCTACGACAAGAGAAGAAAGCAAATACTTAGCCTCTATGGGGAGGGAACATATACACACGCAAAAAATATACACACAAAAACCTACGACGAGAAGAAAGCATATATATATAATTTATATTTCGCCGATAAAGATAGATACACACACACTATATGTGTGCGTGTGTTTGTGTATACACAATATACAGAGAGAGAGAGAGAGAGAGAGAGAGAGAGATCTCCCCAAGATGCATGATGATGTGGGGTTTTTCTTTGAAAATTTGAAGGACAGTTTGAGGGAATGGTGGATAAAAAACAATGAATAGAAAGGGAGTAAAGCATTTTACAGTATTCTAATTCTGACATGCTATTATTGCCACTCAGCAAAGAAAAAGGGACCATTAACTCTCCATATTGCCTTAAATACTCTGGGCATGGAAGAGCAGGAGCATATTATTATTATTATAGAAAGAGAAAAAAGCAATTTTCAGTTTTCTTAGTGAATAATATCAGTGTACCTTACCGAGTGGTTGGGGGCCACAACTGAAATGCAATTTGCAAATTAAAAGTGCTATTAAAAATGACAGTCATTATAAGATTCAAGTTAGCCTGCAATTTGCTGATATAGTTAATTTTTCTGAAGGGGGGGAGGAGAGAGAGAGAGAGAGAGAGAGAGAGATCATAAACCAGGCTGCAACTTCATAAAAATCCTAAGAAAAAGTCTGTCCCAGAACTGGAAGTGAGTCAAACTTCCTGCATTATCTTTTTAAACATCTGGTTGGACTTCAGCACAGATGGGTAATTCTCAGCCTAATGCATCTAAGAGGGCCCTTGTTGAACCTGGTTTTCTAATATTTACTAGGCCCAAGCCAACCCTTGGCTGAAGAGTAAAGCTTAATTAGACTATTAGTTAGGATTCACAGTCTCCAAAGCTACCTTCATCTTCAGAGAGATTTGGAAGAAAAACTGTTTCTTGAGGTAGCAGCAACAGATGCGACCATTGATGTGGGTATTATTTAATGGTGTGGAGGACTTCAATGGAAGAGAATTAACACAAAGAGGCAGGCATAAACAGAGTCCACTCAAACATTTATGAAAGAAAACATATCCAGTATTTGAAACAAGAAACAAGCACAGGACAAAACAACACTGCCTGCACTGGAAACCTCTGCAAATAACAAGGAAAGTCAATTTCTTGGTCATTTGAATTTTATTCCGTGTATTACTATTAACCAAATGGAGTAATATTTTTTTTAAAAAAATAATCTGGGATGTTAGTCATAGACTAGACATAGGTTGAGCCTCGCATCTCTAACAGGGTTGTGCAAAGCTTTTACATTGACCATATTTCAGAGCTCCGTAGAAATGGCTTTGAAAAACAGGAGGTCATTCTGTTTCTGAAGGACAAACTCGCTTAGTTCTCAGCTCTACTTCTTTTCCAGAGGTAGTCCAGGACTATGAAACTGAAATGGCTGGAGGTGAGTCATTCGTCATCATGGCAAAATGCAGGTGCTTTTCGCAGGTGGTGTCGTTAGTTGTGAAATCGAGTCTGACCCTTCGCGGTCCCATGGACAACGTTCCTCCAGGCCTTCCTGTCCTCTACCATCCTCTGGAGTCCATTTAAGCTCGCACCGACTGCTTCAGTGACTCCATCCAGCCCACCTCATTCTGTCGTCCCCTTCTTCTTTTTCCCTTAATCTTTCCCAGCATTAGGCTCTTCTCCAGTGAGTCCTTCCTTCTCATTAGGTGGCCAAAGTATTTGAGTTTCCTCTTCAGGATCTGGCCTTCTAAAGAGTAGTCAGGTATAATTTGCAGGTGTAATTCTTGGTATTAACTTACTAATAATCCAAATCTAAGAAGGAACAAGTTTTTCACAGGTTTTTTCCAGATATTTTCTCCCAAAGTTCAAGAAATAGATGTCAACCTTGTCTTTTGGGCTGGTTGATTGTCTCTTTTGCATAGTCTGTAGATGTTGTTAATCTCTATGTGTCTATTGATGGCTGATTTGTCAGAGTGCCAGGCTTCTAGAAATTCCCTGGCATTTTTGGGCTTAGCTTGGTCTAGGATGGTCACATTTTCCCAATTGAAACTATGGTTAAATCTGTCTATATATTGTGAAATTAAATGCTCTTACTGTTTGCAATGTTAAGGGCACTTCCATGTGAGATGTTTGATCCTGTTAAGAATCAGTTCCAGGCCAGTTCTCATGCCTTTGTTGACAGAGGAGAAGGAGGAATGATTATTCAGTCTCACTGAACTTTTCTTTTGCAATATATAGCTCTGTAGAGCTTGTGGGGGATTAATTTTCCCAGTGGCAAGGATTCTATTTTTTCCTACCATTGAGTTTCTCTACCTGTCTGGAAGTAACATTTGAATGTATTTTCCCCACCCTTTGCATCTCAGCCACTGTAGCTGTGTGAATGGTTAGAAGTATTAAAAATGCCTCTTTGCAAAATTATTAACATGCTATTTTTCCATCTCCATAACTCCTTTTCCATAGCAACAACAGACTTCCTTTCTTTTTCCTCCAAATAACTAGGCAATGTTGTGTAAACTCAGGGGTTGGAGATAGGGGCGGGTTTCAAAACCTGTCACTACCAGTTTGCTCATGGGTGCTCACACGCACATACACGCACGATGCTTCTGCGCATGCACAGAAGCATACGGGCACGTGGGCGGAGCCTCCTGCCGCCGCCGCTACCAGTCTCTCCAATCCAAGGCAAACCGGTAGCAACCCAACACTGGTTGGATAGCAATTAAGTTTATTTTCCTTTTGGGAAAATAGAGAGGGGGCTTTGTTTGGGATGTGATAGAGGTCCAGGATCTATGGTAACTCAGAGGGACAAATTCTGATTAGTGAGCATTTATGGATGGTCAGTTGGAGATAAGCACGAAATGCTTTATGCTATTCTTTGCTTGTTGTTAGTCCATTGACTTCAGCAGCAATGAAAACAAGTGGAGATGAGCTTCAGACTGTATTAGCCAAAATGGTATGGAAATTTTTCACTTTGCCGTAAGAGGTTTAGTATCCAAGGATTTTCATTTGGAAAATTTAAGCATGAATATATACAGATCTCCTTTTGAGAACACCTAGAAATTCGGATTCTAAGGGAATACAATAGAACGGAACAGACTAGACTAGACTAGACTAGACTAGACTAGACTAGACTAGACTAGACTAGACTAGACTAGACTAGACTAGACTAGACTAGACTAGAATAGAATAGAATAGAATAGAATAGAATAACAGAGTTGGAAGGGACCTTGGAGGTCTTCTAGTCCAACCCCCTGCCCAGGCAGGAAACCCTACACCACTTCAGGCAAATGGTTATCCAACATCTTCTTAAAAAATTCTAGTGTTGGAGCATTCACAACTTCTGCAGGCAAGTTGTTCCACTGATTAATTGTTCTCACTGTCAGGAAATTTCTTCTTAGTTCTAAGTTGCTTCTCTCCTTGATTAGTTTCCACCCATTGCTTCTTGTCCTGCCGTCAGGTGCTTTGGAGAATAGCTTCGCTCCCTCTTCTTTGTGGCAGCCCCTGAGATATTGGAACACTGCTATCATGTCTCCCCTAGTCCTTCTTTTCATTAAACTAAACATACCCAGTTCCTGCAACCGTTCTTCATATGTTTTAGCCTCCAGTCCCCTAATCATCTTTATTGCTCTTCTCTGCACTCTTTCTAGAGTCTCAACTTTAACTATTTTTCTGAGAAACATGTAGGTATTGAAATAATATACTTATTGAACCAAAAGAGATAGCTAAACTGAAAAATAAAATCAGAGAGTGAGTATATTGGACTTGGCTTTGGAAATTAGGCAAAAGAATCTTAAATTATCTTGAAAAACTGATTTCATTATGGAATAAGTGATATAGGTCCAATTTACATTCTTAATGTGGCCAGGAGAAAGTGTGAAGAAATATAGTGGGCATATTATAAATTAAATACAGAAACAGGAGACAATGAGACAGAACCAACAGCTCATCACACTGACTTCCCCTACACACAGCATCATCTTTACCATGAGATGAAAGCAGTGGTGGTATTCAGCTGGTTCGTACCAGTTTGGGTGAATCTTTAGTGGCAATCCACCCACCCACCCACCGCGGTGCTATGCCATTCTATTTAGCCACGTTTTCTAAGCTGCACGCATCAGTGGTGGGTTGCAAATCCAGTTGCTACCAGTTTGCTCGTGGCCTGCACAGATGTGTCCAGGCGGGTGGGTGGAGTCTACCGCCACCACTGCTACCAGTTCTCCCGATCCAGGGGAAACCAGTAACAACCCACCTGGCATGCATGCGTGAGCAAAGCGCATATGCGGAAGGCCACGTGCGCTCACATTTTCGGTGTGTGGCAAACGGGTGGTAAAAGGATTGACACCCACCTCTGGATGAAAGGGGGACACCTTTGAAAATTCCAAGTTGCAAATATAGGTTGCTTTGCTTTATCTATGTAAGCTATCTTCATGAGCTCAACTGAATAGCTCAATTGATAACAATAAAATAAGAGATGGCATAACCTGTAGCTGGGTAAGAGATTGGGAAGAGGCTCAGAAGAGACCCTCCCTAGTTTTGCAAATTATACAAGAGAGAGAATTGTACTTTCAGACTTAAAAGATTCTGTTAGTATAGCTTTACAATAAAGTAGAATTAACTTATATTCCTGTCTGGTCTATCTGGTAAGATATCTGGTAAGATTGGCAATGAATCATCTCCAGAAATGACGTGCTATCCAAACAGAAGGGTTGTATTTAGGATATATGAACCTCTAATCTGCTGAGCAATCTCTCCTCAGTGGAATCATGCTGTCAGCTGTCAGCAATCATTAGTCACCCTGTATTTGATGAGATTGTTGATAGTATTTTAAGCCCGTTTGTGCGTTTGTGTGTTCCAGCAGGTCAAGAGATCAAGCTAGACTGCTAAGTATAGTAAGAACCAACATTGGAGTCATATAGAGTATTTTCAAGGAGGTTGATATTTATCTTAGATTTTCCTTAAAGTGAGTTGTTTCATTTCTATTACTCTACAGCATCCATCTTCAGAAAGCCCATGTCCAAAGATAATACAATGAAATCCAATCAAGTCCAATCCTTTATTTGGTTAGACCTAATGGACAGAATATTGCCAAACTAAAGCTATAACTTTCTACCCTAATAGATAAATCCTGAGAGATTCTAGGGCAGGGATGTCAAACTCGATTTCATTGAGGGCTGGATCAGGGTTGTGTCTGACCTCGGGGAGAGGGTGGGCGTGGCCAGAATGGGCATGGCCAGCTTGACATCACTCATGTTGGGGCACCAGTGGTGGCCCAAATGTCATCCAGTGAAAACAGGCTCCCAGGCACCATTTTGGCTGCAACAGCCTTCTACAATCCTCTGCCAGCAAAAATGGAGCTCAGGAGGTCTGCCCGCAGCCCTCATGAGCTCCGTTTTCCCTGGCAGAGGCACCGCAGGCTGGTCCTTCGCTGTTTCCAGGATGGTCCCATGGGCCAGATCTAAGCACCCCATGGGCTGGATTCAGCCCGGAGGCCTTGAGTTTGACTGCCCTGTTCTAGGGCATGGATACCCTCCCACCCCCATCCACTCAGTTCAGGACTGATCCATCTCTTAATTTGGGCTTCTCTCTGGTGGAAGAGAGAATTTGGGCTTCTCTCCTCCCTCGGACAACTCTGTGCTGCCAAGACTCTCCTCCACTGCTTCTCCAGGTGAAGATTCCATCACAGTCTTATATTTACCGAATTTGGGGAGGCAAGTTGGAGAGCTGGCTTGGTTGGCACAATAACCAAAGAAAGGAGAAATGCTGTGATTGCTGTTGCTTGAAATGTGAGGATTTGAAGTACATAGAATTCTCTCCACACCAGTGGTGGGTTGCTACCGGTTCACCCCGGTTCGGGCGAACTGGTAGTGGCAGCGGAAGGAGGCTCTGCCCCCCCCCCCGGACATCTCTGCACATACGAGCATCCATGTGCCCACGAGTGAACTGGTAGCGGCCAAAATTGAAACCCACTACTGCTCCACACCCATTTGAAATCTCTTTGTTTCTCTAAAATGCAGTCAATTTTGCTACATAGAAGTTAGGGCAATTTATTTATTCTTTAGGTTTAGATTCTACCTTTCTGCTAAGAGCTCAAAGCCATGTACATAGCACTCCCCCCTCCTAGTCTCCCCCACAACAACAAGGTAGATTGTGCTAAAGTAACTGGCCTAAGCTCCACAATAAGCTTCCGTGAATGAATATGGACTGGAACCAGGATGCCAACTGTCGAGTTGGCGAATCCAGAAAAAGAAACTCCTAGGACCTTATTTTAGCAAGAGTATAAAGCTTTATTGAAAAAAACCACATTGGCACAGAAGAAGCGAAACCAGCTCTGAGTTTTCCGCGCAAAAGCAAGCATAATTAATTCCTCCCCTTTCCCTACATATTGGCCACTCACTGTTGAATACATCTACCAATCACTTCTGTTCATTTTGTTATGGGAAACATCCAGCCATGCTGGGAAATCTGCTTAGTGTGTCCTTGAAATGCCAGCAATGTCTCACTGAAGCCAACAGTTTGTTTGTTTTTTTATTTGATTTATATGCCGCCCTTCTCCAGAGACTCAGGGTGGCTTACAATGCATTAAGCAATAGCCTTCATACTTTTGTATATTTATACAAAGTCAGCTTATTGCCCCCACAATCTGGGTCCTCATTTCACCTACCTTAGAAAGGATGGAAGGCTGAGCCAACCTTGAGCTTGGTGAGATTTGAATTTGCAGTAATTGCAGGCAGCTGGATGTTAATCAGTGCCTTAGTCTACTGCGCCACTTAGGCCCCTGAGTTGCTTAGATACTTAGATACTTGCTTAGATACCATTCGCCCACCCTTGCATTCCATCCATCCACCCACCCTGTTACTATCAAGCTGTGAGTGAAGCAAAAATGTAGGTGAATCAGTCTTGATACAGGGTTGCCTTACTACCAATTTAACAGCTCAACCACTGTAACACATTACCTCTTGGTCTGAATCACAGCAACTAGCCCAGAATAATCCAGTGCCAGCCCTACAAGGTAGACCAGACTAAGAAACCAATGCCATGTAGGGCACCTGCTCTTCAAGGGTATTCCTTATATCCTCTAAAGCCAGACAGCTTGCATGACTGAGGATGAGCTGCAATTCTGGCCTCCCCATTCCTAGTTCAAGACCTCAACATTGCTTCGAAAACCTGAACAGAGCAGACCGATAAGCATTCATGTTATCTGCTACTTGATGTTATTAATTTCAGCATTTTGTCTTTTTGCCTTATAGCAGTCTGAATAATGTTGTGATTTGCTAAATTTAAGCTAGCTGGTTGCCTTTTTATATTCTATATTTTTATTACTCTTGATAACGTAGCTTGTTAAATTTTACTTTTATGTTATTGCATTTAATGTAATCTTGTTTTTACTGTGTTCTGGTTTTATAATGTTTTGTCTAGTCTTATTTTAAAGCTAAGCTTCTCCTTGTTGAATTGGTTGCAAGTTTTGTTATATACTAATTTTTTGCTAGACGGTGATTATGGTTAAAAACACCTATCCAGCATGTAAACTGTTACAGCATACAGAAGCTCATGGATACCAAGATGCATCCATCCAATCAAATACCTGCATTGCTTATTTGGAGATACTTTATTTCTGAACAGAGTTAGAATATACAGTAAACTACATAGAAGGGACTTTGGAAGTCTTCTAATTCCAACTCAGGAGCCTGAGTGGCGTAGCAGGCTAATGCCTCCTATTAAGGCAGCATTTAACATCCAGCTGCCTGCAATTACTGCGAGTTCTAATCTCACCAGGCTCAAGGTTGACTCAGCCTTCCATCCTTTCTAAGGTGGGTAAAATGAGGACCCGGTTTTGGGGGGCAATAAGCTGACTTTATATAAATATACAAAAAGTATGAAGGCTATTGCTTAACACATTGTAAGCCGCCCTGAGTCTCCGGAGAAGGGCGGCATATAAATATAAATAAAATTAAAAAAGACTCCCTCCTCAAGCAGGACATCCTATACCATTCTGGACAAATGTTTGCCCAATTTCTTTTTGAAAACCTCCAGTGATAGAGAATTCACAACTTTTGAAGGCAAGCTGTTCCACTGATTGATTGTTCTCACTGTTAGGAAATTTCTCCTTAGATCTTGGTTGGAGCTCTCTTTAACAAGCTTCTATCCCTTATTTCTTGTCCTGTCCTCAGGTGTTTTGGAGAATAAGTCAACTCCATTCTTCTCTGTAACAGCCCCTCAAGTATTGGAAGATACCTATCATGTCACCCATAATCTTTCTCTTTGATAGGCTGTACATGCCTAGCTCCCTCAACTGTTCATCAAAGAATTTAGCCTCCAGATCTCTTATCATCATTGTTGCTCTTCTCTGTACACTTTCTGGCATCTTTTTTATATTGTGGTGAACAGAACTGAACATTTTATTCCTAGTGTGGCCTTACTAGTGCAATATAGAGTGGTATGATTTCTTCTTGTGATCTCGGTGCTATCCATCTATTGATGTATCGTAAGATTGCATTGGGTTTTTTAGCAGCTGCAGTACAATAAATATCTGAAGCATCAGAATGTGAATTGTTATATAAGCCACCTTTTCTTAATGGCCTTGGACACATTTAAGAAGGATTTAAAACCTTCTAGACGCTCTAACCCTTGGGAGTCCTAGTTTCCAGATTTTGAACGTATTTTGTAAGTTAGGCCATTTGAGGTCCCTTAATTCAAAACCTGTTGTCCTATAATGCACCATTTTGTCCTTTAAAGGTCATGAGAACAGAAGATTTAGTATGATATAGATTTTCCCAGTCAAGCAGAATGTTGTGCACAGGTGCTTATGAGAAAAAGCTGAAAATACGATAGATCTAAGTAGTAAAGGTAGTTGGTGGATAGATTTTTTAAAATTATCTAAACGTACCATTTCAATTTCCTTTCCAACAATTTTAACGGGTGCTTTATTCTTGTGGATTTTTTTTTAAAAAAAACTATATGGTTGCACAGTAACCCAAGGGATACATTATAAATAACATGTTTGTTCGTTTTTTATTGTTGGAAAATTAGTGAGGGTAATTTCCAGTTTAGTTTTCACCCAGTCAGTCCCTCTATTCAGATCCGAGCAGTTCAGCTAGCAAAAAATATAGCTTGAGGTTTATTTATTAAACATTAGCAAACATTAAAAGCAGTTAACTGGCAAAATGGGACAAAAAACCAGGGAAACCGGAGGGAGAAGAGAAAGACATAGGAACAACAGGGAAATAATAAGGCAGCAGAAAACTCAATAACAAGAATTTATTACCTGTCTGTCTCCTCTTTGTATCAAAAGGCATAGAACTTTCCAGAGCAGTTGGAAACAATCCTGTGGATAATTAGCATGGACACTCACAAAGGGAGTGGCCTTTGCTTATTCTAATCTTAACCTTATTATGTATATAAGAGTAGCAGAAAAGAGAGAGAAAGTAATACACAGTGTGATCCATTCTCTGTTCTTCAGCATAACAATTTGGTGGATGAAGATGACACAATGGTTAAGTCAGAGGTTCCCAATCCTTTTCGGTTCGCGGCTCCCATAGCAATCCGACTTGCAACTGCGCATGCGCACTAGACGTTTCAGAAATGGCGCATCAGCGTTAGACCCAGCGGGCGGAATATTTCGCGGCGCCCTTATGACGATAGCGCGGCTCCCCAGGGAGCCGCGGCGCACAGTTTGGGAACCCCTGGGTTAAGTGGTTGGTAATCACATTTTCTTCACAATGTCCTCAAAACTAAGATAGGTAAGAATTAGAGCTAGGGACTTGGTTCCTATATTTCTTAGGGAAACTTTGTGTGTGTGTGTGTGTGTGTGTGTGTGTGTGTGTGTGTGTGTCACAGAAAAAGATAGAATTTTAAGTATTGTTACCATTGTTTCAAATTTATGCTGAAAGAGGAATAGACATTTTTAAAAGATGAAATCATAAATGACAAATACAACATGTTGCCTTTAATAGCAATAGTATTTAGACTTGTATACTGCTTCCCAGTGCTTTACAGCCCTCTCTAAGTGGTTCACAGAGTCAGCATATTGCCCCCAACAATCTGGATCCTCATTTTACCAACCTCGGAAGGATGAAAGGATGAGTCAACCTTGAGCTGGTCAGAATCGAACGCCTGGCAGTCAGCAGAATTAGCCTGCGATGCAGCATTCTAACCACTGTGCCACCACAGCTCCACTGATACCACATAAATCTCCAGAACTGCTGGATGATTTCTAATGTAGATATTCTTCCTCTCTATCTAGGAAGAATACCATGGTAATTTCTAATTTTTCAATCAAATCCTTTATAGCAGGGGAGTCAAACTCAAGGCCTGTGGGCTAGATCTGGCCCATGGGTGCTTAGATCTAGGCCACCCTGGAAACAGTAAAGGACTGGCCTGCAGTGCCTCTGCCAGCGAAAACAGCTCAGGAGGGCTCCATTTTCACTGGCAGATGGCTGTAGGAGGCCATCACATCCCCACAGGCCTCCACAGGTGCCCCTGACACAAGTTACACTGAGCTGGCCACCCACACCCTGGCCAGTGGTGGGTTGCTCCCGTTTCTATCCGGTTCTTTAGAACTAGTAGTAAAAGCGGCGGGAGGCTCCGCCCACCTGTTCTGTCCACGTCTCACACACGCACCCAAACAGCCAGCTGGGGCTTAAATAACTTTTCAAACACCCAATGTCAGTTATCAGAAACTTGGCAGCAACTCCGTAGCTGCCTGCCAAGAACTTTACTCCAAGAAGGAGGGGTTGTTCCTCCACCAGATAACACAAACAAAATACACACAGTTTAAACAGTCCAGTTCGTAAATTAAATCCACAGCAGATTTAGGCATTGTTTTCCAGAGGTGCAAGGTGACTTGCCAGAAGTTTCAGCTTTGTCCGTCACAGAGTCTGACTGGCCACCACACTCCCTTATATAGCCTGTGGGGTGTGGTCCAGTGACTCAGCTTAATCTCTGGCATGCCTCTCTTCTGCTGCGTACGTTTGTCTCACCGACGCTGGCGTGGATCCAGCCACAACTTATCTCCGTCGTCGCTATCTGACTGATTGGATACACCTGGCTCCTGACCAATCTCTTCTCCTTCGGCAGACACCTGAGGCATTGCCAGAGAGGAGGGTCCTGAAGAGGGAGGCCTGGCCGACTCCTCTCCTTCATTTTCGGAGCCTTCTTCCTCCGATAAGAGGGGCTCGGGGGTTGGAGCCACAACACAGCCCACCCAGACATCATAAATGACAATCTGTGCATGTGCAGAAGCATGTGCGCTCCTGTTGTAAACCGGTAGTAAAGGTAAGTAGAACTCACCCCAACCCCTGGTCCTACTGAGCTCAAACACAACCCTGATGTAGCCCTCAGTGAAATTGAGTTTGACACTGCCGCTTTAGAGAAAATGTACCATAATTAATTCCTTACCATTCGAATAACTGATAATTATGTATGAGGAAAAAAGTATTCATTCAGTGCAACCAAAACAAAATATACTGTAGATCTAAAGAGAATTTTTAAAAAAATCTTGTACAGATACTTTTAAATCACTCAGAAGCGATAGAGCAGGGCTTCATAAATACACTGAGATTTAAAGTGCACAAAAGTAAACACTATTAAAATGCCAACAGTCTTGTGACTTTCCAGGCTGCAATCATTCAGTTTTTCTCGAAATTAGCACAAAGCTTGAGACATCTCAAGTTGCTTTTAATTCAGCAAATGATGAGAACAGGAAATTACTAAGTGCTTTTTTTACAGGCATAAAGTCTTAGTGTCCAGGTTGTGTAATTAACAGCTCTTTTGGGAGATCTTTGGTAAGTCCCTCTAAATCTTATGGAAATGGATGGCCCAAGCTACCTTCTCTTCCAAATCCCTGCTCTCCTCTATTCAGGATAGCCAACAGTTAATTATGAAAGTCTACCTACCAGACACAGAGCCAATATATTTGGTCAATTTCATCTATCTATCTATCTATCTATCTATCTATCTATCTATCTATCTATCTATCTATTCCTGCACAAAGAAAGGGTTGGGCTTGTCCTTCTAACCTGAGGATTCTATGAAGTATAATGTTTCATATAACATCCAAAGAGACTATCATCTTTCTCTAGATGTGGTTAAATTTCATGGAGAATTATTTTGATCTCAAAATGTGGCTATGAGTAGCTTTGTATGTCTGTTCCTGTGTGGGTCACATCCTTTTATCTTGTCTTCTGTACTAAGCTTTCCATCAAATCTTTTTCAGGAACGGATAACTATGACAATCAAACTCCTAAGAACTGAATTATTGCCCTTGACTGATTCGCCAAGTTAGTATCTTCCACTCAAGAGGAGATTCACCTGATAAGAGAGAACGGAAACAAATCTGATCAACAAGGAAGCAAATCACAATCATACGAGGGAGGCAAAATAAGCATATTCCTTCTCAGAAATACTTTTTTCCCCCAAAATCCCCAAATATTTTCCCTTAATTTAACTCTTTGAGCTAATTGCTGTTTGCATGTTTTCCCCCTCTATTCTAGACTAAACTGCTCCTAAAGTGACATAGAAACTGAAGGGAATTCTGGTACTAGAAGCAGATGCATGATTTTAAAAAAAAATAGGGCAGGTATGTTGAAGACCCTGTCAGTTAAAGGACTTCAACTGGTGGAATCTAGGAAGAGAGCTTTCTCTGCTGTGGCCCCTACTTGAGAAATATTCTTCCCCAGGAGGTAAGATAGGCCCCACTTTCCTGGCCTTCCAAAAAGGAGTTAAAACATGGTTCTGTGATCTTGCACGGAGGAGAATACAGCTATGGGGCTGATTAATCCTGAAAGCTCTCCCTTCACCCTTTAACTAATTTTAATTGTATTTAATCACCCTTGAGTCTTTCTAAATAAAGCACTAGACACATGTAAAAAACATATCTACCCAAAGAACTCCAGTGTAAAACCACAAGGAGGCATTTTTTAAAATGTGTCTGTTTAGATGCAGGTAAATTTTTTATACAAATATCAGTGCCCTGCATACAAATATCCAGTGCACCATAGCTTGGGGGAAAATACCAGTGATATCATTAGATCTGGGCATTAACATATATGCAACCACACAGAAGCATTTAGTCAAGGCTGCAGGAAAACATTAGTCACTGTTTCTCTGAATATCGTATATTATACTATTCATCTTATAACTTGGTATGGAACATTTCATATGATATTTATGTTAAGCATAGAACTTTAGTGCAGATTACCTGTTCTTCCTGATGTTTCTATATTAAGAGCAAACCAGCAAATGTGATAATTGGAAATATTTCCATTTGGTTGTAACTTTGTAAATCAATCATTCCTTTTGTTTTTTTTATCAAAGCTTCACTTTTTATTACATCGATCCCTTTTCCCATTTGTTTTCCAAAGTAATACTTGGAAATTTATATCTGACATGAGGGCCTTCCTGAAGAAAATAAAAGCTTCATTGGACTACCCTAATTGCAAAAAAATTCATGGTAAAACCTTGAGTTGCAATCTTGCATACAGGCTGCCCATATCCCCTTGACTTGCTGAGTGTAGCTTTGGAAAACTGCAAAAAAGATTTTGGTACATTGATATCATAGATATCATAGATCTCTATTTAATATTTAATAGGTTAAACTATTTTTTTTTAATTTATATTTATATGCCGCCCTTCTCCGGAGACTCAGGGCAGCTTACAATGCGTTAAGCAATAGCCTTCATACTTTTGTATATTTTTTATACTAAGTCAGCTTATTGCCCCCACAAACAGGGTCCTCATTTTACCCACCTTAGAAAGGATGGAAGGCTGAGACGACCTTGAGCCTGGTGAGAATTGAACTCGCAGTAATTGTAGGCAGCTGGATGTTAAATGCTGCCTTAATAGGAGGCATTAGCCTGCTACGCCACTCAGGCTCCTATTTAATAGGTTTTTACACTGTCTTTTAAATTTTGTAGTTTGTATGTTCTATCTTTTTGGCTGTTCACTGCCCTGAGTCCTTCAGGAGTAGGGCGGTATATAAATCTAGTAAAATAAAATAAATAAATAAATATTGTAGATTTCTATGATAATAAGAGTTGTTAAACTAATCTTGCGTAGCTTCTTCTCCGGTAATATTGTACTGCAAACTAGGGCATACAAAACCTTTGCTAGACCAATTCTTGAATACAGCTCATCTGTCTGGAACCCGCACTGCATATCAGACATTAATGCAATTGAGAGAGTCTACAGATATTTCACGAGAAGAGTTCTCCACTCTTGCTTGCACGCTTTTCCACGCTTGCAACAGAATACCTTATGCCACCAGTCTTGAAATTTTGGGTTTAGACAACTTAGAACTACGCCACCTTCAGTCTGACCTAAGCGTAGTACGTAAAATTATCTGCTACAATGACTACTTCAGCTTCAACCACAACAATACATGAGTACACAATAGATACAAACTTAAGGTAAACTGCTCCAAACTCGATTGCAGAAAATACGACTTCAGCAACAGAGTAGTCAATGCCTGGAATGCACTACCTGACTCTGTGGTTTCTTCCCCAAACCCCCAAAACATTAACCTTAAACTGTCTACTGTCAACCTCACCCCATTCCTAAGAGGTCTGTAAGGGGCGTGCATAAGTGCACCAACATGCCTAGCGTCCCTGTCCTAATGTCCCCTTTTATTCGTATCCATTTCATGCATTCATAATCATATTTATACTTATATTCAATGGTGGGATTCAGCCAGTTCATACCAATTTGGGAGAACCGGTTGTTAACTTTCTGAGCAGTTTGGTGAATTGGTTATTGGAAGAAATAATTAGGGCAGAGAACCGGTTGTTAAATTATTTGAATCCGACCACTGCTTATATCTGTTAGCTAATACATGCTTGATGAAATAAATAAATAAAATAAATAAAAATAAAATAAAATAAAATATCATAACTTGTAGAGTTCTTGGCAGACAAGCAAGCAGCTTTTTAGAAATGCTTTTTAAAACAACAGCAGCACTTGTTGTTTTCTAAAAGCTAAAATAGCTTTTAGAAGCTATTTAACTTCCATTTCTACAAAATTACAAGGTTAACATTATGGACTAGTCTAGAACTATATGCATTCTGTTCTTAAGAGTAACATCCACTCAGTTATTGGGATCTTGGACTCATAGTTTGTAGCCATTGTGTTTCCTTTTGCTGCTTACAAAGTGTACATTTGTTCCTTGTGTGCTAAACGTACTGAGGATTTCCCAATACATCCTCAACAATTTATTTTGTATTGTATTATTATATTATATTAACATTATACTATACTATATTATATTTATTATATTATCATAACATTCAGGCTAGTGGTGGGTTTCTACTGGTTCACCCTGGTTCAGGCAAACTGGTAGTGGCGGCGTCGGGAGGCTCTGCTCACCCACCCGGATGTCATCACGGACGCGCTGCGCATGCACAGAAGGTTTTGCGCATGCGCAGAAGCACCATAAGCAAAGCGAGCATGCGCACATGCGCGCTCACAGTCCCAAACCGGTAGCAAAGGTAAGTGAAAATTACTACTGATTCAGGCACTTATTAATAATACAGTATTTTACCTATAGTCACAACCTAAGTGAAATGAGACTTGAATTTGACACCACTGCTTTAAGACATGTTTATCCATTGTATTATATATCTTCCCACCTGTGTGGCATGCTCAACTCTGTGTTTGACCCTGTCTAATTTTAATTTGTGCAATTAAGACATTTTAACTTGATTCCCCCCCACACACACAGTTAATTGCTTTCCTACTATTAAGCTTAATGCTAAGGCAACATTTTTGCACTATGTAGGGCCATTAACTGCATCTTATAATCACTCCCTCCAAAATATTCATTGACATAATTAATTGCCAGTTCACAAAAGCACTGAACTTTCAGAAGTCAAGCTATAAGGTCAGAACGGGAATAACAAGATTTCAAAACAAGGTTTAGGCAAGTAAAGAATAATCAAAATAAAATTATTTGATCAGTAGCCGAAGGTGTCTAGTACCCTTCATTGCTTACAAAAACTGGCACAGGCACTAGGTCATTAACCAAGTATCTTTGAACACTGAAAGGGATGTAATATTCCTTGCAGGCATGATCTCTTCCATTTATCACAGTCCTGGCAATTGCTCCCTGCTGACAAATCTGTATACAGTATTCAAAACTATTGGAGATCAATAAACTTTCCAATTATGTTTCTTCACTTTACAGGGCTGTAAAATATGCATACACAAAACCTTCCACAGAAATCCAGGTTTTTAGCCCAACTGGTATTGCATACAGATAACGCTCTTCTATTTCAGAGCATGTCTACCACCAGCATGATTAAAGCAAAGAAAATACTCATTAGTATTAGACTCTGTATAATGATAAGCAATGTTTATCCTAGCTTCTCTCTCCAATGGCAGATGCTCTAAGCAAGATCTTTCCGATTGACACATATTGCTGTCATTTCTTGAGAAAGAAGTTGGCTTAATTTCCCGTAAGTAGTCACTACACTATAAAAACGTATTGCACGTATTGTGAAAGACAATCTATTACTATTTTTCCTCAGTCTGAATCAGGGGGTGAAATGTTACTGGTTCACACCGGTTCAGGTGAACGGGTAGCGGTGAGGGCAGGTGGTTTGGAGAACTGGTAGTGGCGGCAGCATGAGGCTCCGCCCACCTGCCCGAACACTGTTACTTCCTGGTTTTAACCAGGAAGTAACCTGTTTTTTACCCTCTGCGCATGTGTAGAAGGGTTTGCGCATGTGCAGAGGATCCAAGTGTGCATGTGACATGTGTGTCCACTTGCGAACCAGCAGGGAAGGTAAGTAGATTTCACCCCTGGTCTGAATACAGTATAACGGTATGCCTATGGGCAATATCTGACCGTACCAAGCATTGGCTATATCTAAGATGCGGGTAAAAGAATTATTCCCCCAAAAAAATTAATAAAGGATTTAAGTTAACATTTTCCCCAGACAAACTATCTACAGTGCCACGGATATTAATCCACCAAAGCATGTGCCCCTTCCCCAAATACTTTAGCTGTAGAAATAATTGCAAGGATGTGATTGGAGTCCCCCAAACCCCATTGTTTCCTTAAACCCCCAAACATTGAAAGCAAACTTTGCATTTATGGATTGGAAGTTGGCAAGGAAGAAATAGAAGCATAGATAATGGTCAGTTTTCACAGAATAGAATAGAATAGAATAGAATAGAATAGAATAGAATAGAATAGAATAGAATAGAATAGAATAGAATAGAATAGAATAGAATAGAATAGAATAGAATTCTTTATTGGCCAAGTGTGATTGGACACACAAGGAATTTGCCTTTGGTGCATATGCTCTCAGTGTACATAAAAAGACAAGATACATTCGTCAAGAATCATAAGATACAACATTTAATGATAGTCATAGGGTACAAATAAGCAATCAAATCATACTAGGAAACAATATCAATCGTAAGGATTCAAGCAACAAAGTTATAGTCATATGGTCATAAGTGGGAGGAGATGGGAATAGGAACAATGAGAAGATTAATAGTAATATTAATGCAGACTTAGTGAATAGTTTGACAGTGTTGAGGGAATTATTTGTGTAACAGAGTGATGGCGTTCAGGGAAAAAACTCTTCTTGTGTCTAGTTGTTTTGGTGTGCTATGCTCTATAACGTCGTTTTGAGGGTAGGAGTTGAAACAATTTATGTCCAGAATGCGAGGAGTCTGTAAATATTTTTACAGCCCTCAGTAAACCCTCATAAAATAAGTAATATTTTCACAGTAAGAGAGACATTAGCCAAGGCGTTGTCCTGGGACTGATAGCTTTTAATTAATCCCTAAATGGCCTGGATTTAGTGATCAATGATGTAAGCAAATTCATTCAGTGACATAAAATAATACTGTCAACTCTCGAAACGACTCTTCCTAAAGCCATATTTTTCTTGTTTCATTTCTTAGTTGCCATACTTATGGTGGGGAGGGGACTTATGGAATGTAGAATGTTTTCCTCCAATGTGTCAGACGTAAAAACAATAAGGCTCCTGAGAACCAAGGCCAGATCAATGTTCCCTAGCAATGGCAGGAGGGAGTGCTGAGATGTTCATCACCTACTTGGTTGGCTAACATGATCTGTGACACAAGAGGGGGTGGACAGTATCTATTCTTTAATTATACCAAAAATGTAAGAATTATTCAATGTTGGTTTCACATTTGACCCTGCCGATATGATGTACCCAATAAATAGGATTTTTGAGGAAACCAAGGCCTCAGAATCTTGAATTGGTTGGGAGCATTACTCGGAACCATGACAAATTTATTTATTGATTTATTGATTTATTTATCTATTTATTTATTTATTTATTTATTTATTTATTTATTTATTTATTAAATTTTAAATTTTTATACTGCCCTTTTCCCGAGGAACTCAGGGCAGTGCACAGCCACAATAAAATACGTATATCCCTAAAATTTAAAAACAATTTAAAACATATTAAATAATTTGGCCCTACATTAAAAACTAAAACACCCATTAAAATTCGTTATTAAGCCAGCCCAGCCTGTTGAAACAGTAAAATCTTAAGGGCACAGCGAAAGGTACGTAGGTCAGGGATCATACGAATCTCTGGGGGCAATTCATTCCAGAGGGCAGGTGCCCCCACAGAAAAGGCTCTCCCCCTGGGGGTCACCAGTCGACATTGTTTGACCAACGGCACCCTGAGGAGTCCCTCTCTGTGGGAGCGTATTGGCAGGTGGGAGGCTATCGGTGGCAGAAGGCGATCTCGTAAGTACATTTTCGACATTTACAGAACTATCTTTCTGTCCTCATTTTTTCTCTCTCTCAAAATATAACATTGTAGGATATAGAAATCATAGAATCGTAGCAAAAATCAGGGTGTGTCATTTAATGGGGTGAAAATTAATTTTTGCAATTTTTTTCAGTGAGGGGTTCTAAAAATATGTGTTTTTACACCAAGAATTCAAATCTGCTGTTATTTTTGCAATGGCAGAACGTTTAGCTTGGTGTGGTGAATCCACGGCTGATCATATACCCCGCAAAGGTCTCTTGTAACCCAAATGCTGTTAACTTTATCTTCTCAAAATTACATCTTCTGCGACAAAAATTAAAGTTTTTTTTCTGCACGAATCTTATCTAACTAAGCAAAAAATAACCCATGCAATCATAAACTAACCTCAGAAAGCAATTATCTGAGTTAAAAAATCTTTAAGCGTGTTTCATTAAGTCTTGTTTTGATTCGTTCTTCAACAGAAGCCACCAACTTACTTCTTGGCCTCTGATATAAGCTTCACGTTTCTCACACGTACCGTATTTTTCAGAGTATAAGATGCACCTTAGTTTTTGAGGAAGAAAATAAGAAAAAAGCTGATTGGCAGGTGGATCGTCCTCCCGGAATACCCTCTGAAAGCCTCCGAAACAGCTTCAGAAGAAAAGCCTGTGAAGCTCTGTTTCTGAGGCTTTTTTTCCTGAAGCTCTGTTTGGGGGCTTTTTTTCTGAAGCTTCTTTTCTGATGCTTTTTTCAGCCTCTGAAACCTCCATTTGAGAAGCTGGGTGGGGCTACATTCGGAGTAAAAGACGCACCCAGATTTTCACCCTCTTTTTTTGAGGAAAAAAGTGGGTCTTATAATCTGAAAAATACGGTATACACTCTGCTTGCTGCCTCTGTGTCCTGTTTCACACATCTGTCTATTGATTGGGCGTGACAGGGCCACTGTGGTATTTGCATTGGTTCGTCAATGAACTTCTTTATTTCTGCTGTAGTCAGTTTGCATGTCAAAGGTGGCTCATATACATCTTCAGACCAGTCAATCAACTCCAGCTGAATGGATGCTCTGGCGTTGATGAAAGTCATTTTTCTTGCACGTACAGAAAAATCTCCCAGCGCATCATTGTCAATGATCCTTTGCACACCAACTCTCCTCTCTTGAATGTCGTCTGAACACAAGAGTGCCTGGATTATCATTTCACTGAAAGCATACCATGAAACAAACAAAACGTTAAAAAGTTATGATATTTAGGTATTTACTTAACCAAGCACATCTAAATTATATTAAAGTAACCAAAATATCTTTACAATCCCCAAGGCATGTCACAACAAAAGCACCCCTAAAGTTTGGAAATTAAGTTGGAAAAATTGGCATGGCCTAACAGCATCCTGGTCTACTCTTGAAGATCTCTAGTGAAGGAGCATCCACAACCCCAGGAAACAAGCTATTTCATTGATTAATTGTTCTCACTGTCAGGAAATTTCTCCTTAGTTCCAGAAACTATCTTTCTTTTATAAACTTCCATCAATTACTTCTTGTCCTGCCCTCTGGTGTTTTTGGAGAATAAATTGATCCCCTCTTCTCTATGACAGCCCCACAAGTACTTGAAGACAGATACCACGTCATTGCTAATCCTTCTCCTTGATAGGCTAGACATACCTAGTTCCTTCAACCATTGATTGTGCCACTTATCTTCTTATTATCCTTGTTGCTCTTCTTTGCACTCTTTCTAGGGTCTCGGCATCTTTATTTTTTCATAGTGACCATAACTGGATACAGTATTCCAAGTGTGGCTTCACTAGTGCAGTATGAAGTGATATTAGAATTCTCGTGATCTAGATGCTATCCCTCTTTTAATGCATTCTCAGACTACATTGGCTTTCCTCAGCATTTCCCTGTTCCACCAATTTAGTCACTTTATCACAGAAGGCAATAAGGTTATCTGGTATGATCTGTTTTTAACGAACTCATGCTGGCTTCTAGTGATTGCCTGCTTTGTTCTTAGGTGCTTACTAATTTGCTGTTTGATTATTTTTTCCAGGATTTTCCCAGGTATTGACGTCAAGTTGATTGGTCTGTACTTTCCTAGATCCTTTCCCTCCCCACCCCCACCTTTTTGTAGATTGGAACCACATCAGCTTTTCCCCCAATCTTCTGGTAGCTCTCCTGTACTACAAAAGCTTGGAAAGGTTACATTCAGTGGCTCTGAGATTACATCCAGCTCAGTGGTAGTTTCAAATAATTTCACCACCGGTTCGCCGAAAATGTGAGCCCATTCGCGAATAAACTGCTTCGGCCTGGGGGGGCATGGTTTAAGGCTGGGGGGGCGGCATATGGGCAGAGTCCCGGGGCAAGGCTGGAGCAGGGGAATGGTACGTCCCTGGCAGGGCTGGGTTCTACTTACCTTTATTACCAATTCACAGCAGGGTTGCACGCACGATCGCTTCACTCGCTCGTGCGCATGCTCTTCTGCGCATGCGCAGAAGCATTTTGATGATGTCAAGGTTAGTGGGCAGAGCCTCCCGCCGGTTTTACTAAAAGTTCTATAGAACCGGTGCAAACCAGGGGCTACCCACCACTGGTCCCTGGACCCTGACCTGAGGCGAAGAGCGAGCAGGTGGAATGCTTACCTTTGGTGAGCAGAGCAGGTGAGGCACGTAGGCAAGGTATGGAGATTAGCTGGGCCAGATGGCAACAGCAAGATATATAGGGCGGGGTGGGGCCAGCTGGTGGTGTGATTTGCCAGTTCTTCGAAGTACTCAAAATTTCCACTATCGGTTCTCCTGGACTGATCCGAACCAGTTGAATACCGCCTCTGATCCAGCTTCTTCAAAACAAATCGAAATATGAATCTTGGCTTCTTCTTCTGAACTGTCTTTTCTGCACAAAATTTTCCCGTGCCAGTGATTAATGCACATCAGAGGCAGAATATGTTCAGAATGTTTCATATAAATTGTCTACTTGTATATTACAGCTCTATAACATCGTTCAGAATTACTATCCCTATTTTGCAAATTGTTTCTGGGCAGAGAATGGCAGCTGGTGCAAAGCTAACTCCCAAGATCGTGACCGAAATTACGTTTTAACTTGACAATGCAAGTCACAGTCTTATTTATGACCAACAGCCATGCTCCGCTTTTAACCAGGGAACATAACCTATCATCAATTTTATACGTAAGATTTCAGAAAACACCCTGATAATCCTGTATTCCATGTTCAGTGCCCTAAGTGTCTTCCTTGTTAGATGGGCAGAGAATAACTTGAAATAATGGGCGGAAATAGAGTGGGTTGCATTTATAATGAATAAACCAAAAAGGTAAATGAGATAACCTCATGTTGTGGAGATGTTTTCCTATTTAAACTGTGTGTTCAGCCTGATAATTGAGATTTTTCTTCCCAGATGCCTTTAACTGTTTGGGAGGGGGTGAAAATGGCTCTATAAATTATCAAAGCTTCTCATTTTCTCTCCATTTTGCATATTTCGTTTATAATCATCACTGAACCTTTTGATGAACTCTTCTTATTAAGCCTGAAGCAAGTTAGTTCTATGCTTTTCTCTGCAAAAAACAAAACAAAACAAAACAAAACAGTGAGAGGGCTATCTTGCCCACAGTTGCTAAGCAGAAGGAAACAGACAGTTTCTCAAAGTGAAATGACGTCTTTTCAAGCACCCAAATAGCACTTCCACTTCAAAGAATCTCATCAGCTATATTATTCTGTCTCTTGAATCTGCCTATCTTCTCTTATGGAAGAAACAATTTGGAAGACTCACAACATAAATCAGGGACTGGGGACACAAGGGAGATCACTAGGGCACCAGATTTATGATTGCTGTGTGTTGAAGAGATATTTCTTTGCTGCCGAAGGAAATCAAGTATATTGAGGTATTTGTTCATGTATGGTATAAGGGGAAAAATGACAACCACAGTATAAATGAAAGCATCCTGAGAAACCTGTCGAACACTGCAGGAAGAAATGGAAAAAGGGCCATGAGTGAGAGGAAATAACTAAGTATGGAGTACAATCCTTGTATGGAGACACATCAGATTCGATCTAGGCTAAACGAGAAGGGTTAGTGTTGACAATAACATTACAACAAGAGATAAATGGCCTCATTCACCAAGTCTGTCCTTTCAAAATCAATGGGATAATGGATCATAACTGTCTTACAGTCATGGGTATGTGTAACTAGGCTAAAGTAGGTGTGCTATGTGTAGAAGGATTGGAAACCAGTTGTATTCAACTTGGCAACTTTAAGATGTGTGGACCTCATTTCATTTCATTTTCTTTTCATTTTCATTTATTTATTTTGTCAAGCATCTATTAGATAACAGATATAAGTAAAAACATGATTATGAATACATGAAATGGATATGAATAAAAGGGGACATTAGGACAGGGACGGTAGGCATGCTGGTGCACTTATGCACGCCCCTTACAGACCTCCTAGGAATGGGGTGAGGTCAACAGTAGCCAGTCTAAGGTTAAAGTTTTGGGGGTTGGGGAAGAAACCATAGAGTCAGGTAGTGCATTCCAGGCACTGACCACTCTGTTGCTGAAGTCCTATTTTCTGCAATTGAGTTTGGAGCAGTTTACCTTAAGTTTGTATCTATTGTGTGCTCGTGTATTATTGCGGTTGAAGCTGAAGTAGTCATTGACAGGTAGGATGTTGTAGCAGATAATTCCATCTCCCAGAATTTCTCAGTCAGTAGGTTATACTCAGACATGTTGTTTTATTTTACCTTTTTTCAAATGTCCCAAAGAAGTAGGAATATGTTGTCTAGCCTCACACAGCTGGACAATATCAAGGAAGCAAGAACTACAGATTTTAGTTCTTGGCAACTTCAATGCTAATCTGGAGTAAATGCAGAATCTTGCCCATTGCTTTATTTACAGTGACTTCAATTAAGGCCACACATTTTTAATACTTTGAAATGCTTTTTCCCAGCATTCCTGTCCCCTAGAATGAATTGCCATTTACGAGATGATTGTCAGCTGATTTTCTTTCTATCCCTTCATTACTTATGTCTCCTCTCTTTTCCAGCCTTTCCATAATCTCCCAGTTAGTGATCTTCTAAAATTGCCAGAAAGTTAACAGAGCTTTCCAAAAAAGCAGAAGTAGGGGATTTGCACAATCTATACATTAGAGCAGAATGGAAAAGCAGAATTTCCCTATTCTCCAAGATCAGCTTCAAAACCAATTTGGGGTTAAAAAAAAAAGTTGCTTTTCAAAGTTTTCTTTGGAAAAAGACCATTTTCAGATCACTGAGAATCACTACCATTTAGGCCACTTGAGTTCTATAAGTGGTTTATGTAATACTGAAATAAGACTTTTTAAGCTATCAAATAGCTGCATTGCCCATGTTTTACCAGTCAATCTCTTGACCAGCAAATCCATGTCTTTACCCTTCTACCCTGATACTATTCTAGTTTCATTTGTTGTTTGGACCTGTACTCACCACGGAGATGCACTTGAAAAATGATAAAGCCAGGAAAAAAAACTTGACATATCTTACCTAGTAGATGTCTCTTACCAGAAAATGAGAAGTTAGTCTCAATATTTTTTTCAAGAGTTTTTTTGCACACACACAAAAAAAGCCAATGCAGTCCTAGGCTCCATAAACAGAGGGATAGTATCAAGATCATGTAAAGTGGCCGTGCTACTTTATACTGCACTAGTGAGACCACACTTGGACTACTGTGTCCAGTTCTGGTCACCCTAATACAAAAAAGATGCTGAAAGTCTAGAAACTGTGAAGAGAATCCTGCAGATTCGGGCTATTTGCTGGTATTTTGTTTTAGGTATATGTCACTGTTTCCATTTTTTATACTTATGCTTCAGTTTGTTAGAAAGCTCTTTGTGCAACCATGCTGGTCTTGCCTGGAGTTTTTTATTTTTCTTCCTGTGTTTTAGTTTGGGCTTAAAGTTCCCTCAAAGTTCCTACAACTTCCACTCCCTCAATCATTTCATCCCTATCAGTTAGGATTAATTCCAGTATAGCTGACCCTCTAACACGTTTTGAATCACAAACATCAAAATGACAAAAGGGGCGAGACTTTGATGATCCTGGGAGACCCAACTTTTTTTTTAAAAAAAAGTTTTTTTTAATCCTGCCTTTATTATTATTTTTTCTAAATAACTCCCATCAAACATGTCTAATACTCCTTCCATCTCCTATTTTCCCCACAACAAATCTGAGAGGTAAGCTGCGCTGAAAGATAGTGAATAGCCCAAAGTCACCCAGCAGGCTTTCGTGCCTAAGATGGGGCTAGAGCTCACAGTCTCCTAGTTTTCCAGTCTGATGCCTTAACCACTAGACCAAACTGGCTGTTTGACCCTCTTGTATGTGGCCCTGCTAAACTGATACCAGAAAATTGTTTCAGCAATCATCTCCTTTCTCTTGAGGGGACGACGAATTATAATTGTTCAAAGAAAAGAGCCTACAAAATACAATAGACATTGTAAAATAACAGCCGTATGAGTTTATAGAGGCAAAAATTAGGAATTTGGCAGCATCTCTTCCAAATCATACTTATTAAAAGCTTAAAAGCCTTTTACTTACATCTTTAAGTAAAATTTGCTAGTCAGAAAAGGTGATACAAGACTGATTGATGAAACCCCTAAACTATTCTACAATAAACAAGATTCGGTGCATGAGGGAGTAAGGGAGCTAAAGAAAAATGGAACAAACCTGATGTACATTTTCTCTCCTACAGACAGACAAAAACACACGTCAGTTGCCAATCCGGCTTTTTTTTTTTTTACTGAATTTCCGAGAGAATAAATCTTCTGATTTCCATGGACTTTTTTTCAGATTAAAAAGGTAGAGCAAGACGGTTGCATCAACGTTGACGAAGAGAGCGTCCTAACAATCCGAAAGCAGTGGCTCAGAAATGTGAGTGAGCAGCACTGAGGCTTTTTAAAAGCTACATGGAGTCAAAATCTTGTTTCTGTTTTTCCTCAGGGGTCCAGCATCTCCTGCAGATCTGTCTCCCCAAGCCCCTCGCTGCGTAATTGCTTCACCTGCAGACTGTGAGGGAAGATCGCCATCTACTGAAGAAAGCCTTCGAGGCCGGAGTGATTTTCCTCACTGCCTTGCTTGCCCCTGTTTAGCTGGCAAGCAGGGAACCGAAGCTGCCATTGCCGCTGTTTGAACACCAAAGCAATGGAGGAGGGGAGCGATTTCGAAAAGTAAGCAGTAGGGCCCTTAAAACGGCCATTCTTGCCCATGACATTAAATCACTCCATCGTTGATGTCCTACAGCTCGGCTTTCTTTTGGCATTGTGCAGGATTGAGGGGTGTTTATTTATATTTAACAAAAAGGTTGGGATGTATATTGGCATGGGGAAGTCTAGCACTTTAAGGAAAGTCTTTTTTTTTTGTAACCAAGGAGAAAAAAATTGATCGGCCCTTTTCTGAGGGACTGGGGGGGAAAAATATCTGCAGAGCGATGCTTGTATTCATCCAAATGGGCGCCTGCTGCTTTGTTATACAGCATGAGCCATGCCTTTTGTTTGATTTTCATTTTTTTAAAAAAGAAAAAAAAGTCCATTCCACTTAATCAATAGCTTGGTTGCATGTCATAGTCAGGTCTGACACAAAATTATTTTCTTCCCAAAGAATGATCAACCACTTGTTCTGTAAATAATCCCAGGCTCCCTTTAATTAACATGCCATAAAGTTTCCATTCTGTCTGATGCAGATCATCAACACTCAGGAGAAATCAATATGCTGCATTTGATGTTACTCACCTGTTATATTCCCAGGCATAGTTTGGCTTCATTTGGTCAACTTTTCTTGAGGGAGGGAGGGAAGAAAGACATTCATTTGAGTAAAATTTACAGGACAAGAATAAAGGAAAACATTTAGCAAGTGGTTATCATTGCAAATCTTCTCCCTACATATCAGAGGTGGGATTTATTTATTTATTTTTATTTTATTATTCATATTTCTATGCCACCCACTCTCCGAGGACTCTGGGCGGCTTACACCAAAGATAGTAGACTAAATAGCATATTGCCCCCAACAATCTGGGTCCTCATTTTACCCACCTCAGAGGGATGGAAGGCTGAGTCAACCTTGAACCTTGTGAGATTTGATCCGCTGATCTGCTGAACTAGCAGTCAGCTGAAGTAGCTACAGTACTGCACCCTAACCACTGCACCACCTCAGTTCTTTTTTTAAGGGATTCACTTACCTTCCCTACTGGTTCGCAAATGTGAGCGCACATGCTGCCTTTGCGCATGCGCATGGTCTTCTGCACATGTGCAGTAGTTACGCATCATGTCCGGGTGGGCGGGCAGAGCATCCCACAGTCGCCACTACCAGTTCGCACGATCCGGACAGAACCGGCTGAATCCCACCACTACTACATATCCGTAACCAACCTTTCAACTTGTTTTGAGACTGAATTAAATTTATCAGAATTAAACCTGAAGAGCCTTGGTGGTGCAGCGGACTAAGTGCTGTTATGTAGCACTTAGCTGCCAGCTGCCTGCAATTAGTGCAAGTTCAAATCTCACCAGGCTCAAGGTTGACTCAGCCTTCCATCCTTCCGAGGTAGGTAAATTGAGGACCTGGATTGTGGGGGCAATAAGGTGACTTTGTAGAAACACCGCTTATGGGGGGCCAAAAGCCCTAATAAGCAGGTATATACAAAAGAATGAAGGCTATTGCTATAACTGCATTGTAAGCCGCCCTGAGTCTTCGGAGGAGGGCGGCATATAAATTGAACGAACGAACTAACTAACTAACTAACTAACTAACTAACTAACTAACTAACTAACAAACAAATAAATAAATGTTTTGTATTTAACATTCACCTCAGAGAACTGGGTACAGAAATGGGAGGGGAGTAAGATTATCAGTGAAAGAATATAAATGATGTAGAGATTGTGGGAATAAAATCCCGCTCAGTACGTTCCCGCCATCTTTTCTTTTAGTATGCCTCTCAGAACTGGATGCCACTTCCTAAGGTAGGTGGTGTGACCAGAGGAATTCAATAAAGTTTGTGGCACTTATTCTGGTGAATAATAATGATGGAAGTTCACCTTTACTGAATTTGAATGCAACAGAGTGTTTCACTTTGTTTTCTTTCATTGCTATTCCACGTGATGGAACGAATTAATGAGCCCTAAGACCAACAGGTAAGAAACATGGAGGATGAAAATCAGGAAGGAACAGTGTCAGCGTTCTGAATATAAAAGGGAACCAACAATGGGAAGCTTTGGATAAGATGAATCCAAAATGCAGCATTACTGTCTTGCTTCAATGGGAAATAAAGTCTATTCCATAGTCTTTGAAAACTTACTGGCAAAAAGAATGATTTTTCCATAGTCTGTGCTTCAAATACCTTGCCAACAAAAGTGCGTATAGTCAAGGCTATGGTTTTCCCAGTTGCAATGTATGGCTGTATAAGTTGGACAATAAGAAAGGCTGAGTGCCAAAGAATTGAGGCCTTTGAACTATGGTGCTGGAGAAGACTTCCTGCGAGTCCTTTGGACTGCAAGGCGATCAAACAGGTCGGTCCTAGAAGAGATCAACCCTGACTGCTCTTTAGAAGGCCAGATCCTGAAGAGGAAACTCAAATACTTTGGCCACCTAATGAGAAGGAAGGACTCCCTGGAGAAGAGCCTAATGCTGGGAAAGATTGAGGGCAAAAGAAGAAAGGGACGGCAGAGAATGAGGTGGCTGGATGGAGTCACTGAAGCAGTTGGTGTGAGCTCAAATGGACTCCAGAGGATGGCAGAGGACAGGAAGGCCTGGAGGAATGTTGTCCATGGGGTCGCAATGGGTCGGACACGACTTTGCAACTAACAACAAATGCTTCAAATGTTTTCTGCATATAAAATATATAGAAAATGTCGACTTTTTATTCTTGGCTTATTGTGAGTTAAACTCTTGGGCTTTTAAAATTGTAGCAAGCATCCATTGCTTGTATTTATACCCCATGGTCTGATATTCAGTTATCACTCCAATATACTGAAATACCAGTCACATAGCTAGCACATGAAGCATGCTTAATTATAATAAACATTTGTTTGCAGTTTTTGCTGCAGTATTGCAGTAGTATTCAATCCTAAACAAGACAAAACAGTATAAAGGTATCTTGTTTCTTTCTCGCTCTCAGTCTGCTGGAAAAAAAAACAGCAGCAGCAGCAAACCAGATTTGAACATTGTATGGATTTTGATGTATCCCACCCACATCCCAGTTCATTTTGTTTTTAAATATGTAAGCATACGTCACAGCACATATGCATATTTCTGTGGCTGAAAATGCCCCCTTTTCAAGCTAGTGCAAACGGATAATCCTGAGCAGAAGGTAGCAGAAATCCATTGTTTTTGTCAGAAAGAATACACTTCAGTACTGTATTTTTCGGAGTATAAAATGCTCCGGACTATAAGACGCACCTCCCTTTTTTGGTGAGGAAAACAAGAAAAAGAAATCTGCCTCTGCCTCCCAGCAATTTTGCATCTTTGCAGCAAATAGCAAACAGCCTGCTTTACTTTCATTTTCGTTTTCAGCATAGTTTGATTAGCACAAGGAGAAAAAAAAATCTGCTCCAGCAATTTACCTCCTTGCAGCAAGCAGTAGAGGCCCCTGCAAAACAGCTGAGAGCAAAACAGCTGAAAGTCGGGAGGCCGATCCAATCAAGTTGTACTAATTAGGCTGTGCTGAAGCTGAAATGAGCTGTTTCTTCTTGCTAACCGCTGGGAGGCAGAGGCCAAAGGGTGGGGGGCAGTGGGTGGGCGGGGCTACATTCGGTGTATAAGACGCACCAAAATTTTCACCCCCTTTTAGGGGAGGGAAAGGTGCGTCTTATACTCCGAAAAATACGGTAAGTCTTCTATTATTTGTATCAATCTAGCAATATAAGAGAAGACCTCTATTTGCAATGGGATTTCTCATCATTCTGTGGGTAGCCTAAATATACTTCAAAGAGTCGTCTACACCTCAGAAAGTAAACTGAGATGTATGTAACATATATCAGGTGTCAGGAATCTGTGGCCAAAGGTAGAGAGACAGTTTGGTGTAGTGGCTAAGGTGTTCGCCTAGAAAACAGGAGACTGTGAGTTCAAGTCCCATTTCAGGCATGTAAAATTGGCTGGGTGAATTTGGGCCAGTCACTCTCTCTCAGCCCAACACACAGGATTATTGTTGTACAGAAAATAGGAGAAAAGTGGTTTATATTTTAAAACAAGTGGGATAAAAATCTTTAAAAATGGGAGATATGATTTGGAAAAATGCAATCAAATTTTATATGCAGTTTTATTTCTGCTATACTAGGTATTTTACTCAGTTCTTTAATATTAAAAGAAATTATCTATTGTAATCATCTGGTTTAGGTTCAAACCTATTAAAGGACCAATTTAAAGAACAAAAATGGTGATTTGAGTAGATCCAATTTGTGCTACTAAGCATCTTAGGTAGATAGAGATCTGAGAGAGAATCCAAAATATCATTTCATTTTGTAACACATGTGTAATTCAAATAGAGTTTTAATTAACTGTCTACTTAATTGACCAGCTTGCTAATGTAAATAGGCACATAAGTATATAATGTCAAAAAGTATTACTATATACATTTATTTTAAAAAAACGACTGTCTTAGCACTTAAGCATATAAATCTAACCATTCTGAATGAAACCAAGACCAGCCCCGGTCCAATATTTTTTTTCTCTAAAATAGTCAACCAGATTTTCTGGGTTAATAGCAAAAGGAGGTGAAAACATTTTCCTCTCCCACAACTGTTACATTGTAGTAGCATTGTTGATTTACCCTATCACCTTGAAGTGTTTACTCAATTATCTTGAACTGCCTATATATATTTTAAGTTTTGCAAACTCGGTGGAGTTAGTTGTTCTGCAAAAAGCTTCGGTATAAATAAGTAAAAAAATATATACCCTGACTCAAGTATCTTTTCATAGATCAATGAAAAAGATAAAATACTGTGCACTTTCTCCATGATCCATAATTTTTGTTGTTGTTTTTAATAACTTAATTGTGTCCGACTCTTGGTGATTTTATAGGCAAGTGTTCTCCATGCTACCCTGTCAAGCACATGACTTTATATACTTATAATCAGGGGTGGGCTGCTAGGGGTTCGGGAAAACCTCTAGCTAAGATTCTGTACAATTCAGAGAACCCCCCTCCCCCAATCCAACTCCTGGCTGGCCCCACCCATCCCACCCCTCCCAGGAGTCTCCTCAGGGCATGCGTGGAGGCTTGGGGAGGGTGAAAAACGGGCCTACCTGAAGTTCGGGAAGGCCGGAAACAGGCCTCCAGAGGGCCTCCGGAACTTGGGGAGGTCGTTTTTGCCCTTCCAGAGGCTCGAGGAAAGTCTCCGGAGCCTGGGGAGGGCAAAAATGCCGACGCCCTGGTGCAGGAGGATGATTAGGCCACACCCACCATGGCCACGCCCACTCAGCAACTGGGCAGAGAACCCCTTGCTAAAAAGTTTGAAGCCCACCCCTGCTTATAATTCATATACCATGATCTTATATACTTACATATTTCAATGATATACCTCTTTTTTAACATAAGAAATCCCAAACCTTTTCTTATAAGGAAGACATTTGTGTCTTCTAATCATTTTATCTCTGAAATTAGTTTCAAGAAGAATATGGACAGCATTTGTCAGAAATGGTATAGAGCAGGAGTGTCAAATTCAAGGCCCAGGGGCCGGATCTGGCCTGCAGAGTGGAAACAGTGAAGGACCAGCCCATGGTGCCTCTTCCAGTGAAAACAGAGATTGGGAAGGGTGTGTGTGTGGCCCTCCCAAGCTCTGTTTTCACTGGCAGAGGATTGCAGGAGGCCGTTGCAGCCAAAAATGGGGCTTGCAAGGGCTGTGGGCGGCACTCCCAAACTCTGTTTCTGCTGGCAGAGCGTTATAGGAGGATGTCACAGCTGAAAACAGAGCTCCGGAGTCCGTTTTTACCGGCAGAGCACTTGGGCCACCACAGGCGTCCCCGACATGAGTGACTTTGAGCTGGCCATTCCCACCCTGGCCACGCCCACCCCAGCCCCCCAAAGTCAAACACAACCCTTATGCGACCCACAATGAAATCGAGTTTGACACCCCTGGTATAGAGTCTCTTGTTTGAGCAGGGTGTTGGACAAGATAACCTACAAGGACCCTTCCAACTCTGTTATTCTGTTGTTGTTATTATTAGTGATTAAGAACACTAATAAATGGGTCAGAAAGGCCTTGCATCATCTGCACTATGCACAAGCAATGACAGCCTTGCGATCCACAAGATAATGCTGAACTACATCTCCCATGTATCTTGGTTTGGTAGTTTGAATTGCTGAGAGTTGTAGACCAGCAACATCTCAAAAGTCATCTCTTTGAAGAGATTAACAGAGTTGGAAGGGACCTTGTAGGTCATCTAGTCCAACCCCCTGCCCAAGCAGGAGACCGTACACCATTTCTGACAGATGGCAGTCCAGTCTCTTCTTGAAAGCCTCCAGTAATGAAGCTCCCACAACTTCCGAAGGCAACCTCTGTTCATTGGTGGATTGTTCTCACTGTCAGAAAAATTCTCCTTATTTCTAGGTTGAATCTCTCCTTGATCAATTTCCATCCATTATTCCTTGTCTGGCCTTCAGGTGCCTTGGAAAATCTTCTCCACTTCTGGGGTAGAGAATTCTAAAAAAAAAATATTGAGATATTCGAGCCTGAATGCTGACGATTACCACCATGAATGTCGTGGAATAACCAGCAAGGACATAAAATACAAAATAGGGGCAAAGAGGGAGTATAAGCTATTCATTGCAGTGAAAATTAAACCAGATGAGCAATGGGGAAGAGCAAGGAAAAAAGAGAAAAGATAGCAAAACATTATATTTGCTTGTTTAAAATTCAGTAACTGTGAGATTGTGTATAGAGTTCCACACCATCTGGCAGCTGCAAGGAACAAACAATGCAGAATTTACAGGTAGTCTGTTGTGCACACTCTAAATAATACACCATAGTATACCAATTGTACATGGGAGACAGTGGAGCACTAAAAATAATTGATGGGCAGCCCTGCACTCTCAGCCTTAATTTATGTCACAGAAATACAGTTGCCTTATAATTATGTGTGCTGTAGAACATGCTGCAGTGTTAGATGTTATGACACACTGCAGCTATGGCAAATGCAACTTTCAGCCCAGAGCTTCACAACACACCAAACCCTACCATATCAACATGAAAAAGCAAAGAACATCATTCAAAACATCCACTCCTGTCAAGAGTTCCTTCGACTACATCCTCCCTTCTCAAGTAACTGTGCAATTTCATTCAAGTTAAGTCATTTTATTTACAGATATTTTACGTTTATGTATTTCTTAGCTACTTTTCAAGGCTACAGTCTTCCCGAGGTGGCATGCGAGATATAAATCCTCACTTATCTCGACAAATATTATATGTTCAGGAAATTCTTTTTTAAAGAATTCACAAAACTGCTCTTCAGGTTAAGAGGTTTTCAAAACTCCTGGATACTATGTTCAGTGTAGATTAGGCCCTGAAAAAGAAAAAGCTGTTTCACTAGATTTTCTAGGCAAAGGTGAGGCCGTGTTAAGTCGTTCTAGGAAGAAAGGAAATAAATTGAGGATTAATTGAAATAGTGCTGCTGCTGAAATGAAGCTTTCACCTATGATTTGCACTGCAAACCTGCCGCTGTCCCTCAGACATTACTTTTATCTCTCGTTATAATATTTTTTTTTCCTGGCAGTTGCCTAAATCTGAACACGATTCAATTCTAAGCAAGATTTTCACAGAATTCTCTTTAGCGAGATTTACTGAAATGAAGTCGATGGGATTACAGGAGTTGCAACAACTGAACTATTTTTAAGTTAGAACTGAGACTTATTGATGTACATTAGAATGAAGAGCCGTTAGACTTTCATGATGCAGTGGGGAGATACCATAGGTCTCTTCACTGATAATAGGGAAGCTTGATGTTGGCTGTCCCAAAGGTGCTTTTTTCAAGAGGCAACTGGACTTTCCGGGTTTTTTTCTTTGAAGATGTTTTGCTTTGTCAGATATTGCCTACGTATGATGCCCCAGGCACCAGAAGGGGTTAAGTCTTCTAAGTCTACAGATATCCCATGTGACTGTATAAACCAATGAACTCCCTTATTGGAGTCATACCCACAAATCAATTGGATATCTTCCCTAATTTCTTCCCATCCATTTCAGCAAGACAGCAGTGAACTTCTCTCCCTCTCAACCTCTGAGTCATACAGTTAGGGTAATAAATGCAGCAGGACACCCTGTTCATTATTGTATATTTGTAAATAATAAAATAACTTTTAAACCTGAAACTGTATGGCCTAAATAACTTCCGCATAGACTGAATGAGCACGACCATCAGTATATATCTGACATGCTTCTCATCCAGGAAGCTTCTTCAGCTTTGATTGGATGGTGGGGAATGGAAGGATTTCTACTCCTTGCAGACAGCTGAACATTTGCATTCTTTTAACAGGTCTTTAAGGCCACCTAGAGATTTATCTGTCTCATCAGGGTCACCTGAGTGGTGCAAATGGGTGTGGAGCCTTCTTGGAACTGTTGAAAGGACTGTGTTGTAGACTGGAGATAGATGATGTTCAGTGATGGGTTGCTCCTGGTTCGGTCCGGTTCTTGCGAACCGGTAATAATAGTGGCGGGAAGATCTGCGCATGCACAGAAGCTTCTGTGCGCGCTCCCCAGGGGTGGGTTCTACTTACCTTTACTACCGGTTCGCAACGGGGCCGCGCATGCTCTTCTGCGCATGCGCAGAAGCATTTTCGTGACATCGGGGTTCGTGGGCGGAGCCTCCCGCAGGTTTTACTACCGGTTCTATAGAACCGGTGCAAACCAGAGGCAACCCACCACTGCTGCTCCCGTTGCGAACTAGTAGTAAAGGTAAGTGGAACCCACCCCTGATGATGTTGTATCTCTCTCCCTCTGTTGAGAGAGAGCTGTTCAAGTTTGACATAGATGGCCTCTTTAACTGCTCTTTCAAAACCAGAGATCCTCTCTGTCCAAAATATGGACTTTGTTGTCTTCAAAAGAGTGGCCTGCGTCTTTTAAATGCAGATGGACTGCTGAATCTGATGGATTTGTTCTCCTATGTTGTGCCATGCATTTATCAGAGGTGGTATTCAGCAGGTTCTGACCAATTCTGGAGAACTGGTAGTGGAAATTTTGAGTAGTTCGCCAGTAAATATCACCTCTGAATGGCCTCATCCCCATCTATTCTCTGTCTCCCGATCAGGAGGAAATGCAGATTTTGCAGTAACCTTCCCCTGGAGTGGGGAGGGAATGGAGATTTTACAGTATCCTTCCGCTTCCACGCCCACCAAGCCACACCCATCAAGCCATGCCACATCCACCAAGCCACGCCCACAGAATTGGTAAGAAAAAAAATTGAATCCCACCACTGGCATTTTTGAAGCAGTTGTTTCGTTGCAGTTGGCTAGTTACTGCTATTTACTGTCTTTACCAGTTTGGGAAGTGATTCTTACAACCATGCTGAAATATCTGGCTCAGATTCTAATGAGAGGAATAGTTGATTGGGCCCATACTTTTCACTGTGGCAGAAAATGCTTTCAGGCAAAAATGTTCTTCATGCGAGGACTACAGTATCAGAAATGTATAATAATCCCCAAGTTTGCATCTGCTTTGAACATCCAAGCAGCACAATGAGATATAAATTTAGGTTGTGGAAAAACAGGCTGCTAAGAAACGCTGCAGAAGACGCTTTCTCCTCCCCCATGTAAGGCTTTTCCCCTGTGTCAGCATGGCACAGTTGCCAAGTGCAATCTTTAAACAGATGTGGGAGGAGAGGGCAGAAAAATGGGAGAGACATGTGTTTCGGAAGCTCTTCAGCTACCAGAGAAAAGCAGCTGATTTTTTTTTTTAAGGTGCTTTTCTTTCAAAGGGAGTGGATGGTTCAGAGGAAAACGAAGTGTAGAGGCATGGCAAACTTTCACAGTGTGGAAAGGTGCGAGTACTCTCCTTGCTGGCCATAACAGAGAAGTAAAAAAGTAGAAGAAATCTCCAGATTGAGGGGGAGGGGAGTGGTGGAATTAAGGCAGAACAGGATTTGTAAAACCATTGCTAATAATACTCTAAAGTGTAAATAGCAAGAGCAGGGGTGTCAAACTCAATTTCATTGAGGGCCGCATCAGGATTGTGTTTCACCTCAGGGGGGGGGCGTGGCCAGCTCGACATCACTCATATTGGGGGCACCTGTGGTGACCTGAGCACTCTGTCAGCAAAAATGAGCTCCCGAGCTCCATTTTTACTGGTAGAGGCACAGTGGGCCGGTCCTTCACTGTTTCCAGGGCGGCCCTGTGGGCCAGATCTAAGCAACCTGCAGGCCGGATCTGGGGCACAAGCCTTGAGTTTGACACCCCTGGTATAGAGGAAATGTAATACCAAAAGAATAGTAGCATAGAAATTGTAATAACATTCATACATACATACATACATACATACATACATACATACATACATACATAAAACCTATACCTATACCGATAGATAGATAGATAGATAGATAGATAGATAGATAGATAGATAGATAGATAGAAGCCAAATACCACTCATTCATCATGAAATCTCCAGAACTGTAAAGTCTACAAACTTGAAATTTGGTACCTCTTGGCTTCTAGGTGCTCGCTAAGAAAGGATTTTTCGAAATGACCCTCAGATCGTTAGTATTTCATATACAGTATTATATTCACACGCTCCGTTGCTAAGGAGTTAGACGTTCTAATCCCCCTCCCCACCTGAAAGGAACTCTGTCCCAACTGCCAGTTGTTTTATATTAACACGCTCTGATGCTACCACTTCGTTAAACTGGGTGTAGGCATGGCCAGCGTGTGACTCATCTGGCTTGCAGGCTGGGACATTCTACTCACCCTCACCCTCTGTTCCAACTGCCAGTTGCCTTATATTAACATGCTCTGATGCTATGGAGTCATACATTCCACATTAAGTTTCAGGCTTTAAGTGTCAATTTATCATGCCCGATCACATAGTTAGGTAGCGAAGCACGGGTGTCCAGCTAGTAATGCTACATTAGCATAGTAATGTAAAATTAATAGCAGTAGAATGGAATATAGCATGGATGCCCAAATTTTTGGCTTGCATGGGCTGCATTGAGCGAAGAGGGATTATCTTCGGCTACATATAAAATATATAAAATATATAATATATATAATATATTGAATGGATATAACTAATTGACTTCCTTTATTTTTTTTATAAATCTTGTAGGGCCACATTACTAGCTGTGATCTGGACATGCCTAAAATATAGGATAAAGAAAATAGAAAGTGTTCACATATAGATTTATAAGTTTTCCATTCATTTTTATTTTTATTTTTTTCAAAATAAAACATCTCCCTAAGCTTTGTAGGTAGATATTTTAAAAAACTACCTCTCCAGGGTCCTGTGCGTTTGTGGCACTTTTGAGTCTTGACAGAGGTATCTATTTAATATTCCAGACAAGTCTTATGTCTTCTTGAACATGTCGTGATCGTTCGAAAGGTGCTTTTTCAAGAGGCCACTGGACTTTCTGATTTTTCTTTAAAGACATTTCGCTTCTCATCCAAGCTTCTTGGGTGAGAAGCAAAACATCTTCAAAGAAAAACCAGAAAGTCCAGTGGCCTCTTGAAAAAGCACCTTTGGGACAACCATGACCTGGATGACTGAGAATCTCCATAGACAACATGTTGTGATATACTCTTTTTTTTTTTTCTGAGTTCTTTCAATATCTGGGTCTTTTCTGTTCCGAAGCACCGCACTGAATTATTTTGTTGGGCTGACAAAGAAAAAGTTACACTACAGTTAATTGGTATACACAAAAGCAGTTTGCGAAGCAACCTGACTATTAGTATTTGGGTTCCCACAAATGATCCTAAGTTTAAGTTTATGTTTAATATGAGAAACTCCAAATCTGAGACTCAAAGAAGTGGGTCATCCATATACTGTTTTAAAAATAAGTTAGAGCAATTAAGACCAGTGGTGGGATTCAACCGGTGTAACAACCAGTTTGCTGAGCGTGCGCTCCGTCAAACATGCTCCACTCCCGCGCAATGCGTTTGAAAACAGCTCTAAAACTTACCTTCTACTGCAGCCCCGGTGAGTAAAACAGCTGAGGCATGGCAATCCGCTCTGCCGCGCTTATCAGCTGGGCTTCAAACAAAGGAAATATAAGTCGGTATAGCACAGGAATGGGTGGGTGGGTGTGCCGTTTATCGTTGGAGCGAACCAGTTCGCTCTCAACTGATTGTTGGAGCTACCGGTTTGCTTGAACTGGTCCAAACCAGCTGAATCCCACCCCTGATTAAGACCAATCAGACCATCATTCCACCCACCCTGATCTGCTAAACCTCTTCCTCCTTTTTGCTCTTTGCTTGTCTCATATTTCATCCCCAGGTTTTTGTTCAATGGGCTTATCTTTAGATTTTTTTCTCAGCTTCCATAGATAAGTTCTCTCCAACAGAGGGAACGCAACATCTCAGAAGGCTTTGCTTCTTCATTCTGTACATCTCAATTAGATTTAGAAATAAATTACCTTGTTAGCTCCATTATTACATTAAGATGACAAGTAAATTTTATTATCAAAATGTAATGAAAAAATAAAAGATACTTTATTCATGCATTGAGTCCTCTCTCCCACTCTCCCTGACATTTAATTATGTCTACTGCTGCACGGTGATCTAAAACATTAATTTGGCAGATCAGCTAGACTTGTTGGTAATAGACTACTTTTCTATTTTGCTTTTTAAAAATTTGCAACTTATCACCAACCAACATTTGTTTTCGGAGAAAGAAATCTATTACTAAGGAGAGAAAGGGAGGGAGCAGGGGGAAAAATTATGTATCGTATCAGTCTTATTACAAAGTAAAATGAAAGATTCCAATTTGGTTCTGAGAAAGGAGATATTATCTTCATGTCTATACAAACAGCCTCTGCTTGGCCCTTATATTTGAAGTGCCTGTGCAAAAAGATTATCCTGGAAGATCTGCTTATATTTATTCACATGTGATGCAGTGATGTTAGATGTTCTGACATTTTGTAGAGATAAGTGGATGCAGCATGCTATAGGATCTGTGGCTTATTCTGAAAAATGACAAAGGAAAACATGTTGTCATTTACCTTTCAGACTATTGTGTTCCATTTTTTTCTAGTACTTAAGATTTACACCCAGCCAAACTAGGGAGCCTTGCTCATCCAGACAGATGCACAAAAGATATCAAACAGCTGCATAGCATTTCATGGAAAAGCCAATGGGTTTTTCCCACAGCTCTATAAAAGGCATGGATATCGAAGAAATGTACACAGCAACTTCAAGTTATAAAGGATGTCATTAATATACCACCGTCCTTGAAAATGGGATAATAAGTAGGAGATCATTGATGAAGGAAGATGTAGTGTGATTACAGGTTAAGAGTTCAATCCTACGCGGCGGCAGATGTTTCCCTCTTTGGGAGCAAAAGAAAAAATATCTGCTGTGAACTCCATGTAGGCATCAGGAAGAGCATCCAGTCAGTAAATACTCAGTTCCATGCAGTCGCCCTGCCTCTACGCTGAATTAAGGAATTACAGGGTCGTAAAAAGGGAGTATGTGTCAGAGGTGGGTTCCTCCCGGTTCAGCCCGGTTCGGTCGAGCCAGTAGCAGTGACGATATGACGTCACCGAACCAGTTCTCTTTGTTCAGGTGCTGGGGTCTCCCACCCCGCCGCCCCCTCCTCGCATTATTCTTACCTTTTATTTGACCCCACCCCCAATCTATTGCTGCCTCCCAAGTCCCAGCTGATCGGCCAGAAGGAAAAAAACTGTTTAAACTCTTGCCGTGGGGCTTCAAAGGGCCGCCCTACAGCTGATCAGTGTTAAAAGGCAGTGTGGTGGTAGACCGGGGCCTCCAAAAACAAATAAGTAGACCGGGGCCTCCAAAAACAAATAAGTAGACCGGGGCCTCCAAAATGAATGAGTGGACCGGTGCCTCCAAAAACGAATGAGTAGACCGGTACAGCTGTGCAAGCAGTTAAAAGGTTGACTCAGCCTTCCATCCTTTCTAAGGTAGGTAAATTGAGGACCCAGTTTGTGGGGGCAATAAGCTGACTTTGTATAAATATACAAAAGTATGAAGGCTATTGCTTAGCGCATTGTAAGCCGCCCTGAGTCTCCGGAGAAGGGCGGCATATAAATCAAATTTAAAAAAAAAAAAAAAAGCCTGGTAGACCAGTACCTCTGCTAAATCCTAAAGAATTGTCACATGACCATCAAGCCACCCCCACAAAGTAAGCCACGCCCACAGAACCGGTAGTAAAAAAATTTAGAACCCACCCCCGGTATGTGTGTGTGTGTGTGTTTATATATATCTACTCCCATCCCATTCACTCAAAACTAAGAAGAGGGATTAGCTTTGACGGAATACAGTGAACTGGCAATTTCCCAGGAAGGAGGGAGCACATTCCAGGAAGCAGGACCAGACAAGAGGCAGCACAGTTGAGAGCTAGATAGCAAAGAGAGGGAGAGAGTAAGGATAGACACTCCCTATATAGTAGTGGCCAAAATTGTGGGAACCTTTTGGGGAAAGGTTTTGCGGTTTGATGGCTAATAACACCACTTTTTTTTTTTTTTTTGGAGTTTCAAGATAATCATATTCCACTGCTGGAATGGCCTGGGAATAGCCCAGACCTTAACCCAATTGAAAAATCTATGGAGCCGACTAAAGAAACTTGTTAGTCAGAAGCAACCCAGCAATAAAACCCAGTTAATAGAAGCAACCATTCAATCTTGGTTTCACATTATAACAGCTGCAGAACTAAAAGACTTGGTTCACTCCATGGGAAGATGTTGTAAGGCTGTAATTCATGCTAATGGTTACCCAACTAAGTATTAACTGACATGGTGATAATTTTTGTATATCTTGTTTTTTCTATGGTGATAATTTTTGTATATCTCGTTTTTTCTACGTGTTTCACTTTTCTTCTTTATACTGTAACTGCTATTCTAATAGCAAATCCTTCATAAAAGTTATTGCATTGCATTATTGATTAAATTATCTTTCCATTCCATTGATATATAATTTTATGGTACTACTGCAAAAAAAAAAAAAAGTGGTGTTATTAGCTCGTTTTAGAAAATACACTTTTCCCAAAAGGTTTCCACAATTTTGGTCACTACTGTAATCTTTCAGGTGTAATCCCTTAGGGTGAGAGTAGTGAAGTTTTGTCTGATAAGTCTCGGTTTATTGTGTGTAAGCAAATAAAGAACTGAATACTGGATGAATTGTTCTTCATCCAGGGGTGGGTTCTAAATTTTTTTTACTACCAGTCTTTGGGCGTGGCTTATTTTGTGGGTGTGGCTTATTTTGTGGGTGTGGCTTATTTTGTGGGTGTGGCTTGATGGTCGTATGACAATTATTTAGGATTTAGCAGAGGTACTGGTTTACCAGGCTGTACCGATCTACCCATTTATTTTTGCAGGCACTGGTCTACTCATTTTTTTTTCAGGCACTGGTCTACTCATGTATTTTTGCAGGCACTGGTCTACTCATGTATTTTTGCAGGCACTGGTCTACTCATGTATTTTTGCAGACACTGATCTACTTATTTGTTTTCTTTTAACACTGATCGGCGGCCCTTTGAGGCCCCGCGGCAAGAGTTTAAACAGTTTTTTTCCCTCTAGCCATCAGCTGGGACTCAGGAGGCAGCAATAGATTGGGGGTGGAGCCAAATAAAAGCTAAGAATAACACGGGGGAGCGGGGGGCGGGGCGGCAGAACCGGTTCGGTGATGTCATATCGTCACCGCTCCCGGCTCGGTGGAACTGGAAGGAACCCACCACTGTCTTCATCATACTTGGGCTTAGCTTGACATTGGTACAAGTAGTCCTCACCTAGCGAATGCCTCACTTAGTGGCCATTCGCAGTTACGATGATGATGGAAAAAATAATTGTGACCAACCCTCACATTTAAGACTTTGAAAGTCTGTAAAAGAAAAGAAAGAAGAAAGAAGAACATAAGCATAGCCAGAGTTTCATTTAATGATTGCTTCACTTAATGATCGAGTTGCCAGTCCCAATGTTAACTGTTAAATGAAGAACATCTTTGGCTGTTTTCCCCATCAGCAGGAAACCCTTGCTCAGAGGGGAAGCAATGCTAAGGGAAACTTTTCTTAACTATTCTGCAATCAATCAGTTAGGACCATGTCAGTTCCCAGCCTTCTTGCTCTTATGGCAAAACAATTTATGCTAGAATATTTTTCTGCCCACTCAAACCGAGAAGGTGGTTTTTCAGTTTTGCTCTTAGTTTTCTGTTCTTATTCTTTTGAGGAGATAGAAGTCAAAACAATTTCACCTCTGAAATAGAGGGGAGTTCAGGGAAAAGAATAGAAAACCAAAATAAAATTTCAAAATAGGGCAAGTTTACACGTCAACCCAGCTACCTGCCCACGCATTCATGCCTTCTTTAAGCATACTCAAAAGCGACTGGCAACAAAATAAACCCCGAAAGCAAAGTGCATGGAAATAAAAAGCACACACTATATGTATGTAAACTTGGTTCCATCACCAGCTCCATCTGTCCTTGTTCATGCCACCCTCCTTATATCTGACAGCCAGTTTGTGTAGTGGTTAAAGCACCAGGCTAGAAATCAGGAGACTGTGCATTGTAGTCCCACCTTAGGACCAAGCTAGCAAGCGGGTGATCTCTCTCAATCCTAGGAAGATCAATTCTCAAATCAATAATAACAACAACAACAACAACAACAAGTCTGTGTTGGCAGGGGGCAGAGGTCGACCCTGAGGCGCCTCATATGTGGGGTCCCACAAGGGTCGGTCCTCTCACCCCTTCTGTTCAACATTTATGTAAAGCCGCTGGGCGAGATCATCTGTGGTTTCGGGGTGAAGTATCATCAGTATGCTGATGATACTCAGTTGTACATCTCCACCCCGGACCACCCCAACGATGCCCTTGAAGTGATGTCCCGGTGCCTGGAGGCCGTACGGATCTGGATGGGGAGAAACAGGCTCAGATTCAACCCATCCAAGACCGAGTTGCTGTGGTTTCCGATGTCCTGATATAGTCAGTTGGTGCCATCACTGACTATTGGGGGTGAATCACTGGCCCCCACAGAGAGGGCTCGCAACTTGGGCGTCCTCCTGGACTCCTGGGTGTCTTTAGAAGAGCACTTGATGGACGTGACCAGGGGGATTTTTTATCAGGTTCGCCTGATCCTCCAGTTGCGTCCCTTTCTGGATCGGGACTCCTTACACACAGTCACTCATGCCCTCGTCACTTCCCGCCTGGACTACTGTAATGCTCTCTACATGGAGGCTCCAACTGGTGCAGAGTGTGGCCACGTGGGTGGTTACAGGAGCAACATGGCGTTCCCGTGTGACACCTCTCCTGCGTGAGCTGCTCTGGCTCCCGGTGGTCTTCCGGGTGCACTTCAAGGTTTTGGTTACCACCTTTAGAGCGCTCCATGGCTTAGGACCTGGTTATTTACGAGACCGCCTGCTGCCACCAATGACCTCCCACTGGCCGGTACGCTCTCATAAAGAGGGGCTCCTCCAGGTGCCATCGGCCAAACAATGTCGACTGGCGGCCCCCAGGGGGAGAGCCTTCTCTGTGGGGGCACCTACTATCTGGAATGAGCTCCCCCTGGAGGTACGGAGGATCCCGGACCTACACACTTCCGCCGCGCTCTTAATACCTTTTTATTTTGTCAGGCTGGCCTGGCCTAATTTCCCTCTTTTTAATAATATAAATTTTAATTTGTTTTAAATTATTGGATTTTTTTAAAATTTGTATATGCCCAAAATATTTAATTCGATTTTAGTCTGTTTTAAATGCTGTATTTATGTGTTTTAATTCATGGCTGTTCACCACCCTGAGTCCTTCGGGAGTAGGGTGGTATATAAATCAAATAAACTTGAAACTCGAAACAACAACAACAACAACAACAAATTATACAGGATGTACATGAGAAAGGAGGTCTTAAGATGCCAAATTTAAGATTGTATTATGAAGCAGCTGTTTTAACACTAATTAGTGATTGGTTTAATTTAACTGAAGAGAGAACTTTAAATATAGAAGGTTATGATTTATTATATGGATGGCACACTTATTTGTTATATGAAAAAAAGGTGGACAAGGCTTTTAAAGGTCATATACTTAGAAATGCTTTACTGAGGGTATGGAAAAAGTATCAATATAAGTTAAATTATAAAATTCCAATTTGGGCAAATCCTAGACATGCAATAGAAAATATAAGTACAGAGCAGAAACAGGAGGTGATTACTTATAAAGAGCTCCTTTTTATGGAAAGGGGTAAACTGCAGTTGAAATCTTTAGATGTATTGAAAGAAGAAGGTATAATTTATACATGGTTTCAATATGGTCAGTTACAAGCTAGATGGAGGGAAGATCCAAAAGTTGGTTTAATGCAATATGAGGAAAATTTGGTAAAACAGATTAGAGACCAAAGTCAAATGCACATTAAAAGGTTATATAATGTTTTATTGGAAATAGATTCAGAAACGGAATTGGTAAAAGACTGTATGATAAAATGGACACAAAATTTTCAAGAACCGGTAAAGTTGGAAACTTGGGAAAAGATTTGGGTTAGAAATGTTAAATTTACACAAGCACAAAATCTGAGGGAAAATTTTTATAAAATGTTTTATAGATGGCATTTAGATCCTAAAAAATTATCATGTATGTATCCAAATGTGCAAGCTAAATGTTGGAGATGTGATTGTGATGATGCTACTTATTTTCATATGTGGTGGTCTTGTAAGAAAATTAAAGCTTTTTGGATAAAAATATGGTGGGTGACGCAGAATGTCTTAAAAAAAAGGTTGAAATTTACTCCTCAATTATTTTTGTTGGGTATTACAACAGGTTGTACTACAATAGAGACTAAATTGATCTTAAACTTAATATCGGCAGCTAGATTGTTGGTGGTGCAATATTGGAAGAAGGACTGTTTGCCTACTATTGATGAATGGATACTGAAAGTAACGAACTTGGCAGAAATGGCGAAGATTTCAGCTTATTTGAAGGACATCACTCAAGAAAGATACATATTGGAGTGGAGAAAATGGATTGAATACATTCAGAACAAATACCAGACAAAGAAATACCAAATTGTTTATGGATGAATGTAAACTTTAGATGTATATTATCTGTAGCGGCATTATGGTTCTATGGGGGATTTGTTATTATAATTGAAGTCAGATTAATTTAGTTCTTGATTGTTATACGCAATACTCTGTATTCTGCTCTGGGAAGTCGGGGTGGGTGGGGGGAGGAGGGGTTTAGGGAGGGTGGGGGGAAGGGAGGGGGGAGGGAGGGTGATAATAATTGTTGTAAAACTTTTTAATAAAAAACAACAACTTTTAAATAATAATTGACTTTCAAATGCAGACAAATCCTCACTTGGAACACAACACACCAGATATCACAGTTGTCAAAAACCAAAACAAACAATTTATTGACATCACAGTACCAGGAGATGCCAGAGTCAAAGAAAAAGAACTGGAAAAAATCATGAAATATCGTGACCTGGCCATCAAAACTGCACGCCTATGGATGAAACATGTAACAGGGATACCCATTGTCATCAGGGCACTTGGTACCATGTCCAAGAATTTTATAAGATACATCAACAAATTGCAGCTTCCTGTTTGCAGCGGAACTGCAAAAAACTGCACTACTTGGAACATCGTACATCTTAAGAAGGTACTTGGTGGATACCTAGGACGCTGGCAGCAACCCGTATCAACCATTAGCACCAGTCAATGGTATTTGTGATGCTTTTGTGAATGTTCAGTTGACTTGAGTTTCATGTTTAATGAATAAAGTAAATAATAATAATACTAACTTTATTGTCATTGTACGTTTATACACAGTGTACTCATACAATGAAATTCACTTAACTCCCAAAGACCAGGTCCAACACACATAACAATCCCGAAACACACCCCCACCCACCACAAATTCCCCATCCCTGAACCACCCAAACATCCACACAACAGACCAAGTAATGCTGTCCAACAGCTCACTGATGGTGGCCCTTTAGTTTATTGTTGACTGCAATTATAGCTCTGGGATAAAAACTATTCAGAAAATGTGTAGTCTGAGTTTTAATTGTTCTGTATCTTCTGCCAGAAGGCAACAGTCCAAAAAGATTGTAAGCAGGATGGGAAGAATCTCTGAGAATGTTATGCAACTTCCTCAAACAGTGAGATGCAAAGATGTCATCCAGGGTTGGTAGTTGGAGCCTGATGATATTCTGGGCAGTTTTAATGATTCTCTGTAGTGCTTTTTTGTCTGCTGCAGAGCTGCTCCCATACCATGCAAGAATGCTGTATGTCAGGATACTCTCAATGGTGCTACAATAGTAGGACAGAAGTAGATGCTGAGATAGATTTATCTTCCTGAGACAGCCTCTTCTGTGCCTTCTTCACAAGCATGTTAACATTCATAGTCCATGAGAGTGGACATGTGTGTGTGCGGAGAAAGGGAGGGAGGGAGGGAGGAAGAGAGAGAGGGGGAGGGAGTGGGAGAGAGAGAGAGAGAGAGAGAGAGAGAGAGAGAGAGAGAGAGAGAGAGAGAGAGAGAGAGATCACTGACTCCTTCTATCTTGTTTCCTGTTGCCTTTCTTATGTTTAGGGCATATTGTCTTGATTATAAATAGAGGCTGATATGGAGAGCCTTCATAGAAAAAAGTGATAACAAGAATCTGCCCTGCACACAAGGAAACAGAGGAGAATAAGGAAGGTCAGAGAGACTTACACTTCCTTACCTGTTCCAAATTTCAGGTCATGTGAAAAACTACACAGAGACCCTGTTTTGTCGATTTGCATGCTCCAAGGCTCTGGGCCAAATAAATATTCTCTTGTCCAGAAGCACCTCTAATTTATTAGAACTCAGTGTGTGAACAGCTCTTCAATCTAAAGGAGATTGTTCTTCAGAGAAAATTCCTTTATTATGAGATGTAATTCTAAGATATGGATTATTGTGGTGAGTTAAACTACTCATTTGTTCATGCCATTTCACCCTGTTCTGCAAGAGTAAAAGTGTAGCACTTAAAAAAATTAAATGCCCCCACCTGATTACTTAGCCACATTATTTGTGAGGTTCTCTTCCCCCAATCACAGAGAAGAGAATCACTATGGAAACAAAGTGGATATAATGCATATTGCAAGCAAAGTGTATTTCAGGCTTTTAAAAGATGTCCAATTATTTTAATAGCAGAGCTTCATAGCAAACTTTGTATTTCGGGTGTATTCTCCTTCTTCTTAAGCACACTAATGATGTGTCAGAAAGACTGGAAATCCAAGAGGACCCCACCAGGAAATTACTACCCATTTGACTCCTCCTCCAGATGCTTCCCCAGATGTCTCTCCAGATGTCAGTTCAGAGGAGGATGAACCAGTCCCAGGCTCCAAGCAGCCGGCTAAAAGTGATTTGGCTGCAGCAAGACAGCCCTGAGGCTTCAAGTGAGGTAATTGCAGCCGGTTAGTGATGAGGAGAAGGAACTGCCTTCTGAACCTGATCCAAGAACATGTAGGGCAGAGAAAAGGCAGGACCAGCGAAGATCAGCCTGATTATTCATGAAGAGGCAGCCTTGTCCCTCTTGATGGGCTGCATTGGAAGCTGGCAATTTAGATGGAGATAATGCTGGGAACAACGTGTACATTTCTTAGCTGAGTGTTTCCTGGTTGTTGTGATTCCAGCCTTGCCTTGGATTGACCCTGTGCCTTGACTTTGGATTGTGCCGTGTAAACTCTGGACTTGTCTTGCCTCATGCACCTTCTTGTATTGTGGATTTAATTTTGCCTAGTGGATTTATCTTGTTTGGGAAATTTTCAAGTGCCCTGTAGACTCACAGGCCATTGTTCTATGGACTAGCATTGGCCTACTTTTGGCTGGATTTCATTGGGACAGTTCTGGGTTTTTAGTGAAGGGAATTCACTGGGGAATATTAATAAACCCACTAACCCACTGTTCCATGTGTGTTCAAGTGAGTGCGATAGCACAATTGTATTATTTTTTTCATGTATTCCATGTATTGTAAATCCTTAATAGAACACAACCACGGACATTCTCTGTGGAACAGGAGTAGATAATGTGGTGAAACAATAACTGTTTCTCATGGTTTCCAGCAGGCTCCATCTCTCACCCTTAAAAACCAAATCATAGTAAATGGGAATTGACACACTGCAAAGTAAGGTACAAGAGTACCTTCATCTTTATTTCCAGAATGCCTCTGGGCCTCTCTTGGCATTTGTAGAAAATAAAGAGGCCCAGGGGCTGAAGCTCTGTTCAATCTCTGCTCATTTGCCCCAACCCACAAAGCAAAGATAAACACCTTTCTCTTTAATAAGGCTAGGAGTGCAAAAATTACAGCAACTAATTGATGTTCATATACACCCACATAGCCCCCTAACACATCGAGGAAGGAGATTTTCTAATTTTTCTTTCTAACAGCCTTCCTGCGATCTCTTCATCAGTAACATTCCCTCAGAGCTATCTTTTTATGTAATGGTCTCCTTTTTTATTTTACAATGGGAGCAATCTCATCTTTTCAATGTGTGTTCCCGGTGGCAGCCATTTTGTTGAGTTTATTACTCTTAAAATTTTGCTAATGTATCTAATGCCCACCTAAAACAATTTTGCTTACTTCTACCGTAGATGCCCTTGACAGGTGAGGTAAGATTCTAAGCAGGCATCACAAAGCTGTGGCTACATGCCATGGATTTGAAGAGAATGGTAAAATATCTACCATATCAGAAAGGTGGGAGGAAGAAGTAAGATTCAAGATGTGTATATATGTGGGCACACACAGGGGTGAAATATTATTATTAGTATTATTGTTATTGTTGTTGTTGTTGTTGTTGTTATTATTATTATTATTATTATTATTATTATTATTATTTGGATTTATATGCCGCCCTCTCTCCAAAGGACTCAGGGCAGCTCACATCAAATGAAACAATCCCAATAAATACAAATTAAAACAGACTAAAACAGACTAATGCTCCTGGTTCGGACTGGATGACCTGATCCGGTAGCAATGGAGGCAGGTGGTTCGGAGAACTGGTAGCAAAAATCCCTGCCCGCCCCCCCATGCCCAGCTGAGCCACACGATCATCAGAGGCTTTTTTTTTTTTACTTTTAAAAGCATTTTTTCTACAACCTCTTCGGCCAAAAAAATGCTTTTAAAAATAAAAAAAAAAGCCTCTGACGATCACGCGGCTTAGCTGAAATTGTCTTCGGCCAAAGAGGTTGTAGAAAAAATGCTTTTAAAAGCCTCTGATGATCCCAGCTGAGTTGCCTGATTGTCAGAGGCTTTTAAAAGCATTTTTTTTACAACCTCTTCGGCCTTTTAAAATGCTTTTAAAAGTAAAAAAAAAAAAAGTTGGCCATGCCCACCCAGTCACATTACCCCACCACCACCACCAAGCCACGCCCACAGAACCGGTAGTAACAAATTTTACATTTCACCACTGCCCGCGCATGAATGCATGTTGATTACTGTGCACTTCAGTAAGAAAATCTATTTTGTGGAAGTCATCCTAGCCTCCAATAAAGTAACTAAGTAATTGTAGAGGATCTTCTTCCCGTATAAGAAGCTGGAGTCTAGAGGGACCAGATTGCCACCATATCTGGGAGTGGTTTTCTTGGCCAGCGTTTCTCAACCTCAGCACTTTAAAATATGTGGACTTAAATTCCGAGAATTCTGCAGGCAATCTTTATCTGAGTAATGGCAGACATTGCCCTCTTCAGCCAATGAATAATAAACACCTCAGAACTCATGTTCCTCAAACAATAAAAATCAGGAAGGAGTCTCTATTTCTCTTCCAAGGAATTCAGGTCATATCTGGCTCCTGTAGCCTGACCAGCAAACCTCCTTTAGTTATAAGAAGGGTGTATTATTTTGAGTAGTGTTTGCAAGCATTTAATAATGAGGTGGGAGAGCTATAAAATAAGTGGGTGGAATTATTCAAAAATCATTTAGCTTCAGTTGCAATGAAAAAGTTAATTGTTAATAGGATTGCTATTCATATATTTTATGATTTCTCCCTACCATCCATAAAAAAATTTCAATTCAACTACAACTTTGGAAGATACCATAATGGGAGCACTGTACCTCATGCAGATACTTTAAAGTAGGTAGAATTTTAAGGAGTTCTTTCCGACCTCCACGTGTTTTTTGTTATACGATTCTGTTATTAGCTATTATAAAATTGACTTGCTTGTAAAGGGATTAGAGGAATTTAATTTGGTTTCATTTACATGTAAATGTAATTTTGATTAAATATACTTCACACGATCATTCTGTAGTCATGTCATTAATAATTTTCCACTGATGTCACATTAAACATGGAAATGTAGTGACCATTTTCAGAGGGTCCCTTGCAAGACCTTTTCAGAGAAGTGCAAACAGTCCCAGGATGCAGTTTTGCAGAATTAGTCACAGTAGGGATTATCCCCAAAGAAGGGCATTGATACACATAAAAAAAGAACGGGCGTTTGATTGCATGGTTGTGGCCACCAACTCAAATCCCTCCCTCTGGACATCCTTGAATCTCAGAAGCATGTCCTTCATGCTCCTTATCTCAGAAAGTAGAGCTTAGCTCAGCAACAGCTTTTATCTTCAGCATTGTGAGCAGGGGTGGGCTGCTGGGGGTTCGCAGGGGTTCAGGAGAACCTCTAGCTAAGGTTCTGTGCAGTTCGGAGAACCCTCAAATCCCACTCCTGGCTGGCCCTGCCCACCCTGCCCCACCCCTTGCAGGAGTCCCCACGCGGCCCATTTTGGATGCAGGTAAGTGCAGGGTGCACACGGAGGCTCAGGGAGGGCGAAAAATGGGCCTACCAGAAGGCTGGGAAAGCCGGTAACAGAACTCCAGAGCCTGGGGAAGCCATTTTCACCCTCCTGGAGGCTCGACGAAAACCTCCAGAGCCTGAGAAGGGCAAAAACGACCCTCTGCTGTGGTGCAGGAGGCCACGCCCACCATGGCCACGTCCACCCAGCAACCAGGCAGAGAATCCCTTGCTAAAATTTTTGAAGCCCACCCCTGATTGTGAGCTGAAACAATGCAAAACTAGTTTTGAGTTTATCTTCTTTCCTTTAATGACCCCATAATCCCATGCAGGATGGAGTCTAGGCAACTGAATGGAACTGAGTGTTTACTGGCCAGATGCCCTTCCTGTCACCAATACGGAGTTTTGTTCAGCAGATATATACTCGTTGTGCCCAGAGAGAGAAATATCAGCCCCTACTAGGATTGAACTCACAGCCTCCTGCTTGTGAGGTGAGAGCTCCATCCCTAGGCTACCGCACCACTCGTTATTTTGAGTTTATGGTCCCCCTTATTTCCAGGGCTGTAGTCTAGCCTGGAAGACCAAAAGTAAAATCCCCTCTCCCAAAGTTACATCCTGCTGCCAAGAAGATCCCACAGATGTATCTATGAAGCCACCGGGAATTAAAATTGATTCCATGGGACTTAATCTTTTATGTCATCAAGTGACATAAATATCTCTGTACCACTAGCATTTTTTCAACTCGGCCAGAACACAGCCATTCAAGTAGTACCACCCAACTGACTGTGGTTGATCTCAAAATGTTAAGGGGGTAAACCTGCTTTATGCTTGTCTAATATTTCTTATTACTTCCACCTTGGGAAATGACTGAGCAAAAATAGCAAGTTGTGATTTGTTTGTTTTTTAATGAAATAAGTAAACATCGTATATATTTTTTTAAAAAATATGAAGGCTACTCTTTTGGTGGGGTTTCATTTGGGGGTTTTGAAAGATGTTTATTTTATTTATTTTATTTTATTAAAATTTATATGCCACCCTTCTCCCAAAGGACTCGGGACGGCTCAGAAGTATAAAATGACAATAAAAACAATAGCACTAAATAGCATTAAAAATCCAATTTAAAATCCCACAGTTAACTGTGGGATTTTAAAAGGGCCTGGTGGCGCAGTGGACTAAGTGCTCTTAAAAGTAGCACTTAAGTTTCCAGCTGCCTGCAATTATTGCAGGTTCGAATCTCACCAGGCTCAAGGTTGACTCAGCCTTCCATCCTTTCAAAGGTAGGTAAAATGAGGACCCAGATTGTGGGGGCAATAAGCTGACTTTGTATAAATATACAAAAGTATGAAGGCTATTGCTTAGCACATTGTAAGCTGCCCTGAGTCTCCGGAGAAGGGCGGCATATAAATCAAATTTAAAAAAAAAAAACCCCGACTAGATCAGGTAATTTGAGTAAAAAGCCAGGTCTTGAGATCTTTGCGGAAGGAACAGAGATCAGGGGCTGTCCGGAGCTTGGTGGGTAATTCATGTTGCTGGGAAGAGGAAACTGTGTCTTTTTTTTTTTATTTATTTCCTTTCCCCTGATTCCTAAGAAGGAGAATGTGTTTCTGTACATGCCCATGAATGAAGCTGTAATGAACAGGATTGAGAATTAAAGTTACAGCCACTCTTAAAGGGGAAAAGAAATGAGGATGGATAGATGCATTAAGGCACTGGTGTGTCTTAAACTTGGCAAATTTAAGACATGTGGATTTCAAATCTCGGAATTCTCCAATCAGTCATGTGGGACGTTCATCCATTGGCACATCCCTGGGTTAAAATCTCCATAATTTCTGATTCAAAGACATTTCTGGCTGAGTTTTGTGTCACTTTGATTCATAACCATTTTCCATCCCTTTCTTTATCTTGAACTTTAAAGAAAAGGGAGAGAGAAACTGAGAAACAACTCACCTTCAAAAGGTATATTTTAAAAACTGAATATTTAAAGGAAAATACTGTGGGTATTTTTTTTAAAGCCACAATTTGCATGGAAACAGATGGGAGATATAGAAAACAGAGACTGATTGAATTCCAGACCTGTCCTTTACGGGGGGATAGATACATCAGCTTTTTTTTTTTAACAGTCTGTGCCAATTTCTTCTGTGCTCCTTCATTCATTACATTCCGTTGCCTTTTTCCTCTATCTTCAAGAAAAATCAATGAAAAAAATTCTGTTTAAATATGCATTGCTGATTTTTTTCTTCTTCTTCTTCTTCTCCTCCAGATGTACTTTTATAAATGTACTTGTAGCAAGCTTCCTGAAGTGTATTTTATCATAAAATATGCATTGTAAAGCCCATATTGATTGGGTTTTTCTAAGCCAAGAAGAGCATCAGAAAGTTCAATTACCATATTTTTCAGAGTATAAGACGCACCTTTCCCCCCCCCCCCAAAAGAGGCTGAAAATTTGGGTGTGTCTTATACTCCGAATGTAGCTTTTTCGGAGCTTTTTTCAGCCCTAATGAGGCACTCATGAGGCACTATCAAGCAATCTTCCCAGCTTTGCCTGCTCCCTCAACTCTCCACTTGTGGTTTAATGAGGAGCTAGTGAGTGAAGCGATCGCGGTGCTTTGCTCCGACTCTCAGCTGTTCTTTAGAAGCTTTTTTTCAGCCCTAACTAGGTGCTAGCCGAGTGAAGCGATTTCTCCCCGTGCTTTGCCTGCTTTTCTCATTGCTGCTTCCTCTCAGCTGTGCCTTAGAAGCTGTTTTTTATCCCCAAGCAAGGGATAGAAAACCAGCATAGTAATATGCTGAAGCTGACCAGACTAAGGACGCTAGCCAGATAGTAGGCAGATTCCCCCCCCCCCCTTATTTTTCTCCCCAACAACTAAGCTGCGTCTTATACTCTGGTGCATCTTATACTCCGAAAAATACGGTACATGAGAAAGCTGAAGCATAATGCTATTGCAAACACCTGATTAATTTGCAAACGGAAGCTATGGACTCAGTCCATTTTGGAAATCCAGAAAAACTTGAATTCTTCAAGCATGTGATCATGGCAACACTGATCCCAGCACAAAGGACTCATCTGGACAGATTTCACTCGACGTGGCTTCACAAAGTTACTATCCACTGCCTAAAATTCAAGTTGCTTTTTTTTTCCCCCTCTCCAAAATGCAAGACACTCCATTTCCAGTAGCTGACTCAGGTTGGAATATAAACCAATTTGGTTTATAAGGTTAGTTGTCTCCAGATGGCCTCTTTGGATGTTTCTGTGATAAACAAGTTTTTGCTAGAAAACAACATGTGGTGCCTTGAAGTTTGCAAGGCTCTCGCTGCCAGTCAATGGAATGGAATTACTGAAACCTACTCCTGAGGTCTGGATGGTGTGAGAAGAGCCAGACAGGTAATGTTTAAAATACCATCTACTTTTGTAAATGAAATCTGTCAAGGCTCATAGAAAGAAATTGGAGGGGAAAATAGCTCTCTGGTGGATTGCTGCAAAAGCCAGAGAGTATTGGTGCATTTTAAAAGCCTCATGCTGAGAATGAGGAAAAGAAAAATTCTATTATGGCTGTAAAAAAAAAGATAACAGCAAGCAGTGTGTACTACCAAAAGGGAGAAATGCAGGACCGTTATTTTTGTCAGCAGAAGAAGAAAAGGGATCTGCTTTGATATTGGTTTAGATCTTATATTAAATGCCAGGAAAACCTTTCTGATCAGGGGTGGGTTCTAAATTTTTTTACTACCGGTTCTGTAGGGGTGGCTTATTTTGTGGGCGTGGCTTCATGGTCATGTGACAATTCTTTAGGATTTAGCAGAGGTCCTGGTCTACCAGGCTTTTAACTGCTTGCAGAGTTGTACCGGTCTACTCATTTGTTTTTGCAGCCACGGGTCTACCTATTTGTTTTTGGAGGCACTGGTCTACGCATTTGTTTTTGGAGGCACTGGTCTACCACCACACTGCCTTTTAACATTGATCAGCTGTAGGGCGGCCCTTTGAAGCCCCGCGGCAAGAGTTTAAACAGGTTTTTTCCTTCTAGCCGATCAGCTGGGACTCAGGAGGCAGCAATAGATTGGGGATGGGGCCAAATAAAAGGTAAGAATAACACAGGGGTGGGGCGGGGAGAGTGGGGGGGGCCAGAACCGGTTTGGTGACATCATATCGTCACTGCTACCAGCTTGGCAGAACCGGGCCGAACCGGGAGGAACCCACCACTGTTCCTGATAGTAGGATCTCTACAACAATGGGACATTCTGGCTAGGGAGGTTCTGGGTTTTCCATCTCTAGAAGCTTTATGAAAAGGTTGGGCAGCTGCTTGTCATGGATGCCTTGACTGGCATATTGTAGAGAGTTGGACTAGGTAATCCATGTGGTCCTTTCCAACCCTACAGATCTACAATTCTGAAACTCTGTAATATCTAGTAAACGCCGTGTTACTTAACCACTGGGACTGCCTTCAGACTGGCTGATCCAGAAGATGGGGAGTGTGAATTCATGTTAACAAGTGAACGTTGGTCAGAAAGTGTGGTGTCAGATTTGGGAGAATTTTAAATGATTTTCCCCAGCTCAATGTCTGCAAGATGTTTTAAGTGGGGCAGTGGCCTAGAGGTGGAGCTCTCGCCTCACAATCAGGAGGCTGTGAGTTCGATCCTAGATGGAGGCAGATATTTCTCTCTCTGGGCACAATGGGAATGTTTCTGCTGAACAAAGCTCTGCATTGGCGACAGGAAGGGCGTCCGGCCATTAAAACGCTCTGCTAGCTCCATTCAGTTGCCCAGACTCCATCCCACAAGGGATTATGGGGTCGTTAACAGATGATGATGAATGTCTGCAAGACGTTTTGTGACTCAGAGTAGACAATGGCAAACAATCCTGGTAGCCCAAACCCTTCTGATGACCACCATATTGGGAAAGGCTGATTATTCAGACTCAGGTCACATTAAACATTACACTGAATTAATATGGCCAGTGCATAAAAAGAATGGCTAAGAATAAGATTGCATTCTATGTACAGCATGCTGGTCTACTTCCTGTTTAAAAACAATGTTTTTGCACTGTTTGGCACTTTCTTTCCCAATTTGGCTACTAAAGTTGGGAAGATTAAAACTTGGGGGAAATGTTTGTTTTTAAAAGCACCGCATGTCATAATGTATTAACAATCCCTGAACTTAGAGAGAGCGTGGCTTCCAGTGAAATCCTCTTCTTTTCTCTAACTCTCTCAAACTGACTGAATGTCAACTCAACAAAGCATCCCTGGCTTGCTCTCGAGTTGCCATAGGCAAGGGGGATGGGAAACCGACAAAGCAACACAGCAGCCAAAGACAGGAGCACATTCCAGACAAATCTTTCTCAAGGCTGTCTCCCAGGGTTACCCACAGTGGCTCATGATTTAATTAGGGCAGAACCCCGTCAGAACCCTGACAGCAAGCCAGCTGAATTCTTTCCAAATGATGTAATCCTGCCCAAGCGCACAACGGGATCCCTCATTCGTTCAAACGTACTGTCTACCATGTTTGCACAGATTGATGACCATAAGTGCAAAACCAGTAATGTAACCTTAAGAGGATTTTAATTGTGAGAACATATTCTTCCACCGCTATCTCATCATCGTTATCCTCACCCTCATGTTCTTATTTCAGCTGCAGCAATTGGAACAAAACTCATTGCCGATTCTTCAAATCTGTATTGAAAGGAGACTCTACTCTGCAAAAAAACAAGAAAGAAAGAAAAAAGAAATTGTCCTGAAACAACTGCCTTTGACTAATCAACCTGGAAGTCTCCCTTCACCTTGCCTGTTTTCCGCTTATCTAGTTTTCCACCATAGTGTTTAAGGATTAATATTTAAACTTGAGACTATCATCTATTTGGAGATTTGTTACCAAAAGAGCTATCTTTGTCAAAGCTTTACCATCTGAGACACTCTTAAACAGAAAGTAAAAACAACAATAATAGCATTCCTTTTATTTATTTGTTTACATGTGCTGTGGTAGTTCCAGACCCCCTCCAACACCTCAGATGAAAGCTTCCAGTGTTCCTGTGCCATATCAATTTCTTAAATAAATACATACTAACATGGGAAGCCATATAAGAGAGCCGAGGTGGCGCAGTGGTTAGAGTGCAGTACTGCAACTACTTCAGCTGACTGCTAGTTCAGCAGATCAGCGGATCAAATCTCAAGGGATCACGGTTGACTCAGCCTTCCATCCTTCTGAGGTGGGTAAAATGAGGACCCAGATTGTTGGGGGCAATATGCTATTTAGTATACTGTCTTTGGTGTAACCCGCCCAGAGTCCCTGGAGAGTGGGCGCCATAGAAATATAGAAATATGTCATAGAAATATGACTAATAAAATAAATAAATAAAATATAAATTACATTACAGGATGTGTAATGACCTGGGGCAAGGCACGGAGGCAACACAGTCAATTGATAGTTCAAACCACCCCTTTATTGTTCCAATATTCCCCCAAATGCTCCCACATTTATGGCAAGTCCCAGAGCGCTCTCTCTCTCTCTCTCGCGCGCTCTCTCTCTCTCTCTCTCTCTCTCTCTCTCTCTCTCTCTCTCACACACACACACACACACACACACACACACACCCCTCCAGAAGCCTCTAGCTGCAAGTAGTCCTGAAAAATGCTGTTAGCACAATTGCTGCAAAGCAAGAAATTCAGCGGGGCAAGGAATAAGTCAATGAGTTCAGGAAGCAAAGGAACACCGCAATAAATCCAGAAAGCAAGGAATAAAGCAAGAACTCCAGGAAATGCCAAATGTCAGCAACGGCACACAAAACTCCACAAATTCAGCATTTGTTCCTGACAAATGCCCCTCCCCACAGGGTCTCCAAATCTCAGTCCCCAGGTGTGCCTTGTGAAAAGGGCTGGGGCGCTCTCCTCCCGAGTTGTCCTGCGCTGTTCATGCCTTCTCTCCACTCTTCACTCGAGGATCAGGAGGGGACAGTCCTTGCTCATCGCCTGAGCTCAGTCGCTCCTCATTTGCCCTCTCTCAGTCATCCTGCCCCCATTCCTCCCTGCTAACATGCCGTCCCAATCCTGAGGGGCCCTGGGCTGCCTCATCCTGCTCCTCCCCACATTCCTCCAAAGCCAATGAAGCTTCCCCCTCGATCTCTATCAGCTCCAGCTCCGGCTCATCCTACTCCTCAGATTCATGCTCCAACAGGGACATGACAGGATGAATGAGTGAAAAGGCTAGGTGATGACTTCCTCAACTTAAAGTTACTACAAAGTAGTTACTAGAAGTGTAGCGTATTATTTCTGACATATTCCCTCAAGAGTAATGTTGTGGGCCAGAGGTGGATAGAAATGAGCCGTGAAGTGGTGAAGGGTTATCCTGCTCTTATCTCTTTCTCCCAAGCAAAAGTCAGGCAAAAAAAGGGAAAAGATCAATAATACTAGAAATTATTGATCTTGAAACTCTAATCCTTTTTGGGATTTGGGTGGCCTATTCCCCAGAGCAAGGCTTCACAACTATCTTGTATATACCCTGTTTCCCACAAAATAAGACATCCCCTGATAATAAGACCAGTCAGGCTTTTGAGCGCATGATAATAAGGCCAAGCGCTTATTTCAGGATTCAAAAAAATATAAGACAGGGTCTTATTTTCAGGTAAACACGATAATTGGTTGTCCTGGGAAAGCAAACATCTGCATTCAGTTCAGTTGATGTTTACCATTCTAATACTGTAACTCTTCAGAGGATGAAGTAACTGAAAGGAATCATGGCAAGGTTATATAGTGCATAAGTTTTTGTATAATAAAGATTAAACTTCAATTGTTAGTACATACACTTATTTGAGAAATACAGAACTCTTTTGAGATGTCGGACAAGTCTCACCTTTTCACACTTCCTGGCAAGCCTCATCAACATGTTCATACAGTTGTTGTCATTATTTTACTGTTATCAAATAGATAACAGTAGGCTGCTCCCTGGGCAAAAGCATTCAAGAGGATTTGCAAAGTAGAAAACATGTAATAAAAAGAATACATGAAAAGCAGCTTTAAAAAGATATAAGTAAAGAGATGGAAGGAAGGAAAAATAAAACATATTCTATGTAAGCCGCTGACAGTCTTTTTTTTTTATTATTTATTGTGACAGGATAGAAACCTACTTAATAAATAAAAATTGAAAGAAAACCTATTTGTCCAACAGAGAAGGCCTAAATGAATAGGTAAGTCTTCAAAACCAGCTAACAGATGGAACAGGGAGCATTACAATAGGTGTAATCGCAGGCAGGCTGCATGCCCTACTTTTCAATGAACTGTTCCTCTGTTTGAAGGACTGTCAGAGGCCCTCTTCTATTTGAAAGTGTCCTTTCAAGTCGTAAAACCCAAGAACAATTCTCTATTTAAAGGGGCCTCTTTTCAAAAGGCTATCAGAGACCAATCTCTCATTTGAATATGCTCTTGATCTGAACGGTTATAAAGGCCATACTGAACGCAGAAGAGTCACTGCTTAGCTGAACAATTCATTCAAGTCTTCCCCTCCAGGGATAGTGTATTGCTATTTCAATCACAATTATTTGTTAACATGGAGATGACCATCTCCAGTACATCAGTTGCATGCATGTTCTATCAAGGGGGGGGGGGGTATTTTTTTTCCTCCTCTGTTTATAATGTCATTACCCCTCTCTTTTTGCTAACACCCAAAACCACTTAGGGAAATTGCCTTGGGTATTAGGGTGCATCCTTTCTAGGACTCTGCTTAACCTGTTTCCCTGTAATGTGCTTGCATTAATAATAATAATAATAACTTTGTCATTGTACGTATATACACAGTATACCCATACAACAAAATTCACTTAACACCCAAAGACCAGGTCCAACACATATAACAATCCCCAAACATCCCACCCACCCACCACAAATTCCCCACCCCTAAACTACCCAAACATCCACACAACAGGCCAAGTAATGCTGTCCAACAGCTCACTGATGGTGGCCCTTTAGTTCATTGTTGAGTGCAATTATAGCTCTGGGATAAAAACTATATAAATAAATAATTATATTTACAAATATAAATAAATGTGTGTGTGTGTGTGTGTGTTTTCTGAGGTTTTCGCAGGTGTTTAGTTATTTGGGTTTTCTCCCGCATAAAACTGGAAGTGTCTTGGCGACGTTTCGACGAAGTCTCATTTGTCATCTTCAGGCTGGTATTCTTGGCTTCGTGCTTCCAGGAGCAATGTGTGATCGCAGCTGTTTCTTCCTTTTAACTGCCAGTGGGGGTGTGAACTGATTGGGTGGCAGCATGGCTCTGTTCTGATTGGGTGGAGGTATGCTTTGATTGGTTGGGGGCCTGGCTGTGATCTGAAAGGAAGAAACAGTTGCGATCACACATTGCTCCTGGAAGCATGAAGCCCAGAACACTGAAGATGATGAATGAGACTTTGTCGAAACGTCGCCAAGACACTTCCAATTTTACATGGGAGAAAACCTGAATAACCAAAGACCTACATACATATATATATATAAGCAGTGTTATGTGCATAGCTTTTTAGCCTATGCATGCCAATGTTTTTACTGAAGTGTTAATGAAGATGTGTGCTTTTTCTCCTTTGGTATGCTGAACTAGGATCAAATAAGCTACAGGAAGTTGTTCCCATTATAGCAGTACCTCAACGCTTCCCTTCAGTTAGCTTGTCCAGTGGTGGGTTGCTACCGGTTCGCCTCGGTTCGGGAGAACTGGTAGTAGCGGCAGCGGGAGGGTCCACCTACCTGCCTGAACGTCATCAAATACGATCTGCGCATGCGTAGAAGCGAATGAACCAGTAGCAAAGGTAAGTGAAACCCACCTCACCTTGTACTTTCGGATTGGTTTGCTAGAGCTTATAAAGAGAATTAAAATTGACCCGGAAAAGTGTGGCTTTCAGATATGCAAGAAGATAAAAGGAATGTATGGAGGTGTAGAGACCATCATGAGACAAACATTGGTTTCTAAAAGAAGTAATCAAGTGACCTGGTCCCATTCTAGGTTGTGAAGAAGAAGAAAGCTTCATTAGAAGAGGAATGGGCTGAATTTCATAAATACGGATATACTAATAAGTATATGATGTATTTGTATATGTGTGGTTTTTGTGATCCATCAATCTTGATGGTTTTGAAGTTGAAATGCCTTAGTTATCCATGTAAAATCATCATAATGTTTTAAGTATTTTTTTTATCCATTTAAAGTAAGAATTTGCTTTAAATGCATATTTCATGTAGAACTACTGGTACATATTATATTTTAACACTCTTACTATTTTTCTGATGAACTAAAAACTAGTTTTAACCATGTGGAGATGCAGTTAGCATTGAAGTTCCCTCCAGATGGTTTCTAAATACCACCTCCATATATTGTTTTATATAACATGTTGCAATGTTAAAAAATAAATAAATAAATAAATAAATAATAGGGGAACATTTACATTTCTCTAGGTACTGTGCTGAAGTCCTGAAAGCTTCCAGCATGAACAAACTCAGTTAGAAATAATTAGAAGGAATGTTTAATTTTATTTATGTGTACATACAGGAATATAGACAATGGTCTACTGTTCCAGTACATGTGTTAATTAGTTTATCCAAGGTAGAGTAGTTTTGCTATAATTAGTTGCTGCTGCTGTAAATGTGTGCTTATTTTGCATATATTTAAACCTTAAGTAGATGATCACAAGTATACTTCAGATATTTCATTTCCATTTAACTCTACTGATTGTAAGTTCTTCCTCTACAAATGTGTCCACGTGTGTCTTAAGACTTTTAATTCTCTATTATTTTAATTTATCCATCTCAACAAATGATTTTAGATGGGGTACAGCATAAAATATAAAAACAATTAAAATAATACTAATAAATACCGTATTTTCCATAGTATAAGACGCACTGGAGTATAAGACACACCTTAGTTTTTGGGCAGGAAAATAAGAAAAAAGAGATTGGTGGGTGGATCGGCCTCCCGGAATACCCCCAATCAGCTGTTTCCAGAGATGAATTTTAGCAACAGGTTTGTTGGTTGTGAGCTCTGTGTCTTACTTTTTTTTCTGCCTCTGAAACTTCTGAAACTGTTTCAGAAAAACCTTTTTTTTCTTCCTCTGAAAGCCTCAAAAACATTGCTTCAGAAAAAAAGGCTTTTTTTGAAGCTTCTTTCAGAGGCTTTTATTCTGTTCAATCTCCTTTCTTTGGTATTGGTATGTAGATTAACCTCTTCTGATCTGTTGGTTATTGTGTCATTCTCTAGATTTGTTAACATTGTTTGGTTACTGATTCTTCTTTTGTTGCTTGCCATATTATTTTAGATAAAAACCTTTCTGAGGCTTTTTTTCCGAAGCTTTGTTTCTGAGGCTTTTTTTCTAAAGCTTCTTTCAGAGGCGTCTTTCATCCTCTGAAATCTCCGTATACTACATTCAAAGTTTAAGATGCACCCAGATTTTCACCCTCTTTTTTGGGGGGAGGGAAGGTGCATCTTATACTCCGAAAAATACTGTATATATATTACATGAAATAAATGCCAAAAGCAAAATCGTTGTGAAGACCCATGCCATACCAACAATGAGTTGCCACCCATAGAAGATAGAATGGTAACAATTCCACCTCCTGGAAAACTTTTTCCAAATAGTCCTGCTTATACTGTAGGTCTCCTGCTATAGATGTAAGTCTGCAGGGACCGGGTAACCATATCATTCCAACCTCTCAAAGCCAGCAGACCAAGGAGGAGTCTGTTAAGGATATTCTTGGCTCATAACCGATGTTGTGGGTTCTAGAGCAGAGTACCCTTTGAGTAAATGCATGAAAAGTGACTGGGAGTGGTTGTGAACAATCACAGTCAACATACAAACACACTGAGTTGTTGTAGTATTTTACTTTTAGAAAAAATAAAGCAAAGTCCAAAAACAATCCAAGTCATACACAGATAAGACGAGAGTTAAAATATCAGTCCAGGGATATTTCAAGTACAAAGTCTTCTTACCAGTTGTTGTCACACACAATAAAACAGTCCTTCTTCTTGAGTTTCAAAACAGGAACAAGTTCAATATCAAAACATTCAATAAATAGTAGAAAGCAACATGTAGCTATGATCAAATAGTGATCATGCAGAGAGATCAGGTAGAGAGTTACAGCAAATAAGCAGGTAAAATGGTGTAGCATCCACACAAGCCATGATCCTGACTTCCCTTAAGTACATTGGCTACAGAGCTTAGCCAATCGGGATACAGGATGATGCAATACAGTCTTAAAGCAATATAATATCTTTCTGACTGCAAACATACATTGTTGGTTTATATATTGCCTGACCAACTAGTTAGACAAATAACCATTTCCTAACAGAGTCCAAAAAGAAGGAGCCTGAGAGGAACAATGATTCCAACCTTGTTAGGTTGCCAGTTCCAGGTGATCATCAAAGTCCACCATCAGATATCAGTGCCACCAATAAGTCCATGTATCTCCAAACCTATCACATAAAAAAAAAAATCAAAAACATTTTTTCTGAGTAAGGCCAAAGAATTTGAAAGAATACAATAAATTTTGTCAATCAAAATGGTGATAGTGCACAAAGATGACTAAGTGCAAACAGAAATACTCATGATTTCCATAGCCAGGAAGATAAAGCAGGAATGGTTAAATTGATTACTTTATTTAAAGCGGGAAATATGTTCTTATTTGGATATCACTTCTGGAATTTGTGCTTGTGAAGAAAAAACATGAAACTTTGATCTTGGTTTTGTTGATTAGAAAGATTTGATGTTATAGAAATGGCTGGTTATATATTCATGTGTAAACGCCAAAAGTTGAGGTTGGAGCATGTTTATAAGAGCCGAGGTGGCGCAGTGGTTAGAGTGCTGTACTGCAGCTACTTCAGCGGACTGCTAGTTCAGCAGATCAACAGATCAAATCTCACCAGGCTCAAGGTTGACTCAACCTTCCATCCTTCCGAGGTGGGTAAAATGAGGACCCAGATTGTTGGGGGCAATATGCTATTTAGTGTACTGTTGATTGTTGTAAGCTGCCCAGAGTCCTCGGAGAGTGGGCAGCATAGAAATATGAATAATAATAATAATAATAATAATAATAATAATAATAATAATATCTTGTACTGTGCTAGGAAGAGTTGGAAGTCAACGCCCCCTTTTCTTTCTTTTTCTCTTTCCCTTTGTATTTCATAACCCCTTTTCCCCATGCCCTTTCCCTCCCTTAATTTCCTATTTTCTTTTCTTTTTATTTTATATAATAAAATAAAAATGATAATAAACAAAAAAAAATCAGAAACATTCAAATAAAACCTGAGTTCACACACACCACTCTTGTTGAGATCTTGAATTAAGATTTGATTCTATTCCAAATGTGGTCAATTCATACAGATAGACATGAGTCAAGGTAATCAAAGCACCATATTTTTCAAAGCACATTGAGCTACTTAGCTGATTTGCAGCCTGTAGGAATAGAATAGAAATAGAATAACTGCTGCCTTATCGACTTCTATATGTGCAGCTTCCAAAGCTTCATTGGAGATTATCTTCCTCGTTCCTCAGAGAGAGAGAGAGAGAGAGAGAGAGAGAGAGAAAGAGAGAGAGGGGGGGAGGGAGGGAGGGAGG
>WNWU01000049.1:15616503-15628186 GCA_012654045.1 Ptyas mucosa | reverse complement strand
ATTCTCCAGCCAGCATAGCTGGCTGGAGAATTCTGGGAGTCGAAGTCCACAAGTCTTAAAGCGGCCAAGTTTGGGAACCCCTGATCTAACCGTTTATTTATCCAATATATTGTACACGAATAGTATTTCTGTAAATATTTTTTACAGGTCAGTCCTAGAGGAGATCAACCCTGACTGCTTTTTAGAAGGCCAGATCCTGAAGATGAAACTCAAATACTTTGGCCACCTAATGAGAAGGAAGGACTCACTGGAGAAGAGCCTAATGCTGGGAAAGATTGAGGGCAAAAGAAGAACGGGACGACAAAGAATGCGGTGGCTGGATGGAGTCACTGAAGCAGTCGGTGTGAGCTTAAATGGACTCCAGATGATGGTAGAGGACAGGAAGGCCTGGATGAACATCGTCCATGGGGTCGTGATGGGTTGGACATGACTTTGCAACTAACAACAATAACAGCAACAACAAAATATTTTTCCAGGACAGCTGCAAAGTATAACAACACAAAGCATCTTTAAATATCAGTTATTTCTTCAAGAATTCTTGACAAGGAATGCTGTCTGATCAGTCTAGTCGAAAAATGCTTGTGTGCATCCCTAAATAAAATAATGTTAAAACCAGGCATACAAACACCACCATATCCTTCTCTCGATGTGAACAACTGCTCCAAAAATAAGTACACTTAAGAACCAAGAGATAGAAATCTGAAGAAAACAAATAGTTTGCCAACTTAAACAGTGGCAAATAGATTTTGCTTCGCTAGATAATTCATGCTAGCTTAACTGTTGCTCACTATCCGTTTTCTCAAATGGCTAAGCACTTTATTTCTAAGAACAAATTTGTTCTTAGGAATAAGATACAACACAACCTGTAATAATATTATCCAGACTTATTATAAAAACTTGAAAAGCATTTGTAAAATGAATTCTCTTTAAGACTAAGCCAGCTATTAATAGTTAGATATCCTAATATTGACATGGACTAGCTGTAAAAGAAAACAAATAATGTGTCAGCTTTATATCAAAGTAGAATAAATATTAAACCAAAGTTTGAAGTAATGCCAATAAATCTACACTATTGTAATGAACCGCTGCCATGGTTTAATAACAATTGTACAAAATATGGATGCTTTTTTTCCCTGATATATGTGATACATGCAAGATGGGTATCTCTCTAAAACGAATGGGAAAGCTTACAATCTCTACTCTCATTTCACACAAGTCAACACATTATGTGAGAACAAAAGTAGGGACTTGCCTGATTAGATTACCCTTTTCCCTCCGGAAAAGCGGAAACGATGGAAAAAAATACTAGTGAATACCAGCATTCTGAAAGATTCAGAACGACCTTCGCTAGCGTTTTTGACAGATTCAAGGTCAGTTCCTCCAGTGCCGGGGAGGATACATAGAGGGGAAAGAAATCTCTCTTGGACTAGAGGAACAGATCTAAATCTGAACTTGTAACCTTCCTTGCTAGCTTCTCCATTGACTTTCTGGGGAACCAGCAGAGAAGATTGCAAAGGCCGAACACATGACCACAGAGCTCTCGGCCACCAGTCATAAATGCGAAGTGGTTTCTGAGCATATAAAATGGCGGTCATGTGACCAGGGGGGGAAGATGGCCTGACTTTTTTTTTTCTCAATTCAATATATTTTAAAAATTGTTATATTTACGAGACTGCCTTCTGCCACCGATAGCCTCCCACCGACCAGTTCGCTCCCACAGAGAGGGACTCCGCAGGGTGCCGTTGGCTAAACTATGTCGGCTGGTGACTCCCATGGGGAGAGCCTTCTCTCTGGGAGCTCCTGCCCTTTGGAACGAACTGACCCCGGAAATACGCACAATCTCTGACCTCCTGAGTTTTTCGCTGTGCCCTCAAGACCCTGCTCTTCCGACAAGCAGGACTATCTTTGTAAATGAGTTTTAAATTCGGAGTTTTAAATTTTTGGGTTTTTAATGAATTGGCCATAAATGTAATAATTTTAATAATTTTTAAATTTAATTGGGATATTTGTATTGTGTTTTTTACTTGACTGTGCACCGCCCCAAGCCCTTCGGGAGAGGGGCGGTATAGAAATAAAATTATTCTATTCTATTCTATTCTATTCTATTCTATTCTATTCTATTCTATTCTATTCTATTCTATTCTATTCTATTCTACTCTACTCTACTCTACTCTACTCTACTCTACTCTACTCTACTCTACATATTTTACGGAAGTTTTATGTCTCCTTTCTTCCTTTATTGTCTCTCACTCCACCCCACAGTGGTGAATCAATCAAATTTGTGTACCACACTGTATCATTTGTCAAACAATCCACAGATTTCATAGAACGTATTTTCATTCTTTATACTAAACTTATGATGCCTTTAAAAATGTTATTATCCTTTAGAACAATTGCACAGTATTGCTTTTTATGTCCATCTTCCTCTATACTACCTTTGACAAGGTTTCCAGAATAATTCTAAACCTCAAATGAATCCATAAAAGCAGTTTATATAGGTGATTTCTTTGATAATTCTGTTACTAGTTGGGGAGGAAAAATCCTAGCCAAAATCTGGATGACCTAGCACCAAAAATAGAAAAATAAGTGATAGTTATATTTGACTCAACTGTCAGATTGTACAATTGGTCAACTAGGACTGACAGTTCCCAAGAAGGTGAAACCAGGAAGGTGACATTTTGACAGAGCAAACTTCCATTAAACTTTCAGCCAAAACAAGTGACTACCTTAAGATGTAGAAAATAAAGCTAACAAATTAAGGGAATATTATTCACCATGTTAATATTTCGAAAGGAATACAATACTATAGATTTTCAAAGTGGTGCAAACTGTGCTGGAGTTAATTAACATTTTTTAAAAAAATTCTATGCATGGGACTTGTGCGAATTGTTATAAAGTTGACATTTGAGGCTGGTACTTTCCTTTGGAGTATGTCAGTTTTTCATATAATTAAATTCTTAATTAGAAAGATCTAAAACAAAAAAAAAAGGTAATGAAAGTCAAATTGTGCAGAAAGCAAGGAAAGTATTTACTGCCCTAATAGTGTCTGCCTACCCTTGACTTTCAGTTCAGTAAAACTGAGGTCAGAAATAATAATGCCTTAGAGGGGGTGAAATTATTTGGGTCAATTATTTGATCTGGTGAGGCAAACAATAAATAACTGTAAAGCTTGCAAGGCCTACATGAGTGAAGCAGCCAGCTGGATTCTCCTATTAAATTAGACATTTTTTTTAAAAAAAGTAATATTTTATAGAATAACCGAAACAGAAGACTCAAGAGGAAGTCTTGTAATTCAGATGCTTCTTAATTGGTGAAGAGAATATCAAGGATGTGTCAATAAAATTGAATGCTGACATTCACTGGTACAATAGCATTATATAGCTCTCTAAAGGGGGGGCAAATAATGGCAAAGGCTGAATAAAAATTGATTTGGCATTAAAAGAGAAAGATTGTAATGCAAAATGTGTAGGACTGAGGGAAGGGAAAATGTGAGGCCTATTTATGAAAATGAATGAGATTACTTACGTAAGTACAAATAAAGTAAACGTAGCATCCTGGCTTTTAACCGAATTGTAAAAACCAGCTCTAGGAAGCAGAATGCCATTTATAACAAGGAATTGTCTCTAACTGCTTTACATCAGGTGGCAAAACAAGACATATTTACATCGAAGGTTTTCCATCTTGCTGTTGCAGGGTAACAGTTTAGTATTTAGTGAGTTTTAAGAGAATAGATGCAATTTTTTTAAAAAGGGGGAAAAATAGTAAATAACTTTTCCTCTGTCAATTTGTCTGAAAAAACAAGCATGTGTCACTTTATTTCATATTACCCATTTTAAAGCCCTCTTTTCTTTTTCTTTTCTTTTCTTTTTTTTTTGAGGGTGAAGGTTGATTTGCTCTCATCAGCAGTTTTGATTGAATTTGCTGCATCCAGGGTGTCTGTGCTTTTCATTTTTATTTTCACTAGAGGCTACAAAATGATAACGCCAGTAATTGGCATTGTTATTCAGATTCTACTGCAGAAAGAACCACAAAAAAGAAAACAATTTTCTTTAGAGCAAGGCCTCTCCTGTGGCAGCTATGAATTACCAACAACAACAACAACAAAAAAAAGAATCACTGCTAAGACATTTACTTTGGATAGCTTAGGTCACCTAAACTGTCAGAAAAACCTTTAGAAAATGGGAAAAAAATCTACAATTTGAAATAGAGCAATTCTTTGGTGATTGTTATTAAAACAGCTAAAAATAATTTGAGTTCGGGGGAAAAAAAGTTATTCTGAAATTCACAAATAGATCGTAGCTCTGACTATGAAAATGACTTAGAATGTAAACGTGACCTAGAAATTAATTAGAATGTACTTAGAATTAACAGTGTGGGAAGGGACCTCAGATATCTTCTAATCCAACTCTCTGCTCCAGCAGAAGGCCCTATGCCACTCCAGACAAATGGTTGTCCAAGACCTTATACCAGGGGTCCTCAAACTATGACCCGTGGGCCAGATACGGCCTGCCAAAACCATTAATCCGGCCCGCATGGAACCCTGAGCTGCTTCGTCCACATCGCCCCAACTACCTGCCAGCCCCCACCTGCCTTCTGGAGGCTGAGGAGCCCAAAAACGGGATGCGTGGAGGCTCCGGGAGGCCAAAAATGGGGCCGTTTTTTGGCCTCCCCAGCTTCAAGAGAGAGAGTGGGAGGAGGGAGGGAGGGAGAGACACACACACACAAAAACAGAAGCACACACACCTCAGGCAAGCAGGAGCCTTGGATAGTACAGTGGTACTAATGCACCCTGTTATTAACACCAGCTGCCTGCAATTATTGCAGGTTCGAATCTCACCAAGGCTCAAGGTTGACTCAGTCTTCCATCCTTTCTAAGGTAGGTAAATTGAGGACCCAGTTTGTGGGGGCAATAAACTGACTTTGTATAAATATACAAAAAGTATGAAGGCTATTGCTTAGCGCATTGTAAGCCGCCCTGAGTCTCCGGAGAAGGGCGGCATATAAATCAAATTAAAAAAAAAAAGCACATCCCTTCATTAATGTGCTTTCCATCCCAAGCATAACAAATTAAAGTTTGATTTGTGTGTATTGTTTAATGGACTGCTAAATTGGCCATGCCCACCCAGTCACATGACCACCTAGCCACACCCACCCAGCAGGTCTGGTCCCTCAACAGTCTGAGGGACCGTGAATTGGCCCCGTTTAAGAAGTTTGTATACCATTCTGAACAAATCATTGTCCAATTTCTCCTTGACAGCCTCCAATGATGAAACACCCACAACTCTTGGAGGCAAGCTCTTCCACTGATTGTTCTTACTGTCAGGAAATTTCTCCTTAGTTCTACTGTAGGTTGCTTCTCTCGTTGATAATCTTCCATACGTTACTTCTTGTTCTGCCCTCAGGTGCTCTTGAAAATAGGTCGGCCCCCTCTTCTCTGTGACAACCCCTCAAATATTGGAAGACTGCTATCATGTCATCCCCAGTCCTTCTCTTGCTTAGACTAGGCATATCTAGTTCCTGCATGTTCTGTCCCCGTCCCCCACATGCACAAACCCACACAGACAGACGAGGGTTAAATGACTGGCACACACGGAGGTTTCGTTATCAAGGCTTGGGCAGCCCTATGGGAACCGGCTGCCAAGTTCTTTACTAAACAAGGGTGGGGGGGTATTCCTTCACCAGATAACAAACACATACACACCAGCTGGGAAAAACACAATCCAAATTCCAACCCTTGAAGCTGACTGAGGTTTGACACCAAGAAACTAACAAGAATGAAACTTTGTCCGTCACAGAACTCAAACTGCCACCCCACTCCTTTATATAGCTTGTGGGGTGTGGTCCAGTGACTCAGCTAATCCCTGGCACGCCTCCTCATTTGCTGGGATCTTTTAGCACGCCGATGCTGACGTGGGTCCAGCCACAGTTTATCCCCCTCATCACTTTCCGACCGATCGGAGACACCTGGCTCCTGGCTAATCTCCTCTCCTTCGGCCGGCAGCTGAGGAATTGCCAGAGAGGAGGGGCCGGGGGAGGGAGGCCTGGCTGGCTCCTCTCCTTCATGTTCGGAGCCTTCTTCCTCCGATGCGATGGGCTCGGGGGTCGGAGCCACAACACTGCAACTGTTCATCATATGATTTAACCTCCAGTCCCTTAATCATCTTTGTTGCTCTTCTCTGCACTCTTTCTAGAGCCTCAAATGCTTTATTGCATCACGGAACTGGACAGAGTATTCCACTACAAAGCAGGTATTATTATTGAATACCTAGACTTTTTCGGCAGCTGCAGCACACTGTTGGTTCATGTTTAAGTTCATTAGTTCATGTTCATTAGGACATCTAATGGGCATGAACTACTGCTGTGCAGATTCCACAGTGGGGACAAGGCAGTACTTCCACAATCTGGAATGTGCCAGGACTACGTATTGGAATTCCAAGCCACATACAACCAACTACACCTTCTTTACTTCAAAGATTCAGCTTTGAAAATGCAACCTTTAAAAGTCAAATTACAACAGCTGAGTCATAATTTCTTTGAGGCATTTTAAGGAACTCATGCTTCCGGAGAACTTTTAGACACACAGCAGGATTTATTAAATCTGCCTATACTGTATTTTGGGTAGTTAATATGCTTTATAATATGCACTCCATGGCTTAGGACCTGGCTATTTACGAGACCGCCTGCTGCCACCAGTAGCCTCCCACCGGCCGGTTCGCTCTCACAGAGAGGGTCTCCTCAGGGTGCTGTCAACCAAACAATGTCGGTTGGCGACCCCCGGGAGGAGAGCCTTCCCTGTGGGGGCACCTACCATCTGGAATGAGCTCCCCCCAGAGATACGAAGGATCCCGGACCTACGCACCTTCCGCTGCGCTCTTAAGACCTTTTTATTTAACCAGGCTGGCCTGGCCTAATTTCTCCTCTTTTAATAATTACGTAATTTTGTAATTTTAACTTGTTTTAAATTATTACGGTTTTAAATATTAAGGCCAAATTATTTAATCGGATTTTAATTGTTTTAAATTTTGTATGCATATTGTTTTACTATATGGCTGTTCACCGCCCTGAGTCCCTCGGGAGATAGGGCAGTATACAAATCAAATAAACCTCAAACCTCAAACCTTTAACCCTTCTTAAAAGCATTATATTAAGAAAAAGGCGAAAAGACGAGGAACAATACATTAAATGAGTCATTCCATTTATTGCACAGATCTTATATATGTGTACATCTGCTGGACCGAACAATACAGTGTGTGCAACCTAAGAAACATCCTATGGACATGGACTTCTGAATCTATTATCTGATCATTAGAAAGTATACAGACTAGGCTTAAAATAACAGACAAACAACTCAATTTGTGTGGGTTTTTTTTTAAATAAAAGATATGAATGAATTCCTTCAGGATTGCCAGAGGCCAACAACTTAAAATAACCAACTAGAGTCCCAGACAGGAATACAGTACACAGGGATTCCAAAAGTAACACAAAGGCAGTATTTGCACACCACAACTGCAGAGGGAAGTGGATCGTCAGTTTTACAGGAATCCTCATGTCATCTGTTGATATACTTTACAAGCTGCCATTTTACATGAAGCCAATTTAGCTACAATATAGATAGTAGTACCAAAGGTTAGAAGGAATGCTATTCTTGGTGGCTTGGGCAGTTTCTTTTAAAAGAGTGCAAGCATGCAAACCAGCGTCTGCATTTCCTGCGTCGGATGAGGAAAGCAGATCTTTCTCCTTCTGCCGTGGCCACTTTTTACAGAGGCACGATTGAGAGCGTTTTAACAAACGGCATCACTGTTTGGTTTGGTGGCACCAGTGCCTCAGATAGAAAGTCCATACAGAGAGTGGTAAGGACAGCCGAGAAGATTATAGGAAGCTCGCTTCCTGTTATTCAGGATGCTGCTTATAAGCACTATGTGCTTAGAGCTCGAAGCATTGTTAGAGAACCCACACGCCCACTTTATGGTCTGTTTCTGTTGCTCTCCTCTGGGAGGAGGTTTTGAAGTATTTATAGCAGGATTACCAGATTCTGTAACAGCTTTGTTCCCTATGCCATCCATCTGGTAAACTCGCAAGATTCATTTTTCTCACTATGTACATGTATACATCCGAACTAGACTGTGATGTTTATTCTGTGTTATATATGTGGATATATGCTTATTTATTTATTTATTTATTTATTTATTTATTCATTCATTCATTCATTCATTCATTCATTCATTCATTCACTCATTCATTCATATTTATGTAGTAGAGGTAGTGACCCTTTGAGAGTTGTATGCAATGAAATTTCATTTTAATGTATGCTGATTAGTGTACATTCAAAGTGACAATAAAGTTATTCTAAGTCTAAAGAGCCTTAAAAGTTTTGAACCTGATTGAATTTTCAATATTTCTGCATAAATATGACTTAAAATGAGATCTGTTTGCCAAAACGTCTTAAAACTAGCCACAGAGAACCTAATTAAACAAGTCAAAATTATCCGTCTTCATTTATTTATTTAGGAAAATGATCCAAAGCTTTGTATTTGTATTTAGCAAAAGCATTCAAACTTCTAAGACTATCAGCGTTCACAAGAGAACGCTGAACATCAGTAGTGTACGCAGCTTTGGATCAAGTATGTAGGTTGAATTAAGTCATATTTATGCAAAAAGATAGAAAATTCAAAAGGGATCACAAACTTTTAAGCACCGCAGAATTTATATGAACCCAATAAATGTCATGTACAGCAAGACATCCTGGCCTCTGAAGGGATGCTCACGTTCTTCAGAAGGGATTAAGAGAAATAATTCTGCCTGCCAAGGGGCATACGGGAAACATTAGCTTAAGAGAAGGCTCTGTGATGGTAAAGAATCCCAACGTTCAGTATTTATCTGGCTGCAAATATAAATTTAGTCCCCAGGAACAAATGTCAGATCATTTTATCATTCAAGGTTCAGGATTTGCTGAGTAGCTTGAAAAAAAGCTCATGGAGACTGGCAAAAGCTCTGAGAAGAGGCTTTAAACTGGCAGTTTAACCCAAATAATTCTTTCTTTTTTTTTTTCAGAGCAAATAAAATTTGTCACCTACTGAAATGGTGACAAAGGGATGGAAGACATTTTGCATGAGTTATTACTATGTAAATTATTCAGGTATATCAGATCTGCTTATATTCTGTCCCTAATATGTAAATTTCCAAGAAGGCCAGACAATTTCTATATGAACCATCTTCTTGAAGATTCAAAACCCTTCATCATTTATGCAGTAGCCAAATTCTGTGTTGCCTTAATGAAAATAAGACATAATTGGTTACAGGAATAATCACTTCTGTTTTATTTATCACTTAAGATTCAATGCATATTACTTATCCTGCTTAGAGATACGTATTTTATTTCATAAACTCTATTTTAGATTTACACTTCCACAGGTAACTTAATCCACCATTATAATAGTATATGTGCTATTTATTGATTTATTATTTATGTGAGTCTTTATCTTATCAACAGGAAGTCTTCAATTTATGACCACAATTGAGTCCAAAATTTATATTGCTAAGCAAAGCATTTGTTAAGTGAGTTTGGGCCCATTTTACGATCTTTCTTTAGCGTGAGACAATTTAGCTCAGTAATACATCATGCTCTCGATTACAATGGCAATGAGTGCGCTACTGGAAGAGCTGAAGAGCCAGATTTTTTGGGGGGACAGTCCTCATGTTATGTGTTGGGATGTTAAGATTAGACTATACAATAGATTGGGCAATTCTTGCATTACCCTATTGGATAACATGGAGCTACAGTTCTATCAGATCTTCAAAGTAGGACAGATTAAAAAAAATAGGCACCCAAGGAAATGCCAGAAATGCTACTTTATTGATGTACAATATCACAACAGACATTTGAAAGACTGTTCAAACTTGTCCCATCTTATTCCAACAAAATAAAGGCAGGGTTATTTTGAGTTTCTTTCTCATAATTGCTTCAATCATTGGACTGTGTAGAGATAGTTCTCAACTTACAACTTACAATTGAGCCCGAAAAAATTTTTAAGTGAAACATTTGTTAAAATGAGTTTTGCTCCATTTTACGACCTTTCTTGACACAGTTGTTAAGTGAATCACTGCAGTTGTTAAGCTAGTAACCCAGTTGTTAAGTGAATCTGGCTTCCCCGTTGACTTTGCTTGTCAGAAGGTCACAAAAGGGGATCATGTGCCCCTCCCCCAGATACTGCAACTGTCATAAGTATGAGTCAGTTGCCAAGAATCTGAATTTTGATCACATGACCACGGGGATGATTCAATGGTCGTAAGTGTGAAAAATGATCATAAGTCACTTTTTCACCGCCATTGTAACTTCAAACGGTCACTAAATGAATTGTTGGAAGAAAAATAAATAGCAGTCGCCTTCGAAAAAATATGGGTAGTCCTCGACTTGTGACCACAAATCAAGCGTACAGGTACAGATGAGGTGAAACCTGGCTCAACCAGCATTACTGCGAGAGGGAACAGACGTTGCCTTTGGAAGTGGTGGGAGCTTCATCCCTGGAGGCTTGGATGGGAGATTGGACTGCCATTTGTCAGAAATAGTGTAGGGTCTCCTGCTTTGGGGGGGGGGGCTGGACTAGATGACCTACAAGGTCCCTTCCAGCTCTATTCTGATTGACTGTTGTAAGCCAAGGACTACCTGTATTTGAATCTTACTTGGTGTTGCATTTTTTTTTAAACTTTTTGCTGCTCATTGACTGAATAAACAGTATTTTATCATTTCAGGTACTTTATTAAAAGCATTGCAAGAGGAATTTTACCCATTTTTGCCCTCAGTAGTTTAATTTTATTTCATTTATGTCTTAAAAGATCTCCCCCACCAAGACAATCCTGGAGGACATCTCCATTCATTACCCTGTTTCCCCCAAAATAAGACATCCCCTGATAATAAGCTATGAGAAAATGGATTATTCGTGTAAAAAGCATAGCCTGAGTAATGCCATATTTAACCTTTATATATCTCATGTATCCTGATGCAACCTCATAATCAGGACATGAGTAGGCGGTAAGGTTTGGAACAGAAAAGGGGAACGGTAATGTTCATATGATACTTGTTTTGTAACACTAAAATGCTTGGTCTGGAGAAAGTTTTGGGTACATTCTAAGCTGGATCACTCTGCCCTGAATGAGGAAGAAGGCCTAATGGTTTATCAAGAAGTATAATACCCCTGGGTCTGGAAACATCTGTTCTGGGCAATTTATGGAGGGCAATTTTGGAGGGGAACTCCAAAAACAGAACATGTGTAGAGAGCCAACTGTGTTATATAAGACCTAGCCGTGTATCCCTAAGGGGACATTCATATTGTTTTGCTGTATTACGAGAATTGTATACAAGCCATGTACGTGAAGTGGTTAGTTGTTCTCTCTCGTTCATGGGAGAACCCTTTTGCAAAAGCTTTGAAAATATATATATATGTGTGTGTGTGTGTGTGTGTGTGTATGTTTTCTGAGGTTTTCGTGGGTATTTGTATGTATGTCTTTGGTTATTCAGGTTTTCTCCCGCGTAAAATTGGAAGTGTCTTGGCAACGTTTCGACGAAGTCTCATTCGTCATCTTCAGGCTGGTGTTCTCGGCTTCGTGCTTCCAGGAGCAAAGCTTAAAGCTGCAAAATTTGATTGCTCCTGGAAGCACGAAGCCGAGAACACCAGCCTGAAGATGA
>WNWU01000049.1:15549007-15611503 GCA_012654045.1 Ptyas mucosa | reverse complement strand
AAGAGAGAGGCCCAGAACCTGTGAATGTGATTTCACAAACCAGGGCTGCAGAACAACATAACTTACGTAGGTAAAACCTGGCTAGATAGAAAAGCATATATATGTATGTATATACTTTAACTTTAAAAAATGCTAATCATCACCCAAGGCTTCAGCAAGTCATAACCTTTTTGCTGATAAAGGGTCTTGCAAAGAAAAAAAAAGTTTGCAAAACACAATAAAACAAGATATCCCTGTAGATCATATAACAAATGTGATACCTACAAAAAAACCCTAGTTTTTAACAAAAGCAGGTTTTTTTAACATCCCTGGACCTTTCAAATTATTAAGAGTTGTAACCATTTCATTTGCTAATAGTCATATGCTGATGGATGAAAAGATAATGAAATGATTTGGCATTTCATACTACAGCACAACTGATCACCAAGGAATCATGTGTGCGCTTTCAAAAAGATTCTCGATGTAGATGAAAAGCTTCTGTATCTCTCTATTTTCTGAGAGAAGAATTATATCACCTTTCGCTTGAGAAAAATATAACAGCTGAGCCATAAATGACCCAAATGCCTCGAGATCTGTTGTAAATGCGTACAAACGAGAGATGGGAATCAGAAAAATTCAGCTGCAGCTATATATACCAAAACAGATTATAAGATCAAAACACACTACAAGGAGTCCTTGTTTAGCAACCACAATTTAGACCAGCTACTCGGTTGTTAAGCGAAGCATTCACTAAGTAAAACGGAAACTGTGCTTATGATCTCACTTCAGCTTTCCTACGGTTTATAAACCTGCAAAATGTGGTCGTAAATGTAGACGATGGTGACAAACTTACTTTTTTCGTCACTGCTATAAATGTAAATGGTTGCTAAACAAGGCAGTCGCTAAACGAGGGCACTGGTATATTCTTTGTGGATCGCCTCGTCACCTCACATCTTCCTCCAAGACATCTATTTGGCCTCATTTTACCTTGTGGACTCTTTAGCCTACCTTAGAAAATTCAAATACCACAAAAACCTTGAGCAAATACAATCATGTAAGGGATATTAACCCATATTAAACATGTGTCTCAATTTTTTTAAAAAAACCCACCATTAATAGTAACAAATCCTTTTGGTTAGCATGCATTTAATTACACATATTCTCATTCCAAACATCCGGAAAGCATTCCTGAGGCAAATTCCTGATCAATGACACTGCAAAGTTAATAGCACCGACCTAATCATATTAAAATATTGGACTTTCAAAGAGAATCTATGGGATCTGCATTTTATTATACTGCTGAATAGTGCAGAAAGGTAGCATTACATACTAAATGCACGCTTTATGAGATTAAAATGTGAGGATCACAAACACAGTCAAACAGAGTGGGGTTGAAAATAAAATCTTGCATAAAAGCAGTGTTAGCAGAATGATCTGAACGCCCTGAGGTGAATATTAGACTATATAACTTTTCTCCTTTTTTAATCCTTCTGGGTTTTTTTTTTTCCAAGCCACCTTTTGACCCCAAAACTGCTATAATTGCAGCTCTTTAGAGGCGAAGTAAAGTAATACGTTGGCGATATGCTTCTTGGGTTGCTATGTTACGGTGATTATCCAATTAGCTACCTGCCTGTAGTGAATAATAATGGCAGCATTTAAACAAATCGATAAAATACATCCAATCAGTCTTTGGCAGGCCTTTTGGTGTATTTTAGAAACACACCAGCTAAAGATATAACCAGTCGAAAATATGCTTCTGCAGTTTCATAATGAACTTTTACACTGCAACTGCTGACACATAAAACAATCTTTTAAATGAGCCCATTTAATTGGTCTAGAAAGAGAATTCCAGTCTCTGAAAGGGTAGATGGCATAAAGTTAATATAATAAAATGTTAATGCTGCCTTTGCATCTTCCCTGAAGGCAACTTTAAGCCACAAAAGGCAACAGTTCACTTACAGCAGTCACATATATTCCACAAAGTTGCCAGATAGGGTTTTTTTAAAAAAAAAAACATTTTTCTATCAAGAACCTTAGAACTAATTGTGCTTAACAGCTACATGGGTCAACGCTGACATCCTGCACCCTGAAAGACCATTGAAGCTACTGCTAATGATGGAAAAATACATTATAAACTAAATAGCTTTGAGTTGCTATCCGGATTCCAAACTCTTCTTACTCGTGCCATCGATATTTAGTTTGTTCTTTTCTTACTCCTATACTGCAGGCTACTTCTGCTGCCTGCTGGCTGCCTTCAGTTCGGCAGTTCGATTCTCACCGGCTTAAGGTTGACTCAACCTTCCATCCAGTGGTGAAATCTGAACTGGTTTGCTACCTGTTTGCTGGCTGTGCAAGCCAAATGCACGCTGCGCACACTTGCACAGTGTGCACCAAACACACACTGCATGCACGCATACACAGTATGCACCAAAAGGAGGCTTGGGAAGGTAAGTAGAACGGGGGGGGGGGAGAGATCAGCTGTGCCGTGCGATTTAGCTTCACTAAAAAGCAGGATTTCCTGCAAACCCCGCGGCACAGTTGACCATCGGAAATACCGGTTCAGAGGAACCGGTAGCTTTTTAAAACTACCGGTTTGATTGAACCGGTAGTTTTTATCACTACCGGTTTGCCCGAACCGGAGCGAACCGGTAGCATTTCACCCCTGCTTCCATCCTTCCGAGGTGGGTAAAATGAGGACCCAGATTGTTGGGGGCAAAAAGCTGACTCTGTAAACCACTTAGAGAGGGCTGTAAAAGCATTATGAAGCGGTATATAAGTCTAAGTGCTATTGCTGTAGCTTCAACTTCTGATACTTAAGGTACAGATGAAGAATTTAAAATGCAGTGTTGGAATTAAAGTTTGGCACCGTAAACCTATGTGGCCATAGTGAGTGATGGCTCCATGAGGACAACTGGAAGTTTCTGTTGAGTTGAGTGAAAGGTTGAACATTTGCATGAAAACCAGCAGGGAACAATGAAGGCACCCACCCCCAGACCCCATTACTACCCGAACTGCTCTATTACCACTGCCCTGCACTGATCCCATCTCCTTCCCTTTCACCGGGTTTCCTCTCCACCAGTGTCCCGTGAGGATGGGAAAGCAAAGCCATCACAGCTTTGCTCTCACAACTCACAAGGACTGAGGAAAATGTTTGGAAAACAACTGGTTCAGGTCATCAGCAGGGCTTTAAATTAGAAATGGAAGGGGAGGATGACCAATCTTTATGGCCAAACACCAACACAATAAGGAAGGGAGCGTTGAGGAGGAAGGGGAACTCACATATAAATCAAGTGATGTAGGAAGCAAACACAGGATTAGTCATAATGAGCTCAAATGCCATGATGCTAAAGCTCAGAGTTTGGGGAAGAAGCAGGGAAAGCTTGAAATCCTAATACCTTGATGGTGAACCTGTGGCACGTGTGCCAGAGGCACGCAGAGCCCTTTCTGCTGGCACACGCAGCGTCTTCCCAGGTCAGATCTCCATGGCATTTCTTTCGTGAGCTTCTGTTTCCCTGCAAACGACGAAACAGAAGCTCCCAAAAGAAAAAGATCTTCCCTCTTGTCACACTGCTGGTGTTGGGATGCCCCGCCTCCCGCCGGCCAGCTGGTCTTCAGGTCTCTGCTGTGCATGCACTCATGTCTGCGCATGCAAACCGTTTAGTTTGGGCATGTGCACGCCTAATTTGGGCACTCGGTGGATAAAAGGTTCACCATCACGGTCCTAATACACGAGAACAGTTATGATATTGTATCATTACCAAAATTTGGTGGGATGGAACCCTTGATTGGAACTTATTGCTAGAAGGATATAAACCATTCAAAGGAAACTGAGCCCACAAAAGAGGAGGAGGTGCTTTGTACGTAAAGAATCACTACATGTGTAAAGAAGTACACAGTACCAGGGATGAAAGCTCTCTTGAATGCATTTGGGTGAATATTAGAGGGGGGAGGGAAAGGAAATGACATTGTTACAGGTATATACTACAGGCCACCCAACTAGGCAGAGGAAATAGATGAACTATTTGCTTGTCAGTTAAATAAGGTGTGCAGGAAACACTGTAGTAATGGGGGACTTTGACTACCCTGACATCAACTGGGAGATAAAACCTGCACCAGGCTCCTGTCGTGCCTAGCTGACAACTTTGTCAATCAAAAGGTACAGGTGGGAAATAAAGGGTCAGCTATACCAGACTTAATTTTTACTAACAGGGATAAAATGACACAACGGGTGGAGGTTGCGGGAACTTTGTGAGAGAGCGAGCATGTCACACTATGACATGGTCATAGTATTCAACACAATGCAGGCAGAGACAGCTGAACAAAGTTCTAAACTTCAAGAGAGCTGACTTCAACCAACTCAGACAGAAATTAGGAAGGATTTTGCGGAGGGAGATCCTAAAGGGAAAAACAACTGAAGATGCTTGGGAAACTGTGAAAAAGATTATTAAAGCCAATCAAACGCAATATCAGAGAGAAAGAAAAGAAAGAGGCCACAGATGAAACCAGCATGGTTACATAAAGAACTTCCTGACAGACAGAGTGACAAAAAGAACTGGTATAAGATAGAAAGTAGCTATTACAAAACTATATTTCAACACTCCTCCTCCTGATGTTTATGGAAACATAGATACTTCAGGACAATGAAGACAGGCATTCTCTGTCTACACAGGGCACATCACTCTCTGGGCTCTATTTAAACATTATTAGATATTTTTCCTTTATTTTCCCATATGGCCAGGTTAATTAGTTTTTACCAATTATCAAAATTTTACCAATTATCAAAAAAAAAAAAGAAAGCTTAATTTCTTTTTGACATGAAAGTTGCTATTCTGGAATTGTATCAAATGAAGTTTGGCTGCTCCTAGTAGCCACATTTTTGTTTTATCACACCATCTTGATGTTGCCCCATCCAAAACAAGGAGATGGACAAATGGAAAAATATTCAGCTGCAACTCTGTACTTTCCTTTCATTTTAAACTCAGCAAGAGAAATACGGAAAAAGATCCAAATGCATTTAAGGCTGTTGAAACCCAGTAAAAGTGGAAGTCTTTTGCTAGTAAGGAAGGCATTTTTCTAAAAAAAAAAATCAATTTTTTAAAGTAAAAAAATAAAAATAATGTTTTACTTACTTGGAAATCTTTTTCTTCAAGGATTTCCTTTTTCCATCTGACAAGGAAGGCAGCACAGACATATAGGTGGAAGTGGGAAAAACCTTCTGGTTCAGACTGTTAAAATAAAGCATATATATATAGTCAACATAAAAATACATTTGAGTAGATCACTCAATACTGATCAAAAAGTCTTTTTGTTGTTTTCCTCATTTTTAAAATGTAATTGTCACAATTAATTAGCGAATCAGATTCCAAATAAAAGCCTTTTCATTTGTGTAGAGAAAATAGGAATAAACAAAACAATAGTACCCAAGAATGACTAGCTTATACAAGTATATAAAAAGCATAATATCTGCCAATGTTGTTGAGCATCAAGGAAACCACCTGGCTTCAACTTTAGGGAATAAAACTACTGTGATTGTGCTCCATGGGCAGGTTTTCCTAGAGGAGAGTCAATGGCCTTCACTAGTTCTTCCTTAGCTTTGATGACTTCTAAAACAATGCATTGTTCTATACCAGTGATGGCTAACCTTTTTGCCATCGTGTGCCGAAAGCGGGAGGAGCGCAGGGGGTCATGCCAGCGCGTGCCCACGCCCATAATTCAATTTGCCCCATCCCCCGAATTCCCCCTGCTTTTGACACACGATGGCACAGTGGACCAAGTAGGCCCGTTTTTCGCCTTTCACCCATTAGAGCCTTTCTAGGAGCCTGGGGAGGGCGAAAACGGCCTTCCCCACCCCCCTGGAGGCTCTCTGGAGGCCAGAAACAGCCAGTTTCCTGACTTCCAGTGGACTCGGAAGGCCCGAAAATCAGCTGGCCAGTGCGTGCATGCGAGCCGGACCTAAGCTAGGGCAAAGCTCGCGTGCCTACCAATATCTCACCAGGCTCAAGGTTGACTCAGCCTTCCATCCTTTCAAAGGTAGGTAAAATGAGGATCCAGATTGTGGGGGCAATAAGCTGACTTTGTATAAATATATACAAAAGTATGAAGGCTATTGCTTAACGCATTGTAAGCTGCCCTGAGTCTCCGGAGAAGGGCGGCATATAAATCAAATAAAAAAAAATATGGCTCTGCGTGCCACCTGTGGCACGCATGCCATAGGTTCGCCATTACTGTTCTATACCATTTGCCCTATTTTGCACTGCATTTTGGCTACATTCTTTCCTGGTAAGAAAAACTACGCAGAAGTTGATTGTAGAATGTAGTTTTGGGAGGAAATATTCCAGAGGGTTGGGTGTTAATCCCCAACCTATCAACATGAGCTTGCTGGGAAAGATCATTAAAGTTTCTAGAGTTGGCAGTGATCATATTTACCAGAGTGAAAATATTTACAGACCCCTCACATCCTGGACATAAATTGTTTCAACTCCTACCCTCAAAACGATGCTATAGAGAACTGCACACCAAAAAACAAGAATAGTTTTTTCCTGAACGCCATCACTCTGCTACACAAATAATTCCCTCAACATGTCAAACTATTCACTAAGTCTGCATTACTATTAATCTTCTCATCGTTCCTATCACCCATCTCCTCCCACTTATGACTATATGACTGTAACTTGATGTATCCTTATGATTTATACTGATTGTTTCCTAGTATGATTTGATTGCTTATTTGTACCCTATGACTATCATTAAGTGTTGTACCTTATGATTCTTAACAAATGTATATTTTCTTTTTATGTACACTGAGAGCATATGCACCAAAGACAATTTCCTTGTGTGTCCAATCACATTTGGCCAATAAAGAATTCAATCTATCTATCTATCTATCTATATGACAATACGTTCATAATCAAGTTATATCCAGGAAATTATATATCGGAAGGATGTACTCTTCTAAAGTAAAAAAGTCCATGTCTTATCCAAAACTCACATCTCATAAAACAACTCAAAATGAAAAAAAAATCCAAATGTTTAATCAGAATCACTACTATTGTTGCAGAAAGAAGATGGGGAATACAAAAAAAAAGACTGCTCTAGGAATCTGCCTTTTTGCAAGAACGTTAACTATCTTGGACTTTTCTGTAAGATACTGTAAGTCTTAGTTTCAGCCAAAGAAACCTGAGGCTGTCTGGGTCTAAAATTAATTCCTTCTTAAACCTAACCATTGTCTGAGTTTGACAGTTCATACAACACACTTCCTATCCCAATGCCTGACCCAGTTATAACATGCCATCTGTAGATGACCCAATTCAAATGGAACCCAGCACCTCTCTGGAGTATAAGGCAAAGACTTTGGGAAGAATTAGGCCATAGCTAAAGGGATTGGATGAAAACAGACAATAAACTATCCAAACCATACAGAAACAGAGCTTTTAACTACTGTTACACCCAACAAAACTGACAGGAGATTCAGGGCAAAAGAAAAACATAATTTTCAGAATTTCAAGGTGACTGTGTAAGATGGCTTAAAATGGATTTTTGATCTGATCTAGTATATCTTTTATGTTCCTGGGAGCAGGAAAAAAGAAGAAACCATGCTTTTCAGTCTTAATCCAACACCATCTGGCAAAAGTCAAAGAAACTGAGCAAAACTTCAGGAGAAACTTTGAATAATCCTTTATGCAAAGGCCTAAATACCATTCTCTATACAAGCTGTAACAAAAGTGTTTTTTTTTCCTCCAAGAAAGGGAAATAAAATAGCAAACTGTGCCAAAGATTTAAATTTATTCTTGATATTTTCTGTTTTCACATTGTTTTTCAGTACCGTTTGCCCAGGCTCTTTTAAATTAAATCAAATAGGCTTAAGCATTCAGTTCATTAAAGGAAAATGCATATTCCCTTTAGATCTGAGAATTCATCATAGTTCAGAGATAAAACTAAGGTATAAAGCATTTCAAATGGATAGTCTTGGACAGTTTTGGAAATTGAGCAAAGCACCTAATGCATAATTGCCTTTCCTAACACCTGCTACCTATTATAACTTTCCATTTGCAGCCCTTGAAGTTACAAGCAGATTCATCTTTAAATGTATAAAATGGCAGGCCAATAGCTAAAAGCTGCTTAGAAATCAAATATAAACAATGACCTTGATTTAAATATTTTAGCAAAAGATCTTAAAAACAGATGTACAGCCTTCCAGAAGACTTATTCTGAACATATTAGGCGTGACTCTGAGTGCATCACCACAGAACCATCTGTCATCATCAATAAAAATCATTTAGACGGTTAACACCACAAATATCACATTGCCTTGCAAAAAGTTTATCGCTCCCCTGGATGAAATCGAACCCATTATTTCAGACTTTGCCCTCAAAAATCTCATGAATTAGTCATGAACCTAACTTGAGAGACAGAAGGAAGTATAGCAGAACATATTATGTTATTGCATTGCATCCCACCACTTCAAAAGGAAATGTTATTATGAGGCTTAATGTTATATTGGTTCATAATTGAAATGAAACCTACCGTTATACCAAGAAATTTGCAGGCTCATTTAAAGGGTCAATTCCCAATTGCAGTAAAACATACATACCAATTTTTCCCTTTTCTAAAAAAATAAAATTTCAGATCCCAATACAAACACTTTAACAACAAATATTATTCTGATTCCTTTGTAGGATTCTTTATGCATTGTGCTACCGAAGTCTAACTACACCTCCTTGGAGTAATAGGAGTAGTTGTTTAAGTAACTTAAAGTAGTTCTAAGGGTGGTTGTTTGAAGACTACCTGGGGACAGGGTTGTTTTGAAATTAGTTTAAGGGAGTGGGTTACAAAAAAAAATGGTGCAAAGGAAATGGGTCTTAGATGGAAAGTACCAATTGGCTACCGTTTTTCATCGGCTAGCAAATTCTACCCATGCACTCATTCCAGTCATATCTCAGACCTTTGCTGGTAAGTTGACTTCTTACTGTGCAATTATGTCACCTGGAGAAAAAAAAATATCAGAACTGCCGTTGAAATAGTCCTCTTGTGCTTAGGAGCTACAAAGAAGTGAATAGTAAGCACAAGGAGTCCTCTCTACCATATTTTAAACCAGCCACCCATTTCCTAAACATCTAAAGTGTCAGGCCTGGAAGCCATCTTTTTCGTTAGATCTTCAGGCCTGCCACATTTATTACCGTGGGTAACTGGGAGAGGGGATTGTATGGAGCATAGGTGATATATAGTCATAATAACATTCCTTTCTCAGAAAGTCAAGGCCATCTTGCCCTGCATCTGGACAGCTGGAACTAGGCGGCATCTCCAGTTGGGACAATGCTTTGATTGGACCATGTGATGGACATGTGAGTGTTGGGCAGGGACTTGGACTTTCCTTTGGGTGGGGAAAACCTGGAAGCTTTCAGATTCTGTTTTTCCCAGATGTGCCAATATGACATCTCTAATAAAATGGAACTTTGAGGAAAGTCAAGAAGTCGGAATCTTCTTTCGTTGGGGGTGTTACTTGGAAACCTGACATAAAGTTGTGATAGAGGAATAAAGATCTAAAAGTCGTGATAGAAGACTGTAGCAGTCCTTCTCAAGAAAGACAAAAGTCCATTGTTTCAAAAGCTGATAGCCCCCATCTTTTAGGCTTCAACTCTGGAACCATAGTGAACATTTGCTATGATCAACAATTCGCTTGACTAAGTTGCAGCACATAGAAGGTTATCTAATCCTACATTATTTCGATTAGATTTCAGGAGGAGAAAAATCCAAGTTTCTTTAGTATTGTCTCTCTTACCAAAATATACTATCTCTAAATTCCTTTGAAGTGCATATTCTGCGAACTCCAGGTAACTTAAGCAACAGAAGGGGATATCCATAAAAGAAATAGCAACTTGTTAAAATTATTTTCTATAATAGGGCCAGTCATCTGTAGTTTTCTTAAAAAGCTTTTGTAATGGCTCCTTCTATTTGACTACCACCTGCTGCAAAGTTCCACTTCCACACTGGAGAATAAATACCAAGGATTCAATAGTCCTGCTACGCAAGTACGGTCACACAGCTGGACCAGCAACTAGTTAATTTGATTGAAGGCTTCCCTTCCACCTGACTTTCATAATATAAACTCATGATTGACAAAATAAACAAATGAACAAATGAACTTATTTTGGAGAGGGGTTTTATACAATACGCAGTTAATATATTTTTGATATTCCCCATTTTCATTCAGAAAGCTGTGCAGAAGGAAATGGTGGACAACAGAACTGTTTTCCCCTATCAGAACTATTATAGGAAGAGTGAGAAATTAGTAAGGCATAATCCCACTCCCTCTGCAAATTTAGCTATGAGCTTCCCTGTTTAATACCAGGTGCAATTCTGCCATATATACAGACCAATTATAAGTACAATGCATAAGACATGAGCAATTGATAGCAAGTAAGAACTGATAGGGGATTCGGGAATACCAAACGTTGACCAACAAAGCTGTTAGACTGAATAATTTCTCTTTTGCATAAATTTTGGGAACTGCATTAACAATTGCAGTCTGGACAGACTTAAAATAGCTGAATGTTCCTGTTAGGAGCCACCCACCTTACCTTCTGTAATCTGATTATTTTCCATTATTCTTCCAGCATTCTGAGCCAAAAATCTGTTTGAATTTAATTCAAATTGAGTAGTCTAGAAATTCTGAGATGATTTTGATTCTAGACAAATGGATACAATCACCACTTTACCGCATCTTGCAATCTCCGTAAGCCAGGGCTGTTAAACTGGTGGTCCGCGGGCCAGATGTATCACACATAGGCCACGCCCACCCCAGCTCCGCAAAGGGGAAAAACGTCAGTCACATGACGGCAATGTGACGCCACGAGTTTGACACCTGTGCCGTAAGCTAAAAGGTTCTCTGAAATGGATCAGCTGCATACCAATTTAGGAATTACAAGAATTTACCAGCTGCAAAACCTTTCGTCAGCCTGTGGGTATATTCTCTCAGGATTAACATTCTGGATTTACATGTTCTTTAGAGCCAAGACAAAATGAAACACTGATGGTACCTTCATCTGATCCTAATGACATACATTCCAACCCCCTTCATGAGATTCATATATCCAACTCTTTTCCACCTAGGTCAGATCTGCAGATCACAAGAAACAGAAGCTGAAACAGGGGAAAGAGAGAGAGAGGTGTTCTGTCAGGAATTAGTATTTTGAGTAGGCAGCTCCTGTTAGAGTAGGTTTCAGTTCCAGGCACAAGTTTCTCTTTACAGAGCAGATTGGGCTGGATGGGAGGTCCAACTGCTCTTAGTGATCAGTCAGCAAGCCTAGAAGACATAACTCTAAACCAGGTTTCAGCGGAGTGGTTCCTATAGGATACAGAATTGCTAACTGACCCCTGCAAAATTAAATAATTACACACAATCCGAAGGAATAATCAGAATATTTGACAGCATACATATTAAACTAAAATAGTTTTTTTGTTGTTGTTGTTAGTTGCAAAGTCATGTCCAACCCATCGTGACCTCATTGACAACGTTCCTGCAGGCTTTCCTGTCCTCTACCATCCCCTGGAGTCCATTTAAGCTCACTCCTACTGCTTCAGTGACTCCATCCAGCCACCTTGTTCTCTGTCGTCCCCTTCTTCTTTTGCCCTCAATCGTTCCCAGCATCAGGCTCTTCTCCAGTGAGTCCTTCCTTCTCATTAGGTGGCCAAAGTATTTCAGTTTCATCTTCAGGATCTGGCCTTCTAAAGAGCAGTCAGGGTTGATCTCCTCTAGGACTGACTGGTTTGATCATCTTGCAGTCCAAGAGACTTGGAGTCTTCTCCAGCACCACAGTTCAAAGGCCTCAATTCTTTGGCGCTCAGCTTTTCTTATGGTCCAACTTTCACAGACATACATTGCAACTGGGGAAACCATAGCCTTGACTATACACACTTTTGTTGGCAGGGTGATGTCTCTGCTTTTTAGAATGCTGTCTAGATGTGTCATAGCTTTCCTCCCCAGGAGCAAGCATCTTTTAATTTCTTGGCTGCAGTTCCCATCTGCGGTGATCTTGGAGCCCAGGAAAATAAAATCTGTCACTACCTTCATTTCTACCCCATCTATTTGCCAGGAAGAGGGCCAGATGCCATGAACTTAGTTTTCTTAATGTTGAGTTTCAAGCCAACTTTTGCACCTGCATCAAGAGGTTCTTTAGTTCCTCTTCATTTTCTGCCATTAGAGTAGTATCATCTGCATATTTCTAAGGTTGTTGATATTTCTCCCGGCAATCTTAATTCCAATTTTTGATTCATCTAGCCCTGCCTTTCACATGATGTGCTCTGCATATAAGTTAAATAGACAGGGCGACAGTATGCAGCCTTGCTGGAAAAATGGTCAAATTCTATAAAGTTTTGAAAAGTTTCTATGCTTTCATACGAGATACATTTTAATATCCACAACACCGTTATGAAATCTCATGAAAATGCCGCCAGCTTGAAATTGTTCTTAACCCAAGCTTTCCCAGAAATATAGGTTGGCTGGTGTCTGACTGTCTGGTATAGGAACTTGTTAATGTTTGCTTGATATGAATATGATTGGATTTACATTCATGATGGATTTGAATTAGTTTTATTATAATCATAGATTAATATTTATCAAGCATGGTTAAATAGAAAAAACTGTTTACAAGTAGTTATTAATATTAAACTATTTTCACCATGCCTACTTCAAAGACATCCATTTCACCTTTTAGTTAAAGTGGTCAAATGTTGCTTTTTTGAAACCAATTTCTATGTGAGAGCAATCTATGCTTCCTTTTTTTACACTGGGAAAGGCACATCGAAGTTCAGCCATTCTAATTTTAATGGAATTGTTTGATGGAGAAAAAGAACACCGTAACAGAACAATACACCAGAGAGATTAAACACACATCAGTTTTTGTCATAATTTGTCACTATATGAAGGACTGACAGCAACATCCATAGATGAAATAAAACTCAATGTGGCATCATTAGGCCTTTTCAGGTTAGCTTTTTGAACGAAAGGTCAAACAACTCCAAGTAGATTTTTTTTTAAAAAAGGAGAATATAATCAGCTTTCCATGCTGTGGCATAATTCCTTACCGTAAAACCATAATTTTATAACTGCTGGCTGATTCCAGAGACTCTGCTGAGAAATGAACTTTAACAGAATAATCCTTACCTTGAATTGTTATCTCAATTAACTAACACCACTGTAAAAATTAATACTCAGGATTCTCTTTTCTTCTCTTTTTTGCCTTTTGTGGGGTTTTTTTTATATTTCAACTTTTTTAGATGAAGAGTAGATATCCTTTAAATGGACAAACACAAAACGTACAGCAGGAATAGATTTTATGGGACAATGGACTTCAAAACTAACTTTTTTGTTTTTTAAAAGACACCTGAATTATTTTTCTAAAGAAAATACCACTATCATCCTTAACAAGCGTATCTCTTGCAAAAGCTACAGTAAGTATGGATGTAACTTTTCCCCCCTCAATTCAGCTCTTATAAAACAGAATATTCTTGCATTTTAAAAAAGTTAGAATGAAATTTTCAAGGAAAGAATGCAAGTGATTTTATTCTAAAATTATGAATTTAGAAGTCTTTAAAATGACGCGGTCGCAAATAAAGAATGTACTTCAACTCAACAGAATGCCTGAATGTGGCACATTTGAGGCAATTCAGTTATTTTTGACTGACTTGGCTTAGGACAAGTATCTCTAACTTACTCTGTCAAAAAGCACAATTTAGCTCAGTAATATATCATGATCTCGATTATTAATGAGTGAACTACTGGAAGAGCTGTAGAGCCAGATTTTTTTGGGGGGGACGGTCCCCATATTATGTGTTGGGATATTAGATTAGACTACACAGTAGATTGGACAATTCTTGAATTACCCTATTGGATAACATGGAGTACAGTTCTGCCAGACCTTCAAAGTAGGACAGATTAAAAAAAATAGGCACCCAAGGGAATGCCAGAAATGCTACTTTATTGATGTACAATATCACAACATAAATTTGAAAGACTATTCAAACTTGTCCCATCTTATTCCAACAAAATCAAGGCAGAGTTATTTTGAGTTTCTTTCTCATAATTGCTTCAATCATTGGACTGTGTAGAGATAGCCCTCAACTTACAATTGAGCTCAAAATTGTTAAGTGAAAAATTTGTTAAGTGAGTTTTGCCCCATTTCACAACCTTCCTTGCCACAGTTGTTAAGTGAATCACTGCAGTTGTTAAATTAGTAACCCAGTTTTTAAGTGAATCTGGCTTCCTCATTGACTTTGCTTGTCAGAAGGTCGCAAAAGGTGATCACACAATCTTGGGACATATGAATCTATATTCAAATATTGTCTGGGTTATCTCCCCTTTCCATATTTGGGACATGCCAATTGTGAATTTTAGATGCTTCCTTAAAACCCATGCTTCAACCAAATCTTGATGTGGGTAAAGTATTTGAGAATTTGTTCAAAGCATTTTAGTATATATGACTTTACTGACCTTTTAAAATATATCCACAATAATATCCAAATAAATACATCCACCTATGTTTTGTAGTTTTATATCACCATTATCTAAATAATGGTGCTAAATAAAATAATATTGACCAGGCTAATACAGCAAAGAATAACTTTCCAAAAATGGTATTAGGTCTACCACAGAGAGTGGAAATATAAGAACCAGGCAGCCTGAAAATTGTGAAATATATTAATAAAATATTCAAAACAGATTTTATATAGAGCATTCATGTTCTTGTCTCCATAGTTTCTTCTAAGGGAAAAAAATCAAAACAAATACAACTTGCACATTTTCTTTCAAACCATGCATGATCAAAAATCACTGAGGTGATAAAAGTATGCCAGGTCTCAAGATATATTTTTAGAAATATATTTACAATTGTTCACCCTCCACTAACATGCAATATATTCTGATCAAGTAAAATAACCTAGAAAATTTTATAAAGTCAAATCTTCGCCTACAATCTATCATGTGATTTCTGGCTAAAAATGTTTCAAGATTTTCTATACAATAACACTACCTCACAATAAACAATTATCTCCAGCACCTGGTAATAACGTAACAGTAAAATTATTAATGGAGTTACCTCTGAGGATGATAAAAACGTAAGAGGGAAAGAGAAAGTAAATTATTGGGAAAGCAATATTGGAAACAATTTTGATAACATGGTCTAAAAGGAACTGGTGAGAAGAATCATTATTTTGAGCTGTATTCATCCAAAATGGCACCGTAATTGCTGGAATCCTAATGATATTATTTAGCTCCAAAATTGCATCTTATAGGCAATCATCATACACATTACACACACTTCTCCCTTAGGAGTATAAAACTTATAAACTATTCGTAACAGCAAGAGAGACGAAATCACAACATTTCAGAAGCTTTAAGTTGCCATGGCATTTTCCTACCCCAGTAAGGGGAATATTTGAAGACATGTTTCTCAGCTGAGTCAAGAGATGTTCTCTACTGCTTAGAAATAAAGTTGTTCTTGTTCTACTTATTATAGAAAAGAATAGCAAAAACTGTATCGTGTTTAATGGAGCTGTAAGGTGCATAAATACCTTACCTCTACTGTAAAATACCTCAGCATATTAAGCATCCTTTTATTTAATTGAGTTTCAAGGGTCAGGTGACTAGCTCTGGACATATCAAGCTAATTTTTTATTTAAAGCAGGGATCTCCAACCGTGGCAACTTTAAGCCTGGCGGACTTCAATTCCCAGAATTCTAGGAGTTGAAATCCGCCAGGCTTAAAGTTGCCAAGGTTGGCGACCCCTGATTTAAAGGACTACCTGCTCTCCATTTCACAATCAATTTCAGTTTGGAAAAAATCAGGAGCTCTGAGAAAAGGTATCAACAATCCAGATTGTCTAAAAATAATCCAAAATTGATTCTGGTATCTGAAGCAGGAGCTGGAAAACTGGATTCTACCAAACCTTAGTATAATGATTCTCAAATTTTGGCAAATGTAAAATATGTGGACTTCAACTCCCAGAATTCTCCAGGCAATATGCTGGCTGGGGAATTCTAGGAGTTAAGATCCAGACATAAAGTTGTTAAGCTTGAGATACACTACCTTACAATAGCATGAATGGTTAACTGTTTTGTTTTTCACTATAATGGGATAAAAGTTGCAATAAATTTACACATGAATGAAACATGTCAAATTTTACAGGAAAGGTATTGAGACTGAATTGTTTTCAGAAACTGATTTTACAGGATCATGAGTTTTTATTTTGGAAGGGAAGGAAATTAAATATGCAAAGATTACAACTATGGTAATAAAAGACATATATTCAAAGTTTTTATGGACAGAGGAATGTAATAAGAGCCTTGGTAGTACAGTGATCTAAAGCACCCTGTTATTAACACCAGCTGCCTGCAATTATTGCAGGTTCGAATCTCACCAGGCTCAAGGTTGACTCAGCCTTCCATCCTTTCTAAGGTAGGTAAATTGAGGACCCAGTTCGTGGGGGCAATAAGCTGACTTTGTATAAATATACAAAAAGTATGAAGGCTATTGCTTCGCGCATTGTAAGCCGCCCTGAGTCTCCGGAGAAGGGCGGCATATAAATCAATTTTTTTTAAAAAAAAAATACAGCTTCATGATACTCTTTCTTGAGGCAGAAGTATGAAAGAATAACTCATTGTATTTACACAAAATAAATCCACCTTTAAGCCAGTTGGTAGCTAACATACGGTAGCACACAAAGCATTGCCATATGAAGAACAGGAGCAAATAATAAAATTAAGCATAAAGATTTCTTTAACAGAGAAGTGAGGATGATGGTCTGATTTCAAGGATCATTCTGATTTTAGGGCAGATTCTGAGAACCTGAAATCTGTCCTGTCCTGTCCTGTCCTGTCCTGTCCTATCTTATCCTATCCTTTCTTTTTCAAGGACTTTTCAAGGACAATTTAGCATGTTACTTTATACTTTTTCTCCCAGCAACAGACTATTACTCTGAGTTAGCTCACCATCCTAGGCCTAGCATACTGACGTAGGTGATGAAATAAAATTTTAATACTCAGTCCTTAAAGCAAACAAAAGCCCCAAAATCTATAAAGTGGCATATAACGTTTGCCTCTCACCAAACATTCTTGCAGTGGTTGAGATGAGGTGCTGCCTCAGTGAGGTTGCTCTTTTGAGCTCCAGACCAAGCTACAAGGCAGGAATCTTACCAGCATATGCTACTTACTGTTGAACTGATCAAGAGCTCTTACTGGCTGTCATAGCTGTCAATCTCCAAACGTGGGCTTCCAGTTTGCTGTTTTCTTATCTCAGGGGTCTGCAAACTTGGTAACTTTAAGACCTCTGAATTTCAAGTGCCAGAATTCTCCAGTCAACCATGCTTTGGTAAGCTAAGGGCTTGGATAGGGAAGGCTACCTTTGGACATCAGAAGCTTCCTGAAAACATGATGTAGCTCAATAAGGCAAGTGCTGGAACAGCAGGATGGATACTTGTGAGTAAATTCAGAGTGATTGAATTAATGAGCCCATCTCTCAAATTTCTGAGCTTAAACTTTTAGCTCTTTGGGGAAAAGCATGAACTGTGTTGAACTTTGGAGAACTGGGGCAGGAAGCATTTCTGTTTGGCTGCCGTTGTTTTTTCCTAAATTCAGACAGCTATTTCAGGTTCACTTCTTTCATCCAATCCAATCCTCCTGTTTCATCCTGTTTCTCTTTCTCTCTTGCTTGCTCACTCACTCACAAACACTCTTACATATACATACATATCCTTATGGCATATCTCATTGTGATCACATATAATTTGGAGAATAGACAAAATTGGACTCTCATGGAATTCATTCATCTCACCCTGAATTCATTGTAAGATAATAAATTACAAAGAATGAACAAAATATATTGTCAGTGTATCTACTTTAGCATGAGGATAGATTATGGAGAGTAAATCTGAGAGAAGTTCAATTATGTCCTAATCCATATCCAAACTCATCTATAGTTGAGCTTTATAAAATAAAATATTTGTGACCTGTAATTTACGGTTAATATGAAAGCAGAAAATGTGATTCACTAGACCAGTGATAGCTAATGTTTTCCGGACCGAGTGCACCAAAGGGCACGTGTGCTTGAACCCCCAAAATGCAATACACGCGCAGCCCCCTGTATGTGCTCTGCCCCCCGCGCATGCACCCTGCATGACCCCATCCCAGTACATGCATGCGCAGTCCCCGCATGCCCCATCCCCCCACGCATGTGCACACAGCCCCCCGCATGCGCCCCGTCCCCGCATGGCAGAGACCCGAAGACTAGCTGGCCGGTGGGAGGCATTTGCGCATGCACAGCGGAGCTAAACTGGGGTGATGGCTCATGTGCCATCAGAGAGGGCGCTGCGTGCGACCTCTGGCACACGTACCATAGGTTCGCCATCACGGCACTAGACCTTTCAATGGACTTCGGCACAGCAGCCTGTAAATACCCCATGTATGTGCATATGACTCCACCATATGAAGCTATCATTCATTTGGGCAAACTCGCTATTTTCATATATAAAACAAATCATCTGATGTACCAGGGCAGTGCAGATCGTTTGAAAAGTGTTTTGTTTGTGAATTGTCCCTCTGGATATATGGCTTGAAAGCCAGAAGAAGCCACAGCTGTTTCAAGTTTTGGTTGGATGCTTAAAGGCTCTCCCATTATAGGGTTTGCACAGTCAACCATGACAGTAAAAAAAGACTATCTGAGTTTTCCCATTGTATACTTAGTTTTTCAATGTATGATGAAAGATATTTTATCTATAATCAAACTAATTTTTCCTTAGTAAATTTGACTTTATTCAGATTAATTCTTTCCTAAATACAAGAAAAAAGGCTTAGCATTAAATACAGCTCAGATGTCACAGCAAATATGAACCTGTCTTATAAAATTGTCTGATTTGTTATTAGCGAGGAAAGTGAAGAGTTCAGTATACGGACAGACACAAATAGTTTAACTCCTTTAAATTGAACTGTCATGAACCATCGAAGGAGAAAACATCAGACAGCCAAGAAGGAATGAAGTTTCGAACAATACAATCAAAATTATAAGAATACTTGAAAAAGTGAGGATGAACTATAAGCCACAAGCTTGTCATACCAATGATTAAATGCAGGTCTAAAATAAATAAGATTCATTAATTTCCTACTAAAAGGCTGGCTCCCGCCCAAAAATGGCAGATTTTGTTATAAAGCAAAACTGGATGGACTAAAAAGAAGGCATTCTTCAATGTTTAGTATCACTGTTTTACATTAACATTCCTTTTGTAATATATTTTGTTTTAAAAATATAGATTTTAAGTTTTAAAACCTTTTTTTTATTATAGGCTATGTTTAGTCAAGAGCTGGTTACTTCAAATCCTTAAGGAGGACACAGTGGGTATTAAAGAACATTGAATTCTCCCCGGAGACTAAAGAGTGTAGGGAATTCACATATTGGGTGAATTCACACATAAGCATATAAAACACTGCCCTTAGTAGTCATTAGCAGGTTAGAAGAAAGAGAAGTATCAGACAATTAAAAAAAGGAGGAGATAGAGGAATACTAATTTTACAATAATGAAGAGAAAGCCAAACCTCATGGTTTTGGATGAAAGAAGACCAAAATGTGATGGATATGCTGTTGCTAGAGTTTTTAGAACAACTGCTTGCTTTCATATGAAATTTTCAAAGGATTCCATTTAGTTACGAAGGAATCCTTCCTGGAAGGCTTCTAAGGATTCTACACATCTGATTTTACCTTCCTTTGGAAGGGCTATGAAACAGAATTCTCTAAACTGTAAGGCAAAAGGAACTGAAGTACGGGTGAAAGATTTTGTCTCTCATAGAGAAGAGGTTGGGTCAACCTGGAAGGAGATGCGCTTCCAAGAAGACAAATGAGCAACGGAGCAAATAATGGATGCTGAAGACTGCATTGTATGATGAAGAGAAATCTACTGAAATCTACTGACCTGGCTGGCTTTGGTCAGTGATGGAATGGGCAAAAATTTGTAAAAAAAAAAACAGAGAAAAGAGGAAGACATCGCCAAACACATTGGCCCTACAATCTCTTGATGCAGATAAAATAACCTTGCGTTTGTACAATGGGACTCGATAGGCTATAACCACAGGTGCAATCTCCCTTCATTGGATGGCCACCCTGGCATGTCTAAGCTGACCAGCAGGGTTGGTGTCCTATCCAGACATATGGATGGCAAGGATGAAGAACAGACCAATGCAAAGTTGTAAAATGGGATACAAAAGGGATGGACTTCGTACCACTTCTTTTTTTTTTATGTGTAACAGACTGCAACAGAATTGCCCGATGCAATCTGGATAGCCTGATCCTATGAGGCCTTCCAAACTGCAAAGAGGTGGAGGGTATTACTTTGTTGAAATGTTGCCCATAGGAAGCACAATGGATGCACAGGGATCATTAAGAAAGCTCCCATTCTGAACACAAATCTATCAGTTGTGAGTAAATGTTAAGAAGGGAGGGCACAACACTGAAATGCCCAATAAAATTGCATGAGATCAGTGGTCAGTGGAAGGATTTCTTTTAAGTTGAGTAGAATTGAGAGGAAGTGATGTTTTATAACTGCCTCCAAGAAGTGAAGCAGAAGTACCACATCTGTACATCATAGATCTGAAGGCGGATGGACCAAACAACTGAAGCCACAGGTATTCAGCCGGTTCAGACCGGTTCGCCTGAACTGGTAACGGAAGTCATGGGTGAGCATGCCCACCCGCCCCGGCTCTATGCCATCCTATTTAGGCAAGTTTTTTAGGCACATGCGTGGAAGGCGTACGCACAAGCAAAGCGCATGCACAGGCCAGGCGCATGGGTGGAAGGCAGGTACATGTGCAAACCGAGCGCACACGCACATGAAGCGAGCATGTGTGCTGCGAACCAGTAGTAACATAATGTGAAACCCATGGCTGCACAGCTGCCATATAGCTCAGTAATTAAAGAATATGGGCTTAGTCTCTTCATCAACATCAAAAAAGAGCCAATAAAGACTGGACAGTGTAAGAGTTCATCAACAATGGAGCTATTGAAAATGGAGTTGGAAATGCCTTGTAAAGTACAAAGGAACCTGAGACAGTTGGCGCTGGAAATAGAGAGGTTCTTTATTCCTTTCTTTTCCTTTTTTGCCCTGGTTGAAATCAAACAGGGAAGGCTGTCTGAAAGCTTTGAATTTTCAATGGGCAATTTCCTCAGTGCTGACAATGGAACAGACTGCAACAGGATATTCATCACGGGAGACAGAAAACGTGGTTCATCTCTCGAAGATGAGATTCATCAGACAGCAACCCAGAAGTCAAGAAATGAATATTGACTTCTCTCATATGATTGCTACGGACCTCCGTATTTCATTGTTTTGGGCAATAACACAGATTGGCAAGGTAAGGAGAAAACGCGGAAGGGTATAAATAATTATGAGCCACGTCAAAACTGAGACCACCAAGATTGTAATAGTTTTCAAAATGTTAGCAGAGAGGAGAAAATGGATAAAAGATTCATACCAATGCACAGACACGTTTTTCCCCCTAAGTTTACGTGTATATTTTCACTGCAGAATAGCAAAAATAAAGAATATTTCTACTGACTTTTGTGTGTGTGTGTGTGTGTGTGTGTGTGTGTGTGTGTGTCTAAAGTGCTACGGTTTTTCAGAAGCAAAGAAGGGCATAGTTGCATAATTGCCTATAACTGTGTTTCAAACTCTATTCTACACTTTCCATGTCTTTAGCCGACGAATGTTCTAATTGGCAATTTAAGAGTGAGATTTTTTATTTCAGTGCTCACCTTTCGACTATTTTGCACCTTTACATCAGATACGCGGTTGACTAAACTGGAAAATCGTATTTATTCACATATTACACTTATCCATAGTTACTATGTCTCTAACATATAAAATTAAGCCTATTTGAAACTTAAAAACAGAGAGAATATCTTTTTGCTAACAGGACAAGACAACTAGATATTTAACCAATCAAAAATAGAATTGTTAACCGCCAGGAATAGTAATTCAGATACATCCCAAAAGTCATATTAGAGATAATCCTCAATTTACAACAGTTTATTGAAGGTTCAAAGTTATGATGCAATTGGAAAAGTGATTTATGACTTGTCCTTGAATGAACAACTGTTGCATCCCTCCATTCATGGTCACATGGTTGGAATTCAGATGGCTTTGACAGACAGCTCAGGTTGATGATCAATTGCGGCATCCTGTGAGTCACATGCTTACAATTTGCAATCTTCCCAATTGAAGATTGAACTGTTGTAAGTTGAGGACTACCTATACTAAAAATGCTATTATTTCCTTTGTGGGTTTTATTTTGACTTTTTTTTAAAAAAAAAACCCAACATACATAACATCAAGTTGCATTTGTACATTTTTTAAAATGTAGCTTAACATACGGCAAGTTACTTTTTACTTGACATAGTAAAAAAAAAAAGCAGTAGTAAAAATAGTAATAAAATTATTGTAAATAAACAGCCAAAGTTTAAGAAAAAAGTAAGAGGCTTCTCCAATATTAATTTGCTCATGCATTTCGCTTCCTGAAGCCAAATTTTAATGGTAATTATTTTGTGGATTTTTTTTTTCCTGAAAGTGAGAATAAATCTGCAAAGATTCCTCACTGATAACTTTCAGAAGGCAAGTTAATGACATTTATTTCAGAGGGCGTGAACTATAAAATTAAGTTCTCTCCCATTAAGCTTTCATGCTGCTACTATTGTTATCTATGCACGTGTCTTCATGGTTTTTTACTAATGTTAAATGGCTGTTTAGTGCTTTTGTTTTTCTGGTGGACAGAAGAAAATCTGCCAAGGAAACTGGAAAATTTGCTAAGAGTTTAGTTAAAAGAAAAAAAATCAGATGGATAGGAATTTCTGTAGGCATTCTTTGGAATCTATAGATTTCCCATATCTAGCTAGGAAATGTTAATTTATAACAACTTTTTTTAATTTATGGGAAAAGATTGTTATGGAGAAAATCTAAGTGGATTCTAAGAATCAACACTGGCCTGCCTGATAGCACATCCCCAATCAAGCTATATTTTATAATATATTGAGGCATGTGTATCTAATCTTTCCACCAGTGGTGAAATCCAATTTTTTTACTACCGGTTGGTGGGCATGTTGTGGCTTGGTGGGTGTGGCTTGGTGGGCGTGACAGGGGAAGGATACTGCAAAATCTCCATTCCCACCCCATTCCAGGGGAAGGATACTGCAAGATGCCCATTCCCACCCCATTCTGGGGCCAGGCAGAGATGATATTTGCCGGTTCTCCGAACTGCTCAAACTTTCTGCTACCGGTTCTCCAGAACCTGCTGGATTTCACCCCTCCTTTCCACCAATAAGATAGAACAAACTGTACAATCATAAGAATGTGTCACGAACTACCATCCACATATATTAGTTTTAGAAATAAGATACCTATTGGTGCCATTAATATACACAAGGAACCTGAGCAACACTAGTAACTCTTTTCTTGAGTTATCAGCTAGGTTCTAATTTTGACGTCAACATTACAATCCCTACAAAGGAGATTTTTCAAGCACCCAAAACATCAGTATTAATCAGGTTAAAATAAGGACAGGAAGAAGGAATCGTGTTTCGATACAGCCTGGGATGTTTAATTGCAGGGTCAAAGCAGTGGTTCACCTGGTATGTGTCCCAAAGCCTTATGGTACACCGCAGCGGGACTTCTCTCATCAATAAGTTATTCATCCAGCGGAAAGCAAACTGAAGGTATTTCACTTCATATTGTTCTATGTGTTTATGTACTTGCTCTGAAAGACAAAAAGAACAGGAAAAAAAAAACTACTGATGATATTTATATAACCCTCACAAAACTGTGTAGTATCATATACCATATTTTTCCGACTATAAGATGCACCGGTGTATAAGACGCACCAAGATTTCGAAGAAATGAGCAAGGAAAAAAAAAGGTTTTTCTCCTCCCCAGGAGCACTCTGTAGGTCTCCCAGAGCCTCTGCGCACCCCGTTTGGGGGCATTTTTGCCCTCCCCAGTCCACAGGAGCACTCTGCAGGCCTCCCAAAGCCTCTGCATAGCCCATTTTTGCGAAAAACGGGATGCGCAGGGCGAGGCTTCGGGAGGCCAAAAGTGGCTGTATTCGGTGTATAAGACGCACCAACATTTCCATCCTCTTTTAGGGGGATAAAAAGTGTGTCTTATACTCAGAAAAGTACAGTATGTTCCCCACATATACCGCAAATATGGTTCAGAAAATCCTCCATCCCTCTTGTTCTAGAACAGTGATGGCTAACCTTTTTGCTGTCGTGTGCCAAAAGTGGGGGGAGCGTGGGGGGTTGCGGGTGCGGGTGCCCACATCCATAATTCAATGCGCCCTGCCCTCCTGCGCATGCACACGTGACCCCCACACTTCCCCATGCTTTTGGCACGTGATGGCACTGTGGGCCCAATAGGTCCGTTTTTCCACCTCCCCAAGCTCTAGAGGCTTTCTAGGAGCCTGGGGAGGGCAGAAACAGCCTTCCCCATCCCCCCGGAGGCCGGAAACAGCCAGTTTCCCGACTTCCGGTGGGACCAGTAGGCCTGAAAATCAGTTGGCCGGTGCGCGCATGCGCGCTGGAGCTGAGCTAGGGCAGCACTTGCGTGCCCATCAATATGGCTCCGCGTGCCACCTGTGGCACCGGTGCCATAGGTTCGCCATCACGGTTCTAGAATATAAGCAGGAGCTAGGATTTCAAGACTTTATTTTTTATTTTTTTAATTTTTTTAATTTTTAATTTGATTTATATGCCGCCCTTCTCCGGAGACTCAGGGCGGCTTACAATGCATTAAGCAATAGCCTTCATACTTTTGTATATTTATACAAAGTCAGCTTATTGCCCCCACAATCTGGGTCCTCATTTTAGAAAGGACCTACCTTAGACAGGATGGAAGGCTGAGTCAACCTTGAGCCTGGTGGGATTTGAACTTGCAGTAATTGCAGGCAGCTGGAAACTTAAGTGCTACTTTTAAGAGCAATTAGTCCACTGCGCCACCAGGCCCCTTGTTCCAGTAATAAACAAATGTCGACTAATGCAACATTAAAAAATGACTAAACTCTAAATAATAAATGTATTTACATAATTGCATGTCTTATTTATTAAAATTATATGCTGCCCATCTAACTATTGAACAATGTGTCAGGATTATGAAGGAAGGAAATATAAATTTTCAAATACCCATCCAGTCTATTATTATTCAATTTTACCCCATGTTTATTTATAAACATATAGTCAACTCAAGCAGCTAACATACCGTGGTTCCTTAAAAATAAGACCCTATTTGGCCCCAAAATAAGCACCAGGTCTTATTTTCGGAGGATGTCTTACTCGCTTACCTTAGGACCATCGCAGCCAGGCCTCCCACGCCCCGACGCCTGTCGTGCTGCTACCCGACTTCTTCTGCTGCACGGCTCGTTGCGCCAGTGCTGCCGCTTGCGGTGCGTTGTGCCATTGCACAAGCAAGAGGCAGTACTACAGTGATGAGCCTTGCAGCATTGTGCTGTGAGTGGCGGCACCAGCACGATGTGTCACATGGCATCAGGCTGTCAGGCAGCAGTGTGACAGGTGTCGAGGTGTGGGAGGCCTGGCGGTCCTAATGTAAGTGGGTGTGGGGCATGTGGGGCAGTTCCACCCCCATACCCCGCCCTAGCTTGATTTTTACACATGCACCTTGCCCTACCTCATACAACCAGACAGTGGGCGGGGCTTAACTATGACTTATTTTTGGAGTAGGGCTTATATTAGACCAGTGCTTCTCAAATAGTGGGGCGCGTCCCCCCAGGGGGGGCGCGAGGCTCCGTAAAAGGGAGCGCGTTTGACCTCGGCATCTGATTGGCTGTCCAAAACCCTTGTGACACGAGCCTGTCGGAGCCATCTTTAGTGTGGGACGTCCGTCCACACTTACTTTGTTGCCCGACGGATGTGCGCCCAATTGATGCTCAAATGACTGACAATGACCTTCTCCTGTGAAACATAACGCTGCCCCAATTAATCAAACTTGCTAAAGAAATCGGGCTACCGCTGCTGACATTTGCATCGATAGTGAGCATTAAGCCAGTACATGTGACTGCGCATGCTCCTCCCTTTCAAGGAGAACAGACCTTTTTCTAATAATGATACTATTTACAGTCGCGCAGGGGCGCGAAAAATGTTTTCTTCTTCCTAGGGGGGCATGACAGAAAATAATTGAGAAGCACTGTATTAGACAGAGACGTGAAAATCGGGCTAGGGCTTGTTTTCAGGGTAAGTAGCATTTTCGGGGAAACACAGTACTTAATACTCCTGCCTCCTGTTTTCCCCATAACAATCCTGTGAGGTGGGTTGGTATGAGAGATAAAAAGTGGTCCATGATGAAGGGAGACTTAGACCTCACAGTCTCCAGAACATTAATCGCCATACCAACTGGTATTTGGCCTTTATTTGAATATCTCAAGTAACATAGCACTCACAATTCCAGGAGGCAAGCTGTTTCATTGCTTAATAGCTTTCATGACCAGAAAATTCCCCCTAATTTCAATTATTTCATTTCACTCCCTCCCTCTATCTCCTTATAGGTTTCCATCCATTTGGTTCTACTTCTATTCGCAGGCACTTTAGAAAATATATCAACACCCATTTTTCTTTTAATAGCGGTGGCTAAATAAATTATAGAAGTTTGTTCATGATTTGCTTACATTGCATGCAAGCTAGGATACAAGGTAAGTTTCCTTTCTATAAAGTTCAAATTGCAATACGTAGTTTGCTCCTGTCATTTGCTCTATAATTGAATTGTAGCCTTTCCCTCGCTAGGGATAGTGTTAAAAAAAGAAGACGCCATCATTTTTTGCAATGTTTTCACAATGCGCAGGCAGTATAAGAAAAGTATATTACATTTATAGGTAGTCCTCGGTTTACAACAGCAATTAGAACCAGGACTGCTGCTGCTAAGCATTGCAGTCATAAAGTATAACATCTTATCAATCGCAATCACTGTAATGAAATTTATCAATGACCTTGGGGGAAATAGAATACAAAACATAGAATAAAGGAGTTGGAAGGATCTTGGAAGTCTTCTAGTCCAAGGACTTAGGGCAGAAATCCTTATACCATTCCAGACAAATAATTGTCCAATCTCTTCTTGAAAATCTCCAGTGATGGAGCACCTATAATTTCTGGAGGCAAGCTATTTCACTCATTGTTCTGTCAGGGAATTTATCCAAAGTTCAAAGTAGTAAGAGGCGATCACATAAGTGTGGGATGCAGCAACTGTAATAAGTGTGAGCTTCTTGTCAAGCATCTTTTTGTTTTTAATTTGATTTATATGCCGCCCTTCTCCGGAGACTCAGGGCGGCTTACAATGCGCTAAGCAATAGCCTTCATACTTTTGTATATTTATACAAAGTCAGCTAATTGCCCCCACAATCTGGGTCCTCAATTTACCTACCTTAGAAAGGATGGAAGGCTGAGTCAACCTTGAGCCTTGGTGAGATTCGAACCTGCAATAATTGCAGGCAGCTGATGTTAATAACAGGGCTTTAGACCACTGTACTATCCAAGGCTCTTGTATCTAATTTGCAATCAATCTTGTTGTAAGTACTACTGGTTCAGGGCCATCACAATTTTCAACAATCCCTAAATGGATGTTTATAATTCAAGGACAATCTGTAGATAGCAAATTATAGTTGTTTATCTACCCAGAAGTAATTGATAATCCTATACTTAATTCTACAGTTTTCTAAATTTTGAACTTTCAGAATACTACTCAGAGAAAAGTTCATCACTGAGTATATTTGTTACACATACCTTATTTGTGCTACGAGAGAGAACATTTATCTTCACTAAGAAATGCCATCAGTAAAGACCAGATATTACTGATTAGTAAATTTATATTACTTTTAACTAAATGTTATCGTAAGTTAAGCTTTACTCGTGATTAAAACAAATAGGCAGCAACTTCTACTTATTTATATAACAATTATCAGAAAATCTTGTGGATAATGAAACCTGCAAACCAAGGCAAGTTAAATGTTTCAAATTTCTTTTAAAGCAAAACAAAACAAAAAAAAGAAAAATATTGAATTTCCCATGGGCTTTTCTTTATTACTTTTTAACATATTGAAAAATGGACAACTAAATGCAAAGCTTTTAATTGTCATTTATTTGATAATATATGAACAGACAAAAGAAAACGCACAGGCTGAAAAGATTCATTCCTCTTTTTTCATAAGTAATTGTGAGCAGATGTTATTTCACTGATAAAGGTAATTTGGTTGGCAATAATTCTAAATTTAAATTTTCCATTTCATTGAAAGCAAGCATGCAGATGTAATAAATGACTTGGCAGATGTAATTATTGCCATCTTTCAGACTTAGAATTTTTCCAAAGATACTTATGCAGCAGTTTGCAACAATAAAATTATGCTAAATCTTCAAGAAATAATGGCACTTGTATCAAAATGAAGAAACACAAGTGATTTTATTTTAACAGTCTTTTCAGCACTTTTACAACTAAAACTACTGAAAATGTTTCAAGCAGGGCGTCCGTTTTTTAAAAGAATGGTTAGAAACACACCATTTATATGATAGATTTACTGTGTTTGGGTTTAAGAGGTAACGTGCTTATGCAAGTGCGTGATATATCTTACAAACAATTCAAAAAACAACTCCATAATTTATCCTTAAACAGACTATGTGAAAAAAACATAATGGTTAGTGAAAATGGTATCTTAACTTACTCAGAACATTGCATTCACTAGATCAAACACTTCTATTATAAAGTACTGCCTGGAGTTAGAACTTAAAACTTTGGCAGTTTCAGGCAGTCTGAATTTTGCTTGTTGTGTGTCTTGTTCAAGACAACTGCCTCTCTTGAAGCCTCCGAAAGTAAAAGTGAAACCCTCATTGTTGCAATCAACTGATGGTCCAATGGTCCAGGAATAGTCAAATTGTAAATAATTAGACCTGTGATGGCAAACCTATGGCACGCTTGCCGCAGGTGGCACACGAAGCCATATCGGTGGGCATGTGAGCGTTGCCCTAGTTCAGCTCCGGCGCGCAGCCAGCTGATTTTCAGGCCTTCCGGGCCCACCAGAAGTTGGCAAATGGGCTGTTTCCGGCCTCTGGAGGGCCTCTGGGGGGGATGGGGAAGGCCGTTTTTGCCCTCCTCAGGCTCCTAGAAAGGCTCTGGAGCCTGGGGAGAGCAAAAAACGGGCCTACTGAGCCCACCGTGGCATCGCGTGCCAAAAGAAGGGGAGCACAGGGGGTCGCACGCGAATGTGCGGGGGGCCTGCAATGAATTATGGGTGTGGGCACATGCGTGTGCGACTGCCCCCACGCTCCCCCCACTTTTGGCACACGATGGCAAAAAGGTTTAGCCATCACTGAATTAGACTAACTGTTGGAAAACCAACTTCAAATTCTTACAAAATTCTTTTGCCTTAGTTGCTCCACCTAAAGTGTAGAAACGCTTCCTTTACATAAAAAAACCCAAACAATTCTGAAACAGAAGCGTCTATTTTAAGTTTGATTACTTGTATTCCTGAAAGAATTAAGTTTCATCATATCATCTCCATTTAACGATCCCATAATCCCTTGCGGGGTGGAGTCTCAGCAACTGAATGGAACTAGCAGGCTGTTTTAATGACCAGATCCCCTTCCTGTCGCCAATGCGGAGTTTTGTTCAGCAGATATATTCTCAGTGTGCCCAGAGAGAGAAATATCTGCCTTTACCTATTGCAGGATCGAATTCACAGCCTCCTGATTGTGAGCCGAGAGCTCCACCTCTAGGCCACCGCACCACTCTTAATTAAGCTTCATCGTATATCCCATGTAAAAATTTCTTTCCACTTTAAACCTAAGCGAGAGAAAACTCCAAATCCGTCCAAACAAGCTCAGGACTAAGTTGAATCTGGGGCCATGTGCAAAGGGGACGCCTCTTTAAGATTGACCTCAATCCATAGAGCCAGAAGACAGAGTGATATCCATGCCCGGAGTCTCGAGTTCCTAGCTGGAAAATGACCTTCATATGTTTATAAAGCTATGTATGTAGCTTTATAAAGTTAGCTAATGCTCAGTTCTGAAAATGCTGCAAAAGTGTTTATAAGCTAAATTCAACTAGTCTTGTATTTAACCATTTGCTTAGATGATCAGGAATTCCATAGGGAACAGCATATACTGGGAAAGTGATAAAATTTTCCCATTGCTCCTTTAGCAATTGAAGTGGTTTTTATGCCATCCTTATAGAAATATTTAGAACATAAATGCAGCAGCAAAAGAGTTAAAATGGGTCATTCTATCCATCTTTCAAAGTGTCAGGTAACGCTCATGTAACTATATTCAAAATACGTTCTTGGTAGGAGGGATTTTTTTTTAAAAAAAATTAAACAATAGCAGTTCCTATTAACAAAAAGATCAGAGATTTGTACAATTGTGTACAAATGATAGGCTGCAGTAATCAATCAAAATAACAAAGGATTAATACATGAAATTACCATTTTATTTCAAACTCAAATAATGAACTTTATATTGAATTTCCCTAGCCCAGGAAATTAATTTCAATAGATACATTTAATTTTACTGTCTGAACCAACAGGCAGTACATCAGTAAACTCCATAAATCAGAGAGGAAAATCAAATGGTACAAGCTTTGAGTTTTTGGATCAGCAAGCTTTAATACACCTTAAAAAGATAAAAGGTTCCCCTCACACATATGTGCTAGTCTTTCCCGACTCGGGGGGACGGTGCTCATCTCCGTTTCAAAGCTGAATAGCCACCGCTGTCCGAAGACGTCTCTGTGGTCATGTCGCCGGCATGACTAAATGCCAAAGGTGCACGGAACACTGTTACCTTCCTACCAAAGGTGGTCCCTATTTTTCTACTTGCATTTTTACGTGCTTTCGAACTGCTAGGTTGGCAGAAGCTAGGACAAGTACCCATTACGCGGTACTAGGGATTCGAACCGAACTGCCGACCTTTCGATCGACAAGCTCAGGGTCTTAGCCACTGAGCCACCGCGTCCCTTTTTAAATACACCTTAGAAAAGTAATTAAAATAGTTTGTTTTGTAACACTTGGTATACAGTTTAGAACAGCTTTGCTCATGAATATTGTAATGCAGCAAATCCTTTGAAACTGAAATCTTAATCCACCAAGATAAAAAAGCAACTCTTTCATAAAACGACAACATATGGCTATAATTTTAAGAGTTGTACATTTATTATAAGTGGTTCTGTAAAATGTATGATTGGGGGGGGGGGGGAGAGAGAATCCTAACAGGCAATAGAGATATTATGCCTAGATTAATAAAGATTCCATGTAAAATTGTGTTGACAACAGTTTTTGACAGTAAATTTATATTAACTTTAAGATAGTTATATGTTACTTAATTTTTCAGGATGATCTTTCATCACAATGAGAGCCAATTTGTGTAGTAGTATTCTAGTCCTTCCATAGGTTTGAAAGCTGTTTGCATGATTTTGGAGCACTGACTGTCTCTCAGCAACCCACCATATGGTTTGTTGTTATGGTATTAGGTATGCTCACTGCCTTGAGGTGACAGAGATATATAAAATGGGGAAAAAAAGATTAAAATATAGTAATAGTAACAACAACAATGTATCCCAAGTCCTTGAGAAGTACTTGGCAGGTGGACAGAAATGCCAAACCTAATCTAAACACTTGGATGACTTCTTCTTCTTCTTCTTCTTCTTCTTCTTCTTCTTCTTATTATTATTATTATTATTATTATTATTATTATTATTATTATTATTATTATTTATTTTAACATCGTATATTTTAAGAAGGTACTTGGTTGATACCTAGGACACTGACAGCAACCTATATCAACCATTAGCACCAGTCAATGGTATTTATGATACATTTTTAAATGTTTAGTTGACTGAGTTTCATGTTAAACGAATAAAAGAAATAATAATAATAATAGTTTCGACCTAGGGTCCAATAGCTGGGAAGAGAACCAGGAAGTATCCAGGCTTTGCTTGGCTTGTGGCTAAGAGCACAAGACACTCTAAAGTCAGAAAATTCTATCATCTAACTCAGGGGTTCCCAAACTTGGCAGCTTTAAGACTTGTGGACTTAGCTGGCTGGAGAATTCTGGGAGTCGAAGTCCACAAGTCTTAAAGCTGCCAAGTTTGGGAACCCCTGATCTAACTCAATTCTATTTATAGGGACCAATAGTGACTCTTCAGGGTTTTAGGCAAACTCTTCCGCGTTACCCTTGGAAATCCCAAGGATTAAGCCATTTGGATGAAAACGTGTGCCCTATCCCAAGCCATGATTTTTCTGGGCAAGAAAAGCACAGAAAGGAAGATGGCTCTCTGTTCGTCTGAATAGTAATTATACTTTTCTTTAAAAAAAAAAAAGCTGAGAAAATCATTTACTAGAAGATTGCTTATGTTCTAGTTTCACCTGACCCTATTAAAAACTCGTTATAATGCACAACTTCATTTAATGATAAACATCGATAAAATGTATGTTAATATTTAAACGTATCATACAATATCAAGCATCACTCTTTAGTATAGGGGTGTCAAACTCAAGGCCTGGGGGCCGGATCCGGTCCACAGGGTGCTTAGATCTGGCTCACAGGGCCTCCCCAGATACAGCGAAGGACCAGCTCGCAGTGTCTCTGCCAGCAAAAACGGAGCTTGGGAGCTCCGTTTTGCTGGCAGAGGGTTGCAGGAGAACATTGCAGCCAAAAACGGAGCTCGGGAGCCCGTTTTTGCTGGCAGAGCACTCGGGCTACCACAGGCGCCCCCCAACATGAGTGACATCGAGCTGGCCATGCCCCCCGCCCCCCCAAGTCAAACACAACCCTGATCTGACCCTCAATGAAATCAAGTTTGACACCCCTGCTTTAGCATATCCCATCAGACAAAGGTAGCAAGTATCTTGCCATAGGTTCGTCATCATGGTTCCATAATATCCGAACATTTCACCTACCATTTTATAGAGCAAAAGGTCTTTTTCTTTCTTGTTTGGTAACACTTGGTTTACAGTATCTTGGTAGAACTAAGCTTATACTGCACATTAAACCGTACAAATGATTGTCTCAAGAAGCTTGTCCAGCTTAGCCTATTTGAGGAATTCTTTGGCACACACCAATAATTGACAGGCAGTGTCACAAATATATGCTTAGTTCTGCTTGGCATCATTTTGCTCATTAATTTAACAAACTACCAAGAGAATATGTTCAGAACCGGTAAGCATTATCGCCTGAATTTCATTTAATTAAACCCTGCTTTAGCAATATGACAGTCAGCATTTCATGATGGGAATTGTTTTTTTAGAATGAAGGCAGAAAATGTTTCAAAATGATCCTGTTAAACATGTAAAAGCATTAAATCTACCCTTCCATCCCTTGTAATTTATTTCTAGTATTAAATATGTTATTTACAAAGCTAGTAATTAATTGGATTCCATTTCAAAAATATTCACAGGATCCTTGTAACAAAGCAACACACAAACAACACATAACATCAAGGAACAGCTATAATTATTTTTAAAAAATCATCTCAAATTCTTACAGTTATTGAGTTTAATGAACAGTGAAGCTAGCTGCCTTTGGTAAGCAGATATCAGTCTGCAGCAAAGTGACTGACATTAAGTGCTGCTTACATTATTTAATAAAATGTAAAGAGAATGGTTCATCATCTAGTACAGGGGTGTCAAACTCAAGGCCCGGGGGCCAGATCTGGACCGCAGGGTGCTTAAATCTGGCCAATGGGGCCACCCTGGAAAAAGCAAAGGACTGGCCTGCAGTGCCTTGGCCCAGCGCACGCCAACCAGGCACTGATCTACAACCTGGCGGTGGCCATTTTCGTTGGCCGAATGCTGCAGGAGGACATCACAGCCGAAAATGGAGCTTGCGCCCTTCCTGAGCTCCATTTTTGCTGGGAGAATCCTGAAGCAGGCTGTCACAGCCGAAAACAGAGCTCAGGAGGGGCATGCGTGACCCTCCCGAGCTCCGTTTTCATTGGAAGAATGCTGCAAGAGGCCATTGCAGCCAAAAACGGAGTCCGCCTCCCGAGCTCCATTTTTGCTGGCAGAGTGCTAACAAAACCAACTTCCTTGCCCTCCGCTGTCTAGGGCTCTGGATAGCCTGTGCCGCTGTCCAGGGGTCCTCTCCATGACCTGAGGGGAAGGCGAGGCTGCTCTGGAGGACAAGGGTTTGGCCCTCTCCAGTTCTTACCTTCCTTCACTGGATTCCCCCAATCCTGCCCAGGCCACCACAGGTGCACCGGACACAAGTGACATCGAGCTGGCCATGGCCACCCTGGCCACGCCTACCCAGCCCCTCGAGGTCACACAGATCCATGATGTGATGCAGCCCTCAATGAAATAAGAGTTTGACACCCCTGATCCGGTAGCTTTTCTTTAGGTGATTCCCTGCAAAAGCCACTGTACCCCACACTGGTTGAAGATAACACATTACTTAAGAAAAGCTGCATCACAGTGCGGGCAAAATATTGCAAGGTAACCAATCTTTAGTTAAACTCAGCCTTTTGCATTATATGGATGGAAATCAATGGACCCAATTCCTATCTCCGGACCTACAACTGTATTCTCTGCTTCTTTTAGTGGAACTTTGCTCCTGGTTTTAAAACTTCAGATAAACTTTTCAAACCAGATACTGGTTCAATGTTTCATCTGCTTACCAACATTATAAGAAACAAAAGCCTCTCTCAATATCTGGTCAATATCATTAACACTACATGGAAGAAGACGTACAGCTGCTCAGTTTCAAACCAGGCCCACCACAGACCACAAACAGAGGTTTTGTAAACCTCCAGTAGCAGATCCTTCTGTTCTTGCAATGTTAGCCAAGTGGATGGCATCAACTATTACATTCTCTAGTACCCTCTCTAGAAGGGATGTGGTGGCTCAGTGGCTAAGATGCTGAGCTTGTCGACCGAAAGGTCGGCAGTTCAGCGGTTCGAATTTCTAGTGCCCCGTAATGGGGTGAACTCCTGTTACTTGTCCCAGCTTCTGCCAACCTAGCAGTTCGAAAACACGTAAAAAATGCAAGTAGAAAAATAGGGACCACCTTTGGTGGGAAAGTAACAGCGTTCCATGAGCCTTTGGCGTTTAGTCATGCCGGCCACATGACCACGGAGACGACTTTGGACAGCGCTGGCTCTTCGGCTTTGAAACAGAGATGAGCACTGCCCTCTAGATTCGGGAACGACTAGCACATATGTGCGAGGGGAACCTTTACCTTTAGTATCTCTCTATGATTAAATTAGAGGGAAAATACTAATGATAAAAAAGCTTAAGGGGATCAGAGGCCAAATGACAAGAATTACCTCTTTGCAGATGAGATTCCAACTGTTGGTAGTTAGGTCGCTTCCTTTGCCATGCTCTCTTTAAAACTCAAAAATAATTCTTTAAGCTCTTAATTTTACTATTGGTTACCGTTTAACTCCTGTATATGCTTTTTTTTGGTTATGTTTTCCAGTCTTCTTTCCTAATTATTTTTTTTATCCTGTATAAGGACAACCTATGGCCGCAACAATAGATAGATTAGTATGGTACTGTTCAAACTTCTAATTGAATACTCTCCAAAGGATATAATTCATGTTCCGCTTAGTTTTTAAGGCTTACCATCAATCCGACTAACAAGCTCTTCCAGCATTTTCACTTTCTTCTGAATACCAGGTTGAGCAAAGGTATAGTTATCCTAGGAGACAAAAACATTTTAAAAATTATCTGTTGACCAAGAGATACAAAAAAGGTGCTTCAAAAAACTTCACCTGGTTAAATGAATATTGCATTTCTAGATAGCACCTGCTTTCAGTTTCTCCCACTTTTGATAAATGACCAACAAAAAAATAATGAAGTTACCAAGAGAAATATTTTAATTAATTATAACCACTTAGCTGCTGTTAAAATCTGTCATTCAACAATAGAACACTGTGGCCTATTTAAGTAAGAAACCCTTTTTCTAATTGATGCATCACCAACAACAGAAAAATAAAAGTTAAGAGTTATACCACCTGAGAGAAAATAAATACATCAAACAGAGAGCAGAAGTAGGGAGAGTGTAGACTCATTGATGTGTTATATTTGTTATTAAGGTGTCAATTGTTACTTCAGCAAAAAGGATTGACATGACATCAATATTGCAAACATAAGAAATTGTCAAGGAAACTTTCTTTATAGTAAAACCAACAATATATTCCCAAACCTTGGAAATAGTTACCTATCCCATACCACAGTTCTTGTTAAAAAAAGGAAATGCATTGTAAATGCTCCATTATTCTGTATTCTAAAAAGTCAGCTTCTTTGACAAAGTATCTAAGAATTCTAGGTAAGACATGCTAAAATATCAAAAAAGGATTTTCATTCCAGTTGAAACACTGGTATGTTTTGGGTTGTTTTTGTCCTCAATGGAGAAATATTGCCTATAAAGAAAATGATAGTTCAAATTCTAGGCGGTGAGGTAATTGTATTTCTGTGCTTTGAAAAAGAGCTACATGGTACAGATTTTCCTTTCAATACTTTAAAAGAGAAGAATGTGCAAGCCATATTAAAGCTTTCAATCCACTAACCATCTTAAAATTCTTATTGGATGCTACGCGATATGCTTTATATATCTTTCTCTTGACAAATAGATATGTTTTATGACGATTAAGAAACGACAGAAAGGAATGGTAAAAACAATGCAAAAGAGAACATTTTTCCAAACAGCAGTAGTCACAAACAGAGAAAAGTGCATCTATCAATAACTAAATTATTCTGACAGGGAAAAAAGAGCAGTCAGGAGATCACTGAGGGCTCACAGGATCATACAGTATGTTCACCAACTAATTTCTTATTAAAATTAAACGGGTGCTTTTTCCCCAGATAGAAATTGCCTTATTCTATCTACCTACATGGAGGTTTTTGTTTCAGCCCATGTATATTCATGGCCATGATAGGGGATGCTTAAAAACTAGGCCGTTCAACGACTGCTTTCATTGATACAAGCCTACTGAATGTAAAGCATCACAATGCATTCTACATGATGCCAGCTAACTAGATGGAATGATTTAAAGTACCATTCTCATACTTGCAGCTATTCCAAAAAGAAATCTGACTGCTCAAATGGGAAGCATAAATATAAGTGCTTAACTCTACTGATCTCTTCTGATATCAATTCATTGGGTTAGGTATGAATTTACAGCGAACAATGACCACTGGTCTCATCTTTGATTGAAATATATGCACTGCAATTACACATAACACACTGAGAAAAGGTTCAGAGCAACCTCGAGTCCTTTAATATAAATTCTTTGTATCTGTGCTAAGCTATCTTTTAATTAATCCTATTCCTGTTCGCATTACTTGTATTAATTTGTCATTTTGTAATATTCGCATTTTAACTACTATTCAGCATTGCAATTTGATTTAGGGTTTTTTTTTAAAGGGTTTTTTTTTCTTATTTTAAAGAAAATACTGATAAGGCCACCTTGTTTGGAAAGATGGCATATACATTCTTATCTACTAAAAAGGCCTACCAATGTGTGGCAAAATAGTTTTGTTTCAGTTATAGAAAGGAACAATGAACTGATTTATTGGGGGGGGAAGTACCCCAGAAATGTTAATGGCCCAGTTCATGATAAATTATTTTTACCAGGAAGAATCAGGCATGTGGCCTTTTACCAATAAATGCATTATCACCTACTGCTACATCCTATTTATCAACTGCCTGTTTTTCAACATCTCTAATGTACCTCCAATTGGTACACAGTGGCTCAGTGGCTAAGACACTGAGCTTGGCAATCGAGAGGTCGGCAGTTCAGCGGTTCGAATCCCTAGTGCCACGTAATGGGGTGAGCTCCCATTACTTGTACCAGCTTCTGCCAACCTAGCAGTTCGAAAGCACGTAAAAAATGCAAGCAGAAAAATAGGGACCACCTTTGGTGGGAAGGTAACAGTGTTCCGTGTGCCTTTGGCGTTTAGTCATGCCGGCCACATGACCAAGGAGACGTCTTCGGACAGTGCTGGCTCTTCGGCTTTGAAATGGAGATGAGCACCGCCCCCTAGAGTCGGAAACAACTAGCACATATGCGCGAGGGGAACCTTTACCTTTACCTTTAATGTACCTCCAAACCCAAATGCAAATGAAATATGCCCAATGGTTAGAAAAGAGAAATCAAGTCACCTGAATGCCATCAAGCAGTTTGCTCATGCACCAGAAACTGTCCGCTTCAATATTCTGCAGTACCTCAGTAGAAAGACTGGAAACATCAAAATTTTCCAAATCCTCTTCTGCAATAAAGAGAACGCGAGAATGTCAATGAAATGTGGAAGAGAAACACAAGAGTTAATACACAATATATAATATTAATTAAATTTAACTATGAAGGTTATATATAGATATTAACCTATCTTTGCAGGGTTGTAGCTGAGAAAGTAAAAAATGGAGAATGTTATGAATGAGTCCCTGGAGGAAAGTGGGACAAAAATCTAATAAATGACAGAAGACAATTACAGTAAATTGCCTAGAATGGGTCAAAAGCGATCCGTTTAAGAAAAGCTAAAAGAACCAAGAACAGCAGAGTACTTAACACTGGAAGTTTATATACAACATAATCTTATTGGAAAGCAACACTTTAAAAACCACTGCAGTTCCTAGATGGCTCCAAAGTAAGAATACAGATGGTCCTCGACTTACAACAGTTCATTTAGTCACATTTAGTTCGAAGTTACAACATCACTGAAAAAAGTGACTGGTTTTTCACTTAGGACCGTTGTACTGCATCTCCATGGTCATGTGATCAAAATTCAGATGTTTGGCAACTGACTCATATTTATGATGGTTGCAATGTTTTGGGATCACGTGATCCCCTTTTGCGGCCTTCTGACAAGCAAAGTCAATGGGGAAGACATATTCACTTAACAACTGTGTGACTAACTTAACAAATGCAGTGACTGTTTAATAACTGTGGCGAGACAGGTCGCAAAATTGGGACAAAATTCCCTTAACAAATGTCTCCCTTAGCAACAGAAATATTGGCCTCAATTATGGTCGTAAGTCGAAGACTACCTGTAAATAGCATGTCATTTTTCTACCTCAAAATGTTGAGGAATAGCTCGCCTCTTCATCAATATTTACTACACCAAAGTCTCCAATTACAATGTCTCAAAGCAACGTCTGACATTTTCTTCAGTTTCCAATGGCAGTTTTCATCACACTCTCTGTATAATGGTTTACTTTTAAAAGCCATGGAATAAGTGCAGCGTTTCTTGGTTCACCACTAAAAACAGAGAAAACGCTTCTCTCCTAATTTTTCAGATATAAATGTTTGCCAAAGAAGTCCTTCTGTATTCAGTGGCGCTTTTAAGACATAACACAAGTTAACCTTATCTTTATCTTGCTTCAGATTTATCTACAGACTCTATGACTCAATGACCCTTTAAAACTGTTTTCAGATGAGTAGCAAAATAGGTATTTGCAGCAAAACAGAATTTTTGAGACCTCAAGGGCATCTTTTTAAAAAATTGCTTGACTTTTTTCTACCACTGAGCATAAGGTCTCTTATTGGTTTACAATAAATATTTAAGTTTATAAGATAATAATGGGTGTATTATTTTCCTGTTGAACGAGGTTAGCTTTGAAAATTGCCAGTTACCAGATAGGAGTTAAACACTAGAAATTTCTTACATATGAATACACTCACATGAAACAATATAGGAAACAGAATAAATACAAATATATATTTGAAGAGAACAAGAATGTTTTATTTCTGGAATTTCCATGCTTGGTCCCATTTCACAAAGCATGTGCACCTTCAGCATTATCCTGACCCTTCTTTCACCACAGCAGTTACCCAAATTCTTAAGGTTTTAAGTTTAAAACATCTCCAAATAGTTAAATACAATTCTGAATCAATTCCCCTCAGACAAAGAACCCGATATAAAACATTTTCAATCATTCACAACCGGTGTTACAAAAAATAAGAATGATTGATTTCATTTAGAGATGCCAGAGTCACAGAAAAATATTAAGAAGTGGGAATGTACGAAATAATGCTCTTTAAGAGGGATTTTATTTCTGGTTGTGATTTACTAGATGCCCTTGACTATCTTTTGGCAAAAGGTACTTCCACAAAGTTGGGAACATTAAACATATTGGTGCCTTGCTAATAGAAACACTTCTGGATGAATGAAAGTGAATTTAGAGAGTTCATTTATCATAAATAGGGAATCATAATTTGTATTTTAATTTTTCAGAATAGAATTCAGGGCATGCAACAGCGTTTTTCATTAGCATAACCCAATTACACCACAATTCATTATTCCACAAGTAACTGTTAAGACTGCTACTAGGATTATAAACATGTTTACAAAATTTGGAGGTAGGGTGGGGAAAAGAAATCAGTCAAGAATTACCACCTTCAACTCTTAAAATATTGCAATCCATCTGTACTGACTGCTCTACAACAAGTAATAAAGCTGAAGGTTTAATTAAAACACTACAAAGATTTTGTCATTGTTGTGGTTGAAATCACTCTTGTTGGTTCTCAAAATGGTTTATTATTTATTTATTTATTTATTTATTAATAAAATTTATATGCTGCCCTATCTCCGAAGACTCAGGGTGGCTCACAACAATAAAACAACCAGTTAAAATTATAAAATACATAATGCACGTATATAATTTATATTAAAACCCCCAGAATCTAAAAATCCTCTCAGTCCAGGCTGGACGATGTGAACAACCAGATTTTTAATTCGCGGTGGAAGGTGCGAAGGTCAGGAGCCCCAGGGGAAGCAGATTCCAAAGGGTGGGCGCACCCACAGAGAACACTCTATCCCTAGGGGTCGCCAACCGACACTGTCTAGCTGACGGCACCCGGAGCAGGCCAATGAAACAGTTAATTATTCCCCAGTCTGACAAAATATATACCAAAGCACTTTGTTGTTGTACAAGTTGTGCTCATACTACTGTTACAATCAAATTCTTTTATTTTAAATACAGCTTACCATAATGCACCTCTCTCTTATTGTTTGCTAAACATTAGCTGTTAACAATCCCAGAAAAAGTGTCATAGAAGCCACAAATGTACATTAGGCAGGAAGAAAAAAACAACTTTAATAATTATTGTATATCTGCTGGCTACAATGGCTGAACTGACAGGTAACAACACCAAGCCAACATTTCAAACCACAGCTTGTTGAACCACAGTAATCCAATTACTAATACACAATGGGTGATTTCCACATAATGCTACCAAATCAAATTTTCCACTTTCTCCACAAAGGCGCTCCTGTGCAGTTACTTCAACAACAGCAACTTCATTCATGCTCTATGCATGTAAAGCATCTCATCTGAATGCTTTGCATTGCTCTGTAAGAAAATTACATTCACCTGTTCTTACTGTGTAAATGGCATCCTCATTAGTTCAACTTTATATAAGTATTTCCAAACACTTTAATATGCAAGTGTACTCATTTTCTTTTGAGCCACAGCATAAGAGATCTGTGATACTAGACAGTTGTGAGTAGAACTGATGCAAAAATTAGATTCCAAGTCTTAAAATGTGATTAACCCTAATATAACAAAAAATTCCTCTCAGAATAAAACGTAAAAATATAATTTTGAGGGACCCAAACTACAATCCTGTCTCTTGTTTGTATATCTGGTATTCAGTGGGACTTACTTCCAACCAGATATATACATATGCCTGAAAATGTGTTTTGATCATATATCTTATAACTATAAGAATGTAATTAAAAAGTTACTTTAATAACTACATTTACTTTTTGCATCAAAATATATGCGCTATCTTGAATATTTTACAAAATTGGGTGACTGTTATTATATGTATCGTATGAGAATCTTACCCTTATGAATCTTTTCTGCTGTTTGATGTATGACTGTGCTTAAAGTTTTAGAGATAAAAAATAAATTCTAATAAATAAATAATTCCCATTTGCCACAGATGTAGGAATCAATTTAGATAGCTGAAGTAACATTTTAGACAGGACACCGTATATTCAATTCCATTTAAAAACAGAATTAAAATATAACTATGGGGGAATGTTCTCTTTTGAGATATTAATCAACATTCATATATCAACATCTTAGGAGGCTCTTTATTTCAATGTTTTGAAATTGCAGGTTTCTTCTCCCTCTTCCCCAATCTTTTCAAAACATTTGGCTACTCATTCACATCCCTATCATCGGATCAGAATTTGACATTATTGTCAATGCTAAAATAATGCCGGTCTCACTTGATGGCGTATGAAATCTAAAACTCAAATCAAAATAAGTATTGAAAAACTAGTTTTCACTGCAGCTCTATTTTAAAACTGCATTCATATTCCTCCTCAAATAAATCAAATTTTCTCTCTAAAATAGAAATAGCACATGGGACTTAATTTAAATTTAAAACACAGTTAATGGTGTTTCTTTTAAATATAAGCACTACAGTTAACTTAGAAGCATGGGAATACTTTTTAAAAACCACATTTTTAAAAAATTTATTTTAGTTTATTGAGGGCTTGAAATAGCATGATGAAAGATCTGCATTTGAAAACAAAACAGTATGATCCTACTTCTTACATAATTTTTGGACTGAAGGCATAGAACATGAATTACCCATCACCATGTTATTTGCTTTTGAGATAAGCAGCATTGTACAAAAGGCAGAAAAGGAAAAGGAAGAAGTAAGTAAAACAAATTAAACACAGGAGATATTTTTAAAAAAAGAAATCTAACTGTATGTTATCGCCCGGGGTTGGCGCACAAGCAACACATGCTAGTCAAAAGCTTAACAACTTTCATTCAACCATCATCCCCCACAATCCAGCAATTCCCAGTCCATTCTCCAAGGTCTCTGCCCCCAGGTTACCCTTACAGTCTGTTCTGCCCCAGCTACGGACCCCAAAGAATACAGCACACACAAACTCTATACAAGCTTATTTTACTTAATGACTTAGTCTTTATCAACCAAAGGCTGTTAATAAACTGTCTTAACAGCCTACCAGAATTCTAAGATAAGGTAATCACAGTCTTACTAGAGTTGGCAGAAAGCCCAGAAACAATTTTGTAGAGAATCCAGACGCGAAGGAGATTGAACTAAAGTTGTTCCCTACAGCTTGCTACAAGCGACGTTCCTCCTTAAATAGGCTAAGGGAGTGGCCAATTAGCCCCAAGCCTTACCAGCCTCCTCGTTGTCGAAATCAGCTAAAATCTGCACAGGCCGCTGACGGGCCACAACACAGTCCAAGAGCAAGGTTCGAACAGACACGTCCGCAGACACTTCGTGCAACTTCCCAGCAGTGAAAGTTCACAGGAGCAGCACCTCTCCACGGGAAAGACAGGCTCTGAAACTTGGCAAAGTTCATGACGAATGTCAAAGCAAAGGATCAAACCTCAGTCCACGTCAGCAAGGGTTCTGGAGCAAAGTTCTTCTTGGAGCCGTGGAGCATGTTGCTGCAAAATACAACACTTGTTCCCGACCAAAAACCTCTCCCCACGGCTCTCCTTAAACGCTACTCTCCAGGTGAGCCTTGGGAGAAGGGGTAGGGCACCCTCCTCCCAAGTAGTCGGGTCACCCTGCACTGACTCTGCCTCCTCTTCATTCTCCACACTCGGGGATCGGGTGGGGGAAACATTTGCTCATCTCTGGAGGTCCGCCCCTCCTCTGCTCTGCTGCCTGCCCTTTCCATCTCCTCTCTCCTTCTTCGATCAGCCTGTACCCTCTTTTCCTCCCTGCCTACTCTTCTGAAGCCCGAGTGACCCAGGACTTCCTTGTCTTCATCCCCAGGTCGTTCCTCATGGGCCACAGTGACTGCGCCCTCCCACTCTATCAGCCCCGGCTCCATCTCCTCCTCCTCCTCAGTCCCAGGCTCCAACAGGGCCATGACACTGTATTGAGTTTACACAAATACTTTTTGCTACATATGTTTTGATAATTGCAAATATTCTTAACTCCACCATGCTTATTAAAATACAGAGTTTTTTCTTTTTCTCTTCACCCAGCTATAACTGTTTTGGATTTCCCCTCCCTTTTCACCCATTCATTCTTTCAGAATATAATTCTTCTATTTGTATGAACAATCTCAACAATTCAAGCTTAAAACTTCATAAAATAAAAAGGGAATGTATAAACCAATTACACAAAACAAAATTTGCTAGAATATATTGTAAATGCACATGTCACCTTAACCCTAACTCCTAACTCCAACACTAAAAATTACTTAATATTTTATTCATTACAAAAAATAAAGACAAGCCTAAACAAATTAACTAGTTAGAGGTATGACAGTTTATCCAAAGTGGAAACTGAAGAAGTAAAAGAATGGATAGGTAAGCAACCAGCCTATTTTCAGAGTAGTTTGAGTAGCTTACAAAAACCAACTGGTCAGAAAGAATGAGTTTTCATTTCCTTTTTAAAATCATAAAAAAAAAATCCCCAAATCATATTCAAAACTTTCCTAGAATGTCTTACACAATGTTTATCCAAATTCATTAATTTGGTAGAAAAAATATTTTTGTATTCAATTGTTTAATATTTAAAGAATAGAAGTATGATACAATACCATAATGAATACCAATAACTGGAGAAGATACAAATAATTCTTTTATTAAACCTATCTGCTGGTTTTCCTCTGTTAAGAGCAGAGTGCCAGAGTTCTTAAATAGGGTTACAGAGTTGTTGTTGTTGTTTTTAAAAAGAGCATACATATACATTTAAACATTGTCAAAGAACTGTTTTGCAACTAACACAGAGAACATATGGGCTAAAGAGGAAATCTGGGTGTAGAGTAGTAAACAGGAGGGCAAACATAGCTAATGAGTAACAAATATGTGCCATTCAGCTTCATTGCTCACGGCCTTATTACAGGAATGTTATACTCTTCATATTGACCAAGAATGAAATGAAACATGTACTCTTTTTCAGTTACCAACAGCAATATCTTCATCATAGTCAGTATGATTAGAATAATTAAGATGTTAGGATTAGGAGCAGAGGAGACCCATATTTTTACTTCCCTCTTGGCAAAGGAAGCCCTCTAGATCAGAGGTGGGTTTCAGCAGGTTCTGACCAGTTCTGGAGAACCAGTAGCGGAAATTTTGAGTAGTTCGGAGAACCGGTAGTAAAAATTCTGACTGGCCTCACCCCATCTATTTTCTGCCTCCCAAGTCCCAGCTGATCGGGATAAAATATTTTACAGTATCTTTCCCCTGCCATGCCCACCAAGCCACACCCAAAGAACCGGTAGTAAAAAATTTTGAAACCCACCACTGCTCTAGATGTGTAAAGCACACGTTGGCAAACTATAGCCCACAGGGCCAATGTTGGTCCACTGCCTGTTTTTGTATGGCCCACAAGGTAAAATGCTTTTCCAGTTGAAAGTGATTGGAAAAAGAACTTTTGTTTCGTGACACCTATATGAAATTTAAATTTCAGTGTCCGTAAATGAAGTTTTATTGGAACACAGCCATGCTTGTTTGTTTATGTATTGTTCATGGCTGCTTTCACGCTATAACACAAGAACTGAGTAGCTGAGACAGAGACCATATGTCACATTTTTACCACTTTGCACTACTGTTCAGTGCACTACAAATTGCAATAACGCAGGTTACAACAGAGTTTCAAGTGCCATGCATATTGCCATATTTAATTTTTCTTACCAATGGATATCTATCATGTCAAGAAAAGAAAAGTGGACTTCAACTGTCATATAATGGAATACTGATTATTATGTTATCAACATTACAAAAATGATAATAAATTCACAATAATAAAAAATGAAAATGAGGCTGCCGCTATAGCAAGTTTCAAGTGACTGATTTGTTAGTGAAGTAAGGAAAGCCATTTACCAGTGATGATTAATGAAACTGTGTTTGATTGCAGCATCTGAAAAAATGTATCTACAGAAAATAAACTTGTTTAAGACGATTAGCTTTTTGATGAAAACAGTTGCTTGAAAAGTTGCGGACACTGAGAGCAACATCAATAGTCAATTAAAAAACAAGGGAAATGATTTTGAATGGTTTTTCTTAGCTCTTGATGAGTACTTGTTTATTCGAGGAATCAATGCTGACATTGAGATCACTGGAGGATTAATCTCTATGAGTAGTCTGCATGAAACAACTACAGAACGGAATGTTTTCATAGAAAATATCCCCGTACAATCTTAAACGGAGTCTGTTAAGATGTCTTACAACCAATGATGTTAAAAATATAAGTGGAACACAAAAAAGTTTAGCTGGACAAATTTGCAAAGCTTGTTAAAATGTAAGGTATTTAAAACGAATGATTATTCATTGTACTATTCATCAAGAGGCACTTTGCAGAAAATATTTGAATCTATTGAACCCGTAGTGTCAACGATTAATTTATTTCACTTTCATAGACTTAACCAGAATTAATTCCAAGATTTTTTTTTTTCAAAAACAGAAGTTGAATAACATGATTTGCCCCACCCTACAGCAGTCTGATGATTCCCAGTAGTAATGTTTTATTCTGATTTTTGAGTTCAGGGCTGAGAGTTTTCTGCATAAGTAGTACTGTTCCAGGTACTAAAATCAAACACTGAAGGGCTTTGGAAATTAGCTTTTGCTTCAGACTCGATAGTATTTAATGAATTCAGCCTAAACTTATAAAGCAAAACAGCATTAATATCCAAAATATATTCTGAAATAAAATCATTTTGATGGCAACTAATGTTCTTTCAATCACAAATAATGTCAACCTGCTTTATAAACTTCCTGTGCTGTCAAAAGTTAAAATAAGGATCAAGGTTTCCATTGCCACACACATTTGCAGCAGATACATTTTCCAAGTCCATTCTAAACTTCCAGTAGCAGTTTCCACACCTTGATGCAAATGCAAAAGAAATTCCCATATTTCAAACTCTATTTAACTCTGCAACTGAGGATCTTCCACATAAATTTCAATTGCAATTAATTTTTTTTAAAAAAAATTGATTTATATGCCGCCCTTCTCCGGAGACTCAGGGCGGCTTACAATGCGTTAAGCAATAGCCTTCATACTTTTGTATATTTATACAAAGTCAGCTTATTGCCCCCACAATCTGGATCCTCATTGTACCTACCTTAGAAAGGATGGAAGGCTGAGTCAACCTTGAGCCTTGGTGAGATTTGAACTTGCAGTAATTGCAGGCAGCTGACAACTTAAGTGCTACTTTTTAACAGCACTTAGTCCACTGCGCCACCAGGCTCATTTACATTTGCAATGTAATAATATGCTAAAAGGCAAGTTTCAAGAGAAGATCTAATAAAAGTCTATAAATGCCTTCTGAGCAATTGATATGTTCAATTAAAATCATATGCTCATGCATTGATAGCAATATCAATAATACATATTTGTGTAAAAGACATTTTCAAAAATGAAATACTTAAATTTAATTAAGGATCAGCATCAACAGATAGATCAGCATTAGCAGATCTGTATTACAAAAAGGTATATGTATTATTATTATTATTATTATTATTATTATTATTATTATTATTTGAATTTTATCAAATAAAAATGTTTTCTCTCTTGCTTCATAAGTATATAATACCCTTGATTTTGCCTCTTGGCTTGCAAAGCCTAAAATATATAATGGTTTACATAAAAAGTTTGATAACTCATGTCCTAGAGGTTTCTGTCCTTCCTCTTCTCCATCACTTTAGAAAAAAAATAAATCTTGCAAGACATAAACAAAATCAAACTTTTAACAAGCAAACTAAAAAACAAACTACAAAGCCCAATTTGGACAAATGGATGCAGGGTTCTTGCAAAACCACGATGATGGTGGTTTGCTATAATTAACAAGCTACAGCACCATTTTTTTTTTGTTTCCAAGAACAAAAATGGCAAGAAATTAATAAAAAGCAAAATAAGCATTGTTTATTGATTCTCCACAGGGTGCCCTAGTCATGCAGAAATAGGAAGAGACAACAAGACTTAAAAGCAAATTAATTTCAACATCCTAACAGAATTTTGGTAAACTTGATTATCTACTCTTTCTTAAATAGCATCTATTTGAAGCAAAACTCAGTGGGTAGCACAGTGGTTAAAATGCAGTACTGCAAGCTAATTCTGCCAACTGCCAGAAGTTCGATTCTGACCGGCTCGAGGTTGACTCAGCCTTCCATCCTTCCTAGGTTGATAAAATGAGGACCCAGATTGTTGGGGGCAAAATGCTGACACTGTAAGCCGCTTAGAGGGGACTTTTAAAGGACTATGAAGCAATATGTAAGTCTAAGTGCTATTGCCATTGCTATTCAATTTTTTTCTGTACCTTTCCCAGCTTCTTCAGGTAATTCAAGTCATTTATCAGACCTGCTGGAAAGATGGCGGACCCCACTTCTTTTCCCAAATCATGAACAGCAACAACTTCCTCTAAGTTCTATTTATTTTTCTGAAAGAATAAAGTTTTTTTTCCCCCTACCCAGGAAGGGTAGGTGTCAGTCATATGATTGTATCTGTGAACCAAACACATCTGTCACCATATGTGAAAAAGGACATCTTCCCCTCTTGAACGTGGATCGAAGCACAGGTGTCAGCTGACTGCCACCTATCAAGTAGTGAATAGCAAAGGTGGGCTTCAAAAATTTTAGCAAGGGGTTCTCTGCCCAGTTGCTGTGTGGGCATAGCCATGGTGGGCGTGGCCTAGTCGGCCTCCTGCACCACAGCAGAGGGGGCATTTTTGCCCTCCCTGGGCTCCAAAGGCTTTCCTCGAGCCTCCAGGAGTGCAAAAACGGCCTCCCCAGGCGCCAGAGGCCTTCTGGAGGCCAGAAATGGGCCCGTTCCACTAAGCCCGTTTTTCGCCCTCCCCAAGCCTCCCCATGTGCCCTGCACTTACCTACATCCAAAACGGGCTGCTTGGGGACTCCTGGGAGGGGAGGGGTGGGCGGGCGGGGCCAGCCAGGAGTGGGATTTGGGGGTTCTCCGAACTGCTCAGAATCTTAGCTAGAGGCTCTCCCGAATCCCTGAGAACCCCCAGCAGCCCACCCCTGGTGAATAGAGGTTAAGAGTTTTGGTCTTCATATTTACTATGTATTATTTTCAAGCACACACTCTGTCCAATTTAAAATTAAAATGGAGAACAAGGAATGCTTAATGTGGGCTTTGCTTCCAAGAACAAAAATGACTATAAACAAATAAGTTGAAACTAAAGTTGAGATTTTTCAACTGGCTCTTTCAAGCCTACTATAAAACAAATTTATTGTAAACATATATTTAAGTAGTATTAACCAAATTTAATGAATTATCAAACATAATTTCTTTCTAGCAGTGGGTTCGTCCTTGGGATTTCATGAAAAAAGAAATTATCCCTTCTGTCCTGTCAACTTAAAATATGGTTTTAACTTGAGGTTTCACAATATGCAAATTTCAATTTAATTAAATGAAAAAAGTTAATTAATAAAATGGTTGACGGTGTTCAAGCCTGAACAACATAAAGAAAACATCAATTACATGAAAAAATTCTCATTTGATGAAAAAGCCCTTCATACTTTTAAGAAGCTAACAGCCTAATCATTCTAAATATTATTAATATAGGCATACGTTTCAATGCTTGCACTAGCTAGTTAATTTTTTTAACATTACCATTTTGATAATTAAATGGGGAGAAGAAAATTATTTGCCAAAATAAAGTAGAGATTTGTTTCTTTGTTCTTTGAATAAAGACCATTTTAAAAGTTTCATGTTCAAAAGACCCAAACAACTTTATACTTTCCTATTCCTAAAAAATAATCAATATAGCTAAACAAGGACCAAAGATAAACTCTTCGAAGTACATTTCTGCCTTCATAATTACATTAATGCAATTAGCTTCCAATCTCTTCATAAAGCTTAAAAATTTGTACCTTTTAAAACATTTTTGGCACTTCCATTACTAATTTTACCACTACCAACATTACTCACAGTTATTTTCATTTCTTGCCATATTACAGCAGTTTCATGTTACATATGAAAGAGATAGTAGTCTTTAAAATTATGCTAACGAATATGCTTGCTGAATATTAACAATAGCTTTTACATTATGAAACAAAGGGTTTTTAAGAAGACACTTCAATGATCAATGTTAATTATTTAGCCTTCTATTTTAAGCAACTTAAATATAAGGAGGAATAATATACTTTTGCTTGCTTTTAATTCAGACTATTATAATCTAGTGCTTACTTTTGAACACAGGAGGGTATATATTTTGCTATCAAAAAATTACTACTAGTAGTAGTACTGCTACTAATTATTCTTATTGTTCTTAGCTCATTTCTCCTGAATCCTTTTCTACTTTCAAAGTCCTAAAATACAAGATTTCTCTTGATATCTCTTGTTAATTAACAAGCTTACTGATTATTTTTTCATATGTCCATCTTTTCTCAATAACAAAAGAAAGTATATTAGCACCAAAACTGTCATTCCTAATCAGACAGGAGTATTGTTCTGATATTTTGAAGTCCAACTGACTAGTTGGATGACTGAAAGTAGATAAATTTAGACAAAATAGATTCCAAATTACTGCAGAAGCTTTCATTATGGCTAGATGGTTGTATTAATACTTTTAGGTAATACGTACTTAAGGCAAGTGGCTGCCATGCCATCTGTCTCCCGAATTTGAAAATCTACATAGTAGATTACAAGCTCTTCCCCGACATGCTAGAATCTTCTAATAATGCCGAATATACAATTTTATGTTTCTCAATGCAAGCAACAATTCCATAAGTAACTGAAATATCTATAAGCCTCAAACCCTTTTGGTAATCACAACAAATCACAACATTACAACACCTTAATAGCGTCCATCTCTGTTTCATAGCGCTCAGAACTCTAGAAAATTCATATTACCGTATTTTTCGGAGTATAAGACGCACCGGAGTATAAGACCCACCTTAGTTTTGGGGGAGGAAAATAAGAAAAAGGCTGATTGGCAGGTGGATCGGCTTCCTAGAATACCCCCAATCAGCTGTTCCCAGAGGTGAATTTTAGCAACAGGTTCCTTGGTTGTGAGTTCTGTGCCTTACTTTTTTTTTTTTTTTTGCTTTTTTTTTCTGCCTCTGAAACTTCTGAAACTCTGTTTCAGAAAAAAACAATTTCCTGCCTCTGAAAGCCTCTGAAACAGAGCTTCAGAAAAAAAGCCTCTGAACCTCTGTTTGGGGGCTTTTTTTCTGAACCTCTGTTTGGGGGCTTCTTTTCTGAAGCTTCTTTTCTGATGCTTTTTTCAGCCTCTGAAACCTCAGTTTGAGAAGCTGGGCGGGGCTACATTCAGAGTATAAAGTGCACCCAGATTTTCACCCTCTTTTTTGGGGGGGGGGAAGGTGTATCTTATACTCCAAAAAATATGGTAGATCCTATAAACTTGAAGTCAGCTTTCTGCCTTCAAGTTTAGTCAGTTTTCTTTCTAAAACAGACTTTTGTTTTTAGTTATAGCTATACGTTTTGCATTTTTGCATATTGTCCATTCTTAAATATTAACAAGAACAAGTAGAAGTAGGAAAACACTAAAATTGTAACTTCCGTCTGTATTTGTATGATTGCTCTGGCAATTTATTTGAAGAAGAAATCTAAGACGTTGGAAATTTTCTAATTTCCAACAACAGAAACATACCCAGGTTCATTATGCTTATATTACATATGTTTTCACAATTTATAGTGGATAATGTTGACCTGGGCTAATGGATCTACACCATCAGAAACAAGTCGCTTTTGCTCACTATTATCAATAACAGAACCAGAACAGAAATTTGAAAGCAATAAAGTAAGTGTTGGCTACACTGAGAGAGATTCTAGGAAAGTTTTCAGGACCACAAAAGATATGGTAAATGGATTAAAGCTAACATTGCATTGTATTTTACCCACACACAGTGGCAGGACTGTGAAGCAAGTACAGAAACAGTAAACAGGCTAACAGACATTAATAGCAACAACCTTATTCATCATAATTTTGTTAATTGGATTTTCTGGAGAGGAGGAGATTTTGGCAGCAGTGAGGAAAATAATATCGTTGAAATAAAGACAAGCCTGATGGTTTCATCAACATAACATTCTCAGCACTAATTAAAATGCTGGAATAAACAATAGAAAATTGTCTCCATAACATAGCATGCAATCAACAGAAAATGGGCAAACAGGCAATTCTTATATGATTTTGGACAATTCAGAGATCTTCAAGGCCAAATTTAATTACTGATTGTATATATTAGGTTGACTTAACCTTGCTGTTTCTTTTGAAGTAGAGGGACATCACACACACATACTGTTGTGGCCCGTACGCGGCCTGTGCAGCTAGTAGCTGATTCAGACAGCGAGGAGGCTGGTGTGGTGCTGCGCCAGCAGCCTGTGCAGCTGGCACTCAAGTTGGACAATGAGGAGACTGGAAAAGATGTGGTGCCAGAGGCAGGGATTCAGCCAGGGCCTTCAGAACCTCCAGAAGCTCCTTTAAGTGAAGAGGACGAAGAGGAGGAGCCTCTTCTCGATGCATGGGTGCGCAGAGCTGCCATAAGGAAGGAGTGGCTCCCCAGGAGGAGGTCTCATCAAGGGTAAGGCTTGGGGCTAATTGGCCACTCCCTTAGCCTATTAAGGAGGAACGCCAACTGAAGCAATTTGCAGGGAACAACTTAGTTCACATACCTTCGTGTCTTGTCTTGCTTATCTTATCAGCTTTCTGCAAATTGCTTCTGGGTATTCTGCCAACCATAGTAAGTTTTCGGTTATTATTCTTTGAATTCTTGGTGGCTGTTAATGCAATTAATTAATAGCCGTTGTTGTAAAAGACTGGTTTATTCAGTAAACTAAGGTTTGAATGGACTTTGTGTGTGCTGCGTTCTTTTGAGGTCCGTAGCTGGGGCAGAACACAAATAGACCTCGAATCTATGCCTTGAGAAGTTATGAGAAAAGATTGTAAACAAAATAATTATTGATTAGTACATCAACGTATGCTGTATGAGAGCCAGTAACGGTTAAGATACCAAGCTAAAAAACAGGAAACCGTGAGTTCTAATCCCAAAGCCAGCTTGGCCAGTCATTTTCTCTCAGCTCCAGAAAGGAGGCAAGGGCAAACCGCTTTTGAAAAAAAACTTGCCAAAAAAACTGCAGGGACTTGTCTAGGCAGTGCCCTAGATTTGGATATGCTTCAATGGAAGAATACGCATGCACACACATAAACATAGAGAGAAACTTGCCAGTTAAAAAAAGAATAAGAATTAAAGTATTGATGCGGGCAAGAGATGATGGATAGAAGGCGGATAGGAAAAAGAAAGGGGAAAAAAATTTTTTTTCTTTTTCTTTCTTTTTTTTATAATGGTGGCATAAGGAGAAATTAGAACAGAGATAGGAATGTGTTCAATAAAAGATTGTGGGATTACTTGTACATATACCTTTACGTGATGAAACAAAAATAATAATAAAATGGGAAAATTAGAGATTGAATGATGGTATTATTAAGCTTAAATAACGTTGTGATTGGTAAACACTGAACAATTAAATAATGAAAAGAACATTTTAATATAAATGTGTATTAATACTAAAATCATATAGATTGGATGAAAGCAAAGAATATGAGAGGTATTTTGTATGTTTAAATAATATCGTGATTGGCATTAGAATAGTATATTGAAACATTGAATAATGAAACAATGAAGGATATTTTAATATAAACAGATTATAAAAGGGAAATATGGGAAATATGAATAAGAACTAAGTATTAAAAATGGGAAAATTAGAGATTGAATATTATTATTATGTTCAAATAATATTATGATTTGTAGTAGAATAATATAGTGAAATAATGAGTAATAAAATGATGAAAGAACATATTTTAATATAAACAGGTGTATTAATAGTGGAATCATATAGATTGGATGAATGTAAAGAATATGAATAGAATTAATTTGTATGTTTAAATAATATTGTGATTGGTATTAGAATTGTATATTTAAATATTGAACAATGAAATAATGAAGGATAGTATTGTAATACAAAGGGAATGTCTTTTAATATAATGAATAAAAGTTAGAATAAAAACAGAAATAAGAGAAAGGGGGAATATTATATACACATTTTTATAAAATAAGCGCAATGATAAGAGGGAGGTTTAGAAACTGAACTGCAGTAGTAGTATGTTTAAACAATATGAAATAATGAAAGATTATTATTATTTTATCTGCACTGAAATGTATGGCACCCAGGTGTTCATGCATTGATATGTATATGTAATATAAAATAAAAAACTTGATAATAAAAAAAAAGAAAGAGAGAGAGAGAGAGAGAAAGACAGAGAGAGGAAGACACTGGATACAACAGTGGCAGTAGCTATTTCAACTAATTGGAAATACTATAGCTGTAAAATATAAAGGGCAGCTTAAATCATCAGGGAGATATAGCATCTTTCTTCAAGGAACTCCTTGTGCAACTGGGTGATTTCCGATATCTCAGATTTTTAAAAAATAATTACAAAATGACTTCTACATGGCAGCACATTTCAAAATAAGCCATTCAAACATCTTTCTAGAAGCAGCTATTTCCAATAGAATATGATAGTTTTGCTCAAATTGGAAACTGATAAAAACAAAACAAAACAAGGTATGGAAATAATTAACTCAGTACCAGTAGTTCTTGTAACAACAAATATCTGGTGAATAATAAATAAGGAATATACTCACTTCTTTTTGCTACTGTTTAGATTTCTCTACAATCCAGTCTGCTTCAGCAATAATTCTCCTGTTTCTCAACTTTTTAGGAAGCCAGACTGAAAATCTGGCATCTCGCTCTTCCATGTAGGTCTATAATATGTATTGAATAATCCTAAATATTATTTTGCTATTCTGTGAAATTAAAGATTCTATGATGGTCTGCACATTTTGTTAAATGCTCTTTTTTTGTTACTGGTATGTAGACCTACCTCTTCCAATCTGTTGGTTGGTTTTCCAGAGTGAGTTAAGTTACATGCAATGTCATTAAAATTTGACATAAGGTATTAAATTGGTGTTTATTCTGCTATATTATTATAATCCAACTTCACTGTCCAAACACCTTTATTGTTCTGATCATTGACTGAATAACTTTTTATATGTGACAGCTTTTTGTTTATTTTAATAGCTTGTCGTTAATGCTGGCCTATTAATTAACAATTTTTTTTTTAGCCTGGAACTATTTTATTGAGATTTTTTAAAATATAATTTTCACTGCTTCTTTAGTTACATCGTTTTTAAGGTTTTGTTTGTGGGCCCCCAACAGAAACTTCATATGCAGCCATTGTAAATTATATATACAATTTATACATTTATAAATGCAGGTAGCCCACAATTTTTGACAGTTGAGCTCGAAATGTTTGGGCTCAATTTTGTTGCCAGGCGAGAAAGTTGTTAAGTGAATTTTTGCCCCATTTTATGACCTTTCTTGCCACTGTTGTGAATCACTGCAACTGTTAAGAATAAGGCTGTTAAATGAATCTGGCTTCCTCATGGACTTTGCTTATCAGAAGGTTGCAAAAGGTGATCACATGACCCCACGACACTGCAACTACCATAAATATGAGTCAGTGGCCAAGCATCAGAATTTTGATCATGTGACCATGGGGGGGATGCTGCAATGGCTGTAAGTGTGAAACATGGTCATAAGTCACTTTTTTCAATGCCTTTGTAACTTTGAATGATCATGAAATGAACTGTTATAAGTCGAGGACTTTTCTTGCTGAAACCAGCATTCACGGAAAAAGTTACAGCAAAACTTAAATACAGCTGTCAGGACATTTGATGAAAAAAACTAGGGATTAAAGGAAGCAAGAGCATTTGATGAACATTTGTCACTCCTATATATGTCCTGCCCCAGCTACGGACCCCAAAGAACACAGAAAGTTTGTACAAAACTTAATTTAGTAAAATAACTCAGTCTTTTTCAAAAGGCTGTTAATAAACTTAAGAAAGTTTATTAACAGCCTACAAGAAACCAAAGATAAAGTAATCACAATCTTACTAAGTTTGGCAGAAAGCCCAGAAGAAATTTGCAGAGAATCCAGACGCGAAGTAGAGTGAACTGAAGTTGTTCCCTACAAATTGCTTCAGTCGGCGTTCCTCCTTAAATAGGCTAAGGGAGTGGCCAATTAGCCCCAAGCCTTACTCTCGAGGAGACCTCCTCCTGAGGAGCCACTCCTGCCTTTTGGCAGCTCTGCGTGCCCTGGCTGAATCCCTGCCTCTGGCATCACATCTTCTCCAGCCTCCTCATTGTCTGACTGGTGCACAGGCTGCTGGCGCAACACCTCACCATCCTCCTCGCTGTCAGAATCAGCTACCATCCGCACAGGCCGCTGACGGACCACAACAATATACAATTCCCTTCCAGTAGCTTACAAAAGACTACTGTATCATAAGGGGTTACTTCAAATAGTCTTTTATGGCTCCATTTTTATTCTAGAATAGAAATCTATTCTTTAAAAGATGCTAGCTAGGCTAAATCCCTTTCGACATTAAATAGTTTTATTATCAACAATACATAGTTCTTCCACATTCTCATGCATCATCACATTCATAGTAGTGTTACCAAATACCATTTAGGGAAAGCAGAAGGGGATTTCGGTAAACGTAGTAGAATGGCTTTCCAAAACAGTCTGTTTGTGAAGACCACATTGGTTGTACAAGTGGAACTTTTTCAATATATGTTTGTAGTGGCAGACACATGACTTAAAGGTTTTAAAGACACATGGCTACAACGTGTGGCTGAGAAAGGCATAGAGAGCCATAAGAAAGGCTGAGCGCCAAAGAATTGAGGCATTTCAACTATGATGCTGGAGAAGACTCCTGTGAGTCCCTTGGACAGCAAGGCGATCAAACCGGTCAGTCCTAGAGGAAACCAACCCTGGCTGCTCTTTAGAAGGCCAGATCCTGAAAATGAAACTCAAAATACTTTGGCCACCTAATGAGAAGGAAGGACTCACTGGAGAAGAGCCTAATGCTGGGAAAGATTGAGGGCAAAAGAAGAAGGGATGACAGAGAACGAGGTGGTTGGATGGAGTCACTGAAGCGGTAGGCGTGGGCTTAAATGGACTCCAGAAGATGGTAGAGGACAGTAAGACCTGAAGGAACGTTGTCCATGAGGTCATGATGGGTCGGACATGACTTCGCAACTAACAACAACAAGAACTTTGTAATTCTTCACTCATTTCTGTGTCCAACCTGACAGTGGAAATAGTTTTAATTCAAATGGTCAATAGTTTCATCTGACTGATGATACTGCTTTAAAAACAAACTGCTTCCCCGAAGGAGCTATGTTCCCAGGCATGTCTCATGCATGCCATAGATCAGATTCACTGAAAATCATGCCGCTTCAGAAACTGCTCCCTTTGGCAATAGAAACCTTACCTGGGCACTGTACAATTGAATACATTAGTACACATCATAAACCACCAGTTTGCAATTCTTGAATACCTGCCACCGATTTTATTGCTTTAAAACATTTCAAAACCTTTTTCATGCGATGTGTGTCCTGCACAAGAATTGATTTTATTAAGAATGTGATGTGATCAGTACAGAGACAAGCAATACATATATAAAAAGGAATGTTTCATTACATAGAATTCTTTCCTCATACGTTGAGTAATCAGTCTACAATCTTTGGCACAAATCTAGAGAAGGAAAGATGTGCTGCCCAAGAACTACCGTGTTTCCCCGAAAATAAGACCCTATCTTATATTTTTTTGAACCCCAAAAGAAGCGTGTGGCCTTATTTTCAGGGATGTCTCATTATTCTGGAGCGCGTGGAGGAAACCAGAGGAAATGGCGGGAATCGGCTGCACATGTATTTAAATATTTTTGGGGAGGGCTTATTTTCAGGGGGGACTTATTTCAGCGCATGCGCTCAAAAGCCTGATTGGGCTTATTATTAGGAGATGTCTTATTTTTGGGGAAACAGGGTACAATCTTAGAGATATGGTACCTGTAAGATTTCATATCATTGTGTAGTAATTTACCAAACTATAAACATAAGTTGAACTCAGCCAGTCATAACTTTTGAAGTAGCTATAATGTGGAAGACTGAAGTTCAATTTAAGGATAATCATCCTTCTACTATCTTCATACTTTAATGGAACATTAGGCTTTACATTAATGGAACATTAAATCTTTTGTTAGCAGAGACAGCTATAACTACAGAACTCCTTTCTTATAACTGTCATGGAATTAATAAACTCTTTTAAAGTATTCTATTAAGAAATCATTCTAGTTCTTATTGAGGTTAGCAGCATTATAATACCTATAGTAATAATTATTTTCAGCCACAAGCATTAATTGCACTATTGTAGCAGTTATCAGAAATTATGGAATATATTTATTTTAGACTAGGATTCTCAGTTTCAAACATTCCAGACTTCTTTTACTATAAATAGAACATAGAAATGCGTACATACGTTAGAAAACAATTGGGTCATTCATTTGCATACTTTCATAAGAACATTAATAAAAGTAATGGCGCGTCATAAATAAAAATAATTTTTAAAAACTTAAGCCATTTATCTGAAGATTAATTCAGGAAAAAACAATTAGAAATCTTCATTTTCAGACTCACTCTTGAAGCATAATAATGAAAAAGATTCATGTTTGAAAGCGACTCCATTTCTTACCTTAGAAAGTGAGATTATGTGGTGTGAAACCAAAAAATATTCAAATCTCAGGCAATTATAATACGTAACAGTATATAAAAAGTGTGTGTGTGTCTGTATATATATAAATATATAAATATTTGTGTTCTAAGGGTTATTTTCCAAGTCTTAAGGCTTTAATATTTCAAGGTGGCGAACATACGTAATACTCCTTCCTCCTCCTACCCTGTTTCCCTGAAAATAAGATCTCCCCGGATAATAAGCCCAATTAGGCTTTTGAGCACATGCGCTAAAATAAACCCTCCCTGAAAATAAGCCCTCCTCGAAAATATTTAAACGCATGCGCAGCTGGTCCCCGCCATTTCCTCTGGTTAGGGTTAGGGAGACAGAGCTGGAAATCAGGTAAGACGACAAGAGGAGCCCCGTCTTGCTCCACGCACCCCAAAATAATAAGACCTCCCTGAAAATAAGGCCAGGCACTTATTTCGGGGTTCAAAAAAATGTAAGACAGGATCTTATTTTCGGGAAAACATGGTATTTTCTCTACAACCATCCTGTGAGGTGGTTTGGGTTGAAAGAGAGTGACTGGCCCAAAGTCATCTAGCCAACTTTGGCTAGATGAGAGTGGCCTACAACTCCCGTCTCCTGGTTTCTAGACTAGCATCTTAACTACTACACCAAACTAGCTCACATGGCACAAACTAAGCACCAAGCATGGAAAAGGAAGAGTCTCAATGAAAGTGGGTCACTTTCAGTTTAATATGCATATAATAAAAGCTTTGTAAGCCTAGGAAAACAGCATACTTCATATGGTCTAATTAGCTACAACACTAAAAACAGTCTCAGGTAAAAAATGATGTACGTAAACAACAATGCTAAGCATATAATTATTTATCATCAAGAAACAGAGTCTTCTGCTGATAGTTCACTAGAATACCAATTAGGAAATGTACAGACAAACATGTTATTATTGTTTTAAGATCCGGCATCAATTCTGAATGTTTGGTTATGTTGAAATGTATCGGCAGCAGTCTTTCACATTATGCTTCGAAATGGGGGCGTGTTAAAAACAAAATTTGAAGTAATTCAGAAACACATAAAAAAGAATTAAAAGACAAATACATTTTGGAAAAAAACCCACAAACATGATAGCGTGCCAAAGAAATGGCTTGGATGCAAAGTCAAGTACTGTATGTCATTTAAAAAAAAAAAAAAGGCAAGTCCTGAATTTTTTCTTATGCTGAAAGCATAAAAGTTGTCCTGGAGAAATCTTTGCAGGAATTGTTCCCCAACTAAAATAGAGATCTGTCAGAAATACCAACTTTTTGAACATCACAAGAGTCAAATCAATTCATAGTCAGAATCTGCCGGCTGTACCAAATAAAGCAGACGATTCCACAGAATTGTTAAGGCTATTTTAATGAGAGTGGTTTTTAATAAAGATTCTTGCAAGTCTGATTGTCCTGTATCTCCTCCCTTTCTTATGCCCATGTGAATTAGGGAGTCACTTAACACATAGTTTCTGCAGGACAGCTCATACTATGAGTCCTTAGAAAGAGGGGTCTTATCAGTACAATATTATTAGGCCCATAGGACAATAATTTTGAATTGTGTGAGTTAATGTTTCCATCGCGAGTGTCCAGCACCCTTCTATGCCATCTTCTCTCTATGATTTTATCTGTTAATATTTTTATCTGCTGTGATTTTTAACTTCTGTGTGGATGGATGATTTGTTTGTTAATGTTTTTCTGTTATAAACCACCCAGAGTCATTGGATATGAGACGGGTGGCACATTTTATAAATAAATAAGTAAGCAAACAAACAAATTAATAAAGATGTTCAATAAAGATACCAAGATATCCATTGCCGATACCAAGATTGTAAAAGCTACAGTGTTTTGGTATGAAAATTAAACTAACTTTAATTATTCAACCAGCACACTCTGGTTTTCATGGAAAGTCGCAGGTAAAACTGTGGCTAAGGAACTAAAGAAATTAAATTAAATGTGGGAGTTTAATGGCTGGGAAGGGAGAGATGGAATCTGACTAGGTCACCTCTTCTTTTAATCAATGAAGTGGATTCAATAGTAATCTAAGTGGGATTGGAGTGTAGACAGGTTAGATATGAAGGAATGGCAGAGTGGGGAATGAGGTGGAGGGAGGGAGAAGAGAAAGGAATGCTTTTCAAAGGGTGGACACAGAAGGAAGGAGGCATCAATACAAAAAGAATATTAATGTTATACATGTTTAATGTTATACTATCATGCAAGCATATTGGTAAAATTCTGTGAATAAGCTTTCTAAATATGCCTGGATGTGAGAAAATGTTAATCACGTAGAGATGTTCTAAAAAAATTCAGTGGAAACTAATTCCCTAAATATTAGAGACCTGGAGATTTTATTAAAAGGAAAGGGATTGTTAATAATGTCAAATCATTTAAGCTTCATGTGCTTATGTTACAAGAAACATAAACAACAAACAGGTTGAACGATAGGTATTAGGATGAACTTTTTTTTTGTTCAAGGATCTAATAAATTTAAGGGAATAGTTCCCCCCCCCCCCCCCAAGCTGCCATAAATGGTAAGGTTTAAAAGTTTCTAAAAGATAGGGAAGATATATATGTGTGTGTATATCTTTGGTTATTCGGGTTTTCTCCCACGTAAAATTGAAAGTGTCTTGGCAACGTTTCAACAAAGTCTCTTTCGTCATCTTCAGGCTGGTGTTTTCGGCTTCATGCTTCTAGGAGCAATGTGTGATCACAGCTGTTTCTTCTTTTTAACTGCCAGTGGGGGTGTGCATTGATTGGGTGGGAGCTTGGCTGTATTCTGATTGGGTGGAGGTGTGTTCTGATTCGTTGGAGGCTTGGCTGTGCTCTGATTGGATGGGCGGTTGGCTGTGCTCTGATTGGATGGGGGGTGTTCTGTTTGGGTGGGGGCTTGCTTATGCTCGGGTTAGTCTGAGTTGCAGGGGGATTTGAGCTGGTGAGCTGCGTTGCTGTTGTTTGGCTTCGCATTTGTGGTCGTGCCACATCTTCATGGTGGGTGTCAGCTCATCAGCTCAAATCCCCCTGCAACTCAGACTAACCTGAGCACAAGCAAGCCCCCACCCAAACAGAACACACCCCCAGCCAATCAGAGCACAGCCAACCCCCCCATCCAATCAAAACACACCTCCACCCAATCAGAACACAGCCAAGCTCCCACCCAATCAGTACACACGCCCACTGGCAGTTAAAAGGAAGAAACAGCTGCGATCACACATTGCTACTAGAAGCATGAAGCCAAAAACACCAGCCTGAAGATGACGAATGAGACTTCGTCAAAACGTCGCCAAGACACTTCCAATTTTACATGGGAGAAAACCCGAATAACCAAAGACCTACATACAAACACCCACGAAAACCTCAGAAAACATATATATATGTATACATATATACATAGATGCATGCCCAAATATGAATCCTGCAATGAAATATTTTATTCAGGTAGATATAAATACACTACATCTAATTTTGGTCGCCACAGTGTAAAAAAGATGTTGAGACACTAGAAAGAGTGCAGAGAAGAGCAACAAAGATTAGGGGACTGGAGGCTAAAACATATGAAGAACGGTTGCAGGAACTGGGTATGTCTAGTTTAATTAAAAGAAGGACTAGGGGAGACATGATAGCACTGTTCCAATATCTCAGGGGCTGCCACAAAGAAGAGGGAGTCAAGCTATTCTCCAAAGTACCTGGCAGTAGAACAAGAAGCAATGGGTGGAAACTAATCAAGGAGAGAAGCAATTTAGGGGAAATTTCCTGACAGTTAGAACAATTAAACAGTGCCTCCAGAAGTTGTAAATGCGCCAACACTGGAAGTTTTTAAGAAGAGATTAGATAATCATTTGCCTGAAGTGGTGTAGGGTTTCCTGCCTAAGCAGGGGGTTGGACTAGAAGACCTCCAAGGTCCCTT
>WNWU01000049.1:15457353-15548997 GCA_012654045.1 Ptyas mucosa | reverse complement strand
TATTCTATTCTATTCTATTCTATTCTATTCTATTCTATTCTATTCTACTCTACTCTACTCTACTCTACTCTACTCTACTCTACTCTACTCTACTCTACTCTACTCTACAAACCTATTCTTGGATAGATTACATATGGATACCTTTTCAAATTTCTGCAACAAATTGAAACCTCTATCAGATCAGCTGCTTTGTTTGCAATGTTATAGGACTAGAAGATCTCCAAGGTCCCTTCCAATTTTATTGTTCTATGTTCTAGGATTATTACATTTAAATTAGAAGAGATTTGCCATTTACTTACAATTGGCTTTTTAATCCTTACAGTGTAATGCTATACAATGCAACAGCAAAGCTAACAACTAACTCAAACGCTGTGAAACTTTTTTCAAGAAAATAAGATAAATGAAATATCAATATGAATGAGGTGGGATATTAGGGCAGTATTATGAGGAGAGTGTATAAATCGTATGAACATGATTTTAAAAATCTTAACAAAATACAAGTTGGTATTATTCAGATATTAGCAATTTATTAGCAAGATAGAAGAGATCTGGATCAGCTAATGAGTGGCGTAGCAGGCTAATGCCTCCTATTAAGGCAGCATTTAACATCCAGCTGCCTGCAATTACTGCGAGTTCTAATCTCACCAGGGTCAAGGTTGACTCAGCCTTCCATCCTTTCTAAGGTGGGTAAAATGAGGACCCGGTTTGTGGGGGCAATAAGCTGACTTTGTATAAATATACAAAAGTATGAAGGCTATTGCTTAATGCATTGTAAACCGCCCTGAGTCTCCGGAGAAGGGCGGCATATAAATATAAATAAAAATAAAAAATAAATAAATATATACAAAGCAGGGGTGAAATGTAAAATTTGTTACTACCGGTTCTGTGGGCGTGGCTTGGGGGGGGGGGGGGTAATGTGACTGGGTGGGCTTGGCCAACTTTTTTTTTTAACTTTTCAAAGCATTTTTTCTAATGCTTTGAAAAGCCACTGCCAATCAGGCAACTCAGCTGGGATCATCAGAGACTTTTCAAAGCATTTTTTTTACCACCTCTTCGGCCAAGAGGTTGCAGAAAAAAATCCTTTGAAAAGCCTCTGACTATCCCAGCTGAGCCGCACGATCATCAGAGACTTTTTCTTTAACTTTTAAAAGCATTTTTTCGTCGGAAGAGGTTGTAGAAAAAATGCTTTTAAAAGTTAAAAAAAAAGCCTCTGATGATCGTGCGGCTCAGCTGGGCATGGGAGGGGGGGCGCACAGGGATTTTTGCTACCGGTTCTCCGAACCACCCACCGCCATTGCTACCGGATCAGGCGATCCAGTCCGAACCGGGAGCATTTCACCCCTGATACAAAGTTAATAAAAGAAGTGAATTACTGTAGATGATTTGGACACAGATAAATTCTTCTCTCAAATAATTTTTCCAAGCAAAAATATAGGTAGTCCTCGACTTACAACCACAATTGAGTCCAAAATTTCTGTTGCTAAGTGAGACATTTGTTAAGTGAATTTTCCCCCATTCTATTACCTTTCTTGACACAGTTATTAAGTGAATCACTGCAGTTGTTAGGTTAATAACATGGTTGTTAAATGAATCTGGCTTCCCCATTGACTTTGCTTGTCAGAAGGTTGAAAAGGGGGATCAGATGACCCCGGGACGCTGCAACGGTCATAAGTATGAGTCAGTTGCCAAGCATCTGAATTTTGATCACGTGATCATAGGGATGTTGCAATGGTCACAAGTGTAAAAATGGTTGTAACTTTTTTCAGTGGCGTTGTAACTATAAATGGTGACTAAATGAACTGTTGTAAGTCGAGGACTACCTGTATGATGAACATGATAATAAAGATTGTAGAATGCTGAAAAGCTTAAGAAAAGAATAAGTGCAATTACAAATGGCAAAAACAATGATTTAAAACAAAATATTTAAGAATTCAAACTTGTTTTCAGCAACTATATTCCCCAAATAATCCATCAGCAATAAAAATTAATCAAAATTTAAATAAGTTATAACCAGAAATAGCTGCAGAAAAAATTAGGGTGAAAAATCAGCTGTGGCAGCACTGGGAAAGCGGGTATAACAGCAGGGGAGTTAATAATTGTGGATGGGCCTAAATTTATATTCCATAAATGTGGAGGTTCTACAAAGGTTGCTAGTTCAAGGGGCTGTCCATTTTTAAACCAATTGAATTTGACAGAAACTTCTTAGCCTTATTTGTCTATAGCAAATCAAACATTAAATGGAGTTGTTGCTTTTGTTGTTTTCATTCACTCAAGTCAGATTCCTGGAGACTGCTTGGACGAGTTCCTGCAGTTTTCTTGGCAAAGCTTTTTGCAGAAGTGGCTGCCATTGCCTCCCTCCTAGGGTGAGAGAAAGTCACCAGCTGGCTTTGTGTCCAGGACAGGACTAGAATTCACACTCTCCTGGTTTCTAATCTGATACTTTAACCACTATACCAGTGATGGCTAACTTTTTTGCCATCAAGTGCCAAAAGTGGGGGTCGCGGGGGGGTATCGTGCTCACGCATGCCACACCCATAATTCTATGTGCCCCGCCCCCCATGCATGCATGCGTGACACACACACCCGCGCTCCCCACACTTTTGGCATGCGATGGCACAGTGGGCCACCGGATTTACAGTGGACTATAAGTCGGGAAATGGGCCGTTTCCGACCTCTGGAGGGCCTCCGGGGGGACGGGGAAGGCCATTTTCACCCTCCCCAGGCTCCTAAAAAGGCTCTGGAGCCTGGGGAGAGCGAAAAACAGGCCTTCCTCACCCCCCAGAGACCCTCTGGAGGCCAGAAACGGCGTGTTTTCTGACTTCTGATGGGCCCAGAAGGCCTGCAAATCAGCTGGCCGGCGCACACATGCGCACCGGACCTCAGCTCACATGCCCATCAATATGGCTCTGTGTGCCACCTGTGGCACGTGTGCCATAGGTTCGCCATCACGGCACTACACCAAACTTCACTCTAAATTGAAAAGCAGAAATAAAGATAATTGCTACAAAGGAAGGTTGTCCCTTTCATTGAAATATGTGATGCATTCAATAATTCCAAGCTGTACTTAAAGGATTCTTCACTATTATTTAAACTAATGTCAATTAGACTCTGCCCTACTAGGGAATCTGTTTGGCCTCTAAAATTAATAACTTGCACAATAAAAGGAAGAATCCAATTAACCTCACATACCCCCACCAACAGCACTAAATTCCTATTCCATCAAGTTTTTATTAGAACTCCTTCCAAACAAAACTCTTCAAATTGATGGCTAATTGAAACAGAACAATACTGATGCTCCACAAATACAGTAGCTAATTTTTACATGCAATGGTAGATCTAGAAGGTTGAATTTTTTCTTTAAAAAAAAAACCTTAAATGTACAACAGAGCTTCTTCTACACTAAATTAACACTTAGTGAAGCAAAATGTCTTCTCTTCCATAGTGAACTGCATGAGGTCCTGTCCTGACAGAATACTGTATTTTTTGAAGTACAAGACGCACCGGAGTATAAGACGCACTTACCTTTTTTTGGTGAGGAAAAGAAGAAAAAGAAATCTCCCTCTGCCTCTGAGCAATTTTGCCTCGTTGCAGCAAACAGCCTGCTTTACTTTCATTTTCGCTTTCAGCATAGCTTGATTAGCACAAGGAGAAAAAAAAATCTGCTCCAGCAATTTACCTCTTTGCAGCAAGCAGCAGAGCCCTGAGCAAAACAGCCGAGAGCAAATCAGCTGTGAGTCGGGAGGCCGATCCAACCAACGTGTGCTAATTAGGCTGTGCTGAAGCTGAAAGGAGCTGTTTTTTCTTGCTATTTGCTTGCAAGGAGGTAACTGCTGGGAGGCAGAGGCCAAAGGGTGGGGGCCAGTGGATGGGCGAGGCAACATTCGTTGTCTAAGACGCACCTAAATTTTCACCCCCTTTGGGGGGGGAAAGGTGCATCTTATACTCCGAAAAATACGGTAAGTTATGTAGGTCAGTGCTATTATTTTTATTTATTGAAAAATATGCAACGCAAGAATTTTCACAAGTAGCTGATTTGGATTTCCCAGTCATGAAACGAAGAAGCATCATACCGAGTTTCAGTCTTCCTTCTAGCTTTTCAATTTAGCATTCAGTAATTAGTGCCATTAGTTTACTCAGCCAAGACGACTAGATTCACTTTCTTCTCCACTGGGCTACCCAGAACATCTACTATTGCTTCCACCCTGGAGAACTTATGGCAAGGCATAATAAACAGAAGATAATCAAGAGAATACGTAGTGTATATAATTAAGTATCACAATAAGAACCTCTCCATTAGTGTAACATAGCAGTATCTTCCATTCTAAAGGTGACCTAGTGACAACCTTTCACTGGTACTATGACCAGTTACTACAAGTGGACATTAGACAGTTATTTTCTTATCTGTAGAGAGAACATCTCGGAAAATACAGGCAACTCACTAAGGATTTGCAATGTAAATTGATGGTAAAGTACTTAAGACCAACATATTTACTATATTAATTAAATGGTCTATTTAACATGGAATATCAATCCTCTAATCACATCTCATTTGAAGTTATTTCAATTAACAACTCTAAAGTACACCAGCACAGACCCTACTGTTCTAGGCTCATTAACATCATTTTCATTATCTGTCAAATCAGGGAGTAAAAGGCAGAAACTATAAACACTCTCTAGAGTAGCCCCCTTTCCTACTTAAGAGATTATTAGGAGAACAAGCTGCAGTAATTCTCATTAGCTGCTCAGTTTGGGGGGCTGGGGGGGGGGGGGGGCGACTTTCCAACCACTGAAACAATAGATGGAATCAGTAAATGGACAGATTTTCATGCATTCAAGGGTAATCTGTCCTTAATCAAACAAAATCAATCTTAAATTGTTGATGAGGCATAGAAAGCAAATTGAGTTATAGGATGAAGAGGAGCTGAGCACAAAGGTTTAAATCAAACATAAGTATGGATGCTAGAATCTATCAAATGTATTCTTACCCAAAAAAAAAAAAAACCTTTCAATTTGTTTGGTCTAGGGATTAAGGTGCCAGGCTAGAAACCAGGAGACTATGAGTTCTAGTCCTGCCTTAGTCATGAAAGTCAGCTGGGTGACTTTGGACCAGTCATTCCCTCTCAGCCCAACTCACCTCACAGAGTTGTTTCTATGGAGAACGTAGGAGGAGGAAGGAATATTAAGTATGTTCGCCATTTTGAGCTATTTATAAAAATAACTAAGGTGGGATTCTTTAAAAAAAATAAATACAATTTTTTAAATTTAACTAATTGGTTGTTCTTTATACACTGTGCATTTTCAAAAACATAAATGTCAAGGAACACAGGACAACAATAATCTTAAAATATCAGATGAAAGCAACGTATAAAGTAACATGAATTTTTACCTGTATATTCGCTAGTGAAAACGACAAAGAAAGGAGTCACGAGGTCATTAATGCCCTGAACATATCCACTGGCTGGATGGCGTATTGCCCAGATGAACAAAATTCTTTCAAAAATCTGGGGGGGAGGGGGAGAGAGGGGGAAATATAAGGAACAAAAATATAATTATAGCAGAAGGCACATATGTCTGAAATTCATGTACTGGATATATGGAAGATGGCTCTTATGCAACGGAAACCACCTCTAAGAAGATATAGTTAGCTACCAAGTTTTGATACTCAGAAGAAAGGCATAAAAATGTGTCTCTTTCACTAATCCTTTAACTGATTTTAATGATACGGTATTTAATTTTGATTTTAATTATATTTTTTGTTATATACCCTAATTTGCAATTTCTTAATTATTAGAAGCCACCTTGTATATTTGTATGAACAGAAAGTAGGATATAAATACCGTGTTTCCCCGAAAGTAAGACCCTGTCTTATATTTTTTTGAACCCCAAAATAAGCACCTCGCCTAATTTTGGGGGAGGTCTTATTATTTTGGGTGGAAACCAGAGGAAATGGCAGGGACCGCCTGCACATGCATTTATATATTTTCGGGGAGGGCGTATTTTCAGGGGAGGCTTATTTTAGTGCATGCATTCAAAAGCCCGATTGGGCTTATTATCAGGGGATGTCTTATTTTCAGGGAAACGGTATAATATTAAGTAAAAATAGAATATAAACAGTTAGATGATGGGTAAGGAATCTCAATCAGCCTACTTGAGGTCTCAGTGCATACTCAGAAAACCAAATTAGCACCAAGATATTGGTGAAGTTGTTAAACACATTACAATAAAAATGCAAGAAGCATGCTTAGCTCTTGGAAAATAGTAACATTTATAACAGAATTTAAATAGCGTTATTATACGGTGTTCAGCTAACAAAACTGAATTAGCCATTATACATTGTACTCTTATGGAGATTCCATATATAAATATTTGCTGAATTTGAAAAAAAGATAACAGCAATGAAATCAGCTAATTCCAGCCTTTTTAGAGAATATTAAAGCAACAAATACAAAGCAGTAAGAATTAAATAGCTTGAAGAAAAATACATTTTTTAAAAAAAATCAATGTCCATAAAGCATATTTATATACATAAATGAATATATTGATATTCCTTTATCAGAGCTATCAAGTCCCAGAAGTCTTGCAAACAATCTTTGAAACTGTAATACTGACACTCTGATATGCCCAATTATGGAGGAATATTTCAAATCAAGGGCTGCTGTAAATGATTCTTTTTTATGTAGATATTTTGGGAAGTTCATGCTCTCTAGCTTTCATGTATACTTATTAGTCTAATTAACATAGTACAGACTTTACATATTGAGATCATTGAGATGTATTATGTTATAGGATTAACATAAAGGCTCTAAAAGTTTTACAATATAGGATTAATATCAAGGGAGAATAGAATAGCTTATTTTTTTCCAAAGCTTACTGTGTAATTGCAGATCCTTTCCCCCTGTCCTATAATCTGAGATTATTCATTTCTTGTGAATATCATTAGGGCAATGTCGTAGACTGAGCTAAGGAAATGCTTGGTATACACTAAAGGACTTCAGAAGTCATGGAAAAATGAATCTTACATAATCTGATTTCCCTGCTAATCATGCAAATTAGGGAAAAAGGAAGAAGTGGCTCCAAGTCCCCTTTAGAAATTCTGGATTTCTTTATGCTGGATACATCTTCAGTAGTGGGATTACTGGGATATAAATAAGCATTTATCTTCTCTCCAAATTAACTTTACCCACTCTTTTTCTAGGCTTCTGGAAGGCAGGGTGACAATGAAGCTAAGAGTTCAGTTTCATGAGACATGCATCTGGGATTCCAGAAAAGACATAGAGTATATCACAGAAGTGAGTATACCCCCCTCACACTTTGTAAATATTTAAGTATATCTTTTCATGTAGAAAAGACACTTGGCTACAATGTAAAGTAGTGAGTATACAGCTTGTATAACAGTGTAAATGTGCTGTCCCCTCAAAATAACGCAACACACAGCCATTAATGTCTTAACTGCTGGCAACAAAAATGAGTACATCCCTAAGTGATAATGTCCAAATGGAGCCCAAGTAGCCGTTTTCCCTCCCTGGTGTCATGGGACTCGTTAGTGGTACAAGGTCTCAGGTGTGAAGGGGGAGCAGGTGTGTTAAATTTGGTGTTATCGCTCTCACTCTCTCATCCTGGTCACTGGAAGTTCAACATGGCACCTCATGGCAATGAACTCTCTGAGGATGTGAAAAAGCGAATTGTTGCTCTACATAAAAATGCCCTAGCCCTAGGCTATAAGAAGATTGCCAAGACCCTGAAACGGAGCTGCAGCACGGTGGCCAAGACCGTACAGCGGTTTAACAGGACAGGTTCCACTCAGAACAGGCCTCGCCATGGTCGACCAAAGAAGTTGAGTGCCTGTGCTCAGCGTCATATCCAGAGGCTGGCTTTGGGAAATAGACATATGAATGCTGCCAGCATTGCTGCAGATGTTGAAGGGGTGGGGGGTTAGCCTGTCAGTACTCACTTTTGTTGCCACCAGTTTAGACATTAATGGCTGTGTGTTGCGTTATCTTGAGGGGACAGCACATGTACACTGTTACACAAGTTGTACACTCACTACTTTACCTTGTAGCCAAGTGTCATTTCTTCAGTGTTGTCACATGAAAAGATATACTTAAAATATTTACAAAATGTGAGGGGGTGTACTCACTTTTGTGATATACGGTACACTCTTGTTTGTGGTAATAGAAATAAAACTAAGTCAGTTCCTCATGAATATAGTGCACAACCTTGAAATGATAAGGTTCAAGACTAGGTGGAGTGTTACAGCAACTTCTTGTCTGAATGAAAGCACAGCTCTCGGGACAATCTAAGGCCCATTTTATTATTGAGGAGAGCTGCATGATCAAACTTTCCTTCCTTTTCAACTAAACAATACTATTGTGTTAAGACTGGCAAACCATACACATCCAATAAGCAATGCTTATAAAGGAAATACCGTTTTTCAACATAGCATATGCGAGTGATATATTCCAACTTATTATATATCCAAACACAAATTGGAGAACCATAGGGTTATACTTGCCTCTGTTACTTTGGACTGAAGAATTAAAGCTTCTGGACTCATGCGGGGAATATCTATATGAATCTGTAACAGAAGCATTTAAATTCAGAAACCTTCAAAATATACAAGCAGGTTCAAGTCAGATGTGTTTGCAGGTTTCACTTTTCAAAAAAAACCCCAAACACCTCACCTTTAGCTTCCTAAGAGCCTTATCTTTTAGAAAGCTTTATAATACATACTCACAATTAATTCAGTATTATGCGTGGTAGCTTATATATTATTTTCTGTTTAAAAAATTCTCTGCATGCCAAATGCTTTTGCAGGTACAAAATAGGGTGTCATTTGTTACTGCATACTGTTTAATCATCCCTGAACCACGCTAAACTCATGACATCCTTGATCTTTTCTTTAATCAGTTAATAGAATAAAAACCGTCAGTTACACAAACACCCTCAAAATGAAGACGGACAATAAGACACAGGAAACAATTTATGCAGATGATTTACACAGCAACCTTTGGCTAAGAAGATATTTTTCAATTATTTCACAAATAATATACTAGCTTTCCAGAAGAGAGGAAACCTTTTCAAAAAGGAATTGCAGGCATCCAAATGAAGAGGAGGAAATTATATTTATTTTTTTAATTCATTGTATACAACTACCATATAATCACATTCAGTTTGGGATAGTATTATGGTAACAAAAAATAACAGGGATAGTCTTGCTACAGAACACACTTCTGTGTTATAATTAGAGTTATATAAGTTAGTTATAATTAGTTATATAATTAGAGTCATTATAACAATTCCTTTACCTGTCTGTATGTATCCTGGTGAGTTTCTTCATTTCTTGAATCATAATATTGTTCAACGAAAGCAAAGTATTCTTTCCGTTTTCTTTGCAAAGTGCCTTCTCGCCTATCTGTATTTGCAGGAAGATAACCCTAGAAATTGAGAGGTAAAAAAGGTAGTTGTTAATCATTAATTCAAGGAAAAAAATCAGTACTATGATATCAAGTATTTTCAAATTAATTTCAATCGGCAAAATAGCCAAGTAAATTGGGGGTTTTCACCTTTGAAATTTTGAGCAGCATTTTACTGAATCATTTTGCCAATGACTGCAGTGGAGACCCAAATTATATTTGCTACTTATATTTTGATTTTAGTATTCACAGTAAAAAAATAATATTCAAAGGGATAAGGCCTACTAAATTTCAAATAGACTGAAACTTCATCTAATTAAATTTAAATTCAATCAAATTAAAAAAGTACACAAATAAAAAAATATTATATGAACAGAAAAAGCTTATCTTTAAAACTTTAAAATAAGCTAAGATACACTTTCCTTGCAAATAAATTCAGCATTAATGTAAATCAGATTTTGGCAACTTTCCAGACACTCTAATGCGATTTTGCATAATGGTACAGGCAACATCGTTAAAGAAGAAAATTATTTTTAAAATGATTGAAATCTTAGGAGTCTGCAAAGTGTACAATTTTTTTCAGAATCATTACTCTGAAAACTCACAAATTTAGACAGTCTCTTGAAATTAACCATAAAAAGTGTATCACAGGAACCATATTGCCAATCCCTGAAGCATAAGCAAAGAACATGGCCTGACCCATCTTCATCTTGCAGTCTTATAGATGTTAATATATCCATGTAAAAAAGGCATCGCACTCAGTGCAAAATAATTGAAAAAAGTAAGTTTAATTTACTTTATTGCCCAATTTATTTTTCAGCATGAAAAAGAAGAGAACATCCCTATATGTAACTCCATTACAGAATTCTTAAACATCCATTTTCTGCTTATTTTCTGATGTACATAAGCTAAGGTTAAAGAATAAGGGACAAAAATGAGATAATAGCCATAATTTGTTTGTAAATGAACTGAAATCCTAATAAGGAATGATACATGAAATTACTGAGAGTTGGTGAATGTGATTCAAAATTCAAATACAGGCAGTCCTCGCTTAATGACTGTAAAAATAACTTTATGACTACTCCTCGCAGCATCCCTGTGGCCGCGTGGCTGACATTCAGGCACGTTCACAACCATTACAACCTCCTGTAGTTGTGTGATAAGTATTTTGCGCATCACAGCCAGTTTCTGACAAGCAAAGTCAATGGAAAAGCTGACAGTAAAATCACAATCCATGGTCATGGGATGTCTTGCTTAATGACCAGTGGGTAATTCCCTTAACAACTGCTATGGAAGTGAGGTTGTAAGACCATCATAGTCACATGAAGTCTCGCTTAACAGCTGCATTGCTTAAAGACAATTGCCAGTCCCACTTCTTAAGTTCTTAAGCGAGAATTACCAGGGTTTTTTTCCTAAAATAAAACTGATTCAACAGAAATGGAGAAAAATTTACAAAATTATGCACAATGTGAAGCTATTTCCTCCCCTCTCAAAGTACTTAGAACTGAATCCTGGACGAATCAGGGCAGACAAAAAGAAAATTTTTTTTATACACTACATAATTAAACTTTGGAATTTGCCACCACAAGTGGGAAATCGTTACCAGGATGGCTGGTTTCAAAAAAAAAAAAAATTTGGACCAATCTACAGATATCGTGAGGATGAATAGCTATTAGCTTCAGTGGCAATGGGGCTGCCTCTGAAGAGCATTTGTTGGAGGATTAGTGAGTTGTCCTGTGTGGTTGGTTGGCCATTAAAAGAAGAGACTGTTGGCCTAGACAAGCCAGGGACCTAATCCAGTGAAGTGCGGCTTAAATTCTTAATGCAACTAACTCAAAGATATAGATTATAGATTACACTTTCCAGAAACATGAAACGCTCATATTATGCCACAGAAGTAATGGGCAATTTCAGCTAATCTTGGCAGCTATTAAAAATGGAATAACTAATACATTTTGCAAATTGAAACCAGGTCTCCCCGATACTAATCCCATGCCTAACAATTACACCACACATATTAGTATGTATGGCAGTGAGGGATAATAAAAGTAAGCATACCACATTTAAATACTGTCCATATCTTAATTTTAAGAAAGCTGACTTCAAACCCCCTCAGGAAAAAGTTAGTTGCAATCTATTAAGATCCACACTAAGACAGGGGTGGGAATCAACTGTCTGGTTATTCAGTTCACTCATTTTACCTACTGAATTGTCCAGGGAAAGTTAAGCTCAATTATCATTATGGCCAAATCAGAAAAGCTGCTATTTAATCTCTATTTAAATAACAGGATGTAAAAAACATTATCTGATCCTTTACACCTCCCTGGCAGTCAGATTAACTAGCTGGCGGAATGGCATCTGCACAGCTTCTATTTTCTAGCACCAGCTAAGCATTTTTGTTAAAAATGTGCACATACTTACATAGAGATACAATATTTCCCAGGTATTTTTTACACTGTATTAGCTTACATTATGACTTTAGATGAAATCTGACATTTAATATCCTGTTGCATGGATTTATGTAAGGTTAAATATTAAATTCTAGGCTTCACTTCACTGTCAACAGTTTGCATTTATGTGTAATACTATTAGTATCATTAAAAACAATTTAATTTCCAATAGTAAATTTAACTCTCCATGGGATATAAATGTTTTCCTTAGGGCAGACGTGTCTTCTCTTACTCGGTTTTTAAGATTAACACAGGCATTGTCTCTGTGGATCAACAGTTTCAATGTTCTATACCAAGCCAACTTTTATTTTTAAACTATAAATAACATACAATACCCACAAACATGAATCACTATAGTTTCAAAAAAATATATACAGCAGCCTTGTTTATTGTTACAAACAAGGAATTCATCTGTACATCAGGAGACCTATTAATACATTCAAATTTCATTACCCAATGGGACTTTCCCAGACTCCTTTAAGTATGATCTTTTCTGTCTCTTGTTGGGGGGAAAAAAATTCCAGGATCCCTCTTTGTGATCACAATACTGAACTATATCTCTATTTCCTTTTTTAATCCAATGTTCTTGTGAGACTTGGCCTTGTCACAATGATTTTGATTTGTCTTCCAATGGCCTTCATGATCCGTATCAATTAGCATTTTGTGAAATTCAATAGAAGTAGTACTTTCTCATGTTCTGAATGTTACTTTGGTGACCAAGTTCCAAATTCTCACCCTAGGTTGATTCTTTAGGACCTGACTGAAGTATTTCATACATATGACCATAGGTACTACTTATTAGTGTTAATACCACTTTATAATGCCTTGGTAAGGCCACACTTGGAATATTGCATTCAGTTTTGGTCGCCATGATGTAAAAAAGATGTGGACACTCTAGAAAGAGTGCAGAGAAGAGCAACAAAGATGATTAGGGGACTGGAGGCTAAAACATATGAAGAACGGTTGCAAGAACTGAGTATGTCTAGTTTAATGAAAAGAAGGTTTAGGGGAGACATGATAGGAGTGTTCCAATATCTCAGGGGTTGCCACAAAGAAGAGGGAGTCAACCTATTCTCCAAAGCACCTGAGGGTAGGACAAGAAGCAACGGGTGGAAACTAATCAAGGAGAGAAGCAACCTAGAACTAAGGAGAAATTTCCTGAGAGTTAGAACAATTAATCAGTGGAACAACTTGTCTGCAGAAGTTGTAAATGTTCCAACACTGGAAGTTTTTAAGAAGATGTTGGATAACCATTTGTCTGAAGTGGTGTAGGGTTTCCTGCCTTATTCTATTCTATTCTATTCTATTCTATTCTATTCTATTCTATTCTATTCTATTCTATTCTATTCTATTCTATTCTATTCCATTCCATTCCATTCCATTCCATTCCATTCCATTCCATTCCATTCCATTCCATTCCATTAATTCTAATTCTAATTCTATCCCTACCCATATTCTATTCTCCCTGGCATCAATAATGGAGCTCTTTACTGATTCAACCCTTGTCTATGTTCAGGTTTGCTTGCAAAGTGAATTACACCTTCAGGAGTTTTCCCTTATGGCAGGTGTCAAAGATCAATTCTGGATCCTCCTTTATTCTTTATACCTTTCCCTTGGGTAAGAGCTTCAGTACCACTGTTTCACTGATAATATTGTATCAGCCTTTTGGGGTTCTTGATGAAGATACACGGTCAAATAGATCACGTTACTGTTTTGAATTGGGATGTTCTTTGCTCAAGCTGAATATAAATAAGACAGTGATCTGATTGCCCTTCCAATTCCCTCATGCATTTCTCTCCTCCATCCCATTTGTCTCTGCAATTTCCAGATTGTCCCAGATTCCTCTGCCTCTTAGGACCATGATGATGAACCTATGGCACACATGCCACAGGTGGCACGCAGTGCCCTCTCTGTGCTCAGGTGAGCTGTTGCCCCAGTTCAGCTCCACCACGCATGTGCGCGCACCTCTTGCTGGCCAACCGCTTAACGGGTCTCTGGCGCATGCAGGGGGCCGCGCACGAATGCATTGGGGCACGCATGCGTACGGGATGAGTCGCTTGGGGGGGCCACGCACAGATGCGTGGAGGGTGGGGCGCATACGGGGTGACATGCACACATGTGCAGGGGTGGAGCACGTGCGGGGGGACCACGTGTGTGTGCGGGGGCTGTGCACAGGGCTGTGTGTGCATTGCATTTTGGGGGTTCGAATGTGCATGCTTTGGGCACTCGGTCCAGAAAAGGTTAGCCATCACTGTCTTAGGATCTTGACAGTTGATGATCAACTGACTTTGTGCCTATATATTGAGTTTTGTTATCCTTCAGGGGTAGGCAAAGTCAGGGAATAACCACAATAAGGATTTCAGGAATGGTCTATATTGTTGTAGGACAGAAGAACAGAACTTTGAAAGCATGTTGAAGCTTTTCTTGAAACTGAAAAAGAACACCGTTCCTTTCGCCACACTGTTTGCAATGCTACTTACCCTGTTTCCCCAAAAATAAGACATCCCCTGATAATAAGCCCTATTGGGCTTTTGAGCACATGCACTAAAATAAGCCTTGCCCCGAAAATAAGCCCTCCCTGAAAATATTTAAATGCAGAGCTGGAAATCAGGTAAGATGGCAAGAGGAGCCCCATCTTGCTCCACGCACCCCAAAATGATAAGACCTCCCCAAAAATAAGGCCAAGCGCTTATTTCGGGGTTCAAAAAAATATAAGGCAGGGTCTTATTTTCAGGGAAACATGGAAATAGTTGTGATTCAAGCAAAATTATACATGGCAGACAAACAACACCATCATTATAAAATCCTGAAGTACTTACTGACAGGAGCTTCCATGTAATTGGTCGTACAAGTTTTGGAATTCCTGACCAACTCAGCTTCCGCAATTCTTCTACTCGCCCAACCAAAAGAAAAAGAGCAATTAATTAAGAAATGGCATGAAAATATATTGGGGTTAAGATTATTTCCTTAAAACATTTCCTTATAAAATTATGTGTAAGCTCTGATTGTTACACATGAGTTCCTGTGCCTACCATTAAAAGGTTCTTGAAATGTAAATCAAAGAATTTCTGTGATTGGATTCTTTGTTGCCTAGGGATTGATTTCAATGCCTGCACTTAACAATGAAAGACACAATTCAAAAATATTAGTTTGCAAATATAATTATGACCTTTTTAAGCATGTAAGATTCACATTATGGAATAAATACTGGCTTAAAGTTAGCATCCAAACCTGCTTGGGGGTAAAATTGCCTTTTCACGGGATTATTAGTCTGGATCAACTTGGTTCTGAAAAACATGATAAACCTCTTGGAAGTTTATAGAACTCTAATAGTGATTTAGTTAATTATTCAAACATTAACTTTGCTTTTGAAGTTTATGTGGTGATTAGAGTTTCTAAATCTTTTTTAAAGAAAGTTGATATTATTTATTTACTTCACCTCTAGAACAAAGTGCTTAAATGTTTCAACATGAAATTAGTTTATTCTGATCATACAAAGAGGTTAATCAAAATGCCTTGTGTAAACGGGATACTGCAAATAATGTTTGAAACATAACGATTCTGGAATCATTATGTGCAAAAGATGGTTGCCCCCTTGATTATTGTCTTCAATATTTGCAATCTTTTAAGAGACCATGAATTTAAGATTTCTCAGGTACTAGGAGCCTTTAAAAAGAATGATCATACAACACTGGGAGAAGGAATCCCTATTTGAATTGCAGCAATAGTTTGTGGATTTGTGGACTTTTGACAATATTTGAATTTGGTAGGGAGATGTCATCAAAAAAGACAAGAAAACTTTTCAGATTATATGGTCAATATAAGCGAACTTGTTTTGTTTAGGTAATTTTTACCTCTATTATTATTAATACATTTAGAATACATTGCAGTAATGCATTTAACTAGAGAGGCTGAATAAAACCCAGTTTGGTGTATTGGTTAATGGCTAGCCTACAAACCAGGAAACTGAGTTCTAAATCTGTCTTAAAGTATAAAAACACCACCATAACATGTTTGCAATTTAGCCATTTTGCGCTTCAAGCGCAATTAAGCACTTTCAAGCAATGATTAAAACTAGAAACAAGGAAAGTGTATGAAGCTCTTACTTTATTGTACCTTGTACCTTAGATAACTGCAAACTCAAAATTACCTAAAGTTCACCTAACTATGCAACTATCTTAGATGACCTCCTTTGCAACTGTTTTCCAACCAACCTTCCTGTATCTTGGTCTCACAATGCAGAGAGCGCAAGAAAAAAAAAAGCTCGCTTTAAGCTTTTGTTTTTAATTCACGTATTCACTGAAAATGCTCCTTAGATGCAAAGGATTGCTCTGCTGTCCAACTGTTCTTCCTAGCCGTTCCTGGGCATTTATAAATAGTACACGCATTGTTTACCTGATATAATCTGTTGATACATATGCATTCTGTTCGGATGGGGAGTAGAAAGGCCGTATCAAAGATTTTTAATACAAATATTTTAATTCCTTTGTTACACCACATTTGAAACATTTACATACAAGCTGCACATTGCAGATGGAGAGATGGCCTAAATTGAAGCACAAACATCAGAAAGAGTGAAATGTCACTAAAATTACATTCTTCTTTTGCAGATTTCACCCGAAGAAGAATTTCTATGTAGTTATACGACAGATATTAAAATTGAGTACACAGGGCAGTTGGGAGAAGAGACTACGGTTCTCCATAAAATCCCAAGATCCATTTTATTCTGGTTTTCTAAAATTTGCTGGCAACCCATTAGGAAAATACAGGTAGTTCTAACTTAATGGTCCCTAAATAGGAGCCAGAATTTCTGTTGCTAAGTGGTCATTAGGCGAAATGTTGTGCTGCTTGGTGACAGCAGTTTCAGGAGTCCCAGTTGAGGTCCTTAAGCCAGGACCGCACCATCATTAAGCAAGGATCTCATACTTCTGCCCTGACATGCTTGCCTTCACTCCCTCGCCTATCTCTAATGGCATCACCACATCATCAACCTCAATTCTGCTTTTTATAAAGACATAAAAATCAGAAAAAGAAAAAACTGCAAGACCTGAGCTCCTACAGTGGATCGCCTATCACCGTGATGGCGAACCTATGGCACGGGTGTCACAGGTGGCACGCGAGTATTGCCCTAGCTCAGCTCCAGCGCGCATGCACACACCGGCCAACTGATTTTCAGGCCTTCCGGTCCCAGCAGAAGTCAGGAAACCGGCTGTTTCCGACCTCCGGAAGGCCTCCGGGGAGATGGGGAAGGCTGTTTTTGCCTTCCCCAGGCTCCTAGAAAGCCTCTGGAGCCTGGAAAGGGGGGAAAAATGGGCCTACCGGGCCCACTGTGCCATCACATGCCAAAAGCAGGGGGAAGTGTGTGTGGGGTCACATGCGCATGCGCGGGAGGGTGGGGCGCATTGAATTATGGATGTGGGCACACGCACCTGCAACCCCCCCGCTCCTCCCGCTTTTGGCATGCGACGGCAAAAAGGTTAGCCATCACTGGCCTATCACATAGTTCCAATCAGTGGTGGAATTCAAACTTTTTAACTACCGGTTCTGTGGGCGTGGCTTGGTGGGCGTGGCATTCCCCCATTCCCACCCCACTCTGGGGCCAGCCGGAGGTGGTATTTGCCGGTTCTCAGAATTACTCAAAATTTCCGCTACTGGTTCTCCAGAACCTGCTGGATTTCACCCCGGTTCCAATGATGCTGTTCGTGTTATCCCACTCCATTTTTTTCTCTACATGCAAAGGATCATTTTTATCTATGCTTTTGGTTCCTTCTCCAAAATGAGTCATGATGGGCAGCACAGATAAAATGCATCAAATTAGTTCAAAAATGGAGAAAAGTTTGCATTAGAATTATTATTTATTGCATAGTAGATTCACATCACACTTTGATTAAAAAACACAAGAGATAAAAAATAAAATCAGTAAAAAAATTAGATTAAATTAATTTTAAATTAGAAAAAACAATTTGGACATCCAATTCCAAAAGGATCAAGAGCCCAGATCCAAGAAGGACTAGAAATCTGATCATATTTGCTTAACTATGCTTCCAATAAATACAAAAAATGCTATCTGGGAAAAACATTTCCAGAAAATCTAGTTACAAGTTGTCTAATAATTGATTTTGCATCCTATGTTGCTGAGTTTTAATTTTGAAAAATCTACTGCTGCTTGGTATTATATATCCACCTCTAGTTATATTCCTGAGTCTAAAATAGCAGAAGCCTGTAGTAGAGAGTCTAGAATTTTGAGGCATGGGAGGAAAAACTGACAGATACCTTAACAAAATAGACCCAGTGTGATGTAAATGTTAAAGTGATGAACTGCCTATGAGGAAATTGGTGTTCAAGTCCACTTTCACCATGGAGACTCATTTTGTAATATTAGATCAGGGCTCTGCAACCTTAAACACTCAAAGAGCCATTTGGACCCATTTCCCACAGAAAAGAAAATACCAGGAGCCACAAAAACCCTTCCTGTGCCTGACTATTTCTGGGGTAGCCACAAAACTAGCATATGTAGTTGAATTAAACGTTCTGTTTTCTTCTGAAACTTTTCTTTTCTTGCATTTATCCATGGTTGACCTACCGGGAGTTGAAAACCTCAATAAATCGCATGCCGGCGGGTGTTGCACATTGGTGGTTGTGACACATATTTTGAGTGACAGGGAGCCACATCAGAGGGGTGAAAGAGCCATATGCGGCTCCAGAGCTGCAGGTTGCTGACCCCTGTATTAGACCAACCTATCTCACAGGGTTAGGGTTAGGGGAAAGAGAACTCATCAAATTTGCAGACGACATCAAACTGCCAAAACCTCGGAAGACAAGAGTCATGATTCTGAAGGATCAAGATGCAATTCAGTGGAGCGAAAAGCAAGATCCTACATTTAGGCAGAAAAAAAAGCAAAGGCTTTTTTAGATTATATTATATAGATTAGGAAGCACCTGATCCAATAGTAGTCCTGGCTTGCACTAGCAGAGATAGCTAGTACTCTATGCTGCACTAGTGAGGCCACATTTGGAGTAGTTTCCATTCCTGGTCACCAATAAAAAAAAAGAAGAAGATGCTGAGGCCCTAGAAAGAGTGCAGAGATGATAAGGGATGTGGAGGTTAAATCATACAAGGAACTTGCCTAACAAAGGGAAGGATTGGACTTCTGCAAATCTGCGTCCAGTTTTGTCCATCACAATACAAAAAAAAAGATGCTGAGATTTTAGAAAGACTGCAGAGACGAACAACAAAGATTGTTTGGGGACTGGAGGCTAAAGCACAGGATGAACGGTTGCAGGGACCAGGTACGTCTAGTCTAACAAAGAGAAGGATAGAGGTGACATGATAGCAGCCTTCCAATATTTGACAGGTTGTCCTAGAGAAGAATGGATTGACCTATTCTCCAAAGTACCTGAGGGCAGGATAAGAAGTAATGGATGGAAGGTTATCAAAAAGAGATCCAACCTAGAATTAAGGATAAATTTCCTGTCATTGAGAACAAGTTGTAGGTGCTCCATCACTGGTGGTATTTAAGAAGAGATTGGAAAGCCATTTGTATGGAATAGGTCCCTTCCAAATCTGTTATTGGGTATTATGACACGATAGTTGCCTTCTGGTACTTGCGGGGCAGTTAGAGGGAAGAGAGAGGCAACTTATCCTCTGAAGTACCTGAGGACAGGACAAGCAATGATCCGAAGCTTTGTTAAAGAGAGATCCAATCTGGAACTAAGGAGAAATTTCCTGACAGTAAGTACAATTAATTAAGGGAACAGCTCACCTCCTAGAGTTGTGGGTGCTCCATTCCTGGAGGTTTTCAAGAAAAAATTGGACAGCCATTTGTCCGGGATGCAATAAAGTCTCCTGCCTTGGGTAGGGGGTTGGACTAGAAGACCTCCAACGTCCCTTCCAGCCCTATGATTCTATGATTCTAAACAAAAGAGGAGATAGAAATCTAATAACTAAGTGAATAAATGAATAAGTCATTATACTGACATTAAGGAGGGCATTAGACATGTATACTAGTTATGGTTTAGGAAGCATTTAGAATTCCTAATTTTTTAAAAAAAAAAAATCTTCCTCACTGAATTCACCAGTATTGTAAATCCTGCCATAAAACACTAAATATAAGGTGGAAGCTTTCCCCATTCTGCCTGTCTGTAGGTGAAATTCTTCAATATGTCATTTTCTTAATCTCAACTGTGCTTTTTTCAAGAGACAATAGGACTTCCTTTGTTTTTCCTTGAACATTTTGCTTCTCATCCAAGAGGCTTCTTCAGTCAGAACTGAAGAAGCTTCTTGGATGAGAGGCGAAACATCTTCAAGGAAAAAAACAAAGAAAGTTCAGTTGCTTCTTGAAAAAATACCTTGGGGACAATCATAACCTGGATGACTGAGAATCTCCGTAGACCTTCTTTACTGAATGTTTTGCCTACAGCATATAGAAACAAGTACATATACTCTAACGAGCTTCAAATAAGGTAAATGAAAATTTAAAAGGCAGCTGAACTATCAGCAGACTGATAAGGTTCAAATGATTATTTTTGCACATGAAAATTATGTGAATCTTCTTTAGCTGCATTTTCTAGAAGGTCCAAAAAGCAATATTCCCTTTCTAATCTTGACTGTATCACAAGATCACTTCGAAAGAAGAGGAGGCCAGATAGACTGGATCCAATTCTCAATCTTTGAATTGGGTTTTTTTATCAGCAAAAAGGAAAGTCTGGACCATAGGATTCCATGTGGTCAAAGGTTGAAAAACTGAACAGTGGTCGTTGTCATACAAATGCAATTAACGTATTTGTGTTGTAACATTACATTATAATCCTTTTCTCTTATTTTTTTCCCCCCTTTGGGTTAAAAGAGATTTCTATCTTTTCTTTTTGTTGCAAATTAATTATAGGAGATATGGTCTGTTAGATAACCATTAGATTTATATTACAAATATTTCATTCTCTTTAAATTACATTTACAATTTTTTGCTTTTAATTGTAATTTTTTTTAAAAAAAACCATAAATCACGCTCAAACAGCCATTTCCACCATATTTAGCATCAAAGAGCACATGCTGTCTTTGAAGGAGCTGACTGCCATCCTTGCCCATATTCCATGGGGATGTCTGCAACTAAATATGTCTATTATATTTCAAAGTATGAAGACAAAGTATTTCTGACTCATTTAAGCAGATCTGGGTTGAAAACAACACTGATGGAGAGAAACAAATCTCAGTGATGGATTCAGAGGAGAATATGCAGATTCAAGAAGCATTCTCCCTTCAGCAAGGACACTTGTGCAGTATGGAAATGCTCATTTTGTTCCCAGAGAAAAAGAAATACTGAAAGCAGTATCTCTTTTCCTAGCTGCCTGCAGAGAAATACAGATAGTCTATAGTCCTTGTTTAGCAATCACAACTGGAACCGGCAACTCAGTCGTTAAGTGGAGCAGTCACTAAGGGAAAGCATGACTGTTTATGATTTTAAATTAGCCATTATTTCAGGGGTGAAATCCAGCAGGTTCTGGAGAACCGGTAGTGGATATTTTGTGTAGTTCAGAGAACCAGCAAATACCACCTCTGGCTGGCCCCAGAGTGGGGTAGGAATGGAGATTTTGCAATATCCTTCCTCTAGAAGTGTGAAGGGAATGGGGATTTTGCAATATCCTTCCCCTGGAGTGGGGTGGGAATGGGGATTTTGTAATATCCTTCCCCTGGAGTAGGGACAAAATGGGGATTTTGCAGTATCCTTCCCCTGGAGTGGGGTGGGAATGGGGATTTTGCAGTATCCTTCCCTTGCCACGCCCACCAAGCCACACCACGCCCACCAAGCCACGCCCACAGAACCGGTAGTAAAAAAATTTGAATTTCACCACTGCATTATTTGCTTTACAAAGCTGAAAAAGGCATAAATGTGAGAATTGTATGCAGTTACTCTTTTTAATGCTGTCGTAACTACAAACAGTTGCTAAATAAGGCAGTCTCTAAACAGAGACTACCTGTAGTGCAAATACCCAGGCACATGAGAAACATGTTCCAATTATTTTAACTAAAAGCCTCGGTGTCAACATCACACTCTTTCTTTTTTGAAACCGAGAGGTATGGGGAGTAGATTGGTGGGAAGAAGGAAAGATATGACAAGCAAAGAATTAGACGTTTTCTTTTGCTGCTGCTCTTTTCCCGTTTAGACTTGTCACATTTAATAAGTACTCAGGAATTTTAACCAGTATCAAAGGACTAGAAAGAAACCGCTACAAAGGCAGCTGAACTTTATTGACAAGATTCTAGAGACAAGACAACTACTCTGACATTCAATCTGCAAGAAACCAAACACTTAACACAGCGTTCACTAGATTCAAATAAGAAGAGAATAAAACAAAGAAATGGACAAGAGTGCAAGTAACTGCAGACGCTGTTGCTACAGAGTGTGAACATCCTGGAAGGTGAGCTTAAAGACTTCAAAGACTTGCCTGAATTGTCTCCTTTTGGAAACATTAAAAGAGAGTTTCACTAAGGAAAGGGCCTCTTAACAGAACTTAAACAGGTGAACAAATGAGGAAGATGAGAGATGGTCTCTTAAGTCAGGGGCCTCCAAACCCGGGTCGGTAGGTTCCTTCCGGTTCGGCCCGGTTCCGCTGAACCCTTAGTGGTGACGATATGAAATCACCGAACCGGTCCTCCCCCCCGGCCGCCCCACCCCCCGCGTTATTCTTACCTTTTATTTGGCCCCACCCCCAATCTATTGCTGCCTCCTGAGTCCCAGCTGATCAGCTAGAGGGAAAAAAACTGTTTAAACTCTTGCGGCAGGCTTCAAAGGGCCGCCCTACAGCTGATCAGTGTTAAAAGAAAACAAATGAGTAGACCGGTGCCTGCAAAAATACATGAGTAGATCAGTGCCTGCAAAAATAAATGGGTAGATTGATATAGCTCTGCAAGCAGTTAAAAGCATGGTAGACCAGTACTTCTGCTAAATCCTAAAGAATTGTCACATGACCATCAAGCCACGCCCACAAAATAAGCCACGCCCACAGAACTGGTAGTTAAAAAAATTAGAACCCACCTCTGCCCGGGTCTGTGAATCAGCACTGGGCTTTGGCATGCCAGAAACTGGACCACGCAAACAAACATCCCATCTGCGGGATGCAAGCAGCATGCAAAACTACGCCCCTTCCGGTCCACTTAAAACTTCTTTCCACAGGGAATCAGTCCCTGGTGCCCAAAAGGTTGGAGGAGTGGGCGCTGTCTTAGATAATCATGCCCTGTCATCTGCACCTCTATAACTGTCTGGTTTGGTTCTGCAACCCAACAAGACAGACAGAGACTTCAGAGGATAATTAGAACTGCAGGGAAAAAAAACAATTACTACCAACCTGCCTTCCATTGAGGACCTGTTTACTGCACGAGTCATAAAGAGGGCTGTGAAAATATTTACAGACCCCTTGCATCCTGGACATAAATTGTTTCAACTCCTACCTTCAAAACGACCCTATAGAGCACTGCACACCAGAACAACTAGACACAAGAACAGTTTTTTCCCAAACGCCATCACTCTGCTGAACAAATAATTCCCTCAACACTGTCAAAGAATTCACTAAGTCTGTATTACTATTACTATTAATCTTCTCATCGTTCCTATCACCCATCTCCTCCCACTCATGACTGCATGACTGTAACTTTGTTGCTTGTATTCTTACGATTTATATTGTTTCCTAGTATGATTCAATTGCTTATTTGTTCCCTATGACTATCATTCATTGTACCTTATGATTCTTGACGAATCTTGTCTTTTTATGTACACTGAGAGCATATGCACCAAAGACAAATTCCTTGTGTGTCCAATCACACTTGGCCAACAAAGAATTGAATTCTATTCTATTCTATTCTATTCTATTCTATTCTATTCTATTCTATTCTATTCTATTCTATTCTATTCTACTTAGAATGTAAATAACCACTGAATATCAATTCCTTAAATCTGAGTTTTTCCAAACGTTTCAAATGGGTCGTTTCCTATTTACCACCAGCTCAATCCCCACAAGTGGTTTGTATGGGGCATATCAGCCTAGGAACTGGATAGTAGCCTCCAACACCACCAAAGTCCTGAGAAGAAATAGAATATGTATAAAATAGTGTTCCCAATGTCCAATCCCACAGGTGTCTCATCAGGCACCACAGCTGATTATTTTGAAAGCCACCAACAGGTCCAGAAAATATAAATGTCCTGAACTCCGCTTTTTTTGGAACCTGTCTATTTTTTGTGTGTAAGTCATCTGTGAAAATGATCAGAATGTTTTCAGTGCTTCAACTTGCCTCAAAGCCTGATTTTAAAATATGTCCAGGTACCTAGTCAGGTAATGAAATGTCTGCAAAGCAAACAATCAAGCTCAAGAGAACATCAAGTAGTCCAGAAAATATATTTAAGTTCTCACGTGAAAAGCGCAAGACAGCTACTAAAGAGACGGAAAGTAAGATTGCCTGACTAGGTGGCTCAGTGGCTAAGACACTGAGCTTGTCAATCAGAAAGGTCGGCAGTTTGGCAGTTCAAATCCCTAGTACAGGTCTCCTGCATGAGCAGGGGGTTGGACTAGATGACCTCAAAGGTCCCTTCCAACTCTGTTACTGTATATGGAATATATTTCACCGTTAAGGCAATCACTAAAACTACTTTTCCAGAAAGAAAGAAAAAAAGCACCAGATCAAAAGACAATCAAACACATAAATGCCTAACCTCTTATTTAAACAATGGAATCATAATTAACCAATTAATGTGGAGGAACAAAATAATTTTTCATCTCAATAACTACTGATTTTTTTTTTTAATGAAATCCTACCACATCAAGAACACAATCTCGGGTTTCCCTGAAACAATGAAGTATTGCCACTTGTGATTCAAGGATTTTTCTTCTTTCCACGAAGGAAAGCTCATAAAGGGAGCACTTTAAGCTTGCCTATTCTTCCTTCTGGTAAAACAGATTGACCCTTGGCTAATTCAGTATCAAGAGCTCCATTCGAACAACTCAAGCATAATGCTAGGTTCTAGAAAATATCCAAGACAGTACATAAAATGTATGCCTATCTGTAACCTCTTGGAAATCGTCAGCATTTACATTTAATTAAAACAGATATAATTTACCTATCTCTAACATTTCTCCAGCCCTAACTGGATGCACTCATTATATACCATTTCAATTCAGCAACCTTCAGTTAACACAATACAATTACAATGGAATAAATACCAACGAACTACATTTTTAACCACGGAGATTTGGTCCTCTGCTATTATCAAAAACTAGACTCCTCTTCAAATAGGAGTCATTGCTGGCCTGGAGGCCTGCTGAAAACCAAGCAACTAACTACACACAATATTTTGCTCAAAACACAAAAGCATTATTCTATTATTTCCCTTTAAGCGTAATATTTCTGGCTGTATAATTTTAAGGGAACCCACAATTTTTGCTCATGCATTATTTATCTTTTGACACAAAACAGTTACTTCACTGAGAGACTGTAAATCGTAACGTGATTTGAATGAACAATTAAATGATGGACATGATAAACTAGATTTATAAGCTTCAAATTCTTACGAAAAAAAAATCTTGGCATAATTTAAAACTCCAAAGAACTAGAATATTCTTCTAAAACAATGCAGATTCATGGAACTGCAGCTCCCCCAACAGTATCTGAGAAGTTAAACAGCACGGAGATCGATCTAATAAATGGTTTGATATTGTTATGGGTAACCAGAGTAACTGCTTCTTTTTTTTTTAATAAAAAAAAGACATTTCTGTTATACGTATTTTTAAAAACCCATGTCAATACTGCATTTATTTTTTCATGAATGGATGTTGAACACATTATACTCTTGGAAAACAATCTTCAACCGAAAGAACTTAGCTGAAGTACAAAATGTTCTAGTAAAATAGATGAAATAGAGATGTGAACGAAACAAAAACAGCACCACGCATATTAATCACTGAAATGACAACACAGATTGTGTAGACGGCCATTAAGAGAAAATTTGAAATATGAGCGGTTTACCAAAAGAAATGGGAATTGTTGAAATATAGGAATATTGCTGATCTACACAGCTTTAGTGCTTCATGGAATATCTTTCCCATTCAGGAAATTGGGGTCGTATTTATAAATATTTATTGTTTTTTCAAGGTTAGCGTGTTTGGGGAGTTTTAAGCAACAATTCAATATTTGCTCCCAAATTTCCCAAATAAGATACAGAATAATTTCATGTATGGATATCAAATCACAAGATGCCTTGCTGCTTTGCTTGTTTCTCATGCTTCCTCATGCACACATACAAATATATATTCTTCTTCTCTTACACACTTATAGTTCTCTCACGCACCCTTCTCAGTCCTGACGCAGGAGACAAGGCCTTTCAAATATCCCACATGACTAGCACTTTCTTATGAGAGAGGATAGGGGGACTTTGTTATCCCGTAACCACAGACCTGCGGCCATAGTGAGTGAGCAACAGTTTTCCAAAACGTTCGGAACACCCCTATTTTTAGAAATGGACCGTTCCGGCTGTGAATAGCTTTTGTTTTCCCAATAAGAGCGTATGCAGCATCGCTCTTACGTAAGTTATTTGGTGTTTTCTATAGCGGCGTTTGAATTTGAATTGCGGTCATTTTGACCGCAGATTTTTGTTAACGTATATATTTTTTATAATGGTCGGGGCCACGTTTTCTGCCAAAAAGAGTAAGCTTTGTTGACCCAAACTTCAAAGAAACTGTTCTAACATGGTGTGGAGAAGCAGAGAGTGATCTGAGTGAAGTGGAATGAGATTGCAACGAAAATTTTGTAATGGACGATGAGGAACCCACCGCCAACACCGCCGATTCTGACATCAGAGAATCAGAATCTCTGATGAAGATTCTGATGAAATTGATGACAAAGTAGAATTAAGGTTGTGCAATAATTTATAAGGCAAGAATAAATTCAAATGGTCTTCTGCACCTTTTGGAAGCAAGAGATCCAGAACCACTAGTCACAATATTGTAGTCAATTACCTGGACTACGGCCAGCAGCTAGAGCGGTCATTATGACCTCATGTCTGTAATAGTTTAGCCAAAATAGTACGTCTGTGGTTAAGGGTTATTGCTGGTTTTCAAAAAGGCGAATTTCTTCTCTTCAGTAAAGCACTGCAAATTGGGTTACTGTCTAATTGCTTGCTTTCTATGTTGTGCTATTAACATAAAATAAGTAATATCTAAAAATAGATATAACTTACCATGTTACCATGTTTCATAGAGTACTTAGAGGTGGGATACTTTCCATTGCCACAAAAGTTGACAGAGGTAAATTAAGGCTCCAATATAATATACAGAAATATCATACCCAGACATACTTCTGAGTCTCATCCAGCATTCTAATATTGAATTCAGTTTTCTTTTATAATTTTTCCCCAAATTCCAATAGCTGTCTAAATAGGTTTTTGTTCCTAGATTATATCACATCTTTCCACAATCTTTATATGCTGTATGGTATATGCTGTCCTAACCTTCCACATCTCTGAATTTTCTTTAACATCTGGATTTGTTAATTAATATGACATATATGCTGAAAAAGAGTTAAAGAGTGAGCCTAGCAGGGATAAGTACAGCGTTTCCCCGAAAATAAGACCGGGTCTTATATTAATTTTTGCTCTAAAAGACTCATTAGGGCTAATTTTCTGGTTAGGTGTTATTTTCGAGGAAGAGCCTGAATGGCGCAGCCGACTAATGCTATGGTTAAAAGTAGTATTTAGTTTCCAGCTGCCTGCAATTACTGCGAGTTCAGTTCTCACCAGGCTCAAGGTTGACTCAGCCTTCCATCCTTTCTAAGGTAGGTAAAATGAGGACCCGGTTTGTGGGGGCAATAAGCTGACTTTGTATAAAATATACAAAAGTATGAAGGCTATTGCTTAACGCATTGTAAGCCACCCTGAGTCTCCGGAGAAGGGCGGCATATAAATCAAAATTTTAAAAAAACAAAAACGTCTGGCTGATGATCTTAACTGGGGCTTATTTTGGGGGTAGGGCTTATGTAACGAACATCCTGAAAAATCATGCTAGGGCTTATTTTCCAGTTGGGTCTTACTTTCAGGGAAACACAGTAGCAGAACACAGCAGCTGCAAAAGTTGCAAGTGAAATATGTGTAAAAAAAATTTTTTTTGATGTTCTGTGTTTAACTTGGGAATAAAGCAAGCATCAATGTCTGGTTGTTATCAACGGACAAACTGTCTAATCTGGTGAGGGGATCAAAGGTGAGAGGATAAAGAAATGGCTTGTCACAAAAGAAAAATGTCACAGAATGAGGTATTTTTATTTAATTCAAATAGTTTCAAAAAGTACTTTCGTAAGAATGTTGTAATAAGAACAGCAAAAGTAAAAAGGTAGACCACTACTACAGTTCAACAGTTAGCAAAGGCAGCAATCCAAAAATATAATGAAATGTTAGTCTGCCACATTACACTTCTATTCCATTACTCTCTATTGCAATAAAAAATACGATGTATTTTCAAATTCTTTACAAAAAAGAGCACTATCCCAAGCAAGAGCCTTGGATAGTACAGTGGTCTAAAGCCCTGTTATTAACATCAGCTGCCTGCAATTATTGCAGGTTCGAATCTCACCAAGGCTCAAGGTTGACTCAGCCTTCCATCCTTTCTAAGGTAGGTAAATTGAGGACCCAGTTTGTGGGGGCAATAAGCTGACTTTGTATAAATATACAAAAGTATGAAGGCTATTGCTTAGCGCATTGTAAGCCGCCCTGAGTCTCCGGAGAAGGGCGGCATATAAATCAAATTTAAAAAAAAAAGTCTTATAAAATATGGGATGATGCATCAATTGATAAGTATCTTCCCTGTATATGTCAAGAAAGGTACCTACGGGCTTATGTGATAATTTTTAATAACAGTTCCTCCCCTCCACATTTATTTGGAAAACAGATAAAAAGTTTCCTAAAACTGACATATCTACAAAGCTGAAATTTGTTCCTGTTCCCATTTACTAAAAAACAGTATGTGTAATTTTTGCATGTGTATATGTGAAAATGTTTCAGTCTTTAAGACATACAGATGGAGCTTTCATTATTTCAGGGTGAATGAAAAAAAAACCCTGCAAGGAATACTTTTCTTTACTGCTCCTTGTTCTTCTTCTTTGTCATCATCACCATTACCAATATATCTTTTAACTAATCAGGAATATATTCAGAGCAGTTCAATAGCTGGTGCAATTCTAGACCAGGGTATGATGGGAACCCAGGAATCTCTTTATCTAGCAAGTATCTAAAGTATGATTGGTATCATTAATTGCTCATGCTCATGAAATCTACTGCTTCAGAACCTATGGTAATTAAAGAAACCGCCAGAGAAAAATAGACCAAGGTACCTATAAATGTAGACTCATTTTCCATCCATGTCTCTGAATATGGATAAAAAATGTAAACATCTCCCTATGCAGAGATTAAAAAGAAGGACGCTCTTTGGAAGTAAAATTGTGCAAGTTGGATGCCTGCAAAATTCTGGCTTTCAAATTTTCTGATGCCTGTTTAAATAACAGGCACGCTTTATTATAGCAAGACGAAATTGCATTCCTTTTGGCTACCAAACAATTGCTTGAAGGTCTGGGAAGAGTATAACCTACCTAGAAATGAGATCTCTGGGGAATGCAGTTAAAATCTTTCTCCTATCCCTATAATATTGTTTTTATTCTTTCCCAAGCCATTTTAGAGGAAATTTCAGCCAGATATCCTTAAAACTGCAATGCCGCTCTAATATTGATACGATCTGACAACAAAAGCTCAACAATAGGCTTACAGTTAAAATCCTTGGGAGAGGTACTGAAATAGACCACCTATCTTTTCATTAAGCCAAGAGAATTAGAGTAGAAGGCAGTGAAAGAATTCCAATATGAATTTTAGGAAGGAGCAAACACCTACTCTTTTCTCACAACAAATTTAAGAGACCTTAATCTAACGTGCTGTTTAATGTTTATGAATACTTACCAAGGTTTGTATTTGGGCCAGCAAGAAGCTGTTTGAATTTATCTAATCGCAATGCTTCTCTTTCAGATAATACATGAACACCAGAGGCATTATCTGCCACCCCACCAGTAAGTGCATATGTAGAGGCTTGTGGAAGAGACTGAGATCTTGGCACAGAAGTATTTCCATTAGTGTCATCTAGAAAATACAACAGGAGAAACAAGACATAAAGTTGATTAAATCTGAAATGGGGGAAAGAAAATATATTTTATACCTTTTCCTGCATGTGTGTGTGTGTGTGTGTATACACATACACATACACACACATACACAGGTAGTCCTCGACTTACAATAGTTCATTTAGTGACTGTTCAAAGTTTTAACAGCACTGAGAAAATTGACTTATGACCACTTTTCAGTTAAAACCTTTCCAGCATCCCCATGATCATGTGATCAAAATTCAGATGCTTGGCAACTAGTTCATATTTATGACGGTTGCAGTGTCCCAGAGTCACGTGATCCCCTTTTGCGACCTTCTGACAAGCAAAGTCAGTGTGGAAGCCAGATTCACTTAACAACCGTGTTACTAATTTAACAACCACAGTGGTTCACTTAACAACTGTGGCAAGAAAAGTCATAAAAAGGGCCAAATGTTTCACTTAACAACATAAATTTTGGTCTCAATTGTGGTCATAAGTGGAGGACTACCTATACAGTATTACTATGTATTTTTAAGAAACCTTTGACTACAAAGAGCAATATTTATCCCCTTACCTCCAAACCAGATATAAGAATAGATCTATCCTGCCATTAACCTCATGCTTGTCAAGAAGCGAATGGGAAAAACTAAGGAGTACCACATTGAAATTTCCTTTTGTAAGAAAGGAAGTATTTTACTTATAACAAGAAAGTACAGTGCTGCTATTTTATACAATTGTTAGAAATCCATTATTTCACAGTTTTCTCATACTGAAAATAGTAGGTTTTTCCCATTTCTCCTACCAGAGGAATATCTCTGGAGAGCGAAGAGGGAATCGTTTCCACGTAAATCGGGATAATAAATTCAATATTCACAGTATCGGAATTGAGCTATTAGCCATTTTCCAACTTCCTTTTTGGAAAATCAACATGCCCTTTCAATTGGATGCTCAGGGACAACTGTTGCATTCAGGCGGGGAAGCTCAGGGCAGCAACTGAGTTTCTCAAGTGTAATATACCTGCAGAACTTGATGCGTTTGTTTCACTGACAGATTTAACCAGTCTGTTGTCACCACATGCAGCTGAAGGCAAGTCTGAAATTTTCTGGGGCTGTTCCCTTTCTATCTGTTCCTCCTGCAATTTGTGCTGCTCTTGTAATTTACTGTGATTCTGAATTACTCTGTTAGCCGTTTCCATGACTACATCAGTGTTGAGGCTTTCTGTAGCCATCGCTAAAAGTTCGTCATCATCTTCCCCAACATCCCAGGCATCGCTCGTGTTGCTTTCAAATTCCTGAAATGTGCTGACTTTCTTTGTTTTTACCGGGGTCGTAGGAGGCTTGGTTCCTTGTTTTAAACTGTTTAAAAACAAAACAAAAACAAAGAAACCCACAGCTTTTACTAATACGTTCATTACTGTAAAATTTAATTAAGGAAAAAATTCAAGCTTACTAAAGGGATATATTTCTGATGAAAAAGCAAGCAGATTCGGATGTCATTTTGAGAATAATAGAAGAACAGAGTTGCAAGGGACCTAGGAGGTCTTCTACCCTGTTTCCCCTAAAATAAGACATCCCCTGATAATAAGCCCAATCGGGCTTTTGAGCACATGTGGTAAAATAACCCCACCCCCTCCCCCAAAAATAAGCCCTCCCCAAAAATATTTAACCGCATGCGCAGCCGGTTCCCGCCATTTCCTCTGGTTAGGGTTAGGGAGACAGAGCTGGAAAACAGGTAAGACGGCAAGAGGAAACCCGTCTTGCTCCACACACCCCAAAATAATAAGACATCCCCGAAAATAAGGCCAAGTGTTTATTTCAGGGTTCAAAAAAATATAAGACAGGGTCTTATTTTCAAGGAAACACGGTAGCCCAACCCCCTTACACAAGCAGGAGACTCTTCTGGACAAATGGCTGTCCAAAATGGCTGCCCAGAATTTCCATAAGGTTTCATTTAGTCAGTGGTAGCTGTTAAAATAAAACGAGCAAAAAGAGAAAAAGGAGAGACCGTTCTCAATTAACAACTGTAAGTAACAATTATGTACAGGTATTAACACTGCAGCAAAAAGTCCTCCTCAAGAACACATGGCCTTCATATGCGTTGTTTGCGTTCAACGTGAATAACCATTGTGCAAAGTAAACTTCTCTGGCATGCCAGTTGGAACTATCACATAACAGTACCAATCAGATATATATTACAGACTCACGACTATTCCAATATGATGCTGGACTTCACAGACATGAGATGTGGATTAAAAAACACAATATGAAAACAGCTAAATCAGAAGACAGAGTGTTTTTCTATCGAGGCACCTGGTCTACCCCAGCATGTGGGAGGGAGCATACTGCATCCCTTTCGCCTTTCAGCTCCAATCCAGGAGCCCTCAAGCAGTCGCATTCACGACAAACCATTTTATACCAAATTTATATTTCACTGATAAATAAATAAATAAAGGGAGACTAGTATAGATCTATTTCAAACTATTTAGCTCTCATCAGCTGCCATACCCTTACTTGGATTCGAACTTGTGGCTCAGAGGTTAATACAACTGCCTAACATGCAGGCAGCCCAAGTTCAAATCCAAGTAAGGGTATGGCTAGCTGATGAGAGCTAAATAGCTTGAAATAGATCTATACTAGTCTCCCTTTATTTCTTAATCAGTGAAATATAAATTAGATAGATAGATAGATAGAGATCTAGAGCTAGCGCTAGATATAGATATTTATTTTATTTTATTTTATTCACTTTTCGTAGTCTTTGTGCATTTTTGTTTCATCCAGGTTTTTCCTACGTAAATCAAGATCTTTATACAGCCATGGTTCAGTGAAATCTCATTCACTAGATTTTTTGGCTTTATCAGACATCAAAGCAGCATTTTGCTGTCTGTTTTAAGATTTAAGGGAGACTAAGATAGAGACAGAGATAGAGATAGAGATAGAGATAGAGATAGAGATAGAGATACTCAGAGTTACTACAATCTATATACTACTAAAATTCAATTTGTTGTGAACTTTTAAACAAGTGAAACAATGTATCATAGGGCAACAATTTTTAAATCAAGGTATCTCAAATGGCTTAACCTTTCCTGATTCATGCAGCACCTCTTGGGCACCCACAAACACCCTTCCCAACCTGTGCTACCCACCCCACGTACTGTCCCTGATCTGCACATGACTTCTTGCGCTATCTCAAGCACCCCAGACATCCGTCCCAACACAGGCCATCCTCCCTGCACCATTTCCAACCGGAGTGGGACCTCTCGTATACCCCTGTGACACCCATTCACTCTCACGTACTCATATATATTATCTGTGTTGTATCCATAAAATCAGTCTGGCTTTATAAAACAGTGATATCATATCAAGAAAACAGACTAGTAGGGGAAAAGACTGCATAACCATTTTATACACTTTAGCCTCTTTTTTTTTTTTTACTACCGTCTGTGAAGTAGAAACTTCATTCTATATTTTTAAAACTTCAAGAAGAAAATATATACACATAATGGCTTGGCAAATAAATCCACAATAGGTGCTAATTAATGTCAAAAATACTTCCATTAGCGAACTTGATACTTAAAAGGATACTCCTTGTCTCACATTGTCTGAATCTTACAACTAGACAAAAGAGGGTCCCTTTAATGCAGGGGTCCCCAAATTTGACAGCTGGCTGGAGAATTCTGGGAGTTGAAGTCCCCAAGTCTTAAAGTTGCCAAGTTTGAAGACCTCTGCTTTAATGGTCAGCCAGGATGATCTCCTCACAAAGTCCAGCTTAAGTAACCACTATCAGTCATGGAGCTAAAGCTTACACATCAACTTTACAGAAATTAGAAAACTTACAATTACCCTTGGACTCAGCCTGCTCATCTCCTACAGTTACCATTGTACATTCACCAGTAGAAAGTGGAAATATTTTTATATTAACCAGTTTTCCTCATAGGGGACTCGAGACGCCAGGCATGGGATTCACTGTCTTCTAGCTCTACAAACTAGGTTGTAATTTGAAGAGACGCCACCTCTGGTGCTCCTCCCAGTTTCAACTTAGTCTCGAGCTAGTTCAGACTTGGTTTTAAAGTGTTCCATAGGGAGATTAGCAGTGGTAAAAGGAAGAGGAGAATTTTTAAAGTTTTGGAGGCAGCGAGACGGACCTTTGCTCGCGGCCGCTGAAGTGTTCCTTTTCGCGCTAAAGATACAATCCTTGCCAAGACCTAGGGCAATTACTGCCCACTGCACCAGAAGTGCAGCGACCACGGAAAGCCTGGTCGACACGAGTTTCGGTGGAAGAGATCTGTCAAGCGGCAACTTGGAAGACTCCGTCGCCGTTCATACGACATTACAGTCTGGATTGTTACACCTCGGCGGAGGCCGTGTTTGGCAGGCGAGTCTTACAGCGTGTACTAGAGACGCCCAGCAACCAGGACCAGACAGGTACTCACCCGTGAGGACAACCTGTTTTGGTATGTCCCATGCCTGGAGTCTCGAGTCCCCTATCAGGAAAACAGATTTTGGTCCTACTTGATACACCCCTTTTCTGGAGGGGAGGAGAGACTCCAGCCCCACCCTAAAAAGGGGTCTGGTCCGGAGCATCCTTGGGGTGTCATTATAGGTGCTGCATCCTGCAACATCACGAGGACATCGTTGAAACTGGGAGGAGCACCAGAGGGGGCATCTCTTCAAATTACAATCTAGTCTGTAGAGCTAGAAGACAGAGTGAATCCCATGCCTGGAGTCTCTCCTCCCCTCCAGAAAAGGGGTGTGTCAGGTAGGACCAACACCCGTTTTCTGGTTAAGCTGGCCTTGCAACCTTATTCTGAATTCTGATCTGCATTAATGATCGTTGGTGCAGATACAACAGTGACAAGACTCATTCAAACTAAGACATACTAAGCAGTTCATTTAAAGTTGTGTGATACTTGAGCATTGCTATTTGCAAATAATAGAGTATTATGCATTAAGCAAGTCAACGCCTTGCCCAACATACTGCCAGTTATTGGAGCATGCAAACCCAAGTACTAATTACATACCAAAAAGCAAGAACACAAGAAAAGTTATGCAAGAGACAGCAAGCAATTCCACAATTATCTGTAATGATTATGATTATAACATACTTTAGCCATGTTATTATATATATATTAAAGGCAGCCTGCAACAACAGCTTGGATTTTTGCCCCTTAATATTTGTTTAGGCATTTATTTTAGATATGTAGAGATCTCAGGGAAGTAATCTACAATTTTTAATTTTCAATATACTATTCGTTTATTACTTTATTTTTAGGTAATCAACTTTGACTTAGTGGTGAGTGGTGAGGTGGCTTAGTGCTGAAGACACTCGCCTCCCACTCAGAAGGTTGAGAGTTCAATCATAGGTGGTGGCAAATGTTTCTTTCCTAGGATGCAAATAAAATATTTGCTGCAAACTCCACCTGGCATCAGGAAGGACATCCAGCCAGTAAATTCTCAGCTCCATCCAGTCACCCTGACTCTACCCAAATTAAAGGATTACAGGGTTGTAAAAGGGAGTTTAACCTCGACTTAGTGTAATTGTAAGTATATATATTTGCATCTGCTGAATTTCTAAGTGGTTCATGATTGTCCACATGCTAACTGGGACCTTGTCTAACCATGCAACACCAGTATTGTGAGAATAGCATTGGTTATATAAGAAAGAAAACTATGGGTTATATGAAGAGAAATTTAAACAATGTTAGGCATCAAAACAGACATCAGCATAACCAAATAAATCTAAAACTTCAGTAGACGCTTAAAGAGCAAATAATATTTAGTTTTGTTTTATAAACTTTTACTACCAGTACTAAAGAAACAGCCATAAACTGTGATTTGCCACTCCTGAGACTTTACACAATACTCTTTGGAACTGCAAGCACTGTTGAAAAATCTATTATAACTGAGATAGCTGAATGACTAGGATCCTACATCTTCTATGTTATCACAGTAAGGATCCTTTGTTTACTTTTCTGATCTATGAATTAGATTGAACTCTATTCATTAATACTCAACCTGACATGATGTCTTACAAGACTAGTCATATCAGCAGAATGTATTCTGAGGTTCACCATAAATTCACTAGAAGAAAACAGATCAGCTTCTCTTCATAAAAAGTAAGGTCAATGAATGAATGTGCATCCTTCATATAAAAGGTAAAGGTTCCCCTTGCACATATGTTCCCAACTCTAGAGGGCGGTGCTCATCTCCATTTCAAAGCCAAAGAGCCAGCGCTGTCCGAAGACGTCTCCGTGGTCATGTGGCCGGCATGACTAAATGCCAAAGGCGCACGGAACGCTGTTACCTTCCCACAAAAGGTCGTCCCTATTTTTCTACTTGCATTTTTTATGTGCTTTCAAACTGCTAGGTTGGCAGAAGCTGGGACAAGTAACGGGAGCTCACCCCGTTATGCGGCATTAGGAATTCAAACCACTGAACTGCCGACCTTTTGATCGACAAGCTCAGCGTCTTAGCCACTGAGCCACTGCGCCCCCCCCTATCCTTCATACGGAGCAATGTAAATCTGTAAGATTGCCATTCCAAGGTCCTACAATATGGCCTTGCATATTTCCAAATTATCCCATAATATTTACTGTGATGAAAAAGAACGAGACTGTTTTCTACATGCTTTCCCAATTTCTCACAGTAAGAAAATGAAACCATTGCAGTAAATAAATGTGAACCAGATTATAATTCGTATATAACATCAAATTATTGTTTGTTAGAAAGTAGGATTTCCTGTCTGGAAATAGGCAAAGTATACAGCATTAGTATCAGTAAAGCGAATCACAAAGCTTTCGTTTTACATAAAGAAATGAGCATACAACTACAATCCAGGATTCTTGGCTAGGTATTTATGGCGAGTAAGCCACATGCTGGTACATAAAACCCATTCATTTCTGTTCCCTTTATGCAATCAAATGAAACAGAGAACTCCTGGCAATAGTAATCTAGTTACGGTTTCACAACACAAAAGTAAAAGCAAAACACCATTCAGAGCACTGCAAGCAATAGAGCAGAGTTTTAAATTAAACTAGACAATCCATAACTTTTTGGGCCTCCTTTCAAACATATTTCCTTGCCAGGTTCCTCAATGCCTTCAATAACAACAGACCTTCTGGTGTACTGTCTTTACTGAAAAGGTTGAGATACAATCAGTGACGTAGCTGCCTTCAAAATAGCCCATTTTGAACTATATAGCACAGTCAAACAAGAACACAGGAAATATCTTATGACATTTTGCATTATGTCGCAAATTGTTTCATGATAATTTTCACGTTATAAAACGTTTTATAAAATTTGCCAAATTTCAGTTCCACGAGAGTCATCAGTCCTGGATTAAGAGCCAAGGTGGTGCAGTGGTTAGGGTGCAGTACTGCAGTTACTTCAGCTGACTGCTAGTTCAGCGGATCAGCGGATCAAATCTCACCAGCTCAAGGTTGACTCAGCCTTCCATCCTTCCGAGGTGGGTAAAATGAGGCCCCAGATGGTTGGGTGCAATATGCTATTTAGTATACTGTCTTTGGTGTAAGACACCCAGAGTCCTCGGAGAGTGGGCGGCATAGAAATATGAATAATAAAAATTAAATAAATAAATTTTGGATGCATTCTGTAAGTTAACCCATATGAAGTGCCTTATTTGCCCTATAATGCACTGTTTTGCCCAATTAAAAATTACGGTTATGGTTTGAATACCGTGTTTCCCTGAAAATAAGACCCTGTCTTATATTTTTTTGAACCCCAAAATAAGCACTTGGCCTTATTTTAGGGGAGGTCTTATTATTTCGGGGCACATGGAGCAAGACAGGGCTCCTCTTGCCATCTTACCTGATTTCCAGCTCTCTCTCCCTAACCCTAACCAGAGGAAATGGCGGGGACCGGCTGCACATGCGTTTAAATATTTTCAGGGAGGGCTTATTTTCAAAGGGGCTAATTTTAGCGCATGCTAAAATTTACCGATTGGGCTTATTATCGGGGGATGTCTTGTTTTCAGGGAAACAGGGTAGTATATTGATAATATGATACACAATCCATTAATTAATTTCACCAGTTTATATAAAGGAAAGGAAAAAATACACTGTTAAAACTGCATATTGCAGTTCCTTTTAAGGTATAGTACAGTAATAGAACAGACAGTAAATGTCATTTATAAACATTATGATGAAGGTATTTGTGTTTAAACATTATAACTGAAAATGTTAATATGACTCAGTTGATCAGGCTATTTGTATCTCGTAAGTTTTTAACGAGAAATGATTGACTTATTTCTTTAAAATGCATGGCATTAAATATTCATTCGATAATCTAACCTAGCCAAAATGGTATTCTCTTGTACTCATGAGGGCACTTATGCCAGAAAGAAACAGAATAGGAATACAACTAAAGCATTTACCCAAGTTTAAGATAAGGCAGTAAGATTTTCACAAAAATAAAGTCCCTCAGTCCCCAAAGGGAAAAAAAAACTTACTTTCCATGTAGCAGTGGATCAAAAGGAGGATGCTGAGCTCCATATACATGCTGAATACTAAAAAGAAAAATAAGAGAAATAACATTCAATTCAATTACAGCAAGTCTCTAATACTTTTGGAAGTAAGTCCACAAAATGTGAATGTGGCATATTCAATAATAACTTTCTATAGCAGTTTTCATGATACGGGAGTTCATAATTATACCGATTACAGCATACATTAAAGGATCCTAACAACTTTAAAAATATGGAGATGCTTATAGGTTATTACTGGAGCTTTACATCACCAACTCCAAGATGACAAAGAAAACGAAGAGTTGGAAACATGATACAACTGCTTCCTTCCTTGCAGACGGACATTCTGAGCCTGACTACTATGAGTGCAAAAATCAGGGCAATCACTAGATGGCAACAAAGAACTCCGGCATCCAATATCCCTGTGCTGCTACTGTATCTAAATAACAGATTTTTGATTCCAGATCTGGTAGCCCTATATACTCACTGAAAGGAGAAGGAGAAGGGGAGAAACGAAAACAACTACCATATTTTTCAGAATATAAGACGCACCTTTTTCTTCCCTAAAAGAGGGTGAAAATTTAGGTGCATCTTATACACCGAATGTAGCCCTGCCCACCCACTGGCCCCCACCCTTTGGCCTCTGCCTCCCAGCAGTTACATCCTTGCAGCAAGCAGCAAGAAGAAACAGCTCGTTTCAGCTTCAGCACAGCCTAATTAGCACAGGTTGATTGGATCGGCCTCCCGACTCTCAGCTGTTTTGCTCTCAGCTGTTTTGCACGGGCCTCTGCTGCTTGCTGCAAGAAGGTAAATTGCTGGAGCAGATTTTTTTTTTCTTGTGCTAATCAAGCTATGCTGAAAACGAAAATGAAAGTAAAGCAGGCTGTTTACTGTAACAAGGCAAAATTGCTGGGAGGCAGAGGCAGATTTCTTTTTCTTGTTTTCCTCTCCAAAAAAGGTAGGTGTGTCTTATACTCCGAAAAGTACGGTACTTGGTTATCTCACCTTCCATGGAAGCACTTGTCACCATCCAGTTCTGAATGGAGGAACAAAATCTACTGGCGAAATTTGTAACTTGGTGAAAAAGACCATCCAAAAAAGATGCACACTAATTTTTATAACGAATGCCTACACTACACAATACTAATACACACATTAGGCTGGCCACAACCTTTGGAAAGCCTTAAATATCTGGCTGTATTACTGATCTTGGGAGTCAGAAGGTTAGTCCGAGCCCATGAAATGTCATTCTTTAATATCAGCCTTATGTTATTTGCAGTAACATAAGAGGTGTGTGTGTGTGTGTGTATAAAATTTATTTATTGGCACAGATATTGTCTCATGCATATTTTGTTGTTATTTTTATGGACTGTTAGCTGCCCAGTCAAATGGCAAGATTTAATAGAAGAGGTTCTTCTTGCTTTAGATAATGCACTATTTGAAATCCTTAAGAATTATGTGAAAATGCAAAGTGAACACTGATAAAAAGGAAATTTGAAGGAAAGCAATCATTCCCATATGCGAACAGATATTTTACAATCCACTCCATTGGCTAGAATCAATGTAGCCAATGTGGGATCAATGTAGATGTAATTTTCTACTCTATCACTCATTTTCTAAAGTTATTACTTGTTTCTTAAAATAGTAATCAAATTGATAAAAATGCCCCCCCCCAAAGCTAGTTTATTCTTGAAGAAGACTTAAGAATGAACAGTACTTAGAGCAAGTGTGTCCAACCCATTGCTTCTAGGTCACATACGGTCCTGGACAGCTAGTAAATTTACTACTATGCAAGGTTTGAAGTAAAGACTTTCTAATATGCTCAGCAAATCTTTGTACTCCGTTTAGCTGCTTCCATAAGCACTAATAGTCTTGGTGGCATAGCGGACTAAACTGCTGTTAAAGTGGCACTTAGCGGCCTGCAATTACTGCGAATTCGAATCTCACCAGGCTCAAGGTTGACTCAACCTTCCATCCTTTGGAGGTAGGTAAAATGAGGACCCGGATTGTGGGGGCAATAAACTGATTTTGTATAAAATAGAACACCGCTCAGGGGGACCAAAAGCCCTACTAAGCAGGTATATACAAAAGTATGAAGGCTATTGCTTAATGCATAGTAAGCCGCCCTGAGTCTCCGGAGAAGGGCGGCATATAAATCGAACTAACAAAATAAATAAAATAAATAAATAATAAATTATGTTATTCAGAATGCAAAATATCAATATTACTGAGAAAATAAAACTCAGCAAGGAAATTTGATTCACAGAAACAATCCTGATTCACCCTCACTTTAAAATGCAATAACTGAAAGCTGCAATTGAAATACAGTATACGTTATAAGAAAGGATATACTGTACTCTTTCATGGGACATTTGTTTTTATTTAATTTTTAAAAAATTTTATAATCATGTTATTTCACTGAAAATTATGTACAATCTAGATCTTTTTAAAACCAAATGTCGGAAATCGTTAACAAATTTTTTATTTATATTGTACCAAAGTCGGCAAAAGAGATTTGATGAACCTCACATTTATTAAAATGCTTTCAGACGCAATGAAGTTGCTGAAGTTATTCTGGCAGATGTTATCATCATTTAATGGAGGAGATTCAACTACTCTGGTAGGTATCATACTGTAGGAAGTTAGCACCAACCCCTTTCCTGGAAGAATGAAATATTTTAGGAAATATTAAAAAGGCAGAATATTATATTTCCCTGGATGAGAAATGGAGAAACATGTTTTAAAGACAAAGCAGCTTCCTGCCTCCCCCCACATATACACCTTTGTCAATGGGCCAGAGGCAGAAACTCAATCTTTGTCAATGGACCTTCATCTGCAACACAATAGCAACAGAAACTAACACAATGGGACCCATCTAGACAGAAACTCACCACATGGCTCCTGGGAAAATTACATCAGCCAGCAAGGTTAGCTAAGACCCCCACCCCCTAGAAGTCTGACAACCAATCAGGATACTCTTTCTGGGCCCCAGGAAGTTCAAAGCCAGAGAGAGCATAAAACCCGGAGACTCGCTGTATCCGCCCTTTTTTCTGTTCAGGAACTCAAGCCATGTGATCCTGCCCACCATTAAACCATCTTTCCAAGCAGTCTCCATGTTTCCAGTGTCTTTTTCCCTACTTGGAGCAGAACCCAGAAGGATATTTCTTCCTACAATACTAAGAACAAGTTTATTGTCCACATCCAAGTCCATTCTCCATCCCAAACCTTCATCTCAATTTGTCATGATAAAATTTAGAAATATTATATTCTACCTGACGTAACATTCTTCCTCTCCAAAATAAAGAACTATGTGAAGCAAATCATCCAGATTTATAGTAATCCGATGATCTGTTGCTCTTCCAAATTTATATTTCCAGCAAAGCTTATTCCTCTCAAAATATTAACTAGTTATTATGAAAAAATACTTTACTCAACTGAAGTCTCTTCCTATCAAAGATTTAACAACTACCGTATTTTCCATAGTATAAGACGCACCGGAGTATAAGACGCACCTTAGTTTTTGGGGAGGAAAATAAGAAAAAAGCTGATTGGTGGGTGGATAGGCCTCCCGAAATACCCCCAATGAGCTGTTTCCAGAGGTGAATTTTAGCAACAGTTTCATTGGTTGTGAGCTCTGTGTCTTGGGGTTTGTTTTTTTTCCTGCCTCTGAAACTTCTGAAACTCTGTTTCGGGGAGGGGGGGGAATTCTGCCTTTGAAAGCCTCCGAAACAGAGCTTCAAAAAAAAAGGCTTTTTTTCTGAAGTTTCTTTCAGAGGCTTTTCTTCTGAAGCTTCAGAGGCTTTTTTTCTGAAGCTTCTTTCAGAGGCTTTTATTCTGAAGGACTATCTGTACACTGCTCAATCTCCTTTCTTTGGTATTGGTATGTAAATTAACCTCTTCCCATCTGTTGGTTATTGCGTCATTCTCCAGATTTGTTAACATAATTTGGTTACAACCTTTACTGATTCTTCTTTTGTTCCTTGCCATATTATTTTAGATAAAAGCCTTTCAGAGGCTTTTTTTCTGAAGCTTCTTTCAGAGGCTTTTTTTCTGAAGCTTCTTTCAGAGGCTTCTTTCAGCAACTGAAATCTCCATTTGCGAGGCTGGGCAGGGCTACATTCGGAGTATAAGATGCACCCAGATTTTCATCCTCTTTTTTGGGGGGAAAAAGGTGCATCTTATACTCCGAAAAATACAGTAGAATGTTTTTCTGAGAGCAGTTAGTTATGTATTGCAAACTACTGTGACGTGTGTACGTGTGTGTGTGTGTATGTATTATATTATTATATTGCGATGTGTGTAAGATAATTATGAAATACCTGTCCATACATATTAATTTCTTAACAACAGACTATGTTTCCAGGTTTGAGAACTGTAAGACCTAAGTTCATACAATCACTACCAGTGATTTGAAGAAGCACTTTGATGGACTTAAAAAAAACTTTAATTACTACCACTAAAATAAACCCTCTAATTTATAATTTTAGTTCTATAGATAGGCCCAAACCTGCTCTCAATACTCTACATATAGTAGCCTGTTTTGATGAAAAGTGTGACAGTGTTCCTTAATAAATGTATTTACAATACAGTAAGCTGCAATTGCTTAAGTATATTTATATCTTCCACTGTATGTAAAGCTTGGTTATAATAAGAATCATTTAATATTTTTCCTAGCAAATAAGCTTTTAATTGTTCCTCCCACAAACCTGAACAATTTAAGTTGTATCCTAGCTAAATTCCCATCTTCATTCCATCAGGATAACACCTTTTTCTGTTGTCAACACCTTCTGCTGCCTTTACATGAAGAGCAATTTGGTGTCCAGATCTCTTGGCTAAAGTATCTTCTGGTCAAATTGCCTTTAGAATCCTTTTAATGCTCAGTTTCATCACTATCTTACAGCAATGCTTACTACATTTCATCAATTAATAGTGGCCTCTAGATCTTTTTCCAATAAGACTGCATCAAATTCAAAAGTTTGCTGCTATCTTACTCTGCTCCTTTCACCATTCCTTATTTGTGATTTTCCAAAAAGCCTGTCATTTTCCAGATGAACTTCTCTAATTCTGAAATGGAGAAATTATTTTTAAAAAATTCTGACTTTTCATGTTCCTAGAGGACTTTCTAACATTGAATGCAAATTTATTCCTAGCAATTCGAACTATGCTTCAATATTGACTTTTAAATTTTAGCTTGAAGTCTTCCACAGTAATCAAGAAAGCCAAGCAGTCCCAACAAAACTACACCTCCTACATTCCAATTCCAGTCCGAAGTCTTTCTGTGGGAAAATAGTAACTCTCTAATAACAATAGGTTCTGATGATTGCTTTTCCATCACAGATAAGGATGTGAAGGTATGATTTTTCACCTTAACAGAAAAGTTACAGGGACAACTTTCAACAAACTATGTGATTTTTCAACCCCCAAAATCCTACATTATCGAATTTATTCCTGCTTGTCTAACTTTTTTGCCTTAGCTTCACTACTAAGCAAGACAGTTTTTAAATGAATTTTGCCCCATTTACAAGTTTTTTGCCACAGTTGTAAAGTGAATCACTGAAACTGTGAATAGACTAGAAAAATAGAATATAGAAATAATAAAAATATGAATATAGAAATAATAAAAAGAGAAATATAGAAAGAGAAATAATAGAAAGGGAAGGAGACTAGACTGCATTAGACAGTGCTGTGGAAGTTAGGTATTTTTTTTTAAAAAATTGATTTATATGCCGCCCTTCTCCGGAGACTCAGGGCAGTTTACAATGCGTTAAGCAATAGCCTTCATACTTTTGTATATTTATACAAAATCAGCTTATTGCCCCCACAATCTGGGTCCTCATTTCACCTACTTTAGAAAGGATGGAAGGCTGAGTCAACCTTGAGCCTGGTGAGATTAGAACTTGCAGTAATTGCAGGCAGCTGAATGTTAATCAGTGCCTTAGTCTACTGTGCCACTCAAGCCCCTGAATGTATTTAGTAAAGTGATGGCATGGGGGAAGAAACTTGTTTTGGCATGCAATGCCCTACAACAGCATCCTGAGGGGAGAAGTTGAAACAATTTATGTCCAGGATGCGAGGGGTCTGTAGATATTTTCTCAGCCCTCTTTCTGGCTCATGCAGTATGCAGGTCCTCAATGGAAAGCAGGGTAGTTGCAATAGTTTTTTTTTTTCTGCAACCACCCTGCCTTCCATTTTCTGCAACCTAACTATCCATTAAAGTCTGTACCTGTCCTGCCGGGTTGCTGTGCCAAACCAGACAGTTATACAGGTACAAATGACAGATTCAATAATTCCTTTGCAGAACTGTATCAGTAGGTTCTTGGACAATCTGAGATCCCTTTGTTGACACAGGAAAAACATTCTTTGTCATGCCTTTTTAATGATGGTTCTAATGTTTGGTGTCCCTTTCAAGTCCTGAGAGATTATAGAAACTTGAAGGTCTCTACTGTTAGTAACACAGTAGTTAAGTGATTGTGGCTTCCCCATTGACTCTGCTTGTCAGAAGGTCACAAAAGGTATCACTTCCCCAGGGCATTGCAACTGTCATAAACACAGGGAATTGTTGCAGTTGCAGGGAATTTGGAATTTTGATCACGTGACCAGGGGATGCTGCAACGGTTGTGAGAAAAACAGTAGTAAGCCACTTATTTCAATGCTGTTGTAACTTCGAACACTCAATAAACAAATGGCTGTAAGTGTATAAAACATTTTTGCCAACTAAACTTAAAGAGCCAGCTTTCTCTCTGAGATATTTATGAATCAGATTTCCCCCCCTAAAACACCGGTTTTTTTCCCTTCCCTTCCCTTCCCTTCCCATAGAAAGGAAGGCCAGGTCACAGAAATGCAAAATATACTTAATGGCCTCTCAGATTAAAATCCAAAGCACTCCATTATGAGGCTTCAGAAAATAAAAAATAAAAAGACTCCCCCCGCCCTCGGAATTTAGGGATACTTTCCAGAATCCAATAAGGCCATTTCACTTTATTCTCCATTCCTGTTTTTTTTTATCTGATCAGTTCTACCATGAGAAGAACACCACAGTGGCCAAACACATATCTAATTTCTGGGCAATACTTTCAGAATATCTATCAGCAGGAAAACGAATCACAGATCCAAGCACTGACACCGAGAGAGATGCCTTCCCTCTGAATGGCTGGGTTAAACATTATTTAACTGATAACTTTACTTTTGATTTAAAGGAAACGGTTCAGCCCAGTAAGATCATCATAAAGCCTCCACCTCTGCTGGTTACTGCTCCAACCGCCCTGCCAAGTCCTCCTTTCTCACGGGGAAACATCGGCAGAGTACTTCGAGCAAGCTCAACACCTGACTAGGTGGCTCAGTGGCTAAGACACCGAGCTTGTCAATCAGAAAGGTCGGCAGTTCGGCGGTTCGAATCCCTAGTACAGGTCTCCTGCGGGAGCAGGGGGCTGGACTAGATGACCTCCAAGGTCCTTTCCAACTGTGTTACTGTTACTCTTACCATTGTAGGGTCAGGGCCGAAGAACAATCGCCGCCGCCCTCGCCCTCAAGGCCCGGCTTCTGCCAAAACCGCCAATCCGTTTCCAAAGTCATCGTTTCATACCCTGCGGAACCGACCGCCTCGAGAAACGAGGACGCAGAAAAGTAGACGCGATACACCGTCGTGCCTCTTGCTCAAAATGAAAACGCCCCCGTACTTTTCATCCCGGGGGAGAAGAAGCCCCGTAGAGCCCGGCCACCTTCCACGCTCCGCTTAGCCACCCCTCAACTTTTCGCTTGCTTACCTGCCCGGCACCCGAGACGCGTTCCGCTTCCAAAACTGCTTCTTCCCCGCGTCGCTCGCCATCTTCCCGTCACCTCATAGCCCTTCTTCTGAGCGGCGAAAGGGCAATAGGATCCGATGCCGGACCTCGACCGGCGGGTCCCGATCTCTTCTCCAACCAAGGCCGAAAGGTTCTGGGCTCACTCCATCCCGGCCCCTTTCCCTTTCCTCGGAGACCTGCGCGCTGCCATCTTGAGACCCCAGACCAATCCCTCTCCCTATTGGCTCCGAGCATCAGCTGTCGCTTTCGTCCTATCACAAGTGAACATACTTCCGTGCGGGTTCCAGGCAGCACAATGAACATGAGCGAATCCTATTGGAGGAGAGTTGGGATTCCAATCATCCCTGGGTGGCTTCGGGCAGAAGGGAGGGTTTTCTCGGTCGCCGATTGGTTGTTTTAGCATTCTTTTCCCGCCCCCCATGTAGAGCGCTTGTGACAAGTGCTGCCTTTGCAGAAGAAGCGGCGCAACAATAAGAAGAAATATCATCGCCGCCCAATAATTAGTGGCATCGTAATATTTTGACGTCAAAACATTAAACACAGAAGGCTGTATTTAAATAGGGTTGATCGCGCATCGCCTTTGATTCATGAAATGTCTGAGTCTGGGCTGCATAAAAATCTTTATTTTGGGCATATCAATAAAAAGTAATAACAGCAATTTAAGAGCTACAATCATTTCAATCCTGACAATAAAACCTACGAGATAGTAAAAGAATCTCTAAAGGCTAGCATTGCTAAGATGATGCAATAATATTAAAACACATGCTTTTTTTATTGATTGATTGATTTGTCAAGCATATATGAGTTAACAGGTGTAGGAAGAAATATCCTTCTGGGTTCTGCTCCAAGTGGGGAAAAAGACACTGGAAACATGGAGACTGCTTGGAAAGATGGTTTAATGGTGGACAGGATCACATGGTTTGAGTTCCTGAACAGAAAAGGGGATGAGATGCAGCGAGTCCCCGGATTTTATGCCCTCTCTGGCTTTGAACTTCCTGGAGCCCAGAAAGAGTATCCTGATTGGTTGTCAAACTTCCAGGTGGTCTAGGAGTCTTAGCTAACTTTGTAGGTTGTTTCTCAAGCTTGCTTGAGTCTTGCCATGTGGTGAGTTTCTGTTGCTAGATGGGTCCTATTGTGTTGCAGATGATGGCCCATTGACAAAAGGGTGGGGGCAGGAAGGTGGGAGCTGCTTCGTCTTTAAAACATGCTTCTCCATTTCTCATACAGGGAAACATAATATTCTGCCTTTTTAATATTTCCCAAAATTTTCATTCCTCTAGGAAAGGAGTGGGTGCTAACTTCCTACACAGGTAAAAGTATAAACAATTTGAATACATGAAAAGAGTAAGAGTAAAAAGGAATATTAGGACAGGGACGGTAGGCACGCTGGTGCACTTATGCACGTCTCTTACAGACCTCTTGGGAATGGAGTGAGGAGGTCAACAGTAGACAATTTAAGGTTAAAGTTATAGGGAGTTGAGGATGTAACAACAGAGTTAGGTAGTGCATTCCAGGCATTGACCACTCTGTTACTGAAGTCATATTTTCTGCAATCGAGTTTGGAGTGGTTTACCTTGAGTTTGTATCTATTATTTGCTAATGTATTGTTGTGGTTGAAGCTGAAGTAGTCATTGACAGGTAGGACATTGTGGCAGATGATTTTATGTACTACACTTAGGTCAGACTGAAGTCAGTGTAGTTCTAAGTTGTCTAAGCCCAAAATTTGAAGTCTGGTGGCATAAGATATTTTATTGCGCGTAGAGGATCTCGTAAAATATCTCTGGACTATCTCAATTGTATTTATGTCCGATATGCAGTGCGGGTTCCAGACAGATGAACTGTATTCAAGAATTGGTCTAGCAAATGTTTTGTATGCTCTAGTTAGTAGTACAATATTACCAGAGAAGACGCTACACAAGATTAGGTTAACAACTGGTAATACCTTTTTGGCAATGTTGTTACAGTGGGCTTTGACACTTAGATCTTTAGAAATGAGTACTTCAAGGTCCTTGACAGAGTGAGGGTCATAATATTAAAATAAGACTGTTATCCAACAGGTGAAAATAAAGTAGAAAATGCAAGAATATAGTATTTCTTAAAGTGTGGTCCTAGGCACCCTGAGAGTCCGTCCCCCCCGCCCAATATCTTCTTTGGATCCTCCAAAGGCAGCCTGTGTAGAAGAAGAATACAGTATTAAAATCCCATCGAGCCATCATGAGAAACGGTAGCTGAACAGGTAGTCCTTAACTTACAACCAATCTTTTAGCAACCATTTGAAATTACAGTGGCACTGAAAAAAGTGACAACAGTCTTAGCACTTAAGACCATCATGGCATCCCTATCATCATGTGATCAATTTGCGGGTGCTTGGTAACTGACATATACAATATTTAGCACAGTTCTAGTCCCAGGTTCATGCAATTGCCATTTACAACTGTAGAAAGTTAGCACCCACCCCTCTCCTAGAAGAATGAAATATTCTAGGAAATATTAAAAAGGCAGAATATTTCCCCTAAAACAGAAATAGAAATCTTAAGGGACACAGAAACTCAGCCCCAGCACATACTTTGGTGCCAGCTTATCTATAAGACAAAAGACCTTCAGGTCCAGGGTGATAAGATTAGCCCTCACGCAAGATCCAAACCAGGACAAAGCCATTAAGCCATAATAGGAATTGCCCAAAGCCCGTTCATTACATCATCCAGCAAGATTCAACCAAGTCTGGGACTCAAGATAACCTACAAAGTTACCCCTGCATGCCCATGGGAGTCTGACAACCAATCAGAATACATTTCTTTCACAGGAACAGGAAACAAGTTCAAAGCCCAAGGGAGGGTATAAATCTCTCTCTCTCACCCATGTGCTCGATTGCCCAGGACCTCAAACTATGTGGTCCTGTCCACCATTAAACCATCTTTCCAAACAGCTTCCATGTTTCCAGTGTCTTTCTCCCCACTTGGAACTGAACCCAGATGGACATTTCTTCCAACACAACTTTCCCAGTTGGCTTCTGACAAGCAAAATCAGTGGGGGAAGGCAAATTTGCTTGAAGACCACGTATTCACTTAAGAACTGCAGTGATTACTGAACATCTCTGACAAAGTAATACATTTGTGCGTGACTCACTTAGCAATGGAAATTCTGGTCCCAATTGTAGTTAAGAGCTACAGTACCTGTAGTACACACATTAAATTTAATTTTTGATATAAATTGTTTATAAATATTCAGCAGTGAAATGTAAATTTTGTTACTACCGGTTCTGTGGGCGTGGCTTGAGGGGGGTAATATAACTGAGTGGGCGTGGCCAACTTTTTTTTTTAACTTTTAAAACCATTTTTCTTTTAAAGCCTCTGACGATCCCAGCTGACTTGCCTGATCAGCAGAGCTTTTTCTTTTTTTTCTTTTTTTTTTAAGCCTCTGACAATCCTAGCTGACTTGCCTGATCGGCAGAGGCTTTGTTTTTACTTTTAAAAGCATTTTTTCTATAACCTCTTCCGTTATAGAAAAAATGCTTTTAAAAATTAAAAGCCTCTGATTGCTCAGCTGGGCAATGGGGAGGGAGGGCGCAGGGATTTTTGCTACCGGTTCTCCGAACCACCTGCCTCCATTGCTACCGGATCGGACAATCCGGTCCGAACCAGGAGCATTTCACCCCTGAATATAACCCAACAAAAGTGCCTTTGGAATCAACCATATTTTTTAAAAGTAGGAAGGGCTGAGAGAAAAAGTTTAAGAAACACTGGAATAGTATAATGCAATCTTATTAAAATTTCACTCCAATTTAAAACAAGGATGTAAAAAATACAGGAAAAGTGTTTTTTTTTTTAATCTATTGGGTTATGATCAGAGATAAGATACAATTAAATAAGACACCGTAAGATGTAAAATGTATAATTAACATTCTTGGTTCATTTGGATAAACCGTTCGTGGGATCCCAAAGTAGCTGCACAAAACTTCGTAACTGCATCAGAAGCATGCTGGTTTGTACTGTAGTCAATCATTCATAGATGTCCTGACACTGAGTCAAGGTGTGTGTAGCAGAGTGACACTGTATCAATAGACAGATAATTTTTTACAGTCAGTGACTAGTCCATAAAACACCCTTCATGAACTAATATTAATAGATTGATTAAGTAGGTATATCAGTCAAACGCCTACACATCTTGCATATAATTTGACAAAGTTTGGCCACGCTTAAAACGGAATCCATTTGTGTCTGAAAATAAAACTGATTAAAATGATTAGGGAATTTGATTAGATTCAGGGTTAGTAGCTCACAGCAGGTATCAGCATAAAATGCATCATTAGAATAAGATATCTGATTATTTCAATTACTCCCTCTCTGCGTGGACATAGTCCAGATTCAAAATTCTCTCAACTCAAATGTATTGGTTCGTATCAGAGAGGATAGGTTCAACATGCAGTTCACCAAATCTCCCTGGATAAATCTTTTTTTATAGCTGTAACGTCCTCCTAAACACATTGATATACAGAACACAATTGTTCAGTTTTCATGGCAACAGTATAGAAACTTTGCTGCGGCCTTCTTCCAGGATGTTTCGTTTTTACTTCTCGCTCTTCAGCTCGCTGATTACCTGATGGTCTCCCATCCAAGTACAAATCAGACCTGATCCAGCTTAGCTTTCTGAACATAGACAAGGTCAGCTAATTTAATCTTTGTCCAAAAATGTTAACACGAAGATTTATAAAGAAAAAGCAGGAATTTCTTATTTTTTGCTCTTCTGGCTGGCTTTCACAAAAGAGAAAAGGCAGATTGATTTTCCTTACACACACAAACACACACTCACACACCCCTTGTCTGGATTTCACTGGAAAAAAGTAGAACTTTGTCCTAAGCAGAGCCCTACAATGTTTACTTGGGATCCATCTAAAGCCACTGACAAATCAGAAATTTATATTGGCACTGCAACAGCACAAGAGCATGACCTGAAAAAGGATACTCAAATGGGGACAGAAACCAAGATGGGACAATTAAGCAGGCAGAAAGAGATACATTCTAATCAGTGGTGCGTTCCTCCCGGTTCGGCCGAGCCGGTAGCAGTGACAATATGACTTCACCAAACCGGTTTTCTTTGTCCAAGAGCTGGGCCCGCCCGCCCGCCCGCCCCAGCGTTATTCTTACCTTTTATTTCTTCTTTTTTAGCCCAGCTGATAGGTGCGGCAGAGTGGATTGCCTCACCTTAGCTGGGCAGATTCCTAATGCACTTGCGCAGAGCGCAAGTTTGGCGCGCATGTGAGCAAAGTGGGCATATGTGCGGCAATTACGCGCAAAGCACATGCACAAAGAGAACCGGTAGTAAAGCCGGTTGGAACCCACCACTGATTCTAATCCAGGGGGTCTCCAACCCTGGCAACTTTAAGCCTGGAGGACTTCAACTCCCAGAATTCCCCATCCAGCAAATCTGGTGGGGGAATTTTGGGAGTTGAAGTCCTCCAGGCTTAAAGTTGCCACAGTTGGAGACTCCTGTTCTAGACCTAATAATAGTTGCCAAATGGATCTAGCACATGCAAGGATACTTGGTGGAGCTTTTGCCTCACAATCAGGAGGTTGTGAGTTCGATCCTAGGTAGAGACAGATGTAGGATCTCCTGCTTGGGCAGGGAGTTGGTTCTTTCCAACTCTGTTAATCTGTTAATCTGATAGCAACTAATCACTGATCTGCCTGCCAGCTTTCCATGGAAGCCATTGGAGTTATTATACTGGTATGGTTAAGCTTTTAATTCAAGGTCTGTCATTAGGAGAATAGTGAATCCTCCTAATAGGACTCATCACTGGGATAGGACAGTGGTGGGATTCAGGTAATTTAACAACCGATTCTCTGCCCTAATGATTTCTTCCAACAACCAGTTTTCCAAACTGCTCAGAAAGTTAACAACCGGTTCTCCCGAAGTGGTGCGAACTGGCTGAATCCCACCACTGGGATAGGACAAATAAATATCTGGTTGGAGGCAACCTAAAACTTCTTTAAAAATCTCATTGATTTGCACATAATAATAATAAAAAGAAACATTCTGGATGCAATTATTTGGAGGAACCACTATGATACAAAAATTGATCCAAGTTATACGTCCTCTCAATGGATTCTACCTGAAACCACCATCAAAAAGCATCACACCTGTCAAGGGCTGTAACAATCACAGATCTAATCATTTCTGCCTCCCCTATGACACAAAAATCCGGATCTAAGGTGCAGATCATTTTTCACAGGATTCATCTGACAAATCTACATGGAATTAGCTGTAACAGACATGAATTTTCTAGTGGGCAGTTTGTGAGCCAACTGTCATTTTGAACTTCACCAGGTCAATGCTTTCAAGAATTTTGAGAAATGGAAAATACAATCTATTGTGATACCCTGAACACCGTAGTTCTATACTATTGTCTACCGCCAAAAACCTACTGAGTTATTTGTTTATATCAGGGAATCACCACATAGTGTTTGCCAGAAGTATTCAATTTGACATTTGCTCTTTGATACATTTCTAAACAGCCAGGGACAATATATCTGAATTTTTTATCTTAGTCCTCTGTTCTTCAGACAGGATGTTCAGTTTTTCTCACTGTATTAACTAAGCATGTTGTTTACTGATCCTTCATGTTAGAAGATCTGCATAGATTATACATGAGAAGAATTGCCTCTAGTAACTGAAGCTGGCACCTAAGTCCGTGTGAGTGACAAGGTTATGAAAAAATTGTTGCAGAGTCCTATACAGATAAATTGAAACTTAATTCAGGGAGTGTCACTCTCTGTAAAGAAAAGAAAAGAAAAAGAAAAGCGAACCATATTTGACAGTCCACAGAAATGATAAAAGAATAATACATAAAATATTCATTTGGTTTACACAAGTTTGATCAAATACAGCATTTATGATAGCATGGATATAAGCAGGCTGTCATTTTATACTATTAACATACAAACTCTAAAGTGGTTGGATTATGTTGCTCTCCTGTTGGAGTTCTCTAATCATAAGTCATAACGTACTAACTATAAGAACAAATGTATTTGGAATAGTTGGCAGGTAAGAGGGGCAGAGTGGTATTTCCTTTCTCTGTACAAAATACATTTTGATTTTCCCACCTCTTGTATTTGTTAAATTGCCTAAGAACATTCCAGTTTTTGCTTCAAAGCCGCATGAAATTGTAATATAAAATCAGGATCTTTTACCTGAATAAACCTGTAAATCCTTGTTTAGGCTCATATGCCTTGATGGATTTATGAGTTAGGGTCCACAGTTTTGATTGGTCTTTCAGATCAATCTTTTATTGGAGAGGGATATGTTTAGGAACATTCAAAAGGTGCAGCTTCCCCGTTAATTTTATAGAGGTACCCTGATAAAATTATGCTTAATACATATGTAGAAGTCAGGGTTCTACTCTAAAATTCCAGTTGCTTTCCTGTCACTGACACTTCTCCATTCTCCTTAAATATTTTTTCCAGTAAAGAAAGAGTGATCAGGCTACGATTCAGTACACCTTGGTATGAGTCTGAATTTCACCCTAAAATATAAAAGACATCCATGGATATTAAGTTATTCACAATAATGCAGCATTTTTCAGGGACAGATATTTTTAATTTACTGGTATATTATAATTATTGACTGTTCATGCAACAAATATAAGAGTTTAAAACCATTAGTCCCTTTTAATAATTTAAACAATACAGTCAAGTACGAAATGATTGCATCTACCTCTGTTTGTCTTTCGGCTGTATTGTTTAAATATAAGAGTCTTTAGACTGGATATTTTGTAATGATTTCTGACTCAGGGTTGTACTCTGGGGGTTTTTTTGTGCTCTCTGAGCTTGCAGACATTTCATTACCAAACTACCCTGTTTCTCCGAAAATAAGACCCAACCAGAAAATAAGCTTTAGCATGATTTTTCAGGATGATTGTAATATAAGCCCTACCCCAAAAATAAGCCCCAGTTAAGATCGTCAACCAGACAGAGGCATTTAGTATTGTATTTTCCCCAAAATAAGACCTAACCGGAAAATAAGACATAATGTGTCTTTTGGAGCAAAAATTAAAATAAGACCCGGTCTTATTTTGGAGAAAACATGGTAGGTAACATCATTAATGAATCATCAGAGAGAACAAGGACTCCATTGTCAAATTCCACTTGGGTGTTCTGTCCCCATCTCCCACACACACACGCACACCCTCAAACAGTCAGCCGTGGGTTAAAGAATAGCTCAAACAAACAATGTCCGTTATCAGGTACTTGGCAGCAGCATGAGAACCGACTGCCAAGTGCTTTACTACAAGAAGGAGGGGTTGTGCCTCCACCAGATAGCATACAGAAATACACACCGATTTGGAAACAGTCCAGCTCAAAAGCCTTCAGCAGATTTAGGCATTGCACAAAGTGACTTCCAGAAATTACCTTTGTCCGTCACAGAGTTTGAATGGCCACCACACTCCCTTTTATAGCCTGTGGGATGTGGTCCAGTGACTCAGCTTAATCCCTGGCACGCCTCCTCATCTGCTGCGAACATTTATCTCTCCGATGCTGGTGTGGATCCAGCCACGACTTATCACCCTCGTTCTCACTCTGATCAGAGACACCTGGCTCCTGGCCAATCTCCTCTCCTTCGGCAGACACCTGAGGAATTGCCAGAGAGGAGGGGCCTGGAGAGGGAGGTCTGGCCGGCTCCTCTCCTTCATGTTCGGCGTCTTCTTCCTCTGATACGATGGGCTTGGGGGTCGGAGCCACAACATTGGCTGATGTATAACTGATAAATTATACCAGCAGTATGTTGAATACTTGGGAGAGTTCAAGTGTTTATGGATAATTATTACTATTATTTTTTCAAAGGTCAAACTGCCAACTCCATGCAAACTCAGAGCCGCTTAGAAGATTTAAAATGCCTATGGTGTAACAAAAGCATATAATCAATAAAATATCCATACCTGTAGTACAAATGTAAAATTTCTATCAACTAAGTGATACTAAGGGAGGGCAGGAATTATAAAACTCTTCCCCACAATTGCAGAAGGACTATATCAAGATGTTTCAATACAACACAACCCTTTGAAGTGGTGGTCACATTATGCTGGAGAAACCTGCCTATAGTACTCAGTGTTTCTCCAATTTAACAAGCTACAGAGCGTTGCTCTATAACCCAGCCTGCATATAGTCATACTTTCCTTGTTGGAGGAAAATGAGATTTATAATAATCTCATTATCATCTCATGTTCAATTCATTTCAATTTGAATTTCAATTGATAATCAAGTGAGGTACTAACACCACTCTATAAAGCCTTAGTGAGACCACACCTAAAATACTGCATCCAGTTTTGGTCACCACACTATAAAAAAAGATGTTGAGACTCTAGAAAAAGTGCAGAGAAGAGCAACAAAGATGATTAGGGGCCTGGAGGCTAAAACATATGATGGGCGGTTTCAGGAATTGGGCATGGCTAGTCTAGTGAAGAGAAGAACCAGGGGAGACATGATAGCAGTGTTCCAATATTTAAAGGGCTGCCACAGACAGGAGGGGGGTCAAGCCAGTAGTGAAATCCAAATTTTACTACCGGTTCTGTGGGCTTGGCTTGGTGGGTGTGGTGTGACTTGGTGGGCGTGGCAGGGGAAGAATACTGCAAAATCTCCATTCCCACCCCACTCTGGGGCCAGCCAGAGGTGGTATTTGCCGGTTCCCTGAACTACTCAAAATTACCACTACCGGTTCTCCAAACTGCTCAAAATTTCCGCTACCAGTTCTCCAGAACCTGTCAGAACCTGCTGGATTTCACCCCTGGGTCAAGCTATTTTCCAAGGCACCCGAAGGCCAGACAAAGAATAAAGGATGGAAACTGAACAAGGAGAGATTCAACCTGGAAATAAGGAGAAATTTTCTGACAATGAGAGCAATCAACCAATGGAACAGCTTGCCCTCAGAAGCTGTGGGAGCTTCATCACTGGAAGCTTTCAAAAAGAGACTGGACAGCCATCTGTCAGAAATGGTGTAGGGTCTCCTGCAATTGGGGGGTGGGGTTGGACTACAAGGTCCCTTCCAACTCTATTCATCTGTTAATCTGATAAATCAATTGTCAACTGAAGGCTAGTCATTTGAGGGTATTTAGAGTATAGATGAAGGATAAGCTGTGAACAGTTTTCCAGATATTGCTAAAGCACAGCTCTAAGCAGTCTGTTAGCATATTCACTGGTGAAAGAGGAAGGTAGATTAGTTCAGCAACACTAAGAGCCATTGTGCACCCATCAATACAATAAACTGCACTTTCATTTCACAGAGAACAACAATATGTCCCCCCCCCAATTGTCGTCTCTATCCTACCTAAGAGGAAAGGATAGGTGTTCACCATGAATTTATTAACATGTTTTCAATAAGGTGAATATATGTGGCAGAGGTATAGACATTTTTCAGTAGATAACATGATACAGAAAGAGTTCTACAAAATTAATTTAAAAATTATGTAATTTTTTTGTTGAAGTAGTAGTAGTAGTCAGGGCCACCCATGCTTAGTTCCAAAAGTAAATCAAAAGTAAGTAGATGCTGCCATCCACTGACAAAAGTTGCACTTCTGCAAAGTATCCTTAACGGGGAGACAATTGAACTGGTCCAGAGCTGAGGACCGCACTTGAAAGTTGTGAAATATTCCCAGAAGCAGCCAGTGGTAAACTACACCACTGTCAGGAAATTTCTTCTTAGTTACAATTTGGATTCCTCTTTAATGATCTTCCGCCATTTTTTGTACTGCCCTCAGGTACTTTGGAGAATAAATCAATCCTAACTTTCTCCTTTAGCCCTCAAGTACTGGAAGACTGCTATCCAGTGGTGGGATTCAGCCGGTTCGGGCCGGTTCGGGCCGGTTCGGGAGAACTGGAGTTAAATTGCTGGCTAGCCCCACCCCGCCCCGCCTCACCCCTTCCAGGAGTCCCCACGCACCCCATTTTGGATCCCGGGTAAGTGCAGGGAGGCCTCCTAGGCCCAAAACAGGGTGTGAGGAGGTGCGGCGTCCCCCCCCCCCGGCCCATTTTCGCTCTAAGAAGGCTTTAAGGAGGCTTCAGGAAGCCTCCTAGGCCCAAAACAGGGTGTGGGTGATCGGTGTGTTCCCCCGCAGCCCTTTTTTTCTCCCAGGGGGGTACAGGAGGCCACGTACTGCCTGTCACACCCCCTGGCCACGCTCACCATGGCTACACCCACCCACCTGGTCATTAGGGCAGAGAACCAGTTGTTAAATTATTTGAATCCCATCACTGCTGCTATCATGTCATCCCTAAGCCTTTTCTTCATTAGGCTAAACATACCTAATATCTACCTACCTTTAGACATTCATCCTTTAATATTTATTAAATTTGCTATTTGTTTTTTTTAAATTTTTATTTATTTCTTTGCAAACAAAATATATAACAACATATAGATCGCAGTGAGAACCTTACACAATACATTATCTTCAGTCCAAATATACAAATAAGAAATAAAAGCTACGCTAACCTTATCCTCTTTTTATTCTATTATTTAGCCAAGTATACCATCGGTCCCAACCTTGAAAATATGCGGATTCTTTTTGATCTCTCAAAGTTCTTGTTAGCCTATCCGCTTCTGCATATTCCATAATTTTCCCTAAGATCAAGTCTTCTGACGGTAGGTCTTTCCCCTTCCAATTTTGGGCGAGACATATTCTTGCTGCAGTTGTAATATATACAATTAAACACCATTTACTCGTGCCTATCTTGTCTGGCCTAATACTTAATAGTAATATTCCAGTTTCAATAATAACAAATTTGCTATTTGTTATTACTGTTTTGCCATTGGGGCAGAAATCTAATATGCCCCTCCGTAGGAGATCTTAGTCTCAGCAGATATATTATCAAATCTAGAAATTAAATAGCGTGCATTATCATTTGTATGTCACACACACTGAAAATAGAATGGATCACCTGGTTGCAGTCCAAATTTAATCACCCCACTTTTTATCCCTTTTTTTATTTTCTATGAGTGAAAATATAAATACCGTATATACTCGTGTATAAGCCGACCCGCATATAAGCCGACCCCCCCAATTTTATCCCCAAAAACTGGGAAAACTTGGTGACTCGCGTATAAGCCGGGGATGGGAAATGCAGCAGCAACTGGTAAATTTCAAAATAAAAATAGATACCAATAAAACTTACATTAATTGAGGCATCAGTAGGTTAAATGTTTTTGAATATTTATTTCAAAGAAAAACAGTAAACTAGCTCTGTAAGTGGAAAAGAGGGTCAACAAAAACAATATGGTATCAACAATAACTTTAAAAGTACAACCTTTAAAACCTTAGCTCAATCAGCAACCAAGCTAAAACACAAGAGTTAAAATCCTTCAAAACTGGATTCCTGGATAGGAAGGAAGCTGGATACTATCTGTACTTTAGTACTGTTTTATTTAATTAATAAAGTCAAAATTTTATCCTTGTGATCTATTTATGGGGCCAGTAATGTTTTACACTGACATGATGGTAACATAATCGAAACTGAATTTTAGATTAGCTAAATGTAATAAAAATAATAAAATTTTAGTTCCTTTATTTTAAGAAGACCCAAACTTCAGATATGACAGCAAGCCATGTCCAGAATTGTACAAAACATTTTGCATCTCTAATAGTACTTTGCATTTTGCAGTGCTTTAATACAGTAGCCTAAATCTATGCTTGTAAATATGAAATAAATATGTAAATATGAAATATCTTATAATACTATAAACTTTCAATGATGTACTGGAATATATTGGTCATATTAACATTAAAATTTATTGTTTATCTGTTCATTTTTCATTATCTAACGGGACATAAAGAGGATTGCTTTTTTCTTTCTTTTTTTTTCTTTTTGGTGACAGCCTGTTCAAAGACGTATGTACAAACAAAGAAAAATTGTCCTAGTAATTCAATTGATATCTTATTGATTAAGGGCCAGGGTTCACTGAGTCAGCCAACAGGGAGAACAAGGGGAATTTGGCCGGAGAGTTCAACTGAGAAGCGGGAGAAGGCAGAAGAGCCAACAAGGGTGCGGATGATGATTGTTTTGCATTAATTGTGTGAAATGGAAGCATTGTTTACTGCTGACCTACCGGTAATTGAGGAATTGAGGAAGGTTCAGGGAACCCGTAAAGAAGATAATTGTCCAGAAAGTAAATTCCCCCCCCCCAAAAAAACAGCAGCCGCGGGAGAAGCTGCAAGCGTCGCTGTGGGATAGCTGGCTGCTCGCTTGCTCGGCGCAGGCTCGCTCTCGCAGCCGCGGGAGAAGCTCCAAAAAGCGAGCGAGCGAGCAATCCCACATTGGCGCTTGCAAGTTTTTGGAGCTTCTCACAGCCGTGGGAGAAGTTCGAAAAAGCTGCAGGCGCCAATGTGGGATGGCTTGCTGCTCGCTTGCTCGCTCAAACTTCTTCCGCGGCTGCGAGAGCGAGTGAGCGAGCGAGCAGCGAGCAATCCCACATTGACGCTTGCAAGTTTTTGGAGCTTCTCGCAGCCGGGAGAAGCTCCAAAAAGCTGGAAGCGTCAATGTGGGATTGCTCGCTCACTCGCTCGGCGCCGGCTCGCTCTCTTTTTGGAGCGTGGAAGCGCGCTGGCGTGGCGAGCCGCCGAAAAAAGAAGCTCAGCTGGGAAGGAGCCCCGCGACGCGCAGTGCCAGCCCTGCCCAGCCCAGCTCCACCAGGGATGGGCTGGAGGAGGGTATGCAGAGCGCTCTCCCTCCTCCCTCGCCAGCCAGCCGCGGGAGAAGCTGCCTCCCTGCAATCCCTAAAGCCAAAAAGGGGCGCGGGGGAGGGGCGCCGCACCCCCCCACACACACCATTTTGGCTTTAGCAAGCGTCCCTGCAACCGCAGGAGCCAAAACGGTTGCAGGGAAAAAGTCATTTTTTCTGGGACCCGCGTATAAGCCGAGGGGGCGTTTTTCAGGCTGAAAAACGGGCTGAAAAACTCGGCTTATACGCGAGTATAACGGTAAGTGTAGATAGAACAACAGTTAGCAATAGCACTTAGACTTATATACCACTTTATAGTAATTTACAGCCCTCTCTAAGCAGTTTAACAGAGTCAGCATATTGCCCCCAACAATCTGAGTCCTCACTTTACCCACCTTGGAAGGATGGAAGGCTGAGTCAACCTTGAGCCTGGTGGGATTTGAACTGCCAAATTGCAGGTTGCCGATAGTCAGCAGAACAAATTGCAGTACAGCACTCTAACCACTGTGCCACCGAGGCTCTTAGAGGGAAAGATTCTGGGTGCTGCCTTTTTTTTTTCTTCACATGACAAAACAGTCTGAGAATCCTTCAGACACTGAACAGCCTTTCAGTTGTACAATATAGAATAATGTCCATAATTGTAGGCAGACAATGGAAAACAAGGAGCAAGTGTTTCCAATCATGCATAGTTATTTAAAAACTCAAAAAGTAACAATCAAGATTGTGTTCTAGGATTCGTTAGTAATCATCGTTTCTAACAATTTAGCAAGTGTTTTAATATACTAGGAAGATGTGAGAGGAGTTTAAAAAGCATTGTCATTGCATACCCATTTTTAAGAAACAGTACTTTTGCAATCTAAAAGCTATAAAGAAGCTGTTCTGTAATTTAGACCAGGGGTCTCCAACCTTGGCAACTTTAAGTCTGGTGGACTTCAAGTCCCAGAATTCCCCAGCCAGCAAAGCCAGCAAAGCAAAGCAGGCTGAGGAATTCTGGGAGTTGAAGTCCACCAGGCTTAAAGTTGCCAAGGTTGGAGACCCCTGATTTAGACGGTAAGTTTTCCTTGTAAGGGAAGTGAAACAACACCCATAAAATTCTGATTAGGTTACCTTGACATGCAATGTGCTAAGACAGAAGCTTCTTTTAAAATGGCAGCAATGCCACCATCTATTTAAAAAGCTTACCAAGGGACAAAATTAGCCTTCTGTTCTACCGAAACTTCCAAATAGATTAAAGCTCTCAGAAAAGATCTGCAGTTATCTTCTCCACATATTAAGGAAGAACTGGATCGCTTACCAAGGAGTTTTTTTGAAACCAGAGTTACATGAAATGAGGTAAACGGCCATGACTTAATCCTGATATTATAATTATTGTAAGATATAAAACTGGAATACAAAAACCTATTCAGTAATTTTAGGCCATAAAATAGAGAAAAACTCAAGAAACAGAAGAATTCAATCAGGGGTGAAATCCAAAATTTTTCCCTACCAGTTCTGTGGGCGTGACTTGGTGGGCGTGGCAGGAGAAGGATATTGCAAAATCTCAATTCCCATCCCACTCTGGGGCCAGCCAGAGGTGGTATTTGCAGGTTCTTCGAACTACTCAAAATTTCCGCTACCGGTTCTCCAGAACCTGTTAGAATCTGCTGGATTTTACCCCTGAATTCAATGTTAAACTTGCCATACTGTGGGTACTCGTCATGGATTCTTTCATTAGTTGTTTAACCTAATCAGTCTAATTCCTTTTGGACAGGATTCTCACTCTTATTCTTATATGCTGCAAATCAGAAAGAAGATCAGGAGCCATCCCAGAACTTACGTTATCTAATGATACTGAAGTATATCATCATTGGGAGACCATTAGAACAGGACTACTGGTCCACATGGAATTACCACAACTTCATCTACACCGGCGCTTGTTCTGAGTGCCATTGTTATTCCTCCCTCCCGCAACTATCAACTCCAGCACAAAAGTATTTCTGTTCTGTACTATCTGCATTGGCAGTGCAAGCTCTTCATGTTTATTTCTATGCATCTACAACTAGCGAACTGATCGAGAAGGCAGGGTGCAAATTAACCCTGACCTTTTAAACTGACCTTTTAAACTATCCTGATTTAAGCCCTTTCTTCTGATTTCAACAAAGGGTTACCTTCAGGCAAACTAGCTAAGGTGACAGAATGAATCTGTAACAGACAAATTACAGCAACTGATCCAGTCATCTCACTGAAGGTCTTACTGCAGTTGAGTACTTATCTTATTCCCTTCTCTTTAGCTGCAGGAACAGTGAGAGTAGGACGGCACACAAGAAAACCTCATTGTTCTCAAAAGAGAATTCTTTAGCACATTTCGTTCTTATTTCCAGTAGCTGTGAAGACGATTCATTATTGGTGCTTTTGCTAAGCATGGGTGCTGGGTTTCCCAGCAGGACAACATAAGTTGCCTTCTTTAAGCTTGCTGTCTTTATTACCTCTTCAAGGAAAAATAACATGTGGCTTCCCCAGAGGCCCCAGTTATTACTTCATTATGAGATCCTAATGAGAGATAAGCCCCTGGAGGCTCCTAGCAAGATCACAGATAAAACAGAGCAGCTGGGACTGCCAAGCAGCGTTGCAGTCATCTCCACCTGAGGTCAAGAGGCCTTATTGATACTGTTGGAAGAAATAGTCATCTGGTTCAGTTCCAAGCAGGGAGAAAGACACTGGAAACATGGAGGCTGATTGGAAATTAAACAGAACCATCCAGCACATGGTCCTGGTGCAATTGACCACATGGAGTTGAGAGAGAGTGGTATTTATACCCTCTCTTGGGCTTTGCACTTGAACTTCCTATTCCTGTGCAAGAACGTGTATTGTATTGGCTGTTATAGGGGTCACAGGTTCACAGCTAACTTTGTAGACTATCTGAGTCCCAGGCTTGGTTGAAGCTTGCTGGGTGATGCAATGTCCCCAGTGACTGTACCATGTGATGAGCTCTGCTGATAGATAGGTTAATCCTATTATGTCCTGGAGGGTCATGTCTTAATCCCATCACCTTGAAGCTGGAGGTCTTTTGTTTTATAGATAGACCCAGTCTTTCCTAATGGGCACCAAATATCTGCTGGGGGCAGGGAGCAGCTGTCTGTCTTTAAAACATGTTTCTTTTTTTATCATACATGGAAATATAATATTCTGCCTTTTTAATGTTTCTCAAACTATTTCATTCTTCTAGGAGAGGGGTGGGTGCTAAATTTCTACAATATCATAGAACAATCAGTCTGGAAGAGAGAAAATTGGTTATTTTAATTACTCATAAAATTGGATGAGAAAGCAATGGAAATAGCTGTCGTACCATAAGGATTCCCAACTCTTTTTTTTCTAGGATATTTCTTCAGATCCGTAATATTGTCTGGAACAAATATCAGGCAGAATACTAGCTGAAAGCTTCTATTCAGGGGCAAGATGAGGCCTAGTATCTATGATACTGGATTTGGGATACCATTAATTTGGACTAGCAAATTTGGGCTGCAAAAATCTGGATCAATACCAGATGGCAGCAAAGAAATATATGAAAATCTCTTAAGTGTCCTAGGTTTATGCAGGCCAGATCTAATAGTAACACTACATTAATGGAATAATAGTTTAGCAAAGTTGTTTAGTTCATATTTGTAAAGCCATTATAGCTTTCACTAGTCTTACACTTTCCAAAGTTGTTGGACAAACTAAACCAAGCACTATCCATGGTACAATTTATTCACAATTTTCATAATTGTGTGTGAGAGAGTTTGTCTCTCATTGATAAGGAACCAGAGGAGCTGTGGAATGAAATCCACAAAGTTAAGATGATTATGAAAGCTGACTACCAAAGACCAAGAAAAAAACTGGATGTCAGAACAGAAATTGTCAAGGACAGAAAAGGAGAGAGCCAAAGCCCAGAAAGACAAAGATCTTAAGAAAGAGCTTAATGAAGAATTTCAGAAAACAGAAGAGATAAGAAGTAGAATTACACTGTTGATTGAAATAAGGGAGGAAAGTTTTCCATAACAACTTTGAATTAAGAAGGAGGTTCCAATTTCAAATTCACATCAGTGTTGTTGTTAGTTGCGAAGTCGTGTCCAACCCATCACAACCCCATGGACAACATTCCTCCAGGCTTTCCTGTCCTCTACCATCCTCTGGAGTCCATTTAAGCTCATGCCTACTGCTTCAGTGACTCCATCCAGCCACCTCATTCTCTGTCGTCCCTTTCTTCTTTTGCCCTCAATCTTTCCCAGCATTAGGCTCTTCTCCAGTGAGTCCTTCCTTCTCATTAGGTGGCCAAAGTATTTGAGTTTCATCTTCACATCCTAAAAGACTTCAATAGACAGATACTGATTCAAAGATATTCTTCAGAAATAGAACATGCAAAACAGAAGTTCAGAAGTTATTCTCAGCTTACAAGAACCACTAGTACTAAAATATAAAGTTAGATCAAAACTTCAGTCATTACAAGTAGTCCTCAACATAAATGCAACTGAATCTGGATTCTGGGTCGTAAGACATTATGATTGTAAATCAAGACAACCCGTATGACCGGATATGCTTTTACATTTTTGCAGGGTTTATTACAATAATAACTGTGGTGGTGGTTGGGTGAAACCACAGTTATTAAATGACTTATGACTGGGATCGTAAATCTAAATTCCTTCTTCCAAATTGGTATATTTTGCCAGAAACGGGAAAAAGTATCACAACTCACAGTCACATGACTGCAGGATGCTACAACAAGAAGTGATCACATGACTGTGGGTGGGAACACAACATGTTACAATGGCCAGAAGTGCATTACAGGCCATAAAACACCTGGAATTTTGACCAGGGTCTGTTGTAATTTCAAATGGTTGTTAAGCGATATATCATAAGTTGAAGACTCCATCAGAAGGCAAAAAGAATTGGAATATCTACAGAAATATGGTGGAACAGAAGAATTAATAAACATTATAACATTGTACAAAAGGCAGTGGCCAGCAGACCGGAAGAAATCAGTTTACCTATCAATAGCAAAGGAAGGAAAACTAAATTGATTGTTTCAACTATCACATAATACCCTTATTTTCATATACTATCAATGCAAAGAAATTATGATCTGTCATTCCCCAATTTGACAACTCGCCCAAATGGGTAGAATTTAGGAAACTATCACATTTATAGTCTACCGGGTTCCAGAAGGCAATTGCAAATGGATCTGAAATAGATTGTAATCAGAGAACTCAGCTGTACCTATCTTGTTAAGTAATGATGTGATTGTCCAAAAGTACTGTATTCTAACTGAATAGGAGTTGATATATTAAACTCAGTTACTCCCTGCTGGGTTAGCATAACTGAGAATAAAGTTAGTGTCAGATATTGCCTACGTATGATGCCCCAGGCACCAGAAGGGGTTAAGTCTTCTAAGTCTACAGATATCCCATGTGACTGTATAAACCAATGAACTCCCTTATTGGAGTCATACCCACAAATCAATTGGATATCTTCCCTAATTTCTTCCCATCCATCTCAGCAAGACAGCAGTGAACTTCTCTCCCTCTCAACCTCTGAGCCATACAGTTAGGGTAATAAATGCAGCAGGACACCCTGTTCATTATTGTATATTTGTAAATAATAAAATAACTTTTAAACCTGAAGCTGTATGGCCTAAATAACTTCCACATAGACCGAATGAGCACGACCATCAGTATATATCTGACAAATGGTAGCAGACGATGGAGAATTATTGCTCAGGTCTATGAATTTCTGTAATTTTTTTAAAATCATAGAACGTTTTACCTAACATGGAATCCTTGAACCTGAACGAATTATCTTTACAAGAGATTGATGCATTAACCATAGCCTTAACAAAACAGCACCAATCATTAACCAAAAGACTAAAAAAACTTTCTATTGAAGCTACCCAGCAAGTACAAACCTCTTTACAAAAGGACCCAACTTTTTTTCCTTCTCTTCACTCGAACACCGAAAGACCAGACCCACGCTTACAACAACCTTGCTTCGATCCCCATTCTACTCCACCTCATGACTCTCATCAAGGACTTCAACCTTCTGAATCCCTTGTATGTTCCAACCCTCCAACTTCAGACCAATTTTTATTTTCTCAAGCTTCTCCAAAACAGCATTTATATCAAGCTTTACATGCGACAGGCCTGCTAAATGCAGGCTGGACTCCTCAAAGAACTCTTGAACTGTTAAACACCCTTTCAACCTCATCAGACCTGGTAAGCGACAATTTTTTGCTTCAACCCACAGATTCCCAGACTGAACTTTTAAACACCCATTTTATTACAAATCCTCCCTCTCCACCTATTGACTTTATTGCTTCCAAAATGGCTTCCACCTTTTCCGAAAGCATGGCTTCAAAAATGGCTGACAAAATGGCCGCCCCCATACCCCACCATGCAGTCCCCAAAATGGCCGACAATTTATATGACCACACTTTAAACAAAATGATGTCTACCACTTCAGACCACAAGGTCTCAACCAACCCCCTTACCCCCATACATCCTTCTACCCACCCCACAACTGGAGATATTCAGACTGATTCCCTATCTTCTTCATCCAGAGCACCGAGTTCGAATCCTCCCAATTTCTTTTCCAATTTTCAGAACTTTTCTATTTTTGCTGCCGCTGCAGACCTCCCTATCTACACCGCTACAGCTGTAGCAGCTGCAAATATTTCTACTGATACCAATATTGTTTCCAATGTAAAAAGATCTTTCTCAGTTTTTGCAGCTGCCGCCTCGCTTCCCCCCCTCATCGCCAAAGATGCCGCCACCGCTGCTGCTGCTGCCGCCTCCAACATCACCGATGCCCCGTCCAAACAACAAATTCACACGATTTTTGCAGCCTTTGCATCAAAAGCCAACCTACCTTCTACTGCAGCCGACGCCGTCGCAGCAGCTCTTCCGAATCAAACTACAACCACCATCTCCATTATTCCTCCTATCGTCGAATCACCTACAACATCTTCTCCCAGAGGATGCGGGGTGGGTCAGGAGTGGGATGATCCAGTTGGTCTGGCCAATCACTGAGTCGAATTGCTTTGGCCACGCCTCCTTAGGCCTCCCTTGCTTCCAGTTTATTCGACTCAGTGGTTCTGACCAGACGTTTCCTGAGTCTCTCACTCCTGACAGATTTCAATTCTTTCCTTAAAAAGGGGGATCTGAGCGAGCTGGCCACTCCAGTTTCGGCTGGAAACGCCGCCGCCGCACCCCCTCTGCCCCCACGGCTGTTTAGGACGACGAGTTCAGGTTTTTTTGACAGACCTGGGCGAGCGGGCCACTTCAGCCTCGCCTGAAAACGCCGCCGCCGCATCGCCACCGCCGCAGCCTCCTCAGCGCTGATCAGCTGAGGGCCGGCTAATTGCCCCTTTCAAGTCGCCGCGGCCGCAACCGTCCTCAGCGGTTCTCAGCTGAGAGTCGGGGAAGCTCCTTTGAGCCGCCGCGGCCGCTCCGCCGTTACTGCCTTTGGAGCCCCCAGAGCATGCTGTTTCGGCGCCGCCGCTCTCGCCGCCTCCGCCGACGCAGCGATACTCAGCTGAGAGGCGGGAATTCTGCCTTGCGGCTTCCCCACACGGCTCAAACGGCCCCTTTTGCCGCCGTCATTGCAGCCACCTCATCAACGTGAGTGGAGGATTTCCTGGGCCGTTTGCTACAGCCGTCACCTCAGCTATACTGGAAGCGCTGAGTGAGGTAGACCGGTGGCGTGTGGGGGTAACCTGTGTTGCTGGTGTCTTTCAGCAACAAAATTGGTGATTTGCTATTACGGTTGGGCTTAGTGACCGTTAGGGCGGCCATTTTGTATAAGAATATTACTCCTAGAGGGGCAGCCATTTTGAAGCACACACTTCAAGGCCATTTACAGTGGCTGTTATTACTACAACAACAACAATAATAATAATAATAATAATAATAATAATACGCTTATTCATAATCTTAATAATATCTACTATTATTATTCCTGCTCTGTGTGCAGATTGCTGAAGCTACCATCAGCCCATTCTTAACATGGCAGAGCAGTCTTCCAGCAAAGCTGAGCCTGGTCACAAGGCCACCTCTAAATCTGCTTCTTCAAAGAAGTCACATCACAAACCGTCTGAACAACCCCGTATAGTGGAGCAGTGCTCTACACGGGAGGCCATCTCTGACCAGGAGCTCAATGAAGACATAGATTTATCTGGGGCCTTGTCTCCTGAGAGACAGGATAGGCTGTCTACCACCTCTGCACCGGCTCCAGACAAGCCAAAGGGGGATCCCTTTGACTGCACGATCAAGGCACAACACCTCGCCTCAGCCCCACCTGCGGCCAAGTCCTCCAAGTCAGAACTCGAGGACCTACCAGAGTCTGTTCGAGCATTAATCGCCAAGGCCATCTCTCATGGCATTCAGGTGGGCATTAGAGAGCATCGCTCCACATCATTAGTTTCAGAAAGCCTTCACTCCAGACGCTCTCGAGTTTCACCTTCTGCTAGTCTGACTGGGTCGCCCGAACGTTCTCCCACTAGATCACGTGACAGTGTGGACTTGGGATTGGAAGACGAGCTGCAGAGGGATGCAGATCTATCTGATGATGAAACCACCGCGCCCGATGTTCCAGCTTTCACGGGGTTATTCCCGCAGGGACTCTTTAAGTCTCTACTCCACAAGGCCAAGGTCACGTCGGGCCTTTCAGCTCCTGCTCCTGATTCTGCAGCCCCTTCTTCTTCTACGGCTACGCAGGGCATTTTTGCTGAACCGGTCACAGAACAACTCTTTGTGCCTGCACCCAAACTCTTCACAGATGTTGTCCGTAAGCAATGGGCCAACCCGTCTGCTCTTCCCACCCCCAGTGGGTACGATCGACGCAACTACAATATGGACCCTGCCTTGACAACCTTGTTACAGGTACCCATTGTTGATAGCCCTGTGGCTGCTCTATCATCCTCCTCTCCCTACCTCTCAGGGGATACTTCTGAAGGCCTTAAGCCAGAAGATAGGAAGTTTGACTTGTCCTTTAAGAAAGCTCACCAGGCCTCGGCCTGGGCTATTCAAGCCGCCACCGCGGCATCCTTCTTTTCCCGTTCTTCCCTATTGTGGCTCCAACAGCTACAATCTAGATTGCCAGCTCAAGAAGTCAGAGTCCACCAGGACCTGAATAAAATAATTGCGGCCACCCAATTCACCTCCGATGCCACCCTTAACGCGGCCAAGTTTGCCTCTCGAGCTATGGCATCGTCTGTAACCTCCCGCCGTTTGTTGTGGCTGCGTCAATGGCCGGCTGACCTCAAAGCCAAATGGCGTTTAGCTTCCACCCCGTATTCGGGGTCTAAGCTGTTTGGGGATTCCCTTGATCCTCTGCTAGTGGAGGATAGGGATAGGAAGAAGGTATTGCCTTCTCTTACTAGAAGGGCCGATCGTCGTGCCACTCCTTATTATCGGAGGCAGCCAACCCGCAGTTTTCCTCAGGAGGGTTCCAGTCAGCGCCCGTATCATCAAGGGTCCTTTCGTCCCCAAGATAGGGGCTCATTTCGGGACAAAACCAGATCATTTGGCCCCCCCAAACGGTCCTTTCGAGGAACTGGCGGCCGTCAGTTCCGCCGTCAAAAGTGACGGTCCACACTCAGCCCCCATAGGTGGCAGGCTGAGTCTCTTTCTAGACCAATGGACCTGCTCCACGACCGACCAATGGGTCCTACACACAATACAATTCGGCCTCCCATTAGAGTTCCTCTCCAGACCCCCGAGCCTTTACTTACCTTGCCCTGTCTCCAACTCCCTGCGCAAGCGGCAGCTCATGGAGCGTGCCATTCAGCATCTCCTCGACATCCGAGCAGTGGAAGAGGTTCCTCCCGAACAGTGGAGACAGGGATTCTACTCAATCCTGTTTGTGGTGCCGAAGCGCTCTGGGGACTGGAGGGCGATTCTAAATCTAAAGTCGTTGAATACCCACCTGGTATACAGGAAATTCAAGATGTCCACTTTGAAATCCATCCTAGAAGGAATACGGCCCGGGGACTTTCTAGCCTCCATAGACCTCTCCGAGGCATACCTGCATATCCCCATATTGCCGGCTCACCGGCGATATCTCTGATTTTGTTACGCGGGGCGACACCTTCAGTATCGTGCCCTCCCATTCGGCCTGGCGTCGGCCCTCCGCAGCTTCACCAAGGTTTTGGCGGCCCTTGTGGCATACCTGAGATCCGTCCCGATACGACTTCAGGCCTACCTGGACGATATACTAATCCAGGCCTGCACCTTCCACGAGGCCCAGGCAGATTTGCAACTGACATTGCGGGTACTACAGGATCACGGCTTCCTTGTCAACAAGTCCAAAAGCCAGCTGCTCCCCCAAACCCGTCTTACACATCTCGGCGCGGTCATCGACACCGAGGCGGGGCAGGTCTTCCTCTCTCCCGAGCGGAAGGAAAATCTCAGGTCCCTCATACGGGACTTGCTCCGGGAACCTACTGTGACCAAACTCAAGTTGTCATGCCTACTGGGGAAATTGGCATTGTGCATAGACATAGTCCCTTGGGCACGTCTTCATGCCCGTCATCTACAATGGCTCCTACTCCCACACCAACAGACAAAAACCGCCGCTTCCCGGGTCAAGATCAGGGTCCCCCTGTCTGTCCGCCGGTCGTTGCATTGGTGGCTGTCCCGGGCTCTGGACAGAGGGTGCGTCTTCTTCGAAGTTCAGCCTCTCATCATGACGACGGACGCCAGTCTCCTCGGCTGGGGAGCCCATCTTGGTTCTCTTGTAACCCAGGGGCGCTGGTCATTGGTGGAGTCTCACTCCAGCATCAACCTACTGGAACTACGGGCGATCCGATTGGCCCTTCGGGCCTTCCAAACGACGGTACAGGGGACTCACCTGTTGGTACTTACCGACAACGTAGCGGCGAAAGCCCACATCAACCGCCAGAGGGGGACGAGGTCCAAGTCCCTGATGCAGGAAGCACTTCTCGTCGGCAGATGGGCAGAGGCACATTTGCTTTCTCTCAGAGCGGATCACATCGCGGGCAAGGACAATCTCCGTGCAGACTTCCTCAGCCGGAACATGATGGACGCATCGGAGTGGAGCCTAGACCCCACTCTCTTCCGCGACATCTGCCTTCGGTTCGGACAGCCTCAGGTGGACCTCTTCGCCTCTCCAACGAACGCGCAGCTTCCCCGTTACATCACTCGTTATCCATCACCGGGGACGGAGAACACGAACGCGCTACGATGTCCCTGGCCTCGGGAACTACTTTATGCGTTCCCTCCGCTACCGTTACTCCCGCGGGTGATTCGCAAAATCATAGCAGAGGACGCCGAAGTCATACTCGTCGCCCCTTATTGGCCAAGGAGACCTTGGTTCTCCGACCTAGTGGCTCTATCCGCAGTGCGACCCTGGCGCCTTCCCCCGGACAGGGTGTCCCTCAACCAGGGAACGGTCAACCACCCGGAGCCCCAGTGGCTCAATCTAACCGCCTGGTTCTTGAGAGGCTCCTTCTAACAGAAGCACATTATTCGCAGGATGTCATCCGCATAATGCAGGCGGACAGAAGGCAGTCCACCATCAGACTATACAACATTACGTGGAAGGTATTTATGTCGTGGTGTTCTTCGCGCGATATTAACCCATTGTCAGCTTCTGTTCCGCAGGTACTGGACTTCCTCCACGACGGATACTGTAAGGGACTGGCGCTCAACACTCTTAAGCGCCATGTCGCTGCCCTCGCCACGGTGTTGTCGCCTAGAGACGGTGTTCCTCTGTCGCAGCATTCTTCTGTAAAAAGGTTTTTACGGGGGGTTCGAAATCTTCGGCCTCCTATTGTCCACCGATATCCCACCTGGGACTTGCCGCAGGTGTTGAGAGCTCTTACTGAGACCCCGTTCGAGCCTCTGCGTAAAGCAGGTCTTAGGATCCTTACCTTGAAAGTAGCATTCCTGGTGGCGATAACATCAGCTCGCCGTATTTCAGAATTGGCGGCCCTCTCCGTCAGATCAGATTTGTGTATCATTCATCCGGACAGGATTATTCTCCGATTAGATCCAGCCTTTGTGCCTAAAGTTAATTCCCGATTCCATCGGGAACAGGAAATTATCCTGCCAAATTTTTGCCCCAACCCTACCCATCCTCTGGAACGTAAATGGCACACTCTCGATGTCCGCAGAGCTGTTAAGATTTATATCTCGCGGACTGCCCCTACCAGGCGCTCGGAATCACTTTTTCTCTCTTTCCAACCTGCCTCGTTAGGATCTAAGGTATCTTCGGCCACTATAGGTAGATGGATTCGAGCCTGTATTGCCCGTGCTTACGAATCAAGGTCAATTCCTCCTCCGAGGCGCATCACTGCCCATTCGACTCGCAGTGCAGCTACCACCGCTGCTTGGGCCACGCAGGCCTCCCTCAACGATATTTGCCGTGCCGCTACCTGGACCACTCCTGTTCCCTTTATTAAGCATTACCGTTTGGATGTCTTTGCCTCTACGGAAGCATCCTTTGGAAGGAGGGTCCTCCAACAGGTACACCTGGCATCGCGGCCTCCTAGATCGCAGGAATCCCTCCCATAGGGCTGACGAGCTTGGGTATGTCCCACTCCTGACCCACACTGCATCCTCTGGGAGAAGAGGCGTTGGTCTTACCGTGAACGCCCTTTCTCCGGAGGATGCGGGGTGGGTCAGCCCCTCCCTCCTGCGATTTTTTTCCTGGTTCCTCTCTAAATTTGCTGGAGCCTGTCTTGTAGATCTACATTCGTCGAACAAACTGGAAGCAAGGGAGGCCTAAGGAGGTGTGGCCAAAGCAATTCGACTCAGTGATTGGCCAGACCAACTGGATCATCCCACTCCTGACCCACCCCGCATCCTCCAGAGAAAGGGCGTTCACGGTAAGACCAACGCCTCTTCTCTCACACCAAACGACTCCAATCAACAATCCAACGTTCAATTACCTATCTCTGCTAACAGTAACTCATTTCAGCCTTCTATTACTGTAAACTGTAATGATTTAAATATTGAAACTAATAATTCCTTGTCTTTATGTACTAATGTAAATTTATCTTTAGAAATTGAAACTGTTTTGCAACATTTTAAACAACATGGCCCATTACCTTTATCACCAAACTTCAAAAAATTACAAACCTCAGGTAATAATTTCCCTACTTGGGAACATGAAACTCATTTACATCTTTTAAGAGAAGGCACATTTCTTATTATTGAATCTCCCCCTAACAAACCGTGGTCATCTGACTTAACTTTTCTTCACAATAGTGTTTATGCCACTCTTTTGTCAACTTTAGAAAGTGATATTGTTCATTCTATACCTACAGGTTTTACTGCACAAGAGGTATGGCAATACCTACAAAAACATTACAACACACCCTCACCTGCAACTATCGCTACTCTTGCCGGTGACTTTTATAGCACCATATATAAACCTGGCACATCTATGGCCAAACATCTTTTCCACCTCGAATCCATGCGAAAACAACTGATTCAACGCAATCATCCTGTACCTGAAACTGCCATGATTGGTATCATTTTTAATTCTATTAAACACTTTCCTGGTTGGTCAGAATTCATAAATAGTCTCCACTCCCTACCCACCCACATGTACACCGTCGCCGAAATCAAATCCAAATTAATAGATGAAGATAGGAGACGATCTAATGCTTATAAACATACATCTGAACCTCTCTATGATAGAAGATTCTACCATACTGATAGATACCTTACTTCTTTTGACCACCCCTTTTACTCTAAACATGATTCCCATCCTTCACATTCTTCACACAAACCCTTCTGCCAAAACTGGCAGAACCACCCCTCTCAATATCAAAATAATTTTAATTATTGTAACTATAGAGGACGTTATCATACCTACAATTCCCATCCTCCACACGGTGATAACACCACCCACACTCATGATACAAGGGGATACACCCCTACAGACAAGACTAACAAAAGATATCATACTATCAAAGAACATACTGAACCTAAAAGATCCATGCACACTGAATTTTACATTAGAAAGGGTCCCACACACAAAGATTATAAAGACAGAAGGGGACAACCTACTGAACAATCTATATATTCTAACTCCGAATCACAAACACTTGGCATATTTCCCAACACCCAACAATACCTGCGTGACACCACGCACCTATGGGTCATCGATTCTGGAAGCATACACCATACCACCAATGACAAATCCATATTATATGATATTCTCCCAACCAATATCTCTATTACAGCAGCAAATGGTACTTCCAATACAGTTGAATATGAAGGATCTATATTTATACCCGGTATAGGGGAAATTAGTCAAGTGCTCTATACACCTACCTTTGGCCACAATATTTTGAGTACTTCAAAATTAGGTAAAATCGGTTTTAAAGTATCTCTTGATGATCAACACGGTTTTATAAAATCCAAACATGATAACAATATTATTGCCAATATTTCTGTCATTAATGATTTACCCTTTCTTATTCCAGATTCCTTTACATCTTCCTCACCCACGACTCAACTACCTCAATCCTCATCGAGACCTGACCCTGACAATCATCCCGACCGTACCCCTGCCACCCACCACCAAGGTACCACACCTCACCATATCAATACACATGACACTTCCGACTCACATAACAACCAACACACCATACCACACCTCTCTCCAACTTCACCAACATCACAAAACCAACGAACGTCAAAAACAAAAATTCAGACTCATATAGGTGAACCTTTACATGATAATTGTGCCCATTTATTACACAGACGTTTAGCACATGCCAATACTGTTGCTGTAGACAATACTCAAAATTTTTCCCACGGCGTCTGCACTAAGGATTGCCCTATCCAACTTGACTGTGAGATTTGTAAAGCTGCAAAATCAAAGGCAGCCCCAATTCCCCACACCAGCACTAGACGATCAAAACACATATACGAATTGGTACACATTGACATTGTAGGCCCTTTTCCACTTTCTTTGGGCAAACGCAAATATTTTTTGAATCTAGTCGATGATTTCAGTCGTTTCGGACATATCTATACTCTTACTGAAAAATCTCAAGCCTTTCAAAAAATAAAAAATTTTTACACTCTCATACAAAACCAACACAACATCAAACTAAAGAAAATTCAAACAGATTGTGGAGCCGAATTCACATCTGTACAATTTCAAAACTGGATTGACTCCAAAGGCATTATACATTACAAAACATCTCCTTTTACCCCCCAGCAGAACGGGATTTGTGAAAGAAAAAATGGAATATTACAGACCATGATGCGCAGTGTCATGTTAGATGCTGATGTACCCCCTAGCTATTGGGCAGAAGCCCTTGCATATGTCAATTACACTTTTAACCGCACATGGAATAAGGTTATTAACCAAACGCCCTATTTTCTTGTATATGGCACTCAACCACACCTCACACATCTTCGCGTTTTTGGCTGCTTTGCTTATGTCAATATCCCCAAACCACTCAGACGGAAGGGGAATGAGGTGTCCAAAAAATTACGTTTTGTAGGATATGCACCAGGTTCGAAAGCATATCGATTCATAAAAAACAACAACACAGTAATAATTTCCCGTTCAGCCACATTCATAGAAAACCACAACTGGACCAAAATACACTCAAATGACTCATACGTATTAACCCAAGAAACAAATACATCAGATACACCACAGAGAATTCAACATGTACAAACAACAACACCAAAAGTTACACCTCGAACAAACAACACAGATACACAACTACCAATCAGAAAATCCAAACGAATTACACAAGGCATCCCACCTAAAAGATTTGATGTGAACAATGTGACACAGACAAACCAAATACCCATCACTCCAAAAAATTTTAAACACATGCTCCAATTACCGGAATCAGAACAATTAAAATGGTGGGACGCTATGTCCAAAGAAATGGACTGTTTAATAAATTTAAAAGTATTCACAAAAACAACACCTCCACAACACAAACACCCAATTGGCACTCGATGGGTTTACAAAATTAAAACACTCCCTGACAACACATATCTATACAAAGCACGTCTCGTAGCCCAAGGTTTTGCCCAACGCTTTCCCGAAGATTATGATGAAACTTACTCCCCCACAGTAAAACCAGAAAGCGTAAAAATGGCACTGACTTCAGCCATTATCTCAAATCAAGAAGTCTATCAATTTGATGTCCAAACCGCATACCTCCATGCACCATTAGAGGAGGAAATTTATGTCAATGGGGCACCAGGGTTCCAAGTTGAGTTCGGCAAAACATGGAGGCTACACAAAGGGTTATACGGCTTAAAACAATCGGGCAAGCTCTGGTTTGACTGCCTTACCAAAACTTTAAAATCAATGGGGTATAATCAAATTCGATCTGACCAGTGCGTAATGACAAAACCTTATGAAGGGGGAAAAGAAATTATTTTAATCTATGTTGATGATTTGATTTATATCGGGCCCAACGAACAATCTAGCAAACAATTTGCAAACAAATTAAGAGAACATGTTAATTTAAAGACCTTAGGTCATATAGACCAATATCTGGGTGTACAAATCTTTAAAACTGATAGAGGGTTTTGCTTCTCACAAAAGGATAAGATTGAAGACCTGCTACAAAGATGTGGCATGGAAAACTGCAACCCCACAGATACACCCATGCGCACTGACTATAATAAAATTGCTTATCTAGACGGTAACAAGCATCATGATAAAACTCAATATCAATCCATCATAGGATCACTCCTTTATATCAGCAGATGGAGTAGACCCGATATATCATTAAGTACAAATCTCTTATCTAGACAAGTAGATGAGCCTAAAGAACAACATTGGGTTGCTATGAAAAGGTTACTCAGATATTTGCATAATACAAAAGATATGGTCTTATTATTAGAACCTGATGAAGGGGTAACCCCAAAACTTACCTGTTATTCAGATGCCGATTGGGCAGGGGATGAAAAATCAAGAAAAAGCACATCAGGCTTTATATACTTCCTAAATGGTTGCCCCATAGATTGGCGCGTTTGTCGCCAAAACTTCATTGCTAATTCCACGACCGAAGCTGAATATGCCAGTGCTTCTGACGCTTGCACACTTCTCACATGGATATATGAATTAGTTTCAGACATTTGGACACAACCTTCACTACCTATCACTCTCCACGAGGACAATGAGTCCGTCATAGCCTCTTCGGTCAGGGATGATGTCAGCTTCAGATCTCGCCATATTGATATGCGTTATAAAAATGTGAGAGACCTAGTTAAAAAGGGTTTTGTTGAATTTGTTTATTGCGATACCAAGGATCAAATTGCTGATTTCTTAACTAAACCTGTACCTTGTGAAACACATTGGAACCACTGCAAATCAGTTGGACTGTACTTATAATTTATTTTTCTTATACTTGTTTATTATTATCTTTGAGCACTGTTCCATCACACTTGGCAATAGAAGGGGTCTGTCAGATATTGCCTACGTATGATGCCCCAGGCACCAGAAGGGGTTAAGTCTTCTAAGTCTACAGATATCCCATGTGACTGTATAAACCAATGAACTCCCTTATTGGAGTCATACCCACAAATCAATTGGATATCTTCCCTAATTTCTTCCCATCCATCTCAGCAAGACAGCAGTGAACTTCTCTCCCTCTCAACCTCTGAGCCATACAGTTAGGGTAATAAATGCAGCAGGACACCCTGTTCATTATTGTATATTTGTAAATAATAAAATAACTTTTAAACCTGAAACTGTATGGCCTAAATAACTTCCGCATAGACTGAATGAGCACGACCATCAGTATATATCTGACAGTTAGCATAACAGCTTTATTGCTGAAGTCACCAATGGTCTTTTAGTTACCTATTACATCAATTCAGAAAGAAGTTTGCAAGTGGAAATTTCTGTTACTTTTAGCTGAATAGGCCTGGCAACAGAATTTTCAAGAGTGTGAATAAGACTCAAGGAAAGGATTACCAAAAAGAAGGAAGGGGAGAATTAGTAGATGGGTGAGATTGCAACTTGCAGAGGCAAGGCTAATAGACAAAAAGGACTAAAATACTTAGCTCCAAGAGTGACAAGGCTCCAAAGTTTCTCAGTTATATCTTTACTTGCCAAAATTTTGCCATTATTCTTTGTCTTCTCCAAAGAAATATTTCCTGAAATTGTAGTGGCTTTGCTAAGTTAGTTCTCCTCTTACAGAAAAGCAAGATACATGGTCCTTTAGCTTTGGGTGATTGGATCAGAATTTATTCACTACAACTACATTATTTTTTCATTTCTCCAAGTTTTCAGATTGGGAATCTTTTGTTATATTTTTCTGAGAGCCAATAACTGACCAGCTCTTACACAGAGCTCTCTCAAATCATTTTTTTCTGGCACAAACATTGTTTGCTAAATCATTAAGACACAGAGGGGGATAAAAACAGAGAAGTATTGCAGTAATTCTGCCAGGAAATATCTAGACTATGCACCTGAATTTCTTTCTAGTGTTTCCATGAGATACAAATCATATTTATTTATGATTTGTAGCTCTTTCTCTCTCTTTCTCTCTGTCTCCATCTCTCTGTCTCTGTCTCTGTCTCTGTCTCTGTCTCTGTCTCTTCCTTTCTCTCTCCCTCTGTGTGTGTGTGTGTGTGAGAGAGAGAGAGAGAGAGGGAGGGAAGGAGGGAGGGAGGGAGGGAGGGAGAGAGAGAGAGAGAGAGAGAGAGAGAATACATATTATAGTCAAATACGCACACACACACATGCACACACACAAGAGAATGGCTCTTTCATTACTTTTTAAACAAATGATTAACCATTAATATTCAGGTTTGGTGGCGTATCTGTCTACCAACAGCAATTAGCAATATAATTTATTATAAGTTGAAGCAGGGGTGAAATCCAACAGGTTCTGACAGGTTCTGGAGAACCGGTAGCAGAAATTTGAGTAGTTTGGAGAACCAGCAAATATCACCTCTGGCTGGCCCCAGAGTGGGTGGGAATGGAGATTTTGCAATATCCTTCCCCTGGAGTGGGGAGGGAATGTAAATTTTGCAATATCCTTCCCCTGGAGTGGGGAGGGAATGGAGATTTTGCAGTATCCTTCCCCTGCCACGCCCATCAAGCCACACCCACCAAGCCACACCACGCCACCAAGCCACGCCCACAGAACCGGTAGTATAAAAATTTGGATTTCACCACTGTGTTGAAGGCGTAATAACTGACAGATTCTTTTGTCTGAATTTAAACAAATGGCTTACATATAACCACACAGAGTTGCCTCTGGCAAGTTGGGTGGCATACATGTTTAATAAATAAATATGGCCTCTCAAGAATAGGGTGAGCTAGCTCTATCAATGGGTAAAGTAAGATGATCACCTGAGGTAACACATGCAGGAAGTTAGCATCAGAGTGTCAGGTGGAAGAACTGCATGTCAGTCCAGTTAACTGTTCAGCAGAAAATAGGAAAGGATACCTTGTCACAAACATGCCCTGATCCAGTCTTATACACACTCCTATAGACTAATAACAACTGTGTGACATCAAAGATTACTTCCTTTATGTCTACACAAAATACTGATCGGGATATGTAAAGGTAATTGTTTTCAGAGAGTGATCCAGTTTTACTGGATGAAAAACAAATGTGTAAAATGCATCCAGTGGTGAAATCCAATTTTTTTTACTACCAGTTCTGTGGGCATGGCTTGGTGGGCGTGGTGTGGCTTGGTGGGCGTGGCAGGGGAAGGATACTGCAAAATCTCCATTCCCATCCCACTCCAGGTGAAGGATACTGCAAAATCCCCATTCCCTCCCCACTCTGGAGCCAGCCAGAGGTGGTATTTGCCGGTTCTCTGAACTACTCAAAATTTCCGCTACCAGTTCTCCAGAACCTGTCAGAACCTGCTGGATTTCACCTCTGCATTCATCACAGAAAACTGAGTCATAGCCATTGGTCAGGTAAAGAGTGGAACATGAAGTTAAAGCTCATGTCCATTGTCATTCCACCAAGGTCTAATCCAAAATCTGTTCCTGTGGTTCGCATCAAAACTCTTTGATTATTTCATATTTCTCTTAAGCATTCTCCCCTTCATGTTTTAAAGTTGACTGCACTAAAGCAGTAGTTTTGACCGTTTTGTATTTTGTACTGATTTACAAATAAGGGGTTGAAACTGGCTAACTCACAAGAAGCTTTGAAATGTCCTCACATAACGATTTTTGCAATCATTTATTCATAGAACAAGAGACGGTAAGTATATATGGGCTGCAATAATAATAACCATCACTATAAGGTTAAGAATTGGGATGCATGTATTTTGTAGTATGAATTAGACAATTTTAAACCGGATTAAATGTCATCAAATTATGTCAATTCTTACTAATAACATAGACAGGCCTTCTTCCAGATGATCTGTTTTTAACCTGGCCCTTCAGTTCTTCCAAAAGTTGCCACTATAATTGAGTCCATCCAGATTGCTATTGATCATCTTCTTTTTCTCTTTCATTCCTTAGCATTATAGACTTCCTAAGATAGCTAATATTTGCATAATATCATAATAGAAAAGGAAAATAAGAAATAACAATTAAAAATGCAAATAATATGAAAAAGTGGCAGCTAAGGATAACTATCCACAGTAATTAACAAAATTCATCTAACTTCCCAACTCCCGTGCTTGGAAAAACATTCCCTTTTTTATTTTATTCTTGTTGTGTATCCTTATTTCTTAATTTTCCTTTTGCATTATTATATTTATGTTTTTAATTGTGTTCACCACCCAGAGTCACTTATGCAAGAGAGGTGACTATGCAAGTGTAAACAAATAAATAAATAATCTAAAACATATTGAGCTGGATTATTTATGCACGTATTCTAAATTATACATCTCTATATGATGATTCTATATTGGTTGCCATGTTATGACAAGCAGCGTTTGAAATTGCTTCCTCATTCCAATTCTCCATGGCCGAGGTTTCACAATGGATTAGACATGTTTAAAGTAGGCTTGCATACTTTGTGGTTCAGCTACAAGAACCCAGTCATTTTAGAATATGGTATGGAGGACACCATTGTGTTAAGCTACAATAAGGTTTCGGTGTTTGGGAATGGTATAAGAATACAATTTCATTTTCTTAATATGTGTCAGGTCTGCCCCAGTCCAGATCTTTAAGAAAGAAAGACCCTCGATTCCATCTGGTTGAAGTGATAGGTTCTTTTACTGAAGTCTAGTGATTGCAAGGAAAGAAAGGCTAGATCTGAATATTCCTGTGGAAAGGTTACACTTTTTCCCATTCCACTGGCTCTTGCCCCAATGGCATGCCATTGGTATCAGCTGGATGTTTGGCACCACTTAATGGAGTTTTGCATTCTGTTTCCAGAGCAGGTGTCTTTGAAGGGTTAGGGTTAGGGTGGAAGGCACCTCTGGTTTCCATCAAGGGTTATATTCCTCCCCCCCCATTTGTCTTTACTTTCCTATTCCCACCTTCACTACTCTACATTCCATTGCCCCATCTTCCCCTCGTGCATTTTATAGCAGGATGCCAGCAAAACGGAAACGCTGAAGATGGCAAATCTGACATTATAATTTATATATTGTGTGAATTCATGTTTGCAAAGATGGAAAGAAGAATCAACAAAATAAAAACACAGCCATATTTCAAAACATTTTTTTATTTTTTTTAATAAAGCAAACAAATAACCTTTTGCAAATCAGTACCAAAGGATACGGTAATAGCCATAAGCTCAGATGGCTTAAAGGAAGGACTTAGAAAATTCAGAAAGGGAAGATCAATCAACAAGTATTAGAATAGCTAAATGAGGATGGCCCCAAAATAGATTAAAAAAACAAACAGAAAGTATACTGGTTTGCATAACCATCCTGGAATGGAGGGGTATTTACCCACCTAGCTGAAAGAATTAATATATATCCATAATGGTGAACCTATGGTACATGTGCCAGAGTTGGCACGCAGCGGCTCTCTCTGTGGGCATGCGAGCCATCGCCCCAGTTCAGCTCCACCGCGCATGTGCATGTATCTCCATGTATGTACATGGTCTTTGGGTCTCTGCTGCGCATGGGCGGGGGTTGGCCTGTGCGGGGTGAGTGTGGGGGCCCACGCATGCATGCTCAGGGGGCATGCGGGGGCCACACATGCATTGCATTTTGGGGGTTCGCGCGTGTGTGTACTTAAGCTTTGGGCACTCGGTCCAGAAAAAGTTAGCCATCTCTGCTATATATATTCAAACAAAATTACAGCCTATGTTTTTCTAGCAGAGAGAATTGTTCTCCCATGACTCATCTGAGCCTGCTTTGACTGCTGATTAGAGGCTGGTGGTCTCCTATATGATAGCTTTTAGAGACGTCTAGGTGAAGTGTAGGGAGGAGATGCCCTGTTGTATTTCTGAGCTACAACTTGTTCCCTATGCAGGGTATGCGAATGAAAGTTGCAGCCCGACACAACCAGAGGATACCAGGCTGTCTAAAGCTGTGAGAGATAATACCTTCAAAAAGATGTGTCTTCTTAAAGTAGGACACGTAACTACACTGAGCACACTTGGACCATTTCAGATGAGAAGACGACTCATGAGAAAATGACAGTGTTTTCTCTTCTGTGTTTTTCTGGTTTGGCTCTGCAACCAAGCAAGACAGACACAGACTTCAACAGATAATTAGAACTGCAGAAAAAACAATTGCTACCAACCTGCCTTCCATTGAGGACATGTAAACTGCACGAGTCAAAAAGAGGGCTGTGAAAATATCTACAGACCCCTCACATCCTGGGCATAAATTGTTTCAACTTCTACCCTCAAAACGACGCTATAGAGCACTGCACACCAGAACAACTAGACACAAGGACAGTTTTTTTCCCAAATGCCATCACTCTGTTTAACAACTAATTCCCACAACACTGTCAAATAGTTTGCTAAGACTGTATTACTATTCTTCTTTTTCTTACTAGTATCTATCTCTTCCCACTTATTACTATAACCATGTTTCTTGTATCTTTCAATGATATTGTTTTGTTTCCTAGTACGATTTGATAGCTTATTAGTAACCTTGACTATCACTAAGTGTTGTATCTTTTTATTCTTGATGAATGTATTTTATTCTCCTTATGTACACTAGGAGCATATGCACCAAAGACAAATTCCTTGTGTGTCTAATCACACTTGGCCAATAAAGTATTCTATTCTATTCTATTCTATTCTATTCTATTCTATTCTATTCTATTCTATTCTAATTCTATTCAAGTGTCAAAAATACTTCATCTTTTTCTGTAGATCAGCTAAAAAAAAAGAATAATAAGAGCAATCAGGGCATTATTTTTCTTCTAATCAGCATGTAATTATTTTTTTTTATAAATTACAAATTAGAATTAATATATGGAAATAAATAGTTCCTTCCCTATATTTTTCTGAGGCACATTTAATTGACTGGGGTTAATTATATGTGCCATTCCTGTTGCCCTTAGACATCTATCAGATGTTATAAAGAGAATTAGAAAGGAAACCAAACTGCTCAGTCCAGTCTCAGTGTTGCAATGTCAAAACGCAGAGGATAAAAACAACTTGGCTCTGCACATTTCATATGAAGTAATGAAGCTTACTTGCATTTCTGTGTCGGCCATTCGGAAAATTTCACACCTAGAAAATGACACACAAGTGTCATTTTCTTTGCTCTGAAAGGGAAACAATAATAAGGATATAATAAATAATACTAGAATATGAACCATTAGATTCCTGTAGCCATTAGGTTCCTGTAATATATATATGCCTTTGTATTTGTATCACACATATTATGTCTTTATATTTGTATCTCCTGTAACAAACATATTCTGTTATTAGGCCTCTGTAATGTATCTGGTATTTGTCAAACATATGTCCCTGCCATTTGACCTGAACCCATATCAATCTTCTCCCTGTTCTTCCTTGTGCTATCTAAGAGCATGGTACGTATCTCAGTTGAAACTACAGCCATCAACAAAGGGATAATTTACACCTCAATCCTGATTTATGTTTGATCTGGATAAACTCCTGCTTTCCAGAGCCAGGGGACCAAAGTGGCCAATTGAGTAAACAAAGAAATGCTTAAGGATTACTCATTGGGAAGTTTCTATTCCCCCTTGCAGGGCAACAAGGAATACACAAACCTAAATTAGGAGGCCAGAATTGGGTACTAAGCTGACGTCTCTGAGGATATAAAAGGACGCCATACCTTTCCCAAGGTGTGGCTATCTCCTCGCATGCATTGTATCTGTATGTTCTGGATATAGTTCCATCCAGTATTTTGTTTTTGGCCATAAATAAAATCTGGTTTTTTGCAAGCCTCGTCTTGAGTCTCTCTCTTTGGCATTCTGGTGACTCAAGTGTATTTTGGGACCTTACAGCTCTAATATTCAGCTGAATGGAGACGTGTGTGTGTGTGTGTGTGTGTGTGTGTGTGTGTGTGTATAAAAGGATTGTTTCATTCAAGCAGAAGACTTTTGAGGGTCCACCTGGACTTGTGACTCCTCCTACACAGGTGGGTGTAGGCTGTGGCCAAGAGATCTTTGCTATATTTTCCTGCCATGTTCCTCGCAGCTCTTATCACAAACTTGGACTATTGCAATATGCTCTGCAGTCTGCTTTTGAAAATGATCTAAAAGCTGCAGTTGGCCCAAAATGCAGTGGCTCACTTGCTGGTAGGGTGGGCCTGCACCAGTTCCATATAGGCGAGGGAAGTCACCCCTCCTAGAAGAATGAAATGTTTTGAGAAATATTAAAAAGGCAGAATATTATATTTCCCTAAAGGAGAAACGTGCTCTTGGAAAGCAATCGCCACCTTTCTTAATAGCCCCAGCAACAGTGGTGGGTTGCCCCCGGTTTGCACTGGTTCTATAGAACTGGTAGTAAAACCGATGGGAGGCTCCGCCCACTGACCCCGACGTCATTATAACGCTTCTGCGCATGCGCAGAAGAGCACACACGCAAGCGAAGCAAGCCCCGTTGCGAACCGGTAGTAAAGGTAAGTAGAACTCACCCCTGCCCAGCAGAATTGGGCCAGTCTATCTACAAGACAAAAGACCTTCAGCTGCAGGGTGATGGGGTTAAGACATGACCCTCCAGGATATAATAGGATTAACCCATCTAGCACCAGAGCTCACCACATGGCACATTCTAAGGACATTGCATCACCCGGAAGCTTTAACCAAACCTGGGATCTTAGGCAACCTCAGCTATGACCCCTGCATATCCCTATGGGTGTCTAACAGCAGCCAATAGAGTACATGTTCTTGCACAGGAATAGGAAGCTCAAGTTCAAAGTCCAAGAGAAGGTATAAATACCCCTCATTCCCAACTCCATGTGGTCAGCTACCCAGAACACGTGCTTGGTGGTTCTGCTTCATCAATAAATCATCTTTCCAATCAGCCTCCATGTTTCCAGTGCTTTTCTCCTAGCTTGGAACTGAACCAGGTGGATATTTCTCCCAACAATTCCAAGTGCCAATCAATGTGCTGGTTTTAATCCATTAAGATCTGTATGATCTGGCTCCTAATTTCTTCAGGAGCACTTTGTCCTCGTAGAATAGACTTGTCTGACGTATGCTCTCCCACAAAAATCTATTAATGGTCCACATTAGCAAAAGGCTAAGAGAACAGATTCTTGCAATCCTACCCCACCCAGATTGGATTAGCTCTCTTGTGGAAGTTTGCAAAAACTGAAGCCTTTTCAGAAGCATTCAAATGCTAAAGATAATGTTCCTCCTGGATTACCGTGTATTATTGTTGTTGTCTTGGGTTTACTAGAGAAATAAAATATTTACTGGGCTAATGAAGCTAAAAGTAGGCCAGTGAGAACATTTGAAAGTCTTAATTCCTATCGTAGGCAATCTCATAAACAGTCCAAGTACTTGTTAACAATACTGGTTCCAAGTACTTGTTGACAAAACCAGTTATAATTAGCTATGCTTATTCAGTTCCTAAGCAACAAGTAAAGGACAAAGAGCAGTAAGGCCAAGATTAAGAGAGAATTTTCCCAACTATATAATACTGCAAAGTACATAATTTATTATAGCTTATCACTTGGCTTTGCGAAGACATTACAGGCTGGTAGGGATATTTTCCATTCCGTGTTATTCAAAAGGCCATCTCAAAGCCTAATCAATTTACACTGCAAGGGAAACAGTTTTCAGGCCTCAAATGGACTAAGCAGGATTCCAGATTAAGCACGGACAAAATAAATGGATTATATTATATGGAATGCCAAAAGATAATAGCATTAGCATCATCTGTACCTTTATCACTCCTCTCTAATGCAGTCTCTAATTTACACGGAAAAACTAAATCCAGCTAAAATCAATTGATTAGCTTTTTAATTCTGTGAAGAGCTTTGGCTAAGCAGCTAAATTTCGTTTCTAGCCTAAGCAACACAAGTTCAACTCATTTAGGTTTAATTCAAACCATAATTCAACTCTGGCTATTAGCATACTTGCTCTCTTTCATGCATCTTTCTTATACAAGAAAAAAGATCACCAGGTTTTTTTCAACTGAACTAAGAGGACGAAAGACAAAACATTTTACAGTTAACTATAATATGAAAATGAAATAAAAATTAAGTGTTTTAATTACTCTTCTATTACTCATGATCCTGTATTTTTCTGGTTCCATAGCAAATCTGTTAGCATTTTTTTTGACTGTATTAAAATTTTATTAAAAGACATAACTGCCTTTTTGTCAGCTGAAGCTCACAAAAGCTTATACATTTTAATACAATTTGTTAGAGAAGCTGCTAATAGAGTTCCGATTTTTTGCCTGATTACCCCAACTCTCCTCCTACAACAGTTGCATTGCAAACTGAAAACACTAAATTCTTTTTATGCTCTGGGGGGCGGGGGGGGGGGAATGGGAAGAATCAGAGCAAACATCCAGACTGTCTGTGACTTTTTTAAAAAAAAATCTCCAAATAAGAACATTTGTCAATATGACTATCCTATCCATGATTTACATCAGGGGTGTCAAACTCGTGGCCTGCGAGCCGGATGCATCGCACGCTGGCCATGCATACCCCCATTTTAGCGAAGAGAGAACGTCGCGATACGTCATGTGACGACGCGAGTTTGACACCCATTATTTACATCAAATACAGTATAGAAGCATTATTTTCACTGATAATTCCATTTACCTCTACAGAAATGTGGAACACACATGTTGCATGTTTCATTCATCTTAAGTGCCTACTTTTTCTCCTAATTATTTTTATAGCATACAATGCAAAGGTAAAGAAAAATAAAAAAAATATGACATATTCTTTTAAAACAGCTTTGGGGGAATACTAATGCAGCATATATAATGAAAGCATACTGTAAAAACTTGAAAGCTTTTCTTCTGACAGAAACAGCAACTGATACAGGAAGACTATATCTACCAATCTATTTACTTGTGAGAAGGCATAGTTAGGAATAACTATAAAAACTATTCAAGAACTGGTTTTGAGTAAGCAACACCAAGCAGGAAATTTAACAGATTAACAGAATAAAGTTGTAATTAACAATGAAAAGGACCCTTCCTATATATGTTGTCCTTGGATACTAAAAAATACTATAAATTCCAGCAAAGCAACCCTGCTGGTTTTAATAACACTTAGTATTGTGAATGTGACTTTCATAATAGTACCTGAAGAAATAAGATGCCTTAAGAGAGATATAAAATCCAGAGTATGGAGGAGACTGACATCAAAGGATTTATCTTAGACATATGAGTACAATGCTCAGGTATATAATGCCTACAAAAGGCAACCAATCTTAACTGAGTTTCAATGATCCAAAAAAGTTACTCCTTACTATCTGGATGTGAGACTTCCTGGAAATCCCCAAGCTGCAGATTAGTCCAGATTTTTTTTTAAAAGTATAGAAGGAAATGACAAACCATATCTTGATGCCAAGGAAACAAAATCTTCATTGTTTCCAGGTCAACTTAAGGGAGTGTTTAAGATTTTTAAATAGGCATTTTACTATTTACTGTATGCTGGACCTTATCACTTTTAATTCCACACATAATATAGGTTTGTGTGACAAGTACCGGTAAATTCTAATTTATGTGAGGTCTCCGAAATTGCGAGTTATAAAATATTACACCATCTTGAAGAACCCATAGACTCTCTTTAATATATGATAAATTATAATTAAACCTGTTAAGTAGCCAGCTACTTTTCAGTATTCTAAGGAAACCTAACTTAGAAAAGGATGTTTCTGAAACTCATTAGGTTAATGGTGTTTACATTCATGCAAAGGGAAAATTCTGGATAATTCTGCTATGTCACTCTGAGGCAGTTTTCCTCAAACCTGTAAGAGTGACATGAATCATCAAGAGGAAAACAAGGAGAAATTCTTCAGATTCAAACTTTATTTTAATTGAAGAGTATAGATAACAAAACTAAAACTGTTTAGAAATATATATTTAAAAAAGGCCAGATATAAAACTTAAACTAAAAGGATAAGATATTAATATTGCTATTATTACCACTGTAAACTGTGTCTCTAAAGCTAAAAAGTGTTATTTAAAATTAAAACATAAAAGTACCATTCCAAGACAGATGTTTTGGGGGGGGGGAAATTTGTCTGTCTATCTGTCTGTCTATCTATCTATCTATCTATCTATCTATCTATCTATCTATCATCTATCTATTGTTGTTCAATGATTAGCTGCATGTTAGAGGATTAGTCAGTATTAGTGTTGGCTTGTTGAGATATAGTCCAGTCAAGAAGTACATTAACTCTATCTTCATTGTAAGATTACATTAACAAAAGCTTGCAAATCTGAAAGTATTTTCCCCTTCCATTCTTTTGACTCTCCAGAAAACTAGAGGGCCTCTTCTGGAACACTTCCCATGCTCCTTTTTCTGTGGGCTGACATGCCCTTTAGATAACATTTGCCTAGTCTGCAGCTCTTCCTCCTATTTCCCAATGTCATTCCCAAATACCATTATTGTTAACATATTGTGGGAAGCCAACCTTTGCGGTTTATAAACAATTTACAGCTCAGCATGAAACATTAATCCAGAAAATTAGTTAACAGGCCAGCTTTTAGCTTGCTGAAATCCTCTATTATCCCCATTGCTTGTGTGGTTTCCTATCGCTTGCTTTTTTAAAACGGTTTCACATACATTAAAAGACAAGAAAGATGCAATTGCTGCAGCATGGTTTTGATTGGGACACAAGGAATTGAAGTCATCCAGACGTACATTTGATTTCTGGTTTTGTTAGATGAAGGTGGTAGAATTGTTATTCACCAATTCTTCAAAGTTTAGCTTCATTTTTAAGAGCGGCAGGAAATGTTAATGTTAGCAGTATTTCATTTTATTTTAATCCATGTGCATGCATATTTCTTTTTAAAACCAATTATAATTTGAGATTGGAAAATTCTCCGTTTGGTATAACCTGCCCACTTCCCCAAATTTCCATCTATCATTTTTCAGAGTAACATCTAAAAATGTTCCTAGTTAGCAAAACTATGTATTGATTCTCCGGCAGTTTCCCCAATTCAGCCTTTTCCAAAGATGGAGATTAGACAAGCACAACTCCCTAAAAAAACAACCATGAATTGTTCTTTTGAAGGCATTCTGCAGGGAACATCTTCAGGTTCACACCCATTCTCCCTTCTTCTCCTAGAACAAAAACTTCTGCTATTACATATTCAAAAGCATGTCAGTATAAATAGTTCTCAACACGACCACAATTGAGCTGAACAATTCTGTTGCTAAACAAAATAATTGTTAAGTAAGTTTTGCTCCATTTTATGACTTTTCTTCCTACAGCTTTAAGCAATCACTGCATTTGTTAAATTAGTAACGCAGTTGTTAAGAGAATCTGGCTTCCCAATTGACTTTGCTTGCCAGAAGATTGGAAAAGGTGAACACATGTAACCTAGCAATAGCACTTAGACTTATATACCGTGTCATAGTGCTTTTACAGTCCTCTCTAAGTGGTTTACAGAGTCAGCATATTGCCCCCAACAATCTGGGTCCTCATTTTACCCACCTCGGAAGGATGGAAGGCTGAGTCAACCTTGAGCCAGTGAGATTTGAACTGCCGAACTGCTAGCTAGCAGTCAGCTGAAGTAGCCTGCAGTGCTGCACTCTTAATCACTGCACCGCCTTGGCTACATTCTGGTTGCCAAATACCCACATTTTGATCACGCAACCATGGGGAACACCGTGATGGTCATAAATGTGAGGACCAGTTATAAGTCACATTTTTCAGTACTGTCCTGTAATTTGAATGCTCATTAAACAAATGGTCATTGACTACCTATACTTCTATTTTCATTCAGTGGAATAACTCATAAACCTGGAGCAAGAATTTCTCTATTTTCCAAAATCTTTCAGATCCCGCTGTTGTCCTTTCAGGAGGAAGATTTTTGATAAGATTTGAAAATATTATAATGTTTACATTCTAGGACCTATTGCAGCGGCCCCAAACCTTTGGGGTCATTACACACATTTGGAAAGCATATTATGGTCATTGTTGCAAAATCTCCAGTCATAAAACCAGAGTTTAGTAGAAGGCAACCATATCTACAGGCTGCATCCAGCCAAAATCTAATTTTCTAAAAAACATCCCTGGGGATTATATGGTGCCCTGACTCCATGTTGGAAATACAGGATATACATTATGCTGGACATTAGCTTTGAATTCCTTAAAAATAAAGAGATTCGGGAACAAGTATGGCTCCTTTATTTTTCCACCAAAAGTAATATTTTTTTTAAACCAAACAGGAAAATATGAAAAAAAATAGCAGAGTATCCAAAGATTAGCAATACTTTTGTTACTAGTTATGACAAACTTAATTATTTTCTAGTTTGCTAACACAAACACACCATCCTATTGTATTCCCATTTTGCAAAATCAGGCTTTGGGGGCGGCTATTTTTAACATCTGTCTGCCAACCACAATTTCTCTTGCCCACTGTAAGGATATGGACAGGGGCCAACTTCTGTTTCGATCTCATCCGCCAGCTTCCTTGAACAGCTAAAGGAAGCAAATCTGGAGCAACCTTGAAAAGCTGCCAGTTTTTGCCATTTTCGAAAACATCCTCCTCATCCGTCAGAGCCACGAATGCGAAAGAAGGGCCGAGGCAAAAGTTAAGATCATCTTTCGACTTGTTTTCTCCGGATTTAAGCTGAGGGAGGAAGAGGCTGCGATCTTTTTTTTTTTTAATTTGATTTATATGCCGCCCTTCTCCGGAGACTCAGGGCGGCTTACAATGCGCTAAGCAATAGCCTTCATACTTTTGTATATTTATACAAAGTCAGCTTATTGCCCCCACAAACTGGGTCCTCCCGACTAGAGGGTTGATTTGCGATTGAAAATCAAAATCAAATCAAACCTTTATTGTCCACGCACAACTTGTTTTATTGTCACAAAAAAACCCAACAAACTGACAGAGAAGCCTGTTTTAAAGGAACGTTTAAAGGGCCCGATCTTCGATGGCTGGATGAAGAAACCAGCCAAGTGCAAGGTCCCCTGTGAAACAGAAGAATAACAAAGAGTTTATTTATTTATTTATATATTTTTTAATTTTGTCGAGTATATATTAGAGATATATATATAGATATATATATATATATGAATGAATGAATGAATTGAATTGAATACATAAAATGAATACAATTAAAGGCAACATTAGGACAGTGATGGGACCTTGGAGGTCTTCTAGTCCA